>JAPXFQ010001800.1:0-600000 GCA_028564705.1 Apricaphanius iberus
TGCTGGACACAATGGCTTGGCTTCCTTAAAAGATTAATGTAGGATTACTAATCAAGTAGCCTAAATCCAGTTCTAATGTAAAATATGAAACATTAGGGACACAAAATATATTTCTTGTCATTTATCGCTATCTGTTGTATAAATTTGTATTTTTCTGTGCTTGGTCCTCTCATCATAGAGTAAATAACTTACAGAATGTCTACCTTTTATTGCCCTGTGCCTTTTTTTTTGCTCAGTTTATTCCAGTGAATAGAGACATTAAGCGGTCTTTACAGAATTTTGGTCTTAAATATTCAGTTCCACCCATCTAACTTGTAAATTTACCTCAAATGTCTCCATATTCACAGGGCTAACTGTTCATGAGGAGAGGACCAAGCACAGAAAAATCCAAAATGGTCAAACTTTGTTTTTATGCTGGGAGTGGGAACTAGAAAAATATCTCCAAACTGTATAATTATGAGGCATTAATGACCTAAAACACAACATGAATGGTTAAAGCTCTCCCTTGGGGTATAAAACACAGAGTGTAAAAGTCAGGCTGAAGTATCATTTTCCCCTTTGGTGCTAAAACAATTATTATATTTCTTAAAGGAAATATATCCTCATAGGTCACAAGACCCAAATAATACATGTGCAGCGATAAAAAACAACAATATATTTGAGTCTAATGTTTCATATTTTACATTAGAACTGGATTTACTAATAATCCTACATTCATCTTTTAAGGAAGTCAAGTTATTGTGTCCAGCAGAGTGAGTCATCACACTTTAACATAAGAGATAACACAATAAAATAAAAAACGCGATGTGAAGGAGAACAATAAGCCATTTGGTGGCTGACATGTCAGGTTTTTTTATTGCTCCTCCAACAGAATCACGAACAAAGTGATCACATTGAGCGTTTAAACGTTTCCATGTTCAAATATTACATTTCTAAAATTGTTTTTTTTTCTTCTATTAAACCCCAACACGAGGTAGTTTGTATGTGTTGCAGGGTCAATAAGAAGGCAGACTCAGAATAAAATTTAATATTTTATTTTTCTCTAGTATTTTAAAATTCCTCTCCTTGGTACTGACTCAGCACACAATCAATGGTACTCCTGTTCAAGACCCAAATTAAATTTACCACCCAGCAAACAATTACCTTTAAGTTGGAATCACTGTCATCAATCAGGTCTGGTGCAATATATTCCCCTGATTAACCAGCTGTAGCAGGTTAAATCAAGGCGGTAGAGAAAGTGACCAAAAAAAAACATATAATTGTTCATCAACCCTAACAAGAGTTCTCAGTTGCTTCAGTGCCATCAAGCCAACTAAGGTGAGATGGACTAACCAAGAAAGCAAGGACAGCAGGCCACAGTGAATCACTGCAAAAACAAAGATACAACATTACCACCACAGGGTACACGTTATAGAAACAGTTCATTATCTAAAACAAATTTAAAACCTTGTACCTGTGCGTGGCAAATGCCTCGTGCACACTCCTCTTTTGTCAGCTCCTCATCAGGTCACCGGACACTTGAACTCTGTGATCCTATCAGCAGATCACACCATAAAAAAAAAAAAACACAATCCTACTATAAGATAACTAAAAAGTATCAAAATTGACTTCGCACACACATTGTCAACCCAAACAGGGTGCCTGAGGCCAGCCAACACCCTGGCCTCCCAGAGAAAACTGGCACACATCTCTGGCAAACAGCCAACTGCTATTTAACGGGTTCTTGCCTGTGGGGCCACAGTGACACCGTGTGGTACCACCTGCTACATTATGATATAAATCTTGCTTTGAACTACGGTTTAAGACGTATCTTGTCGCATAACTGAGTTCTTTTAAAAATGATCACAAGCTCATCTGGCTGTCAGCCTGTACCCAAAAAACTATACCATGTAAATGTTTGTTGAAAACGGGGAGACGACAGTGATCTGCAGCGGTTGTAGATACCGTGGTGTTGAGGTTATGACGCAGATCAGGGATTCATTTTTAAGGAACCGCGAGGTCGACTCTCACTCTTTTAAATTCTTATTTTTTTAGTTATTAAAGCATGATTTTGGTATGATTCTAACGTCTCTGAGACGCGATAACTGGGCATTAAACGAGGCGGGTTGAAACTATTGCAGTGCTGAAAGGAGACTTAGTGTTTGGCAGAGCTTCTTCTGATCAACTTTCAGTAGATACGGCTAACCTGGAAAAAAGGGAAACATCGATGAGCCGATTTCATAAACAAAAACTTGAAAACTATAGATTACCATCTTAATTTATCAATCGGATTATTTGATTACATTCTGTTTAAATAAAACGGCATCGATGAGGGCAGCTAAGCAGGGTTCTTCGGCACAATAACACCTGTGGTAGCCATTAGCAACCAAAGATGCTAACGGAAGTTGGAAACCAGTTGACACAAAACACGTTGATCCGTAACACCGGGTTGACAGTATTTTTTTCAGCTTCCTCATTAATCCATTTTAATTCGGCACAATAACATCCGCGGCAGCGCATAGCAACCACTGACGACATAGACATAATAGATCATCTCTATGACTGACGCTATCCGAAGTTAGAAACCAGCAAACACAGAAACACGTTGATCCGTAACACCAGCGAATTATGGAAGCAGAAGCTGCAATCGGCAGCAAACAAAAAGAATGTTCCTAACTGAACGCTTTAAAGCCTCGATATGCATCCTGCGACATCATTAAACGTTAGGATCAGTAGGTTTTGTTTTACCTTAGACCACAGGTGTCAAACTCAAGGCCCGGGGGCCAGTTCCGGCCTGCCATAGCCATTTATGTGGCCGTCTAAACTCTAGAGTATCCTATAAATAGAAACTTTAAGTTTAATTTATGTGCACCTAAATACTATTTTGTTAAATCAAATCAGTGTTTCTTTGAATAGTCCTAAATCACAACAGTGAGGAAAGACGTTCAGTGTTATTTCATTTTTATGACGTACTTGTTGAATACTAAAAACATATATTTATTAATACTTTAACAGTTTGTTAAAGATAGTTTGATAAATAATTTTACTTAACCGACCCTTTAAGGAAATTTATGAACTTGATATGGCCCTAAATGGAAATGAGCTTGACACCCCTGCCTTAGACGATGTGGGGTGTCCTGGTCAAATCCAGCGTTCTGCTCTGATCATCCATCTCTTCCTCGGACTTCACGATGATTTCTTTAACTTCTGTGAATGTTTCTTCGGCAGGAGTCAACTGCTCGTAGATCAACTCGGGTTGAAGCTGGACTGAAGAGATTCTGACTGCAAACACTCACACATTCAGCCCGCAGATGATCAGCGTCTGTAGAATGACTCCAATCAGAAGGGAAGCTAGCGCTGCTAGCTTCACATGTGTCGTCTTCCTGTGAGTCTTTATTGGCAAACAATGAATTCAAACAATGAGGTAATTTCTGCCACCAGCTGGTGCCTGTACCATGAAGCCGGATTAGGTGGCTAGCCAGCTATGCTTCAGCTTAGTTTCCACCAACCCTGGGTTTTAGGTACTATGAAAGTAGCTCAGCTTTGATCGGTGTTCGTTGTCATGGTATCTTACACTGTACGGCTAACCTGCTCAGGGGCAGGTTATGTTCTGGATTCGAGATCTCAGACTGAAGTTTGACCAATCAGCTGTGAGCAAAGAAACATTTAGATGACGTAACTAGTTCCCAGCATTTGTTCTCTTTTCTCCCAAATCCTGTGGACATCTCCGCGCAAATTGTTATACGAACACTTCGTAGAGAGAGAGTTTTTAGGGACAGACAAAATCCATTGACTTTCCTGATGCTTACTTGTATGAAAGATACAGATTTTCCGCAGAAGGAATGTCTTATCTTTGTGAACTTCTTGAGCCGCACATAACAAATGTGACTCGTTGAAGCCATACCCTTACTATACCGCCTCATGATCGGCCGACCCTTATTGTTGCTCAGAGCCAACTCCTCCGCCACAGTGTAATCTTGAGGAGGTGGCCCTCCCCCAATTTTCCTCATTTCACATTTTTTTCTATTTTCTGCAAACAAGTCTTTGTGATTAAATGTTCAAAAAAATAATAAAAGGTTATGGTAAATATATACTCACCACTTTGAATTATATTTTTATATTTGTCTTTGTTGCATCTAAAAATCAATGAATATCAATCTTTCTTAGGATGCAATGGCCTATAGATTCACATTTTACATTCATCTACACACATATACTATATATATATATATATATATATATATATATATATATATCAACACGAATACATTTTCCTTTTAGCATTTAATATATTTTTAATATTATAAGCCTACATAAATGTACATTAATTGTTTAACCCACGCATTAACGCAATCAGCAATCTTCCACCAAGATTGTTCTCTTGCTTTGGCAGCAGATACAGTGTTACTGCGTGCTTGAAAAATACTTATATATTCTTCATATTTCAGAAGAATTATCTCTTGCTCCTCCGCTGAAAAGTATATACCTCTCGCTCTATCCATATCGAACGCGATTGGTTGTTCAGTGTCGACGTCACTCTTTTATGTGCACGCATAAGGATCGAAGCCTGAGTTGACAGAGAAAGTTGATAAGCTGCGTCATGGTACCAATAAAGCCTGATTGCATCGGTTTGGTTTTGTCGACTCAAAACCAATCCTGTAACCCCAAGTTTGTTCAGCTACCTTCATGGTACATGCCCCGGGTCTGGAGGGTAAACTACAACAAAGATCGTTTAATAAAAAGACATTAGTTGGATTAATCACCGAGTCTGCTTACTGAATGGTTTACTTGTAAACCTACTAATGATGAACTGGAATTTGAACAAATTACTGATTAATCGTTCTGTATCATGGACCCACTGGATGGATAGTAACATCACAAGCATCAATCCTAATGCAACCAAATTCCCCTATTTGCACTCAAATTCATTCTGAATACAACAGGACATGTTGGCATCTGGGATTGGGAAGAGTGAATCAATTGATCAAGTTCCATCCAGGTGACTACTCTTTCCATTGAGGCAAGGCTGAAGAACTTGTCTTCTGAAGAAAATTTCCAGGATTAAAGGACTAAAGTTTATCTTTAGACAGATTGATTACTGCAACAGTGTCCTCACAGGTCTGCCTAAAAAGTCAATCAGACATCTGCAGCTGATCCAGAATGCTACTGTTCGTATCTTCACTAAAACCAGGAAAGTAGAGCACAGCACCCCAGTTCTAAAGTCCTAACATTGGCTCCCTGCAATTATTTTTGTTAGTCTATAAACCATTGAATTCATGCTCTTATAAAAACAAACAGCAGACCTTATTCATCTAAAGTATAAAGTTAATTCTTTTGAAGACAACAATGTTAACATTTTAGAAAGGGAATACAGATTGTTCGAGAAAGGAGTGAAAGAAACCATCTATGTAAAACATATAAAACCAACCTTGAAAAGAGGTTGGACAGGTTTCCCCTTTCCAGCACATACAAAACAGCCTTGGGTTGTTTACCTAGGAAGTTTCACAGAAACTCCATCCTTGAGGCATGCAACCAAAACAGCGCATGTTTACATACAGTAATAGGGTTGTTTGATCGACACATCACCAAGATTATTTAGAGTTTAACTTTGTTAGTCTCGTTAGGAATAACTCAGCCTCATTACTGATCTTTAGTGATACTAACTTTAGACCTAAAAATCTGATATTCCCAATCCAGTTGTTCAGAATTTAAGAGATTGAATCTTTTCAAAACAACAAGAAAAGTCCATTTTACCTTCATCTAAACCAGAGGTCGGGAACCTTTACCATCCAAACAGCCATTTGGTCTTAATCGAGGTAAATAAAACTCATGTAACGGATAATTTTATTATTAATGCTGGGACATTAAGAAAGGTTCAATCCTCTTACTCAGCTCTTAGATAGCTGTTCTGATTCTAAGGTACAAACAAGAATCAATTGTACACTCAACAAAAATATAAACGCAACACCTTTGTTTCTGCTCCCATTTTTCATGAGATGGACTTAAAGATCTAAAATTCATTCCAGATACACAATATTACCATTTCTCTCAAAAATTGTTCATAAATCAGTCTAAATGTGTGATAGTGAGCACTTCTGCTTTGCTGAGATAATCCATCCCACCTCACAGGTGTGCCACATCAAGATGCTGATCTGACATCATGATCAGTGCACAGGTGTACTGCCCACAATAATCTCCATCCTCCTGATGGTTTACCGCTGACTACTGAAGTTAGACTTCCTCTTCTATTTGATTATGTCTGAAATCATCTGTATGATGTAATGATCGGTCAGAAGCTGATTCCTTAGGGTGTGGCTGACTACTATATATACCCATGCATCTGTGCTGAAGCTCCGGGGTTCTCAGCAGGAGGCCCTCCGTTCACGTAAAATAAACTATGTACGAATATAATTGACACTTTGTCTTATTCTCACATCCAAGGCCTCTCAGACACCCAGATTTCCATGACAACTCATTCAGAGCCGCAAATGTTACATCCCCTTTAGAAAAACAAAATTTTTTAGTTATAATCTACTAGAGTAAAAAATGTATTGTCACTCATAAAGAGCCACAATCTTAGTTCTTTTTTAAAGATTTTAAAAGAAAGAAAACCATAAAATGTTTGCAGAAAGACAATGGATTCATTTTATTCAATGAGTTTTTGACATTTGTGGCAAAATTATATAAAACTGCTCAATAGTTTAAAACCTAATGACCACGAAAAAATGATCTAAAAATATTGTTACTTTTAGTGTCATTGAAATTCCCAAAAAAAAATCTGCTAAAACCAGGGCAGGACAACACAGGGAACGACAACACAGGGAAGACTAATTAGACAATGAAAAAAACGAGGACTAGGGATGAATACATATGTCCGGTGCCATCATGGCAACGGTTCTGACATAAACGGTAGTAACGAAACCGAAAAGCAGCACACGTTTCGGTACCTTATTTCTGTTCTTGTTTTCCTGGAGATGTCAAACACTGTGGATTCTGTGCGTGCCATCAGCCAAGAGCGATTCCCTATATCACCAGAAAATGGAAACATGGCTATGTTTGTGCAAAAAACTGCAAAAAGTTAAGTCTGTCAAAATTAACTCACCAACGCGGATCGAACCTTTTTATGATAATAAAAAATATTTGTCCGTTATTATTTTAGCCAAATTTCCTGAGAGCCATTGTGGAAAGTCTAAAGAGCCACGTGTGGCTTTGGAGCCAGAAGTTGCCTGATCTGAACTACCGAGACATGCTATGTTAATATTACAGAAGTTGTTGCTCATTTAACAAACATTACAAAATAATGACATTATAATTAAATACATTTTTCAACAATTACAAAGATTTAAATCTGTCTGCAAAACCAAACTAGTTCAGTTTTTTCAATTTAATTGTGCATAATATGTAAACATTGGAAAATGTAATTGGAAAATAGTTGGTAAACTATTTATAAATAATATGAAACTATGTGATCACATAAAAAATTGCATGTAAACCATTACATTTAATTTAATTGAAAACCATAGGATCATTAAGATCATTTTGAAGCTTTTTGCAGAATCTGTTAGTTTAACCATTTCGGGCAGCGCTGTTGGAGTGGAACTATAATAAGGTTTTGCATTTTGAGTATGTTTTTGAGTTGTCATTTGTTTTTGTTTATGACCAATTTTGGTATATAAATCAGCCTTACAACACAGGCAGTAGGCCCATGAAGCATCTCAAGTAAACAGTTTTAACCAGCTTTTGAATTCAGGGTTCGATTCCCACTCCTTTCTGTATTTCTGAGAGTCCAGTCAAGTGGACGAGGTTAGTGAAATTGGTGATTTATTTAAAGTGCTGTCATTCATTTTAGATGGAGACATTTTGACATTTACATAAGGCCCTAAGTGTGGGTAGGATCAGCATTTATTTATTTGCATTCTAGACTCAGTAAGGAAATATCTGCTCTGACTCCAGCTCAACCTGTGCGGGTGGGCAGAGCGAGGACTGGCTGCCTGGTATGAGCAATCTGGGATGGCAGAGGAGCCCACAGCAGTACCGCTGATCTGCGGGAAAAGTAACAAGGATACATGCTTCCTATCAGAGTCTGCAATAACACCAAAAAAGCTCTAGATTTGTCATTACTTACTTTTTATGAGTACGAGCCACTAGAGGGAAAGTTATTTTTAAACCACATTCTTAGTATTTCAAAATGCAAAAATTAGTTAAATCACTACATTGACTGATCCATAAAATGGAATAAATTCTGCAAAGGTTATTCATTTCTAATTTAGCAAATTAATTAATTAATCAGTTCTTCCTCCACATAGTTTTGTCTTCACTTCTGCTTTGCGTTGTTAATTGGTTGTTTGAACACAAACCATAAGGTGGTAAATATTCTTAAACTAATCACAATCCGTTCAAAACTAACTCCCTCTCACTTTCAAACTGTTCAAAACAAGCCTTAGTCTTTAAGCTACATATTCATTCTGAAGTTTGACATCACTATCAACTCATTTGTTATTGCTGCAACTTCTATTCATTGGTACATTTCGAATTTTGGTAGGTTTAATTATTCATTCATCTTCTTTTTACTTAGAAGTTAGTTGTATGAGTTGGTAAGTTTGTTGATTAAAGTATTTTAAATGAAAAGTTTAATTCTTTTTGTTAATAAACTTTTTTACATATCTCAGTCTTATCAGCCAGGTATTGATAAACAGATCTGAGACTGAACTATTTGGCTATTATTATATTCCTGCATCTCAATATGTTGCCCCAAACTTGGTAATTTTCAATACATTTTTTAATCTTATTAATGATTGCCCCAAGCAATTATTCATAATTACTCATCATAGCCGAAAAAAACATATTGTGTAACAACATCAAAAGCATAACATCGGTAAAGAATAACAAATTATTTGAAACAGAAGAGGTGATTGTGGTCGATTCAAAGCCTTTCTCTCCATGTTAAGAAAACTGTTGTTGTTTTTCTTCTCCTTGGAAGTACGACCTGCACATTGACAAGACAATGCATTCTAAGATAACATGTCCCAATCATTTATAAAAATATATATCTGAATGTTTTCTTCATAATTATGGTGATTTAGAGGATTTATACTTAATTTAGCTAATACTTCCATTGTTTTCATTACAATCACACCTAATGTGATACATTAGGAGTAGATTCGGGTTCGAACATGTATGTTTGAACTACTTTTTTTTATAGCAGCCAATCAGATTAGCTACCATAATTATGCAGACGATACACAGCTATACATTACATTATCAGCAGGTGACTTTGATTCTATCCAGACCTTAAATAAATGCATTGAACAAATCAACGACTGGATGTCCCATAACTTTCTCCAGCTAAACAGAAACAAAACAGAAGTAATTATTTTTTTGACCTAAGGAGGAACGATCCACAATCAGCACACAGCTTTAGCTAATACAACTAAAAATGACTCATCACGCCAGAAATCTAGGTGTAATAATGGACTCTGAACTGAACCTGCAGGGTCACATAAAGGCAATAACAAGGTCAGCTTTCTATCACCTGAGGAACATTTCTAGGATTAAAGGACTGATGGCACAGAAGGACCGTGAAAAACTGATCCATGCGTTTATCTTTAGTCGGATTGATTACTGCAACAGCCTCCTCACAGGTCTACCTAAAAAATATATCAGACAGGTGCAGCTGATCCAGAACGCTGCTGCAGTGTTCTCACTAGAACCAGGAAAGTAGAACATATCATCCCGGTTCTTAAGTCCTTAAACTGGCTCCCTGTAGCTCAGAGAATAGACTTTAAAATACTCCCACTTGTTTATAAATCATTGAACGCTTTAGCACCAAATATCAACCCAGTAGACCACTAAGGTCCTCCAACTCTAGCCTACTAATCGTCCCTAGAATCAGAACTAAACAGGGAGAGGCAGCTTTCAGCTTCTATTCTCCACAAATGTGGAATAAACTTACAGACGAATGCAAAAACGCTGAATCCCTTGGCTCTTTTAAATCAAAGATAAAAACTCTACTATTCAGAGCTGCATTTGAATCTTAAATTGCGCTTTTTGATCACTTTTTGTTTTGTTTACCCCATTGTGTTTTATCTGTTTTAATCTGTTTTAATTGCATAAATTTGTTCCTTAAATTATTTTTTATTGTTGTGGTTAAGTTTCTATTCTTACTTTTTTATTTCTTTTTCTTTTTTGATTGTGTATTAATTACATAAATTTGTTCCTTACATTACCTTTTCCTACTGATTAATTACGGTTAAACTTAAATGTTTTGTTTGTAATTATGTGGTTTCATTTTCAATGAATCATGTAAAGCACCTTGAATTGCCTTGTGTTGAAAGTGTGCTATACAAATAAAATTGCCTTGCCTAATGGTTTACATACTAACGTAATAACTATATAGCTTTTCAGTACTTCTCCTTCATTTTTCACTGTAATGTATGATTTTCTTTTTTGTTTGCTTTTTGTATTGTATTTTTTATCACTGAAAGCACTGATCAGGAAAGTCTCTCCTCCCTAATTTGTCATAATTCCTCCATATTTCCCAGTAAAGGGGACAGGACAGTCAGAGTTATTCACATGAAAGGAAATTGTGTTTTTTTGTTCGTATTTTTATGTTTTGTTTGTGTACAACATTTCATAAATTATCTTCATTTACAGTGTCTTGCAAAAGTACTTACAGTGGGGAGAACAAGTAATAGATACACTAGTGATTTTTGAAGTTTTCCCTCTTACAAAGTATGTAGAGACCTGTAATTTATAGGTTTCTAGAATCTTTGGCCTTTCTTGTGTTATTTAGGTATTTGTTTAAAACTGTATTTTTGTGTTAGTCTGTAGCTCACAGTCATCTCTACTCCCATGTTCATCAGAACCTTTGCTGCAATCTGTCCTCTTGTTTCTTCCACCTTTACAATATTTCAAAAATTAGACATTTAGTCTTCGGATGTTTAATTTTTTTTTAGAAAATCATCCATGCATTTGTATGGTTGCGCCTGGTCTACCGCAATGCTCATTTCACAGCTTTAGACAAATCTTCAGTCTCCTCTTCACAAGTAATTTAGAATGCAGCAGCCAGAGTCCTAACATATTCTCCTAAATATGCTCATATTACCCCAGTGCTTTACTCTCTTCACTGGTCCCCTGTAGACTTCAGAATCCGTTTCAGAGTTCTTGTTCTGACAGAGCTCTGCACGGTCAGGGCCCTGTAGATTTGCGTCAGCTCTTCACTGAACCCTGGCTAACCCCAAACCTTCATTCTGAGGTGCAGAACGTCCTTGTATTCCCACACAGTCCCCTCAAAACCAAGCGGACAGAGTCTTTCAGTGTGTAGCCCCTAGATTATGGAGCAGTCTACCCCTGCAGCCACCAACTGCTGACTCTTTTGGGGTTTTTGAATCATGGTTTTATTGTGTTTCTCTCTCTCTTTAAAAAAATACTGTTTATCTCAAGGTTGTAGGGACGGACTCAGACGCGAGTTGTTTAGAGAAATTGTTACTCATTTGATAAGATGCCATCAAAGCAAATAAATCACGAGGACGAGAAATCACTCAAAGGGTAGATTTGACGAGGAACTGGCGAAGGAAGTGAGAAAAGAAGGGGTATATAAAGGGAACGACAACACAGGGAAGACTAATTAGACAATGAAAAAAACGAGGACTAGGGATGAATACATATGCCCGGTGCCGTGATGGCAACGGTTCTGACATAAACGGTAGTAACGAAACCGAAAAGCAGCACACATTTCGGTACCTTATTTCTGTTCTTGTTTTCCCGGAGATGTGAAACACTGTGGATTCTGTGAGTGCCATCAGCCAAGAGCGATTCCCTATATCACCAGAAAATGTAAAAATGGCTATGTTTGTGCAAAAAACTGCTCAAAGTTAGGGTTGTCAAAATTAACTCACCAACGCGGATAGATTAATTCCTGGAAGTCACCCCACCCCCCCGCCCATTTTTTTACGCAATGAAAACCGCATTCCCAGAACAGCGCCCTGTTCATAATTCAGCCCGCAACACATCTGCTGTCCTTCCTAACCAGCCAAACTCCAGATTGTTGTGCAGCAGCATGTGTTTTTGATCCTAAATGACATCTGAGCATATTATTATTGGCATATTGGCTTTGTAGTGATATGATAAGTTCATAAGTTATCTGTGAGAATCGTCCGTCCGCTTCAGATAGCAGCTCTGGTGTGTGCGGTGCAGAGTTTAAATACTCCGTATTTAACTAGATTTATGCATGTTGGCTCACTGTATAGCTTCAGTACATTGCATAGTGAGATAGCGCTGCGTTAAAAACATGAAATTATTCAGTTAGAGTGATTTTTCGGACAAAGTTAGTGCTGACTATAAGCGGAAGTAGCTGTGTACGTCTTCACAATAAGAGCGTTCATTTCCTGTTGTGATGAACTGGAGAATCTGTCTGGAATGTTAACTTTTGGAAAATGGTCAATTGTGACATTAGATTAGTCTATATTATATTTGATGTATCTGATATTTAATTCAGTCTGCTGATATCCAAATGTTAAGTTTATTCATATATTTTGGTTACTTATACCTCTATTTGTTATTATTTTTCATATGAGACCACACAAACATTGTGAATGTGATTGTGATTTTGGAGTTGAAAACAAAAACTTACCTGATTTCACTTATATTTTAAAAAAATTTAAAAGAGCAACTGCATCTACATTTGTCCTTTTATTTACACGTATTTACAGTTTTTCGGGTAATATTTAGGAATGGTGATTAATTCACAGCTACCCTGTGATTAATTGGATCACAATTTTTTATTGTTTGAAAGCCCCACTGAAAATAAAAAATAAGAGGGTTTTTGGACGAAGTTTGTATGTTTTCCATTCTTGAAGCACTGTTTCAAGCACCGGCACCGTTTCAAAAGTACCAGTTTGGCACCGTTATCAGATAAAACCTAAATGATACCCATCCCTAACGAGGACACAGGCTGACTGACACAGATGGGGAGAAAAAGGGAGAAAAACTAGTTTGTGAAAGGTGCTATATAAATAAATGTTATGTATTTACTTACTTTTAATTCAGTAGATCGACTGTATTTGTGTCCTGTTTAACCTTCTGTTTATTCAAATTATGTAAGCATTAATTATTTTCACTCAGCTTCCTGATCATGTTTATCTCAGCCTCAGTCTATTTTGTTGTTTGGACAGTGACACTTTCCCAGTGGTTAAAAGCCAGATGTTTTCTTTAATTATTTTGTTGATCCTTCCGTTACCCCAGTTATACATGACTGTTCACCTGCCCATCTGTTCCAAAGCCTGTTCACCATGTTTTCGTTGTTTCCCTGCTTTAACGCGCCTGATTCAGAGCAACAACAAGAACACCGGATTTCCCTCTGGGATCAATAAAGTATTCTTTTTATTGAATTGGTTTTGTTGAATCTCCCCACATGGATTTGGGATACCGAATAGAAAACAGTGTGCCTGCATCTGATTCATCTCTTGGTCCTCCACATGCCTAAAAAGACCCATGTTCTGCCCTTGTTGGTTTATTGGTAACCATAAATGAGTTGGGTGTTATGTTATTTTCTTTTCAATGCTGCATTTCCTTGTTACATGGTCATTGTCGGATTATTGGAAAAACACCAACCAATTTTGCATATCCATCATAATTAAGATAATGAAATATGAAAGAATACTTACACTATAACGTAAATCAGTAGTGTAACACAAAAAACTTCTTATTTTTACGCTTATTTTGAATTTTACTCAAATACAAAAACTTTTCCCCCATCAACAAATACAGATACAAATACCAACTGCTTTGGACACATATCAGGTTAGGATGCAAATGGTCACAAGTTTCCTAAGATATGCTTCATTTCTCATCAGCACTTGAAACACTTTGAATGCCCAGCAGGAAAACATTTGTTTTGAAGGCGTGTTTTGCTAATTTGCTTAGAAGCTCATGGATAGTTTTTTTGTTTATGAAAATGTCCTGTCTGTTAAGAAAAGGATAAAGTCTGTCTCAGTTCTTCCTGTGCATAGTCATTGTCAGGATGGCGAGGGTCATCTTCACACTCCTCATTCTCACAAGTGCCTTCTGTTGGTCTGAAAAATATGTCTTCGTCGATGAACAGAAGGACTGGGCTGCTGCTCGGATACACTGCAGGGACCACTATTTCGACTTCGTAGACCTCAACAGTGAAGAAGAGGAACAAGCATTCAAGAATTACATGAATGAAGATAACTCTAAGGAAGGATGGATTGGTATCTACTGGGATAAAGAGAACACCAAATGGAAATGGTCAGGAGGAGACTATGTCACCTACGACAGCAATCTCGACCTACAAGCAATTGACAGAGAACTCATTGCTAAAAATGTCTACTGGACCAAGAATGGATGGGAATGGAAAATAGGTACCAGTTCCGAAAATTTCTTCTGCCTCAAGATGCTTGCAGTACAGGAAGAGAAGACCTGGGAGGACGCTATGGAACACTGCAGAAATAAAGGTGCCGACCTTATCAGCCTGCTCTCTGCGACGCAGAACAATCACTCCCAGAATGAGATCCAGCGGAGCGGCTTCACAGAGAAGGTGTGGATCGGCCTGCGTTTCCTCGGAAACAGCTGGCTGTGGGTGAACGGAGACCCTCTGTCGTACGTAGCCTGGGCAAACGGCGGGGAACAGGACCATAAGTGTCCAGTGCTGAGACGCTGTGTGGCTCTAACCAAACAGGGAGTGTGGGAGAGCAGGGACTGCCGGGAGAAACTCAGCTTCATCTGTGCGATTGTGTGACGATGAGAAGAATAATCAAGGATATAATTAGAAAAGTTCACGTTATCTCTTCAAGGGCTTGGAACCAGAGGGGCGTAAGTGGCATTTTGGGCAAACATGAGTTCTAGATATCAAATTAAAGGTCTTGAGGAGCTCTATCTAGTTGTGCCAAAGAGAGCATTCAGACATCAACCTGTATTGAATAAAGCAACAAAACTACAAATACCTAACACAAAAGTTTGAGCATTGTTTGGAGCCACTTTCACCCTTCTGGCTCTGAACAATACAAGAGCCTGCAGTATTTTTCAGAGCCAGAAGGGCGTAAGTGGGTGGTACCTAACAATACTAGCTGCTTTCTGCATTGATCAGCAGATATTTTTCTTCAGAAATGTTTCTTTTTCTTTAGAAAAATAGGAAATGTTTGGTTCCAAAAAAGGCGTATTTGATGTTTTTGCCATGTTTTCAAGATTTTACAAGGTTTTACAACATGTTCATGGTGTTAATATGCAATATGTTCACTTAACTACTTACTCATATAACACTACATGTATGTGGTTGTAATGTTGAGGTTAAAGGTTAATAGATACTGTACAGTTGATTGAAGTGTGGTCAAAATTTTGTTTTGGCTCTCCTGTAGAGTTTGTCAAATGACATTACGCCCCTCTGGTTCCAAGCCCTCGTCTTGTTACTCATATTTAGGGTGTTGCTGTCTGCTTTTAATCTGTTTTATGACATTTATGAAATATGATATGCTACTGTAAAATTGTAGGAAACATGTGGAACATGCACCAAGATCCCTAAGGGGGAAAAAACTATAGCGAGAATGTTCACAGCAATTTTCTTTAAGAGGAATTAATGGTTTACTGCAAAAATGCAGGGCTGGTTCATCATACATTCTGTTTTCATTTTCACAAAGCTTTTGTTTAAAATGTTTTTATTATGATTAAGTTTGCAAGGCAGCAAACCAACGCCACATTTAGTCAGCATTGCGGTCGAATCATTTAAACTTTTGGGCTTTGTGTAATCTTGAACTTATATTTTACTTGTGAGTACTTCTTACAATCAGGTGATTATAGCAGGTTAAAATAATTAAAGAAGTAGTAATTTATAGTAAACTTAAAATAAGGATGGCGCCCATTTATAACGGTTCCTAAC
Source organism: Apricaphanius iberus (assembly GCA_028564705.1). Lineage (NCBI taxonomy): Eukaryota > Metazoa > Chordata > Actinopteri > Cyprinodontiformes > Aphaniidae > Apricaphanius > Apricaphanius iberus. The sequence continues at coordinate 15,872 of JAPXFQ010001800.1, forward strand.
TTGTTTTACACTTGCTGTTTTTTCAGTGTTGTTCTTATTGTGCTAAATAAATATCAAGTGAATTGGACAATGATTCTTTTGAATTTATATAGTGCGTTTTTCTAGTCATATTGAACACTCAAAGTGCTTTACACTGGAGCCACATTCACCAACGTGGACTCACAAACACACATTTGTACACCCATACAGAGCTCGGTAAACACTTCTGCCCCTGGGCACAAATGATTTTTCACAAATGACAGGAGGAAGCTGGAATTGAACCTATGATCTCCAATTGCAAGACAACCATTCTACCTATTGATCCACAATCACCCATTATATGTCGTATGTATATGACGTATGTCACCCCAGGGGTCTTTTACAAGACAATCCCTGAAGGGAACATAAGGGGGGAGAAAAAAATTTGTTTCTTGCACCATATAGTATGTTGTGCTCATCAGATACTTTCTCGTGCACTTAAGAGAATATTAGATGCAGTTTATCTTATCTTTTTTTTTTTGGAATGGAGATGACAGTTTTTATTTAGCTATACATATTCTTCTCGGACTTGCCTATAGACATTACAGCTTTGGTGGACAGGTGTCATGTTGTCTCTCAGTGACGGTTAAATCAGATTTTGGGATCATGTGGCTTATTCCGTTGTACAGTATATACCAGTTATGATCAAGTCGTTGCTTTCATTTAGGAGAAGTAACAAAGAACTGGCCCACTGTATATACAAAGTGCACTGAGAATGGATAACAGAAAAGCTAAATTGCACCCAATATTCTCTTTACTTACACCTGAGAAAGTATCTGGTGCGCATGAGAAACCAACTTTTTTTTCCTCATGTCCCCTTAGGAGCTCTGTAGAGCCCAGAGACCCTGCAGAGGAACCTTTGGGCAACTTATGTCCAAAATATTCTTTATAAAATGTTGGTCCAGAACATTGGTCCAGTAGTCAATACCAAGAGTTTGTGACCCCATAGATGAGGGTAGGAACTGAACATCGATTGTGAAATCATCTGAATCAAAAGCCGGTTCAGCAATCAATTAGTTCTGGCTAATATGTTTTTCATGATTCAAGTGCTTTGGAGCAGAGCTACATCTAAAACTTTAACTATCAGGCTTTAGGAAAACACGAAGATCTATTGAGGCAATGATTTAGCCATTTAAAACAGCTGAGTTGGATCAAGGACACATCTAGAACCTGCAGGTTACTTTTAAGTAACCCAGGTGAGACTCTCCAAGGTCTTTTCTTTTTTTATACCCAGTATACAATCCCATACTTGGGGCTTTAAAGCCAGTCTTAAATTTGAAAGAAAGATCAGGTAACTCTTATTGATCTTTTATCAATTAAGACAGTTTTGAAAATAAAGAAGCTAAATTTCTTTAGGAGAGAGGTGGAGACTGTGATCCCTGCTGTCACCATCTCTCATGTGGATAAATGCTGCAAGCATGTGTGCGATAATGTTTCATTTTGCTCAGCTGGATGGGGATTAAAAAACATGCTGCACACCTGTAAATGTTAGCTTTTAGCATGCCTTCTCTGGTTACCTGTACATTTTATTTATTCAGGGTTTTTTAAAAGTGCCCAATGGTCATCTTTACTTTCTGAGCCGCTCCATCCTAAGAACTACCCGCTCCCACTTCAGCAGACAATCTACTTCTTGCTGTGCCTAAAACAAATGTAAACTTAGGCCATGTCTACACAGAAACGAAACCAGCTGTAGCAGCAAAGATATTTAATGGAATAGGGGTCTTTTTTCTGAATGGATGACGTCACCACTCCATTCCTAAATTTAGCACACACCTATGTGACAAGGTAAACAGAATATGATTTATGCTACTTCCTCTTTCACCAGCGGTTAAAGCATTGATCCAGGTCCATATATTTTAGAATAAAACGCTCATTTGAAGCTAGATTAGTTGTATTTACCATGGGGTTAACTGCACATGTTCAGTGTTCTTTTAAGTTTTTCTTCCCCACTGTCGCTGCATGCTTGCTCAGTATGAGGAATTGCTGTGGTTTGAGTCAGCATCAACGGGGCACAACTACCAGTCGATCTGATGCAGTCTGCTGGGATTCTTAAAAAAACAACTTCAAAACTGATTAGAATGTTTGTATTATTGAATTGAAATGACTTTTCTTATAAAGTGCCTTGAGATTACATTAGTTGAGAACCTGCACTATATAGATTTATACCCCTTAGAGAACCGTTCCCCTTGCTCTTGCAGCTTCTAAAATGAAATGACCTTCCTTTTTACTCTTTTCAAAATGAAACTATTGGAAATCTCATACAAATTTTACTTCTCAAGCAGCTGTATACAGTAATGGCTGTGGAGCCTGTTGGTTTTCAATTACTCTTCTAAATCTTCCAGTAAATTATTTCAGGTGTAGAAATGTAATTTCTCTCAAAAACAGTAATTAATATGGTTAGGGATGTTTGCTTATATTTTAACACAACTGCAAATGTTTAAACATTACATAAAATGCAGATTGATTGCAAATGTTTAAAATAAACAAATTAGAATTTCTGTGTATCTATCTAAATAATGTAAAGGCTAGATTTAAAACATTTGTAACATAGCAGCCAGCATGAATCAAGATTTAGGTTTTTAAATTAACATTAATGCCGTGTTATGCAGGAAGAAGAAATGCAAAACGATAAAACACTAGGGTCAACTAGGATCTTGATTTTTGACAGCAATTTTAAATAACTTTAGGAAAAGGTTAAATTTCATTGACCTACTGGAAGAGTAAGACACTATATATTAATTTTATTTTAGAGTGCCTTTCTCAAACCCAAAAAAACCTTACAGAGAAGAAGAAACAACTAACAATACATAGAAAACTAGCAAAACAATCTAATTGGAAAAATAAATGTTTAAAGGCAATAAGCCAGTTAAAAGGAAGAGACATCAGAAGGCTGTGTGCTCCAGAGCAGAGGAACAGAGCGACTGAAAGCTCTGCTCCTCATGGTGATAAAGAGCAAGGCAAGAGGGACAACAAGGTGAGTGGCTGATGAGCTCAGAAAACTGGAAGGAGTAGCGATGTGAAGCAGGTCACATATAAGGAGAAGTAAGGCTATCAATGCAGTTAAATGTGAGACTTAGAATTTTAAAGTTGATCCATGATTCAACAGGGAACAAGTGAAGCTGCTGAAGAACTGGGGAGATGTGTTCTCTTGAGGGGACCCTAGTTATAATCAGAGCTGCTGAGTTCTGTAGGAGTTGGAGTTTATAAAAGGGACTTATTGGGGAGACCAAAAATGAAAAAGTTGCAATAGTCAATGTGAGAGGGGATAAGGCCATGTAAAACAGCATGGGGAGTAAGGAAAGGACATAGTTAGTCAATATTATGTACTAAGTTTTATAATTAATGTGTGACTGAAACAAGAGTGTACAATCAAGTATGACACCCAGACTCTACCTGAAAGGAAGGAGGAACGGGGGTTGTGCTGAGTAACGCTGGAATTTTATTACTGCCAAGTTTGAGAAAAATTAGAGAACCATGATCTAACCAGTCATATCCATAAGACAGTTGAAGGTAAGTGGAAGGGAGGAATTAGATTTGGAGGAAATGTAGAGCTGGTTGTCATCTGCATAACTTTGGAAGTTGATTAGACATTTACAGAATATTTGGCCAAAAGGGAGGATTTAAATAATAGCAGGGGCGAACATTGGGGTACACCTGCAGAAACGGGGGGAAAAAAATTAAGGAGTGGGATCTAAACAGGATAAACTTCTGAAAGATATGAGGTAAACCAGGCCAGGAGAGTATGACTTAAGACAACAGATGCTAATCTCTTCAGAAGAATAGTATAAGAAATTGTGTCAAATGTTCTGAGATCGAGAGGGATGAGAATGGTGAGACGACCAGAATCAGCTGCCATCAGAAGGTCGCTGGGAAGCTTTCCCGGCAACGTTTCTGTACTATGGTGGGGTTGGAAACCAGACTGAAATTGTTCATAAAAATTGTGTTTATTGAGGAGCTGTGAGGCAACAACTTTCCAACTTTATGAGCTTTAACATGGACACTAAGCACAATGAGACAACAATAAACAGACCCAACTTAAACTTGGCACAGTGAGTTAGAAACGTTAAACAGCAAACACTAAGGTCGTCATGTTTCACAATAAAAACAGATTTACCTTGGCTCTGCAGAGGTCTGTTGGATTTTTGAATTACTGAAATTCCAACAATGGAAATACTTCTAATATACATTTCTTCTCTTTTTACTATATTTACATGTAAGCAATAATAAATAAAAAACATGGAAATAAAACCACGTCACAATCATCGTTTAAGTAAGTTATTTCTGAACAACATGGAAAGAAATAGGAGCTCAAACATTTACTCTGTGCAAACTCGACCAGGTCTGCATTCTGATTAAGCAATGTTTCACTTAAAAGATTAACTTTTTTAAAACTGGTAATGAAATACCGCTTTGTGGTGCTCTTTAAACACGCGTTTACATCAGAACGAAACGTGCACTGTAACAAATTTTTATTTTATTTTACTCACATAACTTTTGCCCCCTGTTGTTCAGCACAGGTAGTGCAGGTCTTTCCAGCTCATTTTCACAGCAATAATAATGTTGCTTCTTAAAAATCTAAATATTAAACCTTACTTAGAATCTTACCTTTCTTACATTCTCTATGAAGCCACCTTTATTTTAAAGTCTTTTTGTTTCCTTAAACGTGTTTAATGATGTATTTGAATTCCTATGAAAGGCCTACCAAGTTTGCAAAGAAAACAGCTAAATTAAAAGACATACTGTGAATAAAATCAGAATAATTTGCATGACAACCCTGTCAAATAATTTCATAATTGCAATGAATGTGACTGGGACGTGTTCAGAAAACCCAGAACTGAATTAGTCATAAACCAGACCGACTGACTTGATCAAGCAGACAAATGACAAGCTCGACAATTCCTGCTTTGCTACAAGACACTTTGAAATACTTTAGATATAATTGCAACATAATTGCATAAAGCACATAAGTGTCTCTTTAATTCATATGAAGGAAAAAAGGCTTTAATGTGATTGAATTGGCTTAAATTTCCATCCATTAAAAGGAGCGTTACCCAAACCTGCTCCTCAAGGTACACAGCCCTGCATTTTTATGTTTCCCAGTTTTAACACGCCTGATTTCAGTTGAAGGCCATATAACAAGCCGTTACTGAACTGTAATCATCTGATTAAGGTGTCATGAAGCGGGGAAATGCTTAAAACAATCAGAGCAGTGCCTCTAGGACCAGGGTGGAAAAGCTCTGCCTTGATGCATATGTAGGAGCACTTTTTATTGTCTAAAACAGGTTAAAAAACTGTGGTCTGCAAGTAAGAAACATTGCTTAATCCTATGCAGGTTTTATAAATATTTCACCAGCTAGAGTGCATCTATCCAGTGCTCTGTGTTGTAGTAATTGCACGCAGCAGCTTGCTTAATCACCAACTGCATAAACCAGCTTTTTTACATTTTTTTTTTAAGTGGTATTCATCCACAGGTAGCATAAACATTAAGAGGGATAAATTCACTTTACAGCAGAGGGAGAGTCACATCACTCCAAGACGAGCATGAGAGTCGGTCAGGTGCATCGTGACAAACAACCGTTTTAAACATCTAAACACACAAACTCGCTCACCCTCTGACAAACATTTATCCACCTGGTCCCCCTGCTCAATGTCTTGGCACTGCTGGCTGCCCCATGGAGTTTTTGACGCCATCAGCTCCCTGTTCTTCATGCTTTCGATGCAAACGTCGCCAACCCCTCGCGTTTCATCTCCTGTAGGCCACTGCGGCTCTGCTCTACTGCCCTTCAGGACTTGAGGCCCATTCGAGCCATGAGCTGTTCGTAGACCGTCCAAGCCATAGCAGCCATCAGGGTGCGTCGGAGAGATCTTGGCACCGCCCCACGGAAGAAGCCAGACATGCCCTTCTCCTGAGGGGAAAAAAAGAAGAAAGAAAGAAGATATTGAAAATGGCATTTAAAAATTAAATTAAAAAGCATTTATAGTGCCTATAAAAATTATTAAATCCTTTGGATGTTTCACTCTTATTAATTTCACAAATCAAATCGTGATCAACTAAAGTTGACTTTACATGTGGACACTGCAATTTTACCTAATTCTTCCTGCACATAAATCAGCTTTTAAAGTCCTCACACAAATTCCCTAATGGACCGAGCTCTGGGCTTTGATTGGGTCACGCCAAAACGTCCACCTTGTTGTCTTCAAGATATTTCTGTGAGGCTGTAGCAGGATGCTTCAGGTCGTTGTGTTTGCTGGAAGGTAATTGTCGAAAGCCATAGTTCTCATGCGGATGGAATCAAATCAGCGGTGTATATTTATGCTATCAGTTTTGTTATACATTTTAATTAAATTGTAATTATTTTCTCCATATCCATTTTAACTTCGACATTTTTGTCAATAAAGCCAATTTATTTTGCTCACATTTTACAACTAAAAGCAAAAAACAAACTAAAAAAATAATTGTGAAACATCCAACGGGTGAATATTTTTATAGCCAAGGTACAGAAGAGCCAGACCTACAAATATTGGAAGGTAAAGCCTAAACAGATTAAAGTCTGCCTGTCGATTGCATTTTAAAGTAGGTGCATAGCTTTGAAGAGAAAGAAGAGGCTTGTAAATCAGAGCCAAGACAAGCAGGAAGCACTTCCATAAATTAATTATGAAATCAGTGGCTATAGACGGGGGGTGTTTCTCTATGTCAAGGCGCCTTGCTTACAAGGACACTGTCCTTCCTCGGTCAAAAAAACGGTTTGGAACAGACTTGCCTTACGTAACCGCGGCTGCCAGCTTACGTGCTCTGTTTACGTCCCGCCCATCGTAGTAGCATTGTAGCGTAGTAATATTACTTCAACCATGGAACTGGAAATGTATAACAAGAGTTTTACTTTTTTTATATGTCAGTTAAATCAATTGTGCAAACGAATTAGTACCTGGTAGCCACCGAAGCTGCAACTACTAAGCAGCTATCGAACCATATATAACTTCTTTGGATCTAAGAAATAATAATAAAAATAAATAAAAACATTTTAGATATAAGCCCGATGGTTAAAATTAGTTGACTTACATTTAAAATAGAAATTTACCCCCGAAGTAGCTGCTGCCGCCTCCTACTGCACTCTATTCTGGGAAGTTTTTGACCGAGAGAAGCCATCAAGGCACGTCTGATGTATCCTTGGCTAGATAGCTAAACGGCTAACAAACGGAGGAAAGATTCCTTTGTAGCACATGAACATTGGAACACGCCTTGGCGGTCCCTGATGACGTATCTCCTAGGCAACCGGGGCGGGACCAAGGCATCAAGGCGAGATTAAGAAACACTCGGGGTCTGCCATTTCTGGTTTTATTGTGAAATACATAGGAATAACTTGGCTGACTCATCTCACTTCCTGTCAGGCTCATGCACCCTTTAAAATATGCATCTGGTGTCCGGAAAAGATCGACTCGATCCGGAGAGTTAAGGGAGCTTCGCGGCCGCTGTGAATGCTCTGATTGGACTCCATGTTTTGTTTTGTGTCCATATGGCAGCCGTACGGACACAGGGCCTCATCTGTTCTGCTCCCGGTGTGAATCAGGGGTGAGACTCCATAACTATCACTGTTCCCATTAAACCCAGTAAACAGTTTTGCATTACTGCTGCTTTTGCTATTCACACAGTTTTTTATTTTATTTGCATTGATATTTAATGTGAACTATGTTCCATTCGTCTTTCTTAAAGGGTGCAAGGGATTCATTCTTTTCTGAGATTATTCACAGAAACAGCAATAACGCTAGGACATTATTTGCTACAGTGGAGAGACTAACTAACCCTCCAGTGACAATACCCCCTGAACTAAACTCCACCAGGGCCTGTAATGATTTTGCCACCTTCTTCACTCAAAAGATCTTGAACATCAGAAGATCAATCAGTACATCAGTTCAAACCCCAGTACCAACTATGAGCCCAACTAACACTCACCCAGAGAAAATGACTCACTTCCAAACAATAAATCAATCAAGCTTTGATGAAATTATTGACAAACTAAGCTCTGCCACCTGCTGCTTAGATATCTTACCAACAAATTTTCTAAAAAAGGTCCTCCCATCCATCAGAATGGATCTTATCAAAATAGTTAACTCATCGCTCCTATCAGGTGTTTTCCCCAAAGCCCTAAAAACAGCAGTTATCAAACCAATACTAAAGAAGAAGAACCTAGACAGCACTTTGATGCAAAACTACAGACCAATCTCTAATCTCCCATTTATCGGTAAAATTATTGAAAAAGTTGTGTTCCAGCAGCTAAACAGCTTCCTAGCAATGAACAAACGCCTTGATGTTTATCAGTCTGGTTTTCGTAGATACCACAGCACAGAGACAGCCCTCGTCAAAGTTTTTAATGACATCCGTACAAATACTGACCATGGAAAAACAACAGTGCTGGTACTGTTAGACCTCAGTGCGGCGTTTGACACTGTTGATCATGATATATTACTGGAACGTCTAGAGAGCTGGGTCGGACTCTCTGGTACAGTAATCGACTGGTTCACATCTTACCTCAAGAACAGGAACTTCTTTGTATCAGTTAGCCAGTTCTCATCACAAAACACAGAAATAACATGTGGGGTCCCCCAGGGCTCCATCCTGGGGCCCCTCCTATTTAGCATCTATATGCTTCCGCTTAGCCAGATTATAACCGCCAACCATGTTAAATACCACAACTATGCTGACGACACTCAGCTTTATATCTCAGTGTCACCAGATGATGTTGAACCCATCCAAATCCTCAATAAATGCATTGAGCAAATTAACAGCTGGATGTCCCATAATTTCCTACAACTGAACAAAAACAAAACTGAAGTGCTTCTCTTTGGACCCAAAAAAGATCGATTAAATATCAGTAAACAGCTTCAGTTGGTCCAACTAGAAACTACTGACCAGGCCAGAAATCTAGGTGTAATAATGGACTCAGACCAGAACCTCCAGGGTCACATAAAGGCAATAACAAGGTCAGCTTTCTATCACCTGAGGAACATTTCTAGGATTAAAGGAATGATGACACAAGGAGACCTAGAAAAACTCATCCATGCATTTATCTCTAGCCGCCTTGATTACTGTAACAGTATCCTCACAGGTCTACCTAAAAAATCAATCAGACAGCTGCAGCTGATCCAGAACGCTGCTGCTCGTGTTCTCACTAGAACCAGGAAAGTAGAACACATCACCCCAGTTCTAAAGTCCTTACACTGGCTCCCTGTAGCTCAGAGAATAGACTTCAAAGTGCTTTTATTGGTATATAAATCATTGAATGGTTTAGCACCTGAGTACATTAGAGATCTGCTATCATGGTACAAACCATCCAGATCACTCAGGTCCTCCAGCTCTAATTTACTGATCGTCCCTAGAACCAGAACCAAACATGGAGAAGCAGCTTTCAGTTTCTATGCTCCTCATCTCTGGAACAAACTACCAGGAGAATGTAAAGCTGCAGAGACACTGAACTCTTTTAAGTCTAAAATTAAAACGTATCTATTTAAACTTGCTTATGAGTAACTGCTTTTTTTTTTTTTGGTAAACATTTGATCTTTATATTATTTTATTGTTGTCGTTTTAATTTCTATATTTTATTCTATCTTTTAGCTTTATTTTTAAGTGATTGTGTATTAATTACGTGGATTTGTTCCTTACAATATCTTTTCTTACTGATTGATTACTGTTAAACTTATATGCTTTGTAATCATGTGGTTTCATTATCACTGAATCATGTAAAGCACCTTGAATTACCTTGTGTTGAAAGTGTGCTATAGAAATAAAATTGCCTTGCCTTGCCTTGCCTTCTTAGGCACAAGTATACAAATGCAGTAAGACACTAAAAGTAAACTGTATTTTTCTACAGCCTGTTACTCTTGTGTGAATCTACCTTGCTGCTGTTACACCTAAACTTCCCTAATAAAGGATGTTTCTATTTAATTTCAGGGAAGATATGTACCTAGCAGCTTGGGAATTATACCACGGCCATGTCCGCCGTTGCACTACACTTTGGCCTTCTTATCTTATTATCTGGTGTTACACTTATGACAGATTCTGTGAACACAAGCAGTAAGTAGTGTACTGGCCTTCTGAAATAATATTTTGTATCACGTAAGATGAAGCCGTCATCTCACTTCCCCTCATTGATAAATCGCTGCGGTTGGCTCGCTCTGGCCACGTTGCTTGGCAACGCCTGTATACGGGAGATATTAAATAGTGCGTTCGACTTATATAAAAAAAAATTGCGATTTTAACTCTGAAACACAGTAAAGTATTATTACTTGATTAAATATGTCTTTCTTTCGTAAGTGACCATGGTATAAGTGGGATAATGCCCTTCGAGGGGTACATTATCAGAAAATAATGGACGACGCGGAGGCGTGAAGAATTCCCACCCTGGTTCCTAGAAAGGGATACAGCCCAGTTTAGCTCTATTTTTGGAATAAATCTTTAGATTTAACCGATAAAAAAACTTAAAATATGAATATTTAACTCCAAGTCTGAACCCAAATGAGAAGGAAAAGTTGCAAAATAAGCATAATATTAGTCATTAAAGGAGCCAGTTTCCAAAAGGCCCTCGACAAACACGGGTGCACACCTTGTAGATGTAGCGAACAGCATCTGCTGTGCTCCAGTAGGACGGGGTGACTTGAATGTGCGTCTTCACCACATCTGCGGGCTGCGTGACCAGGGAAGCCATGACGCCTGCAACCACGCCACAGCCGAAGTTCACCAGTGGGGCGTACGGTGCTGACGTCACATCTGAAGAAGAAGACGAGAAATCAGCTTGAAATCCGATTTTTGTCATTTTGACTTGCTGCAGTACTCACCAGCAGGCAGCCCTCTCTTGGCCTGACTGTAGAACATGACATAGATGCCAGAGAAAGGAGCGTCTCGGAGCAGCGTAGCGGTCAGCCCTGAGAACAGAGCTCTGACCCCCTCCGTCTCATACATGCTCCTCAGAGCCCCCGGCACACTCGAATAGTTGTAGAAGCCGCTCTGTAAGAGTTAGAGTCATAAGCTGAATTCATGAATTGCTTTGTAATAAGACATACTGAAGGAGCTGAGTGGGTGTGAATCGTTTTGCAAGAGAATCGACATGGTGGGCAGAATTATATCAATGAGCGACCAAACTCCTGTTATTTCTGTGCCAACCAAGCTTTTTGTTCACTTTTTATTCTTACATTAAAATAACAAAACTAACTGGAGCCGTAACGATGGGCTGACGGCTGCTCTTGAACTGGCCGATGCTTTCCAGGACAATCGTAAAGGAGAACTTTGCAGCACTATGGTCAGCATTTTCAGCGATGAAACCAGAAAGGAGTAGTACTGGGCGAGCGCTAACATTTGTTTAGCACTGAAGAAGACTATCGGGGGTCTGCTGGAAGACAGATCAAGAGCTACGTACCTCGAAACGTGTCTTGATGACAGTGAATGGCAACATGCAGATTCCCGCCACAGTTCTGGCCCCTGCTCCAAGAAGGACGGCCTCGCCAGCGTTTGGCGCCCGGTCCAGGAAGAAGTGCTGCTTCAGGGAGTAGAAGGTGCTGAAGTAGATCCCCACCCCGGGGATACAGCGGACAAATGACTGAAAGATCAGAAGTAACAGTGATTAACGATAAAGTGCTTCTTTTTTTGCATCTGAACCATCTCAGCTTATAAATCCTCAAAGTCCTTTTTCTTTTATTGTCCAGTCGTAAATTAATATGCAAACAAGGAAGACAGAAGAATACCCAGCGTTTTCTTTCTCACAATATATATAAATATATAATAATCTGTTGATTAATCTATGTTATCCAAATTTACCATTTACATGAACTTGAGCTCATTTAAAGGAGTGAAAGCTAGACTGCATAAAGTCATGCATCCCTGCTCCAACCAAACAGAGTCAAATAAAGTGTTAATAGCCAAAGTCTTCAAAACTTTCATGCCAAGGAGGTAATTCAGTCTTTTCATTTAGGTGTGTTGGTGCAGTGACACATCCAGGAGTATGGAGAGAAAATAGACTCAAAACATCCGTGTGCGCAAAAACCAAAAACAGACCTGATTTGTAAATCGTAAAATACATGCGTAACCTCGGGTGCTTGCAACTGTGGGTTCAAATCTAAACACAAATACCAAGAAATTATGAGCACAAAATACATTTACGCATGGACAATTTCAAATGACAGCAACTTAAACCTACGAATTCAAAACAACGTCTATGCGTACAAATCTTCAAATACGTATGCACCGATCACCTGAGAAACACAGAACAAAACCACATTTACACATAGATCAAAGTTATATGAGTGCAGGAGGGGTTTCAGATCTCTCCAGATGTACCTGATGCATTTAAATGCTGCTAGAATACTGGGTGATCCAAGTGTTCTAATCACTGGCTCTCTTTACTTGTTGCTGATATCTGTGCTGGGCAAAAAAAATTGCTCATCACGCCTTAGTTCCAATAAATAGACCGACATCTACCTTTTAAAATGAGAAAACTGTGTGGTTAGACACACATGGACAGACCTTTTTGCCAACAGAAAATACACTTTAAGAAGTTTGATTAGTATTTGAATTATTCAGGTGTAAACAGAAGTGTTCAATTTGAAAGAAGGCTTTAAAGAGGATGCTCAGTTATTGACAACCATGAGCATCCTCTTCCTGAGACCATCCTACAGCAACAGAGCGCCTTCAGTTTCGCTCCAACACCCTAACCCTACAGGAAATCCTTTCTCCCCACAACAAATATACAACAACTCCTTGAAGAATTAACTAGTTATGAGCTACAACAACACTTAATTTCCCTCTGGCATCAGTAAAATATTTTTGAACTGAATTTGAATTGTAAAATCTCAATTTCAATTTGATTAATTTGAAATACAATGTAATAGTTGGGAAATTATTGTCACGAAATTGAAACTAAGATTTCTATCTTGAAAATTAAATAATTTACTTAGGAACTGTACAAATGGGTGGGGCAGTGTATAGGATTTCCCATGCAGCCCTGAATGCACCACAAGTGTGGTTGTCAAACAACTGACAGTGTGTGGTTTCAAATGACCGATGTTGTGATTCCCTCTGTTATGTTTGTGTTTAGTCCTGAGTGTATTTTAATAAATTAACATTTTTTTTCCTGCTTATGTTTAAATGCGGCAATGCAAAAGTAGCATATCATTTAGAGGGATAGTGATAAGAAAACATAGATGACCCAGCATTTAAATGCATCATGTTCACATGAAATGGAGACGCAAGTCTCAAAACCCCTCGTATTTTTGTAACTCTGATCTGTGTGAAAATCTGGTTTTGCTCGTGTTTCTCAGGCGATTGGTTCGAGCATATTTAATTATTTGTAAATGCAGAAGCAGTTTTGAATTAGCTAGTATTAAGTTTTAAGTTAATGTAACCTCAAATTACGCCTGTGTAAGTGTATTTTGTATTCATAATTTCTTGATATTTGTTTGTACAACTGCAAGTACCGAAAAGGTTACGTACAAAATGTTTATGGTCTACAGATCAGGCCGTTTTACATACACAAAGGAAAGTTTTGAGTCTATTTACTCACCATACAGAAGTTGCAGGACAGCAAGTTTGAGGACCGAAACTGCAGATCTCTGCTTCATGCAGTCAATCCAGTTCCCACTCCTTGAAACAAGCTCAGCTTCATATTCAGATGACTGATTTTTTTTTATCCTCAAGAGGTAAGCTACTGCCCAGCAACTTTAGGAAGCATCTCTGCTACAACACACCTGACGTAAATGACTACCTCACCATATAACCACCTGCTGCAGAAACCATGTGGTAATCATCCAGATTTTTTATTTCAAGTATGCTCAATCAGAAAGGCATTTAAAAATTAATGGATAGTAGGTTTTGAGGACTGGAGTAGGAGACCTCTGGTCTGCAATAGGAATGCTCCGATACCGATAGATACCGTCTAATGTACAGGTATCGGTTAAACTTAACCGATACCATGAATCGATACTCAAAATGCAGAAAATCTGCAAAAAATTCACAAAAATAGAATAATTTTTTCTTTTTTTTGTGGTACTTTTATATGTTACATCTGTTATTTTGTCTTAGTTACGTTTAGTTATTAAAGTGTGCTGCCTTGGAAGTTATAACGTTTATTGATTGATCAATAGTATAGGATTGGTATCTTGTATCGACAGACACACAAAATCCAGGCATCGGTATCGGGATTGAAAAAGTTGGATCGGTGCACCCCTAGTCTGCAAAACATCTGTTTATAAGTTTGCTACGGGTAAAACAAAGCAAAGAAATCCTGTTGCCTACCGGGGAAACTCCCTTCCACAGACTGAAGAAATTCTCCGTCCTGACGACATGAATGAAAACCCCAAACATTCCCACCTTTGGCGCACTGCAAGAATGGAGTTAAAGAATCATTATTAGCACCGGCATCTTGAAATGGACAAATACTTTTACATAGTAGCTAATTAAAATGCTCCTTCCTTCAACGTTTTCATGTTGTCTACTTTTGTTTTCAGAGCCCTTTACTGTGACACACAAAATAAAACCCCTTTTTCTCTCTACCAGCGCTCTGCAACCTGTTGGGGGCAGGACTGAGATAAATTTTCCCCCCAATGTCCCATTTTTCCTCCCACCACATGAGACCGTTTCTGCTCTGTTTTATCCTTTGTTGTTATACGTCCTTGAAGAGGTTGTAATGTAAACTGAATTTCACCTTGTGTAATTAATAATCATTGAAATACAGGGAAATTATAGAGGAGAACCTGTTGGATGGTACTAAAGGCTTCAGAGTCAGGCAGAGTTTCACCTTCCAGCAGGGCGACAACCACAAACGGAGATCATGACACATTGGAAGAATATTGGAGCTGACCAGTCAAAGTCCGAAAGTGAATCCAAATGAGAAACTGAGAATAAAACGTATTGCTCACCAGAGACAGTTTTGTTTTATTTTTTTGTTTGTTCTAGAAAAAATCTGGAGGCTACTGTCATTTTGGACAGATAAGGATCTGTAAAAAAAAACGAACACGTGACTAAATCAATCAAAAAAACAGATTCCAATGAGAGCACCTGAGCATCGTCTCAGAGCTAGACACCGCTATCCAGGAGCTGGTAGCGTGTCGTTATGGAGGCTTTGCAGCAGGTTTACTACCAGCTGAGCATTTGGTTACGCACGGCTTCCTTCTGGAAGAACAGATGAACTGTTCTTATTTTAAGTGCAACCGTTTAATTTCATTTAAATTTCAGTTTCATTTTAAAATCCAAGGAGGTAAAACCAGATTTTGTTTTTTAACCAGTCAAAATGGCCGACAGAGAAAGAGTCTAGCGTGACCTCTGATGCTGACATACACACTATCCAGTAGGAGTGCTTCAGCTGTTCTAACAACGGTAGACTTCGGTCTCCAGAGGAGCAAAGCTAGTAGAAAACATTCCCTTAAAGCGCTGCCTACCAGATATTTTTATTTGAGTATTGAAAACCGGGGATCTTTTTCCTTCCAAATTACAGCAACTCGCTACTTTGCGTTGGTCTGAAATAAAACCACCAAAGAATTGTGTGTAGGTCAAAGCCAGAAGAACCCTTCCGCATCAGAAATAATTATAATTCAAAGACTCCCACTATCGGGCTGTAATAACTGCAGCTTCAGTTAGGCACACCAGCTGGCACACCAGCTACCGAGGCCGAAGCCTCGGTAGCTGGTGTGCCTAACCGCTCTATGTGGGTCATGAAAACCAATTCAGGCCGTCTCTGATGTGACGCCTGTCTCTCCTCATCACTGAAGACTGCAGGTTGTAGACAGACGCCACCAGAGAGATGCGGATGTTGTCTGATGGCATGCAGCTAGAAAATACTTTTACAGATATGTTGCACGTGAAATGCGTCTGTGTTGCGCACGCACCCTGGCTTGGCATTGTTCTGCAGCGTCTGCAGCCGTGTCTTGACCAGATCCAACGGCTGGAAGAGCAGCGTCGAGCAGGTGCCGCTGAGAGAGCCGCACATGAAGGCTTTGAGAGCCGGGTGAGCCTGAGGACGGTGTACGGAGGGAGGGGGGGTGGAGAAAGACATGACAGGAGACGGAAATGGCGGACAGACAGCACATTGGGTGGACAAGGACAAAGAGATGGGCAGAACATACGGAGACAGTAATTACACGAAAGGGTGGGGAAAAGTGGAACAAAATGGAAAGGATTAGAAAACAACCGAAATGTAGAACAAGATGCACAACAGCAAAACCAATTATTAATTTAAGAAATTACCATAAAAATTAAAAAAAAGAATTTTAAATTTCATCCGTTATTTCTATTTTCGATATAATATAGGACTTTAACAAAAAACATTTTGTGGCTGCATTGCGTTTACATAATAAATAAAAAAACAAGCCTGTGGCACCAAGGTTCAGTGGCGATGAAATTGATGCACAGAGACAGCGTCCACACACACACAAACACACACAAACACACTCACACACAAGGAGCCATATCTTCAAGCCCACTGATGAAACCCCAACCTTATATGTTAGCTTAAAACATGGACTCCATCAGAGGGAATGCAGCAAAACTGAATAAACACATTAAGGTCCCTGCAACGTGTGATACGCCCATGACCCTTCAACACATTAAAACAAACACACACACACACCGCAGCTTAGCAGTCAAATTAAAGTTCGATTTCATCTAATCACGTACACACAAGCTGACACACAGCAAGATGTCTGCAGCAGGACAACCAAGACAACTAATCGCTTTTGAAAACAAACGCACACATTTTCATGTTGAAGTGCCACTTCAACATGAAAATGTGGCTCCTACCTTTCCCAGACCGCCTGGCGTTCGGCTCTGAGAATCCTGCTTTTCCTGCATTTTGCCCTCTTCCACCTTACTCTCATCTCCCAGCTACAAACGAGGCAACATAGTGAACCTTCATCTCCTCTACCTCAATCCCTCAGAACGACAATGCTTCGTCTCTCCCTACCCCCCCGATTCACAGTCGAAGCAGAAGCCTAATCCAGCCAGCGTAGGCTCATTTTTTTTTTTTTGGTGGGCTTGGGTCTTTATCTTTCAGACACACGCTTCCATCCGTACGTAGCTCTGCCCCCACTGCTAAATTACAGTTTTATCAACCGGCATGAGTCATGGAGTGTGAATATAAAATGTGGGTCACAAGAAAAAGAACCAAATGAATATATGGCTTTATTTGCAGCAGTTAGTAATAAACCCCACTGTCACTCTAATTTGATTGAACCCACTGTTTTTTCTGCCCAAGTTTAATTGTTCAATTACATTTCTTCTGTTACAGTTAACATAAATATTTTATTCATACCCCTGGAAGGTTTAAAGTAATTTTAATTTAATAAACAACTTTGTTCCTGAGAGAAAACGAAACAAGCATTTCTCAAGACAAACAATCTAAATGGAGCATCAATAAACACATGGGGGAAAAAATGGGCTATTTTAATAACTAAATTGCAGCACTAAAATCACTGATGCTCTTCTCAATCAAAAGGAGAAACAAATCCAGCTGACACGACAGATTCAAACCAAAACATCAGCATCACTTCCAGTCAGAAGAAGCATTTAGGTCAAATTTCTTTTTATTTAAACGCAAATCTGTGAGTAGTATAAAGAATATAGCATTCCATATTACTATACATCCACATACTTCCAGCCTTGCTAGTCGTAACTCATGCAAGTTAATGTTAAAGTTTTGTTACTCTCTACATTTATATATGGGCTTCCGTCAGTTCTTCCTCGTCTAAGGTTGTTCATATTGTTAAAAAAATTTTTTGTCAGATTGTTTGGGTGCTTCTTACATACAATATTTCTTCATCATCAGAACAAATGTGAAGTTTTTCCTGCGTCACAAGTGGAATCGGAAGGTTCACACGCTGGTTAATATTCTACATTAAGGTTCAGTCGGGGCGGGACGGAGTGCTTTTGGATTTCAAGGAGCGGTTTAGAGTTTTCAGCAATGGACAGACGTTTATACAATGTAGTATTACGGTAGTATTACAGGAAAACGCTCGTTATCGCAGAGGCATTAAACAGAAGGATTTGTATACAAAAAAAGGGCCTCAGGCATCAAAGAAAGTCTCTCATAAGTGTTTGAAACAGATGTATATCAACAGTGTTCTACAAATCAAGTGCGATTAAATTACATAATTAGTCAGCTTCCGATTACCTAGGGGTCATAGTAATTTTCAATGCATGTCAAAGAATGTTTTATGCATTTCCAAAATAAGAATATGTGCTCTAATGGTGAATAAGAGTTCATCATTGGTCAGATTCAGCAACTACACATGGTGGACGAAGCTCACGTTGGCTTCTGATTGTTGAAATGGCTAAAGGCTGATTCAACCTAATTTTTCTCTACCCTGAGGATCTTTAAATAGCTCAACAACTAAAAAAAACTTACTTCAAAGATGGACTAGTTTGTTCTAAACAAATTACAGAATATTTAGAATCTACTTTGTGTGGGGTTGTAACGATACCAGCTTGAGATGAAACTGAAAAGAAATATTGGCTCTGAAAATAACATTTGGCATTGAAAAATATAATTGTAACTGAAAATCTTGATTTTGAATCTGAAATAAATGTAGTGAAAATTCCTGTATTAAAAGTAAAATAAAAATTGAAAGTGAAAAAAATTGAAATGAAACTCAAAATATATGCATTAAAACAATTAACTCACAATCAAATGTTTACACTTTCATATTTTTTTTCAATGCCAATCTTTTTTCACTTCTGCTGCTTTTCTGTTTCATTCGGCGGATACTCATTTCACGTCGTGCACACGCGCAGGGGGGCGGGGCTTATGAGCAGCAGGTTCTTGCTATCAGCTATCAGTGAGTCAGGCCGTTTTATACCCATTAAACCCAGCAAAGGTCACTTGTAGTTATTTTATATCTATTTTTAACTCTAAAATGTCAACATATTACAACAAACTCCACTGCTATAGCTTCTGTAATCTTCATTTTGATATAAATTTAAGTCAATCGCCATTTGCGTTCTTTCATTTGGTTTAAACTGCGCCACAGGTGGGGTGAAACATCCCTTCTATGATGGTCTAGTGGTTAAGGATCAAGATTATTAATCCGATTATTATGGGTTCGATTTCACTAGGCTGCAAAATTTTGCAGAAGTGAAAAAAGATTGGCATTGGTAAAAAAAGATTGGCTTTTTATGCACCTGGACAAAATAAGGGCAGCAACTGCAACTCTAGTCCTCAAGAACCGGTGTCGAGCAACTTTTAGTATGGCACCTCTTCCCACACAGCTGAATCAAATGGCTGAATTATCTCCTCAGTATGCAGTCAAAATCTTCAGAGTCCGGTTAATGACCGGAATCATTTGACTTAGATGTGTGTAAGTAGAGATGCATATATAAAAAAAATTAAATCTGACATTTGAAAATATGAAACATAATAGAAATCATGGTGTATTTTTGGTCTTTTGTACATGTTTTGCACAAAAATGACTATATGTTCTTGACATTACAGTGTTGACCTTGTGCTTATTCAATAGCAAGGCAAGGCAATTTTAATTGTATAGCTCACTTTCAACACAAAGTAATTCAAGGTACTTTATATTATTCAGTAGTAAAGGAACAAAATGTATGATAAAACCATGGAAAGTAAAAAAAAGCTATTTAGACATAAGGGATTATCTGTAGATGAAGTTTTGCTAGTTTCAGACCCTAAATCTGGACAGGCGCTTGACTCGTTTTTCTTTAATATATAAACTAAACTAAAACCACTCATTACTTACACTGAAACAAACTAAACACGACCACTCGTTACTTTTACATTTAGCATTTCTGTACTGAACAACAGGGTTCAATTCTCAACACTGGCAAAAAAAAAAAAAAAAAAAGACATTTGAACTTTTGTTTG
Organism: Apricaphanius iberus; assembly: GCA_028564705.1. Classification (NCBI taxonomy): domain Eukaryota; kingdom Metazoa; phylum Chordata; class Actinopteri; order Cyprinodontiformes; family Aphaniidae; genus Apricaphanius; species Apricaphanius iberus. The sequence continues at coordinate 35,746 of JAPXFQ010001800.1, forward strand.
GTTTGAAATGGTGCTCCAATACTGCAACACTGGGTCTTGCAGTTAAGCAAAGATAAAATGATTTAACGTTTACATTTGAGATTTAAAGGAACTGGCAAGTTTACATCGTAAAAGTGCATAAAAAGCGTAAATAATTGACATGGTTTGATTGCCAAAGCTTTCTGAGATTCTAAACATGGATTGAAACGCTGCTATTGATGATGTTTTAAAAGTAGCAGCTAACTGCCCTCTAAAGCCCCTTTAGCTCGACTCGTCCAACATGGATTATTCTACATTATTGACAATCTTCTATATTCTACTCTATGACCCTTTAGAGTTTCACAAATCGCGCTGTAGATTTAATATATGACCCAATTAGTGTAGAACAAGCTAGTCCAGGGTTGAAGTATTTGGGTTTTGTAGTTTTTTAACTAGAACCGATTAAAAGGGGCTCAGTGTAGTAAAAGAATTGAGTGGAAATGTCCTTAAGCCAGGTGCCGAATCGGAAGCAGGTATATTTGTCAACACTCACCGCTGCTAACTCCATCCTTGAACTGGACGTAGAGCTTGAAGAGTCCAGTTTCTCCCTTTACGCCGGTCGGGTTCAGTCGCTGTTTCTGCATAGGGGATCAAACACGGAGTAAACATTTGATAACCACGGGGTTACAGTAGCTGCATGCTAGCATAGCCACAGCTGACAGACCGAGCGGTGAAGCTAGCATGGCGTCAGCATCACCGGCAGACCCGACGCTCATTATGTCGACATGCTAGGAATCAAACTTCTTCAGTCGGCTCACCTTATCTTACCTTGGAGTAGATTTGTTAGGGATTCATGGGAATGACAGTCAACTCCTGAACCGCCATGTTTTATATTTACAAAGTGCAGCTGCAGCCGTTTCCTTGGAGACGAACCCGCCGGTGTTACGCAGAAGTTTCTGGTGGTTAGCTCACGTTAGCTTACCGGCCGTTATTCAATTCACCCTTAACGTAAAATAAATTTAAAAGGCAAACGAGTTACCCAAATGTTGCGGAAAGTTGAATCGGGACATCGCAAAGTGTAGGAATGATGACCTCCAAAAGCTGACGCAAGTTGTCGTAGAGTTCCAAGTGGCCGAAGAGGCTAGCTCGTAGCTAGCCGTCCTCAGTGGAAAAAGGGCAAAGCTGTTACTTATTCGCCCTGTCACACAGAGGAGTCCTTCACAATAAACCTCAGCCGAGGGGTCCGGTCTTGAAAATACAGTCTTTACACCAGCTCAACAGATAGCTAAAACTGTAACATCACCACCGTGTTGGTTGAAATACAAGAAAGTAATTCTGATTGGTGCAATTCTGATAATGGCCTTTAGATGTCGCTGCTAACCCCGAGTCTGGAAACGTGTAATGAGTCAGAGCCCCACCACTAGAGGTTACACGCTTAAATATAACTACTTACTGCCCTCTATTCCATTTACTCTTAACATTTTGGAAAAATAGTGTAGCGTTAGAATTAATTTTACTGCAATGTAATCTTTAGTTTTACTTAAGCAATATGTTTAAGTATTACTAGCTTTTAGTAAAATTTCCGGAATCTACCCTAGTGATCCAGCTCAAGGCATAAGCTAACTGGAGCCCCCCCAAAAAATGCTTGAATGTGTACAGAGAACATTAAGATTGAGAATACCAATAACCCTGCAAGACCCAAACATAGAAAAACGAATTTAAATCTTATAGATGGTTCTGTAGAAGTACTTTAGAGTTAATGTTTTCAGATTATTTTTGTAAGTTTTCATAAGGTAATATGAAATATAATAGAAAACATGCTCTATATTTTGTATACGTTTAGCACAAAAATTACATTCATATCCACGTTCATAATATTGTAACGATGACCTTGTTGGGAGGGGGAGACTTTGATTCAAATTTCATATCCAATAGCAAGGCAAGGCAATTTTATTTGCATAGGACACTTTCAACACAAGCTAATTCAAGGTGCTCTATATTATATTTTATTTTATTAAATAAGCTACTATAATGCGCCATTTAAATTGCCCTTTGGGGATAAATAAAGTGGTTTTGAATTTAATTGAATTAATCGGTGGTAAAGAAACAAAACGTATGATAAAAGCATGGAAAGTAAAAACGGCAATTTAGACATAAGAGATGTGAATATGTGAGGTGAATACTGTAGTTTCAGACCGTATGTCTTATCAGGTGCTTGACTTTAGTTTCTTCTACTGAAAAAAACCCAAACACAACTAATTTCTTTAACATTTAGCATTTTAGTACCGGGTAGGGTTCAATCTCTTACACTGGCTAAAAAAAAAAAGAAAAAGACTTACATTGTTCTTGTTTGAAATGATGTAATATTGCAACCCTGAGTCTTGCAGTTAAATTTGATTGTTTCATCATAGATAAAACCATTTAAAATTGACATTTCAATTAAACTTGGTCAGCTTTCTTAGATTCCACCAAATATGGATTGAAACATTTTTTAGTAATGTTCTTAACAGGAAGAAGGGTCCCAAAATTATGTCCTGCTGAAGGCGCCACACAACATTAAGCCAGCTTTGCTCTAGAGTTACACTCAGTGGGCAATGAAAAAACATGCTTTAAATCAAAAATGCACCAGACTTGGAAACAAAGTATACAATTTATCCTAAAGTGAGACCTCGTTTGAACATAAAGCTTAGTAATTTTAAGTTCATAATTTATTACTGTTGCGACATTTGGACCCAGAGCTTAAGTGAACATACAGAAAAATGGGCGGTATGATGGTCATTAGGATTACTTTTCATCCTTTTCCAATAGAGGACTCATGAAATTAATACTTTCATTAGGTAATGTGAAAATTGTAAAGGGTCTAATACCTGAATCGTTTTGTAGCCCTACCAGATACTTGTAATTTCTTGGATGACTTAACTTTTTATAAAAATATATTAAATACTAGAGTTTACTTTTTGCGCATTTAACCCAAACTCAAATAAATCTGTGATTCTGAGGAGCTTGGATGACAATAATTTGAAAATAACCTGCATTATGAGTGACCTTTTGGAATGAAGTCACCCCCATTGCTATAACATCTGGGCAATGATGCCACAGGGGCTAAAGAATTAATTTCTTCAAAACACTGGCCCATCCATTTTTTGGGGGAGTAAATAAATAAAAAATTGTGAGTTCCACTATTGCTTAATAAGCTGTCTGTATATGGAAGAAACAAGTTTTAAACAAACCGCTTAGAACAAAGCATCATGGCCGAATCAAACTCATAAGTGTAGACTAATACTTATGTCGAAGAGCTGACATGAGCTACAATAGTTATTTTAGAAAGGTACTTTATTTTTATTAGGCTTCACCCATAGAGACAATGTGCTAGTTCCCCTATGTTGCATCAGATAAGTGGCAGTAAGTATATTCTGATTGTGAAACTCAAGATTTTAAGAGAACATAGCCACCGTCCGATACCCAATGCTTTAAATATTGTCCCTAAACAGCTTAAACCGTGAATAGTGATGGATTTAGAGATTCTTAATCATGTTGATGCATCCGCACTACATGCTAACTAGAAGTAGCACCACAAGTTAAATTTGGAGGAGTCATCTGGGCTTTGTGAACCAAGCGATGTGTCCGCTTTTCCTTAAGGGACTATGGGATATGTATCAATGTATTAAAAAAAACTCCACTTTATCGTAAATTAACGCAGCCATTTATAGTGGCATCAATTCATTTTTAATGCATGGAACGGTGCTGGATGTATTGGATGTATCTGGAATACTTAGCTAGGGATATTAATATTTTCAATAAAAGTTTGTAGTTTTAAACCATCTTAGAAGTGGTTGCACAAGGCAATCTCTGCTAGCCCTCACTTGTCTGTAGACGCGAGAAATTAGGTTATTCAGCAGATTTAAATGTCAGCTAAAATTTAATTTAGTTTAATTTTATTTTGACAATCCAATCATATATTTGTTTTAATTTCTTGTATGAAAGACATTTACACCCATACCTACACCCCTGCTTTAAAATGCATTTCTCAGGGATTGGTTTTTAAATTTATAGTTTGTGGCATTTCTAAAACCCAGTTTGAACAAATACTCAAACAATTCAACCTAAAAAAAAAAAAAAACAAAGCCTAGCAACTCAGATGAGGTTTGAAAGATTATGCTGCAAATAAAACCCAGACTGCTTTTATAAGAAAATTGAACGAAAGGGATAAAAACGTATAAATGCATTTCATACTTTATTGCATTAAGGCATTTTATAAAATATCTTGGCCTTACAACCATGGGATCAGTGACATGCAAACCAATCATTTCTGAAAATACAATGCAGTTTGTATTGGGGGACAAAAGCACTGGCAGAAACCCTGTTAATATGAACATACAGTGAAGCTCAGACCCATCACCTATAACTGAAAAGTTTAAAGAACAAAAAGAAACAGTGGGACAATACAGCAACCGAACCGGTGACGGTACAAAATATGTTATGTTGAACTTTTTCCCAACACGTGTGCTTGTTATCGTGTCATTTCATGTAACAGACTGAGGAAGAAACCTACAGTAAAAATAGTGATTCAGACCGGCTATAGATGCATCATATCCCAGGGAAAAAGTGCATAAAGTATGAATAATGTTTTCAAATTGTGATGGCATTTTACAAGACCTATATTTTAAACCTATAGGTCTTAAGTAAAAAAAGAAAAAATGGATACAGCATATTGTTTGAAAGATTTTTAGCCAGTGGAATTGCATGTAAAAGAGGTTAATGTAAGGCTAACATTTCATGACTTTGTTTCCCTTCTGCTGTCCAACTCGGCTCACTCTGCTGCGGGCTCAGACGTGTCCACAGACAAATCCACATCCTCGTCGCTGTCGTGCCCGGTGCGACTCAAACCAAGACGCGTGCTGATAGGCAAATCTCCCCGTCTGCAAAGAAAATAAAAGTTAGACGAGCTGCACAATTGTAGCACAGTACCAGAACGATGTGGCGTGATTATAAAGCACAAAATGGAATAAAAAGAAAATTGGTGAATAAGGAGTTTTCCAATGTGTTTTAATTGCTCTCTTAAGCCATGCAACTTGCATTCATGTAGCTATGCATCTTTGTAAATGCTCCATTGTCAAATGTTAGAGTTCTTCGATCAGAGTGACACCCATTTCAGAGGGCTGTCTGTACCTGAGCTTGCTCTTCAGGGAGCTGACTTCACGGTTCATTAGATCAGCTGACTCAGTGGCATCATCCAGGTCTCGCTGCAGCTTCCTGCGGTAGACATTGGCCCTGGTCAGCTCCTCCTCAGTTTCCTCGAGCTGACGCTTCAGCTGACGCATTCGGCTGTTCGTCTTGTCCACCTGCAGAGAGAATTTACTCAGAATCGAGAGGAAAAGCCTGGAGCATCCCTGAAGAGTTTGAGGGGGGTGGGTGGAGCTTTTGTTTTTTAGTTTGAATATAGTGTTTTTTTTCTGTGCATCATATTATCCTCGTTTATGTTCTTGCTCTTTCCCTGGCTAAAACTGATCTGAATCTCTGTCCATGAAGCTTATTTATCTCAAACAACATATCTCTTATGTTTTCAGTGACAATACAACTAGTTTAATCTAAGGTAGATTCAGATGGATGTAACTTTGACAGATCAGATTTTTTTTTCTTAATTTGAGGGGGACAAATTTTCCCAGGTTTTGATAGACCTAGCATTATGTATTTATCATTGCATTAAATCAGCTGATCATTGATCAGACAGTCAAAGGAATATTGAGTAGTGCTGATCTCTGGATAATTTATTGCTGCATCTTCAGCTTCCCCTAGTGGATCTGAACGGTCCATCTGGGTTTTATACTGGGGTGAATATCACAACTACAAAGTGCACCCACTTTACTAGGTGATTTCCGAGCACAACTACCCAAGATAAACCTCCAAAACAAAATAGAATATATACTTCTGTTATTTTGGAAAAAAGCAGACAGAACTTGCCTGGTCTTTGTATTGCTCCGTGTTGCGTCGTTCATCGTCAACCTGCAACATCACCTCTTTGAGTTTCTTCTCGGTCCTCCTGACCAGCCTGGAGGCCTGCTGACGCTCCCTGAAATACAAGTTAGTTTCCATCAAGAAGGGAAACCCGTGACCGAGTTGGGTAGAGTACCCAAAAATTGGCACTACTTGGATCATATTTTTACATAAGTAGCCATAAAAAAACGACTTCACAGTGAAAAAGTATTTGGTAAAATGGCGATTAGAATACTGTGCAACATGGATCATAATGTTTTTAAATAATGTCAGAAAAACAAAAAAAGTTTTGAAAAATTCTGGTATCTTAGACTAAAATGAAAAAAAAAGATAAATACTTAAGCAAAAGAAAGTTTTCTAAGTCCATTTTTCAATACGATACCTATACTTACAGTAGGTAGGAGATATATATATTTATCTTAGGACAAGAGAAAAATGTACTTCTAGTGACAATTTACGGTGTTTACTATAGATTCACTTGGCCTCAAAATGCAACAAGCTCAACAGACAGAAGATTTCATTAGAAAACCAAAGCTTGAGTAGAAACAGGAGGTCTCCTTTAACCAAAAAACAAACAAAAAAACAGATGCAGACAGAAACCTACAGTTTATTAAATATGTATGGCTTTTATTCAGTGAATTGACTCACAGTGGGTATCTGGAAATTTTACTCAAGAGCAGGTACTTCAGAGTAACATTATTCAAGTTAAAGTGAAAGTTTAAGAATAGTAAAAGTACATTTTTGTTCCAATGTAACTCAAGTAACTGAGTAAATGCAACTAGTTACTAGAGCTGTGTTGAAATAAAAAAATACGATTGTAGAAATGGAATCGATTCGCAAGTTCAAAAATCTATTTAGTTTTTTAGAATAGTTTGCCCTTTTTACAGCTGAAAAAGGAAGGAAAAGTCCAGACGGCCACTTTAAGTTTTGTGTCTGAAAGAGTTAATACGGTTTCCCATGGTGAACAGTTATTCACCCAGTGTTAATTCATTGAATTTCAGACATAATTAGGATAACGGCACTGGTCAGTAATAGCACTGACCAATACCGAACTGGATTAGATTAAATCGATTCTAACTCTTCAGAATTGGAATCAAACAGATTCTTGACATTTGAATCGATACGCAGCCCTACTAGTTAGTACTAAACTCTGACAATACACAAGTTGTTTAAACTACTACTTACTTTGACTCAATATCCAGCTGCTCCTCCAGCTGAGCGATCCTGGCTTCCAGGGAGGTGATGGAGGACTTGTACTTTGATTTGATGGTGACCTCCAGCTCCTGCAGCTTCAGTTTCAGCTCCTTGTTCTGACGGTCCAGTTGGGAACGGGCGCCCTCCAGCCGCTGAGAATTGCTGCGCTCCGTGGACAGCTCTGTGGTCAGCTGGTCGTTCTGCAGTCACAGACATGCAGGACCTCATTTTAGAATACCAAGTAGCAACGATTATCCTCCCGCTGCTGGGAGCAGCATAACATCTAGTGGCCTCACCTGCATAGTCATTCTCTTCAGACGGTCGTTAACCATCTCAGTGTTCAGATGTTCTTCATCCACTTCTTCTTCCAGCTGCAAGATGCGAGCTTCCTGCCTCCTCTTCTCATCTGACAACAAAGAACTGCCAGGAGAAAATTACTGTTAATGCACACAGACTAAAAATCAATCGTTCGCCTGTTTAGGTTTCAAGAAAGGAAAAAAAGAGGAGTAATTAACAAAATAGGTCACCAAGCTCGTACTTCTTTGTGTTGCTGCCGTTTAGCTCATCCTGAAGCTCGTCCCTCTCAGTCTGGAGCTGCCTCTTCAGTCTGTCAGCTGTGGCCAGCTCCTGGTGGAAACCAAACACAAACGGACCTCAGGAGAAGGCATTCTACGCTGTACAGGCTGCTGGAACGAACCGATGCCAACAACGCCCTAATGAATTCTTCTGAAGTTTCCTCATGTTGGCCGGCACCACTGTACAACTAATGCAGCTGAACATTGTGTTAGTCACATTCACACACTGACTGCAAATCTCTGAAACTACATAGAAAATTTGAGAGTAGGTTTTATTATGAGGGCATTTAATGAATCAACTCAAAGGGGCTTTTTTTTGCCGACTGGACCTGAAATAGTTTCCGCTTGCATGTTTAGCTGCATTTCTCCAAACCAGCTGAACCCACTAATTGCTCAGTCTTCTCAAAACCCCCATGGAGCCTTGGAAGATGCCTGTTCACACCGCGCCATGTTTCTGCTGGAAGGCTCGCTCAGTCATAAAAACTGTAATTCTCGAATAAGCTGGCTTTCTTTAGATGGGAAAGTATCAGTTTGAGTAACAAACTAAATTTGACTACTAGCTAAAGTCAAATTGTCTCAGTGGGGTCAAATTTACTTTGCCTCTAGATTGGATAAAAGATGAACATAAAGCATTTACAGATGCAAAATATCTGAAATCAGAGTCCATCCATCATGTTCCGATCAAGCTGCTACAGTGCTCACATCACTGCGAATGCTGCACCAAACCGCCCATCAATCTCTCGAAGCATTTTTCACTCCTTCATGAAGATACTTGAACTCTTGAAGAAGGAAATCAGTCACCATCACAGTATCTGTGTGCAGTATAGTGCTGCATATACACTGCAATGAAAAAACTAAATATCTGGTCAGGTTTGTATGGCACTGCATTTTGTTTTTACAACTATCAAAAATTGCATTTTTCTGATATCATGCAGCCCTACATGAGATAATTTGAAGGGATATTCCACTACTACGTGAAATTTAGTCAGTTGCCACCTTACCGAAGGTTGGGATTGAAATAAAGCATTTTGTAACCAGTCCAGTTCTCCTAATCTGGCAGCAGTCTGTTTGCTTTAAGTTAGCATAAAAAATATAAGTGAAAGGTAACAGCTAGCGTTTCAAGTGCATAAAGTCATAAAAATGACTGATCTCAAATTATTTCTTTATAAATCATTGATTTTAAATAAAACAAAAAACAAAGTGATTACAGGAGATGATTAGACCCAGGACTGCATTCTAAAATAGCCCAGCTGTGAGCCTAGAACAAGGAACAAGAAAATGACGCAGGGCCCACAAAAGTCACCTACTTCCATAAACAAGATTGTGTTAACTGCATCTAAGGCCTCGTCTATACAGAGATGAAACGAGGTGTAGCAGCAAAGTTATTTAATTCAACTGGTGACTCATCCACAAGGAGCCAGCCTTTTAGAACACCAGAAACAATAATCTTTGAAACCAGGTCTCTAATTGGAGGAATCTCAAAGGCAGCTCAATTTCTGTGATTATAAGCTCCCCGGCACTTTTTGAGCATGGATGAAGTCGCTGACCCATTCCTATATTTAACGCACATGCGGATCTCTGTGATAAAGTAAACAAACATGTTTGCCATACCACAAGTACTGACCTTATGTAATCTGGAAAGTGATTTACTGTCTCCAACAGCAGCATAAAATCGATCCAGAGAACCACAGATACCAAATACTTTTATACAGCTCCCAATTGAAGCTAGATCTGTTTTTCCTACTGGGTTGACAGCACATACTCAGTGTTCCTTTCTTTTGTTTCTCTGGCAGAGTCACAGTGCCACCAATGGGCTTGGCACAGGTACTACCACAGTTTCAGCAAGTTTGTGTGGAATCGAGTGGACAAAATGTTTTATTGTGGTGCTGTTTCTACAGACTTTGTTTTTGAAACTATACCCATGTTCTGTCTGTGTAAACAGGGCCTAAGTAATGGAAGAAGATAGGTCTTGCTTGTGTAGCAAATGGTTGAGAGAACAATCCAAAGACATACAGCAACCAGATATTTCACAGAACTCCACCAAAATAATTTGGTGACCTGGGAATTCCTCCAACACCACCCATGAAGAAAACTGATTAATATCTGGTTTACATGGAGCATTTCACACCAGAGTACAAAAGGAAAAAAATTTGATATTCTACCACAAAGTTAGTACCGCGTCTAAAGAATACAGTAATCCCATTTTTTGTACACATACTTCAGTGCATTACCAAGGGCTGTAGGTAAATTTGTATTTACTTTAATTCCTTGGGTGTTGCTGTGCCATCATGAATTAGTATAATCGTGATGTATGGCTGACTAAATAGATTCATGTTTGATTGTATAACATTAACAAAATTTCGCCCTAATGATTAAACGGCCTAGTTTTGTAGAGTAAATCACTTTGAGGTGGTGTCATGTTCTTGCACCTTGCAGCACCGGCTTACAGCGGTGGTAGTTCCAAGTCTGAATCCTGTACTTTCTTCGCGTTAACTCGTCTTAATTTGCAATCAATATGATTATTGAGGTTACCAGGAATTCTTTGAGCAGTTTTCGTGACTTTTGCACACGAAATACTAAGTAATACCACTTACATCGTTTATGCTGAGATAAAACAAACTGACCGCTGCCAGATCAGGAGAATTACATTTTTTTCCACTCGTCTAACTCTGGAAAACATGGCAACTGACAAATGGTTTAGAGAGGGATCTTAAGGGCATATTCTACCCCTAAGTGAAATTTAGTCTTTTTTTTTTTTTAAAAAGTTAGACAAGTACATAATTGGGTCTTAAAGGCTTCATCTCCCTGCACTAAACTAAATCAAACTTTCACATACATGATGAAAACGATTTGTATTTCAGCACTGACCTACATCATGCATTATTTTCATTTATTCCAGAAAAATGAAACATAAAAAAAAAATCTTTAGAACCACCCTATTGTGAAAAAGGACTTAAACTGAAAATTATTTCAAAAGGCATTGGGCGCTAAAATGTCTCTAGATTTTTCAAGTTGGTAGCTTTATACTCCCAAGAAATTATTAAAAGGAAGTTTTGATCCAGAGGAGCTAAATACAAATGAATCCAACACCAATATATTTGTAAAAACAGAGTTTAGTTTTCATTTCAGATCTGTTATGTACCATTTTGTGGTCATCTACCAAATACAATTAACAAAAAATTTTGTGGTTGTAATCAGACTAAATGTGTAAAAGCTTAAAGAGTGAATATTTTTGCAACACTGTACTATTCTGAAGTTCATGTTAATCAATAAACCAGACGTTTTTCAGTCAGACAGGTTCTCGACTCGTACCTCCTGGAAGCGCAGGGCATCTGCCTCCATGGACCTCAGCTTCCTCTCAGTCTCTTTGGCCTCATTGACAGCTTCATCTCTGGACAAACGGAGCTCGTCCAGCTCCCTCATTAGATCTTTCATCTGAGCCTGGGAGGCACATCAATCCTCAAGTCAAATCCCTGATTGAGTTCCTTTGAGAATGTCCAAAACAAACCCAAAAGCAACTTCTGTTCATGGCCCCATGCTCTACCTGGAGTTTCTTCAGCTGCTTCAGAGCATCATCGCGTCCTCTGTTGGCCAGATCAATCTGTGCCTCCAGGTCCACCAGGTCCATCTCAAGTTTCTTCTTGGAGGAGAGGGCCTGGGAACGCTGTCTGCGCTCTTCCTCCAGCTCAAGCTCCATCTCACGCACCTTAGGGAGCAAAACGAATTCAATCAGAGTAAAAGAGTTATTCAACCGTTAGTTTCCAGTTTCAGCTCGTTCCAACGTCATACCTGTTTAACAAGCTGCTTCCTCCTCTCCTCTCCCTGCTCGTCCCTTCCCTGCAGGTCCCGGTCAAACTGAGCCTTCATGGCCTGCATGTTGACCTCCAGACGCAGCTTGGCATCCTCCGTGAGCTGCAGCTCGTCCTCCAGCTCCTCCAGCTGAATCCTCATCTCCTCCAGCTGCTGCTCCATGGCCCGTTTAGACCTCTCCAGCTCATGGACCTGCACACAGTTATCGTCGACAAACCGTGAGCTTCAGCCTCAACGAGGAAATAACCCACCGGTGGCTGAACTTACGTTCTTGCCAACATCATCCTTAGAGGACACCAGGTCGTCCATCTCAGCTTTCAACATCTTGTTGGAGCGGTCCAGGTCGTCCTTTATGGCAGTCATCGTCTCGAGGTCACGGGCCAGGTTGAGCGCTCGCGTCTCCTTCTCCCTGGCTTCGGCTTCGGCTTTGTCACGCTCCTCAGCATACCGAGTGGATATCTCCTTCTCCTCTGCCAGCATCTGAGCAGTAAGAAGGATAAGGATGGATTTTAACCAACCAAACACAGAAACTGTCATTTCTAGGTGTCCAAGAGCGGTTATTTTTCAACTGAATATGTCAAACACTTGTAATAACGGAAATTAAATCGTAATGAAACAAGTTTGTTCCCGCATTCTTAGAAATTTTATTTCTCCTTTCACCCTTTTCCCACCTGCTGCATTTTAAAGTTTCATGTCAAACCATAAACTAGTGCGAAATAAAAAAAATTACCTGGTCAAACTTCTTCTGCTTCCTCTCCAGGTTGGAGACAATCTGCCTCAGATGGTCCTGGTCCACCAGCATATCATCCAGCTCCTGCTGCAGACGGGTTTTCGTCTTGTCCAGCTTGTCGTAAGCTGCAGACTTCTCCTCCAGCTGCAGCATGAGGTCGTCCATCTCCCTCTGGAGCTTCTTGCGGCCTTCTTCCGCCCCCTCCAGCGATATGCCCTCTTGTTCCACCTTCTTCTTCATGTCTGCCAGCTAGAGAGTAAAGAAAATGCTAAGTTTTAGGTTTATTGGGACTTCAGACTGACGTATGGGAACATCACGAGGGTCTCCGTGCAAACCTGGGCCTGCAGAGAAGCAACCTGCTTCTCCACGTTCCTCTTGTTCTCCTCCTCTTCCTCCAGCATCTCCCGGAAGTTATTCTGCTCCTCCTCCATCTGCTTCAGGCGGGAGGTGAGGGAGAGCTTCTGACGAGTTTCCTCTTCGAGCAGCTCCTGGAGTTCAGCAAAGATCCAAAGTTCAGAAAAGTGAAGGATTTTGATCCTCTGGCAGGAAGACTCTGCTAGTTTTCACTCTTCTAGATTAATTTATACCATTTTATGTTTCATATCGAGAAGAGTAAAAAAACAAAAAACCTTATTTACCCTAAATTTTTTCCTTTCAGTTTTTGAAATTATCTGATTTTATCGTCTATTACTTAAAAAAGACGACAGTATAACTGACTAGAGATTTGATTTCTGTAAATAAAATGGTACAAGCAGACATAGGAAGACTAAACATTGACCTTGACTTTCAAGTAATGTTTTGTAAAGAGGTAATCATTAGTTTTTTGGCATTTCAACAACTTCATCTCCCAGCCATTTGAGCATCAGCTGGTTTTCCTCTAGTATCAGTGTTGTTTGAGAAGAGTAATTCAGTTCATTAAAGAGCGTTTCATTTACTTTATTGCCGTGTTTTCTTTCAGTCCATCTTTTTTCTACTGTAGGTACATGAGAAACCATTAATGCTCCCAAATTGTATAGTGATAGCTCGGCGTCCTTTCTCGATTTATTCAAGTTGTACTGCGCTCAGAGTTCTGCACATAAAAATTCAGCATTGTTCAGCTAGAAAACAGCTGTGTTCCCCTGGTACATTCAATATGAAAAATGAATACATGTACAGTTACACCGCTATCACACATTCTTAAAAAAAAAAAAGCCAGATTTGTCTGTTAAACAACAAAAATTGTGGCCTTCTGTAACACATCAAATTGGGAGAAAAATCCTGTCAAAGGATATTTTCTTTGGCATCGCATAAAAAATTTTTAGGCTTAAAAACCAATAACCTTGATCCAGGAAGTCAGTCCACTCGTCAGGTTTACTTTGTTTTTTAAAGCCAGAATATTGAGAGTTGTTGTACCTGTGTGTCCTGCAGCTGAGACTCCACAGTCGACAGGTCCTTGCTGGATTTGATGTTCTTGCCCTCTGCTGCACTCAGGAGGCCATTGACGCCCTCTAGCTCGGCCTGTAGGGATTGAAAACATTAACTCACATTAACTCTGATTTGGATATTACTTCAACCTAATTACCTTGTTTTAGCAAATAACCCACCCTCCCAATCCAATAATTCATACCTGCATCTTGGTCATCTTATCAGAGAGCTCCTGCCTCTGGCGCTCGGTTTCCCCAAATTTTATCTGCAGCTCCTGGACCTGAGCTTCAGCCTTCTTCCTGCGGTGTTCAGAGTCTCCTTTGCTTTGAGTCAGAGCCTTCACTTCGATCTGCAGCTCGTTCCACTCACTCTCCAGGGCCTTCTTCTCTTTCTCTATGGACATCTTGTTCTATGGGGTGACGCAGGACTAATTATTAGGGATCGTTTTTACATGCCGGGTAGCAGCTTTCCTCCGCTGGCTGCTGGGCTCCTTACCCTTTTGGCCTGGTCGAGTTGTTCATTGAGCTCATCAAAGGCCTGGTTGTGTTTTTGTCTCATGTCGGCCATCTGCTGCTCGTGAGCCTTGGCTTCGTCTTCCAGAGTCTTCTTCAGCTGAGCAACTTCCCTTTCACGCGTGGCTCTAAAAGGTAAGATCAAGAAAGAACTTGAAGCAAGATGCTAAAATCTTCTCATTTCAGACCAGGATGTATGAAGAAGTGATTACCTCAGCTCTACGTGTGCTGCAGTGGTATCCAGGGTGTCCTCCAGCTCACTCTTGAGAGCCTCAAGCTCCTCTCCCAGGTCCCTGCGTTGTTTCTCTGCTTTGGATCGTGCCTGCCGCTCCAGCTCCAGGTCCTCCTGCAACTCCGAGATCTGTGCTTCCAGCTCCCTGATTTTCTTCTGGGCCGTGTTCTTCGCTGCAGCCTCCTCCTCGATCCTGGTGCAGCGACAGTAAAGCGGGTTTAAATTTCCATGCAAAAGTACACGTAATGCACAAGTCTGCAAAATGAATGATTTTCAACTTCAAAACGCTTCTTTTGTTTACCAACCTGGCTAACGCGGCGAGGAGTTCCTCCTCTTTCTTCGCCAGCTGAGCCCGGAGCTCGGCGATTTGGGCCTGCAGGTCTGCGATCTGGTCGTTGAGCTCGGTGGAGTCTCCCTCAAGCTTACGGCGGTTCTTCTCCAGCTCCTGACGCATCTTCTCCTCTTTTCGCAAACGATCTGAACACAACCAAGGATGAAACATGACTCCAAACAAGCCACTTACCGAGGGCTCTGGTGTAAAAAAAAAAAATCTAAGACTTGCCTTCTAGATCAGTGATCATGGTTTCATGTTTGTTCTTGAGCTTCTGCAAGCTTTTGGACTTCTCTTCTTCCTCAGCCAAATTGATGGTGAACTCCGAGATCCTCTCCTCAAGCTGCTTCTTCTCCTGAAGTTACAAATAAATAAGTCTCAGTTATACCGTTTAGGCCAGACGCATGACAGAAATTGTCTTAAACGCTGTGTTGAGTGGACTTTTGATGGGAAACCTTGTTGAGCTTGCTGTTCTGGTCATCCAGCAGAATGATGTCCTCTTCTAGTTTCTTCAGTTTGGCATCTGTGGTGACCTTCTCCATCTGAAGCTTCTGTCTGGCTGCCTCTTCCTCATCAAGCTGCTGCTCCAGGTCCTGGACCAGCAAAACCAACCCAGAAAGTTGATGCTTAAAAATGCATATAAACAAATCGATATTTCATGCAGGAAACATTTGACTGTCTGGAATACACTGACCGTGATGTTCTGCTGCATCTTCTTTTGCTCTGATTGCAACTGATGGACCCTCTCCTCCTCTTCCTCTAGCCGTGACTCCAGGTCATTCAGCACCTCCTCCAGCTCCTGCTTCTTCGTGGCCAGACGGGCTCTCATCTCTTCAGCCTCGACACAAAGCTCCATCTCAGCCCGCAGCTGCTCCTGAAGCGCCTGTTTCTCCGCGCTCAGCTGTGAAAGGCCGAGTTGGAAGGACACAGTTGAAGGTTTTTGGACTTTTCGTAGCAAAGAAGAAACTTTGATCAATTGCCCAGCCTCACCTGGTCCTGCTTAGCCTGGTACTCTTTGAGCTGCTCCTCAACTTGGATTTGTTTCTCCTTCACCTTGAGCAGCTCCTCTTCCTTAGCGAGCATCTCCTCCTCCTGCCGAGACACCTGCAGCAGAGGCTTGACCTGGAGGGAGAAATTGAAAACTCCAGACATTGGTACAAATTACATAAGACTTCTCTCCAACTTTTATAAAACTAGGGAAATAAGAGAGATTATTTAAAATTTAGCAGATGGGTAAAAGGCTTAGCGCCTTAATTTTTAATTTAAAGGCTTAATGCCATGTTTATTATACAGTTATACATATAAATACTGCTCAAAAGGCTCAAACTGGCTCCAAACTTCTCAGGGTGAGTGAAAAAAAACCTTAAAATTTACTAAAAATAATATGGATGCACCCAAATGAAAACTCTTGGCCGAAACCGAAAACTAAGGAAACTTAGGCCGAAAACCGAAACACCAAAAGAAATGATTGTCAATTATTAGAACCATAGAATTTATGGCTATGATGTGTACTAACCTCAATAAAAATCAAGGCATTGCAATAAATATTTTACAAAACTATGAAGATATTTATTTAGCACAATTTTCGGTGCATCCCTAAAAAATAAGGTTCAGGTTGATTGATAAAAAAAGCAATTCCCCTTCAATACAGTGGATTATGCTTGACCAAAAACAGATTTAAGGAACACCGGTTAAAAACTATAACTTAAGAAGGTCCCGAGGCCATACCGGCAGTGATTACATAAGTTGATCAATTTGTTGGACAAAAACATTTCAATTAGGGAAAGACCTATTACTTTTTTTTTTACCCCCTTCTATTATATCCCTTTAGTAAAGCCAATTTTTTTCAATTTAGTAATTGCTTTCTGATGGCTAAACAAAAGTCAAATCCAGCATTTTTTTAACCCGTTTTCTATATTTAATACCTTCAGTGTTTTTGACTCGTTTACCCAAATTAATCAAATGTTTCATTTTAACATTCTGCGGTGGACAAAATAAAGATTCAAGATTTGCTGCGAACTGCACCACTTCTAGTAAATGGCCTGTACTTGCATAGCGCTTTTTCTAATCCTAGGGAGACACATTCACACACTGGAGATGGTAAAGCACCTTGTAGCCACAGCTGCCCTGAGGAAGTGACAGAACAGAGGCTAATGGAAACTGGCGGCACCTGGCCCTCTAACCACCAGTAAGCATGGCGGGTGAAGGGTCTCGCTCAAGGAAAGGACTGAGAAACTGGCAACGCTTTTCTTACAGAATGAGCTGGCTGCCAATTCCCAACTCCTGAGCCACAGAAGACACTTCCGGCTTCCTACTAGCAATGCAGACCAAGCTCTGAAAGCTCAGGGATGCAACTGCCTGTATCAAGTCACTTGGGATCCTGTATTCCCAAAAAATCCCCTGCAGGACTTCCCGAGGGACACTGTCGAACACCTTCTCCAAACACATTTTAACTAGTGGCCAAGGCTAATGATTCACCACCAGCTCAGACTTGGGCATGCATCAAAGAAAGCTAAAGAAACTAAATAAAGGAAACTGATGGACCAGATGACGCTGAAGTTGGTTTTCTAATTCTAACTTCTGATTCAGGAAATGCTTAAAGGGCAATTACACTCATTTTCCTGTCTACTCTGAGCAACTGTAACCTGCTCTAGTTTATAAACTACATAACTTAGACATTCCAACTAAAACTAGATTATTCTACACCAATAGCAGAACATTTAAAACCAACTTTGTGTTGTCTATTGTGAAAACTTTATTGTCCATTTGTGAAACTTTGTAAGAAAGATTTCCGCACTTTATCTGCATCTGGAGCACACTAGATCAGGTCAAGCTATTAAAACCAATTTTGGGATTTGCCTTAATTTAGGTTTGGTTGTTCTGCTGTTAGTGTAGAATAATCTAGTCCCAGTTTGAAATGTCTAGGTTATATAGTTCTTAAACTAAAGCAGATTAAAGATGTTCAGAATAGAGAAAAAAAAATAAAAATCGGAAGCTAGAAACAGAAACTGACTTCAGCCTCGTATGGACCAGTAGAAAGACTGCAGAACCGCTCTCGGGGCTGCATGAAATTCTAACGAGAAAATGATACCAGGACTGCTTTCTAGCAATCTCTATAAAACTGAGATTGGGTTTTTAATAATTCTGGTTTGTTTTCTTCGGCAGGTTCATCGGGAGCAGTTTTGATTTGTTCTTCACTTGCAGTGTACGCTTAACAAGCCAGACAACCTGAAGTAAAGATCTAACGGTCTGACATTGTGGATTGAACAATGATGCTCTGTTGAAAAGGAAGAACACAAGTCTAGTCTTATTTCAACGTGGTAATCAGCAACTTTGTCTGCATTTTAAATGGTGCACTATGCACAGTTTAACGAGCATAGACTTTGGTAGGGATACTGGTTGAAACCACAGCGTTGAGAAATTTAGTTTGAGATACAAACAGAATATTTTAGATGTTTGATGCATGCTTTGAAAAGATTTTTTGAAAATATCAGTCAGAAAACGCAACAGTCCAGCCTCCTCATGATACTGACATTTTAAGAAGTATCCCTAAAACTATACTGGACCACCCAACCTTTTCCATGGAGCTCACCTTAGTGAAAAGCCTCCACCACTGCCAGTTCCTGAGTTTGAGGTAAGCAGCACAGTTTCTCTGGATGACTTTCATGGCAGTAAGCTGCTGCTGTCTCTTAGCAAACCCTCTGGGATTAGAACAGAAACAGGAAGTAGTTATTTGTAGTGGAACGTCAAAAAGCAGAAAATATTAAGAATGGAGTTGCAACCAATCTTTCTTACTTCCGAGCTACATATCCTCTGCACCAGGCCTGGAAGCTCATGATCACATCAGTGACCTTCATGTCTCTTTCCTCCTCCAGGTGGGCCAAGACCCCAGCTCGGAAAAACACTTTACTTTGGCCAATGCGGTACAGGTTGGGGTCCAGCTCTAAGGCCTTAATCTATAAGAAAGGGGTGCATGGAGAATGAGTCAGCAGGACGTTTCTATGAAATTCTGACCTCTGAATCCAGGGAAACATTACCATGAGCACACAGGCTTGCTTGCCGTCCATGAACCCCTTTGGAATAGCATTTGGAGTGAGGATTTCATATCTGAAAAGGTGTAAAAATAACCAGAGTTTTCATGTTAAACACATCGAAATCATTTCAGATGTGGATATGGAGCCATCTCAATGGTTACTGGGATAAATCTGGTTTTGTCAGTGTGTCTTATATTAGTTGAACATGGCCTCAAAAACTCATATCCCTCAGTACATTTACATGCATTTCCAAATATTTTGGCAGTAATCGGAGTAATGGCTTAGCCAGAGCAGAGTTATGTCCCAGTTTACATTTCACTCAATGAATTGAACTCTTTAAATGAAGTGCACTTGACGCCGCAACGCGTTATTCATTATTCATTTTGAAATGGTATTAAATCCAAATCACCTGAACAGAGAACTATATTAAACTAAATGTCAGCAGGTATAAGTCTTAAAACGGGAATACCTTCTGCAGGAACCATCACAAATATGTTCATAATCAAATAGTGGGATTGCTGCAGAGTTTATACTCATTTTATGACATTTTTTGGATTTTTGTCTCGGACGGATGACTACATGTTTAGATGTTCTGAATGCTGTATCGCGCTCTGCTGCCGCACTGGAGACTGGAATTAAGAGTCACTTCAGCCAATGTTTTAAGCTGAAACACTTCCCCAATTAAACCGGCAATTGAATTGTGAATACTATTCTGTAAAAATAACTGACAGTTTCAGATTTTCTTTTAAAAAATAAAATATGGCAAACCAAGTTACGAAAGAGTCCATGGTAAATTGAGAATAGCAGCGGGTTTTCAATCAGGATTAAAAACCAGTCATGTCCATCTAAAGTGTTTTTGCGAGCTGCTCCAAAAACTGGCCATCCTTCAGTCCCCCGTAAACTTTCAGTGCATCTGCTCTTCAGCTTTAAAAGCTAGAAAAAGTCCCAGAGCTCCATTTCACTCCAGTTCGCCAGCTCAGCTGACAAAGTTTAAAAATGTTAAATTTACTCCCCTTGTTTACTTGGATTTTACATGCTGTCATCAACCGGGGCTCAGCACACATTCCACACATGATGATATTGCTCTCTGTTGCAACAAGGCATTGTGGCTTCATTCATAAAACCAGCAAGATTGTGGTAATATTACTACTAAGCTTGCAGCAAGTCCCCGCAACGCCATGGAGTATTTATTAGACACACCGTGCCAGGAAATTTATCGCAAAATGCTGGCAGGTTGGGTCTTGGAAAAGACTCATGAAGCAGAGCGAGTAAAAGCAGGATATGCACAATGAGTGAAGAAACTGACAAAAGCAACGCTGCATCACAATTAATTTTGTTTTGTTCATTTCAATTAGATAGTCTTCTACTCGTCATTGCTGCTCGCTCTGTTGTTCCCGCTTCTGCAGTCTCTTCACTGTCTGAGGGGGGAGTTCCCAGGCTGCCAAAAGCTCAGCTTCTAACTTGCTTTAACATGCAAATTGGATTTTTCCAATCGCATCATCTTGGTACCTTAGTCTGATTTCTCGAACTCCAGTTTGATTCGACAGCAGCTATGCACCTAGACGCAGACGCATTGACAGACATTTTTCGTTTATAGTCCTCCATTGATTTGTGTGTTGCAAAGCAATTCGCGACGAAGAAAGAAGGGGGTGCTCACTTCTAATGGCTGGTCTACCTGCCGTTGCAGTGTCACACCTGGTTAGAGTTTATTTTCTTCAGCTTTTGATCGTATTCCCCCCTCAAGAAGCAACGGACAACAGAAAGTCAGTTTTGTTTAAGCTGTAGAGCTTTTTACTAGAGGTGCAGCTCATAGAATACTCTAAAAACGCAAGGAAAAAACCCACAGTAGCCTGTTTTGTTGTTTCTCTACACCCTTTGTGGTAAAAATCACCAAAAGACCAGATTAGATCAACTGTCCTTCAATATTAAGCATATGGCCAAACCCTGCATTGTCTACTGATTACATCAACTATAGAGCACCGTTCTGGTGAAAGGATCTCTGGCTGTTGTTGAGCTGACAAATAAAAGGGATTTGCTCTGTTGACTGAAACGGACAGTTAGAAAATGGCCGTCGACTAAGTCCGTCCTTGCATAGGACTTAGTTGCAAGGAGAGACCTTGTGTCGACAGATGATGACGTTGCATCAATCTGTTTCGATGTTGACAGAGAAGTATAAACTATGCTTAAGATGTATCCATTCATATTGAAAGTCAGATTTCAGTCAGACTAATGCAATAATTTGGCTTTCTCTGGTTGCATGTAACTGCGTGTATGATGAGAGAATCTGTTAAATTATTGAATGTGCATATATATGTTTAAAAAAAAAAAAGTTTCACCTCTGTCTGAACTCCTGAAAAACGATACGGTTGGGGAAGCCCTGTCTGCAGATACGAATTCCCTCCAAGACTCCATTACACCTCAGCTGATCCAGAACCAGGTGAGCCTCCAGTTTACCAGCCTGACAAAATAAACACCGATCACAACTGGATTTGGATTTATTTGAGGGGAGAAGATCTATGGGAAATCCAAGAGTGAAACATCTGGAGAGTTCCTAAAAATGGCCACATCATACCTTCTTCTCGTGGTTGGGAATGATGCAGCGCACAAAGTTGGGGTTGGTGTTCCTTAGCGTGGTCATGAGGTTCCCCAGCTGCTCCTTGTACAGCTGCCCTACTGTGCGGAACATGCCTTTACGGGTTTTGAAGGGTCCAGAGTCGGACATTCCTGCCACTTTGTCCAGGCCAACGATGTGATCCACTGGGAATTCACAAGGAGATGTACAAAGATTAACTTTTTAGCTTGTTACATTAAGGAGCAAAACCGGTTGATATTTAGTAAGGCCAACTGCTCTGATAATCTGAGTTTACCTGCTCAGACATCTTTTAAAGCAAGAGCTCTAAAACTAGGGATGTTCATCATGTTCTTCCCCCACAAATATAGTCTAAATCTTACTAATATAAATCGATACCACCAATAGGGCGTCTACGGAAAGGTTCAAGGTTGGCTCATAAATGCAAAAGCCACAGGATATATCACGTTATGCCAACCAGACAAATATCTCAGCCATACCTCAGATCTGCCATATTTTGACATTTTGATTTAGAGAAGCAGCAGAAGATTTTTTTTGTAAAATATATGCATAGTCTGAAAGGTATAAAAGCTTAAGAGTAAAAACTGACAGATATAACAATGGCTGATAACACTGGACATCCAATTTAAATAAAATCAGTGGCTTCTTTAGAGACTTCATTTTTTTTTTCTGTTAAAATATTTCCCAACGGCTGAATTGGTTTTATTTGTAGTCTAGGAGGCCATTTTTTTAATCCTCCAATCAGCCAGCTGACTTGCAGTATGCAGCAAAAGGTGGAGGAGAGGAGAACAAATATTTAAAAATGATAGTGTGTGCTGAAAATGTTAAACTCCAAACATGAAGGTCCTGTCTGAGCTCTACTTAAAGTGGTGACTTCCTAAAAGCAAACGTGGCATTTAGTTCAGCTTAGGTCTCTACTTACTGTCTCTCCACAGGTCAGCAATAAGCTTGTCAGTTGACTGGTTCAGCAGTGTGGCCACACTCTCATTCAGGGGGTCCATGTTTTTCATCAACCACTCATTTGCCTTGTAATCTACCTGCATCGAAGACAACATTCAAAGATGAAGGAGAAGAGTCCACTGCATCAGTCAGGAGAACAAATGCACATTAAACTTGCTTTTCTCTGCTACAGGGAGACCTAATCTTTAACAGAACATCTGAAAAGATGACTAGGATCTGTATTTAATGCTTTAGGAACAAGTATTTTTATCACTTCAGCTGCCAATTTCATGAATTGACCAGGTGAATAAGGTTTGAAAATTTTATTGTAGGGCTGGTCTGTGAAATCTGCCCAGCTTTAGCTCAACGGTTGGTGAAACAAATAGAGCTAGGTGATCGAACCTTTCCTGCGTAGTGGATAAGGCAGAAATCGGCATCATCCTTGAGTTTCTTGGGTTTAACGAACTTTGGGTGAGTTCCCTGCTCCTGAGCCAGCTTCTCCACAAACGTCTTGTCGGTGGCTTTAGGGAACAAGCACTCTTCGTCCAGCAGGGCCAGGATGCCCGGAGGACCAGCCTGGGATGAACCAATAGAGGAGACACCCATCAGATGAATCCTCAACAGCAGAATAATTGGTGTAAAAGCAACATGCTGGGGTTTCTACTGCAAGACCATGACTGTACAATTAATTTCTGCTAAGAAAAGGCAGGAAAAAAAAAATGTAAAAAACATACAGGCTTTTCTATGAGGTCGATGCAGGGCTGCAGGTCCAAGCCGAAGTCGATGAAGCTCCACTCGATGCCCTCCCTCTGGTACTCCTCCTGCTCCAGGATGAACATGGTGTGGTTGAAAAGCTGCTGCAGCTTCTCGTTGGTGTAGTTGATGCAGAGCTGCTCGAAGGAGTTCAGCTGCAGGAAGGGATTAAATTAGTCATTTCTGAACGCAGGTCAGGGGCAAGACAGAGACGTTCCAGTGGCCCAAACCTCTCCATCACGGTGTAAAATTGAGATCAGACAAAAAAATAAAAAAGGAATGTTTTCTACATTTTAAACCACAATTCTCTGACATTACAAAAGCAAAAGACAACTTTGCAGTTTGATTGACCACATTCGCTTAAACTCTGGAGCAGACTAGGAATGCAGCGATACCACTTTTTTCAAACGGATACAATACTTGGATCTGAGTACCAGCAGATAAAGAGTACCAATGCCGATACTTCCTCCATGCCAAAAAATGCAATGAATTGGAAAATAACATTTTCTTATCTACATGTTACAACAAATGGTGAATTAGACAAAAGTTAGTGAAAAATAATTTTCTGTTAAATTATTGCAGTTTCCACATTTCAAGTATCGTTCACGGTATCTGTTAACTAACTGACACGAGTACAATAGAACGACATTGAGCCAGATACCGGTAGATCCCTACTGCAAACAGAATAAAAGACGGATTGAAAGGTGCGGACGACTCAACAAAATGGGTTTTTCCCCAATGGAGTGTCCCTCAGGGTTCCATCTTAGGCCCTCTTAATTTCATTACACATCCTTCTATTGGGAGACATTTTAAAAAGCATGGCATCTCATTTCACTTTTTTTCTTTTTAAACCAACTACTGCCAGTTTTGGGGCCCATATAAACCCAATACCTCCCTTCAGCCACTGCTGGACTTCCTAAATTACATGAAACAATGGTTGGCAGTAAATTTCCTCTACTTGAAATGATTCTAAGACAGTGGTGGTTTCGTTTACACCATCTGGTAATGATGTGGCATGTTGTGCCAGACAATGTCTAAAATCCCCTTTCCGATTCATCAAGTTATCACCAGGTTATCACTCTTACTTACATTAGACTAGTCATTGAAGTGGAACCTGCAGATTAAATCAGTGGTTTCTTCATTTAAAATCAAGACCTATCCTAGCTAAAATCCATCCCGTCCAAGAAACCTCTTGGAGACAGTTGTTCATGCTTTAATCACCGCCCGCCTTGATTATTCCCATTTTTCCTTGATAGGGGTAAAAAGCGTCCCTACCCTGGCATCAACTGGTTCAAAGTACAGCTGCTAGGTTTCTGACTGGTGCAGACAAGAGATGCAATATAACACCTATTTTGATCCATCCACACTGGTTGCCAGTTCACTTACGGATTCAGTTTAGATTACCTCCTTTAAAGAACTTTGGCAGACTAATATGTTGAACGTGCTATATCAATAAAACGGTATGGTAGATGGTGACATCAGATTCAGACGCATTTGTATAGACAAATTTACCCACCAACACCTTACCTCAAAGATCTCAAATCCAGCAATATCCAGGATTCCGATGAAGGACGCTCCCTGTCTCTTGGTCTTGTCCAGAGCCTTGTTGATTCTCATCACCAGCCAACGGAACATCCTCTCATACGAAGCTTTCGCCAGAGCCTCAACAGCAAACTCTGCCTGCTCCTGGGTCTGGGCCTTCTGAACATAGTCCCTACCAACCTGTGAGGAGAAAACCCAAGCATCATCAGGCTACGTCATTCTGCTAAGGATATCATTCTGAATGAGCAGTTTTACAGCAAGCTGCAGTGCAGACCTTGATTTTGGGAGTCAAGATGGCCCTTGTGAAGTCCGTCACATTGATGCCCAGCAGGTGGCAGACTTTCTGGGCAGCTGGGAGAGAAACATGATTGAAAGGATTGAGCATTACTGGTTAAAATGGGAGAAACAAAATCCGAAGGAGATTGAGGTGTACCTGTATCATCAGGCAAGGAGGCCTGGTCCGAGTGACGCTCCTTCTTGAACACCATGTTCCCCAGCTGCATCACAGCTGAAATCACCTTCAGCAAACCTGAGGAATAAAAAAAATAATTTTTAAACTCAGACTACATGATACAATACCATAACCAGATTGGTAATCTCCGAAGAAGACGGATATTTTTCGGTCATAATAAAGTCATACAATCTGTCAGATTCAAACGGGGAAAAAAAAGTTTTTCAAAACCAACACTGAAATAAAGTACCAGTAATTTCTTCTTCAGGGATGCTCATGATCTGAAAGGCCTCCATGGTTTCAAGGAACATTTCCTTGTCCGTCTGCCCGGGAATGGTCACGTTTCCGTTGGACATGAAACGGTACTTGCTGTAGTCCTCCAGACACAGATCAGCTTGATGTGGAACAAAGAAAATGATTAAAAAATTTATTTTCATAAATGAAAACGAGGGAATGGGGCAACTACTGTCAAACTAGTCTAGAAACAGATGAATCATCGTTTAGAGTTTTAAATCTGGAGACCAGTCTTCTGAATGTTTACCACAGCTTAACTATAGCACACAATTTACTGGTAATTGCAGTCTTATTTTCTTTTGCCTGCAAACTAGATCTTATCTTGTAAAAAGCACACTTGGCTAACAGTTATTGCACAACTTCCCCTTCATGTTTGTCTGGTTATTGCATTTATACAGTGACAACCAAGTGTTGAAGTATTCACATCGCATTTTGTCTCCTGCTCCTGTCAGCATGTAGTAGAAGATGTGGAAGCTCCTTTCTTCTTTAGCTTGTCGGACGGCTCGAGACTTTTCCAGAAGATCTGAAGCTTCAGTCAAGGACAAACCAGTATAGGCTATGTATTTTAGAGGCACGCCAACTGTACAGAAGGCAAAAAATAAAAAAATAAAAAACAAATGTGTAACACACGAGGTCCAGCTTTCCATCTAAACCTTACTGGAATTGATGAATCCCATGTCTGGGTCTAACGTAGATGCAATTTTTCTGAAAAGGATACAAGTTTCAATGTTGGCTCCAACGATGTAGCCGTTGACGTCGAAGTTGATCCTGATAAATTTTCCCTTTTCACAAAAGGGATGGAAGGAAAAATGTAAGCATTATGATTTTCTAAAATAAACCTATATGCTCTGAAAAGTAATATTTACACACCTCAAAGTAAACCCAAGATCTAAGGCAAGTAAATCTAAAGTTCTTACTGGACGCTACACGGGAAGACCCCTTCAATTTTTTTGTGATTTGACCATGAACATTTTCAAATGAGCATGTGTGTAGGGGTGTGTTGAAAAAAAAAAAAAAAAACTAAATCAATTCTGAATGAATTCTTATATAAATTATAAGAATTGAATCAATTCAGAAGTTCAAAAATCAGTTCAATTGTTTAACATACTAAGCCCTCTTTTACAGCCAAAATGGGAATTAAAAATCCAGACAACTGTTTTATAGCTTATTTCTGAAAGTGCTTATACTAGGGACGCAACGATACCACCTTTTTCAAAACCTATACCATACTGATACTTGGATCAGAGTACTTACCAATATGGGTACCAATTTCGATACTTCTAGTCAGGTATTATTTTCTTCTCTGCTTGTTACAACAAATGATTGTGAATTAGATTAAAAATGACTACAGAACTTAAATTTAAAAGTTGAAAAACTATTTTTCTGTGAATTTATTGCTGCGTTCCCACATCAAGTATCGGTTCATGGTATCTATTAACATTAGCCGCTCCCGATAAGGGCACATTAGGTGGAATCGGGGCCGATACCCAATACCAGTATCGGTACATCCCTAGCTAATAGTTTTTTCCAGGTAAACTATTAGTCAAACAGCATTAATTCATTGAATAACAGGCATATAATTAAGATAACTGCTACAAATAAAACCTTTTTAATAACACTGACCCATATCTATAATCGAACTGGGTCAGATTGATTAGGATGGGATTGTGATAATTGATTCCAACTCTTGAGAATCGGAATAGAATCGATACCCAGCCCTACTCTTTTATGACATTCACTTTTTAGAGCTTTGAACCTTAATTTATAAAAATTGAACAAATCTTACTGTGGAGTCCATAAAATGTTCTCCATTAAGGAGAAAACAATCTGTGAGCTAAGAAACTTCTAAAACTAACTTTGGCATAATTTTGCTGATGAGACGCAAGATTCTCTTCTCAAAGGCAAAAGTGAGTAAGTATAAAAATCAATTTGAGGATTTTGTTTTATGGAACCCAATCTTATTGGCCAAAAAAATGGACATATTTGCAAATGTTATTGTAAAGCATAATTAAAAATACAGCTTGGGAAGCTGGAATACATAGGTACAATAATTTTTGAGGAACTGGAGTCTGCAACCCAGTAGTGACCTTTTATTTTCGTTGCGGTCGTTTAGTTTTACTCCCAAAAGTGGAGATAAGGAAGACTAGATGTTGGCTTCAGCTGTAGTGCAAAGATGGTTTCCACTAGTTGTAGGAAATATAAAAAGGCAGAAATTATATAAAATTTAGCCAAAGGTGATATTTGGACTATATTTCCATATTGCAGTTATGCATTTTAATGAGGTCATCAAGCTGTGCATACCTGTATGTACCCGGTACATACTTGTACCAGGTACACAGATATACTAATGTTCAGTGTTTGTCTTCACACAAGATATTGAAAGTTTTTTTTTAATTTAACCGAAAATAAAACTGTTGAACTTCATTTTCACAATATTTAGCTTTATTTTCTTTAATCTTTTCTTCATCTTTATGTTGTCAGGATTTTTGTTTTCCATCACTTTGAAAAAAAATAACTGGATTTTGTTTTAATGTATTTTGTACGTTAAATGTTACTAAAATGGCATTCTAAACCTTTTTGAAGTTTTTATGGTGCAATTTCATTTTGACATGTATAAAGAAAAATACCACAAAACGTGTAGTTATCGCAAATTCTTTAGATTATATCCCAATATAGATTTGAGGTCAGATCGGCCAGCCCTAGTTTACACTGTGTAAATTGTACAATGACGTACATTAAGGTACACTGTACGTTTGAAGATTTTAATGGATGGCTGTGGTCCTTACACCCCATGTATCCTGGTGGGTTCACTGTGCTATGACAAAGGCATGTTTTTTTTAAATTTACATCTACATTTTGAATTACTTTAAAAGTAAAAATAAAATGTTCAAACAGATTTACTGCAGACTGTTTACCTGGAGCGCATGAATTAATTCAGTTAACCAGTTTGAACAAGTTCTTGCCGAGGGTGATTTGGCAAAAAATGACCATAATATTCCTTCATCCCACTCAGAGCTGAAGTTGTTAACAGCAGCAAACTGATATAGCAGCCTTTCAGTCATGCTTACAAATCTGGAGGAGTTATCGTTCTTGACGGTCTTTGCGTTGCCAAAGGCCTCCAGGATGGGGTTGGCCTGCAGCAGCTGCTTCTCCAGCTCTCCCTAATGGAGAAGAGAGAGGCTCACTCGTTTGATCATGAAGCAGGAAAAACTTCAACCACGCAAAGAAGCACATCCTTTACTGGCAAAGATATACCAAGATATTACTTTCTCCTTGTAAACGATTCCCTTTTCACTTTCAAAAGAAAGACCTCAGGTGATGTTATTGCCCAACCAACCACACGCAAGCACAGGCATAATACAGTCCCCGGCACATTCCTGCATCACAGTGCATTCCCGCAGAATAGCAAACCCACTCAAGCGTCAATCCCCTGTGGTGCTGGTTCCTTCTATCCAGGCACAAGCAAGACAGGAGACACGACAGCCAGGTTAGCAAAAATGACTTAACATAATGCAAACAATACCCACATGACAATGACAAAAACGGCACACTGGGCAGAGTAAATGAAAACAGCTGCTGGGTGGAGTGGCTAAATCTGAGCTGCACAATAGTTGAACCACAGATAGGGTTTCTGGTAGACTGCTCAACACTAAGCTAGCTTGCAAACAACTGTCTGAATCAACCCATGCAAACAGGTAGCTATGATCAAGCTTTCTGGAACTTTACAGGCTTATTTCAAAGTAAAATAAATTGTGCTTTTTAAAAACCTTAAAAAAGGTTTAAACTTCTTCTGCCATGAGTAACACAGTCAGGTTGTGGTTTTATAAGGAACTGCTCAACCTTAACCCTACCACGTACTTCCCTTTCTGTACTTGCACATCTAGCATGAGAGTTGTTCTGTTTTTTCCACCCAGACTTTACACTAAAAGCTCACTCTCTGCACAGTTAGATTTAGAAATGGAATTTACAAATGTTTGACAATTGGATTGGTTTCGACAATACCACAGACAGGAACAGTTGATTTTCTGTTAGTATGGACACACAAAGAGCTAGAGAGATGAACTCACATGGGACAACACAGCAATGGCCTGGAGGGAAGAAAGAAAATTCAACACATTACAAACCGAATGCAGGTCAAATATTACACGGCTGTATAGGAAACCTGGTGGCAGCTAATGACAGATAGCAAAAAATTATTTATGAAACATTTCATGTCAAGTCTTGTCAAACATTCTATTAAAGAGTAGTAGCACAGGTATGAGTGTACAAAAAAAGAAGCCACGTTTTGCTTTAGCTCAGTCACTGTGGAGGGGAGGCAGGCATGTCCGGGCCTGAGACAGGAATGCTCCACCGTCGCCTCACAGCTTGTTAGGCGCATACCTTCACGGATCTGGACTAAGATGGAAATCTACTAAAGACTAGATTGTGGAAAGATCAGGAAACTCAAGAGCTGGGGCGTTTCCATCCTCACCTCTCCCCACTGTTTGAACAGGAGATGGGTAAAAAAATAATTAAAAATAGACAGTGGTTAGGTTTCCAAACCAACCTGCTCTTTCTTGGACTTGGAGGATGAAGCGACCTGTGCAAGATACTGAATGACCTTCTTAGTATTTTCCGTTTTCCCAGCTCCCGACTCGCCACTGGAAAAAAATAAAATGCACACCACGTAAAAACAAGATGTAGTAATTTATAAGACGACACACCCCAAGTGCAGTAGGTTTTTTTTACTCAAGGACCATCAAGCAGGAAAAATTAAACAATACAAGAGTTTCTCAAAATGCCAAGAGAGCTTACGCTGAAGAACTGTTAAACATCTCAATCCCCCCCCTACAGCTTTTAAGAATAATAATTTTGGACATAAGTTTGAGGGCTTTATGAGCACAATGATATTTCAACAAAAATTTGATGTTTATTACTAAAAATGTATCCTCTTTGTGGGAGGAACGTGTAGGAGGATTAGGCGCACGGTCACAATCAGAACTTCAGGGTAATTTTAACGGACATTTAAAGGATTCCCATGTCTCCAACGGACCGGCTCCATAGGGCCGCTTTCAGGAACAAACAGAGTTCCATCCTTGGGGTATGACCTCTCAAAACACCCCGCTAGAGTTGCTGGGCTGTCGTCAAGTAATGTCGATTGGTTGTAACTCAGTGGGAAATTATATCAGCAGACGTTGCCAAAAACAGACGGTATTTTTTTTTTTTAAATTGGCTGAGCTGCTAGCGGAGCAGTTTCTAACATCATAATAGCAACCAGAATCACGGCAACCATTCCCGCTTCTTTCATTGTCTCGTTGTTTTCTGCTGCTGTGAGTGCCTTTTGTTGCTGATCAGTGATGCCACTCGGCCAAAACAGCTGCGTTATACTGACATCTTAGTCAATTCCTTAAAGGGCCAATTTAGTATGCAGACACTATGGTCAAGAAGACTGGGCCCACAGATTTTCTCTCAAAGAAATGTTCCAGAACTCCTCTAGTGGAAATGTGTCTATAAGAAAGTAATAAAACTGCAGGAAAGCTGAAGACATTTTTTCTTTTTGCAACTTTAGAAAAGGTACATCAAGGTAACCAAATTAATGCTAACTTAAATCCATCCCTCTAGGCCAACAAGTCTTAACTCATCACTACAAACAGTAGCTGATGTCATATCCATATAGGTAGTTTTGTTAACAATACATAATGCTGTAGATACCTAAAATAAAATGAAGTACCTGCAATAATCTGAAAAATTCAAAAGAAACCTACGTGCAAAGGATGGACTGATCCTCTCGATCTGTTAGGAGAAAATAAAATATTAGGTCAAAAAACCCATCAGGAATGAAGAGTTGAAGCAAACATTTTACAAGCACCAACACAGTCCAGGATTGTGCAAGTCTGCAGGTTCCGTTAAACAAGCAAGTACATGTTTTAAAATAATTACAGCTAATTTAAGACAGGGAAACTTCCAGCTGCTCGTGGTTTCCTCCAACCCCCCCTCCAGTCTCACCCACCCTGCATCATGCTCCTGTAGGCCGTGTCAGTGATGGCGTAGATGTGGGGGGGCATCTCGTGCCTCTTCTTGCCCTTGTACATGTGGACAATTTCCTCGCTGTAGATGGGCAGGTACTTGTACGGGTTGATCACCACACAAAAGAGACCCGAGTACGTCTGTGGGAGACGGGACGCAAAGTTTAAAGGTCAAGTGGCAGAGCAACCTCACCACAAAGCCTGAAGACTCCCATCCACTCACATAGATGAGTCCAGAGTAGTATCTCTCCTTGAGGTTGTGCAGGACGGAGGCCTCGTTCAGGCAGGTGAGCTCAGCCATATCCTCCACCTTACTGAACTTGGGGGGGTTCATTTTCTGAATGTCATCCTTGTTCACCTTCACCTGGGATTCACAGTAACAAGCTTTGCTGACTTGATGCAAGCTTACAGACTCAGAAAAGCTACCAAGACATTTTAGAGCTTCACCTTCTTGCCAGAGTCGGCCAGCTCCACCACACACTCGTCTCCCTTCTCCTCTTTGAGCGAGCCAGCCTCGAACCCCTGCTTCTCACTGGGGACCCACACCAACTTCTTGGAGGCCCAGTCGGCCTGGGCCAGAGGGTCGTTGACGCCACTGCGGTCCCCGTACAGGAACTTGTCTGCGTCAGTCATGATGGCTGTACAACAAAAGTTACAATAAAAAAAAATTAAAAACAATTTCATGCTGTACTGCATTTAATTTTACATTTATATATTCATGTTGTTAGAATTAACTGGTATTAAGTTCAGAACTAAATTAAGAATTGAATGAGGAATTAGCCATAGACTTAAATGACGGAAATGATTTGATATATTTATTTTTTTGTTTAGAAAAGGGACAGGTTATATAGGATTAATCTTCCCGTTTCCTTTGTTCATGAAAAAAATAGAATGCATTTGGTGTATATCTTTGTATTAAACATGCATGAAAAAAAAAATAAAAAGTACTGCAAAGGAGACAAAATACCCATAGAAACCTCCGATTATGTGTTCATACTCTGGCAAAAACTGCAACGGCCCACTGATTCTGGCATTTTCCTTTATTCGTAACCCACTACCCCATAAAATTACATCTTATAAGACTCTGCATGAGCTGGTTTAGTCTACAAAGCTTTCAAAACCGCTGAAAATTCTTCATATTAAACCACAGAGAGAAAAAGCGCTTTACTAAGTATAGCATAAAGCAGAGCTGACCCTCCCTCCAATCGTTGCTGTGCACCTCTAGTTTGCACACTGAAAGAAGGTTCCTACTAGGGATGCACCAATCCGACTTTTTCAGTCCCGATACCGATAGTTGGATTTTGTGTATCTGTCGATACCAATCCGATACCATTTGTGACAGTGTGGAGGTCCTGTCACTATGGCTCCGATAGATCATGTGCCATGGCTGCTTGGCCACAGGGATATCCCTTTTGCTGACTGGTTAGCGCACATGACCTTCACCTGGGATTTGTGGGATCGAATCGCGCCTGGGCCCTCGTTGTGTACCTTGCCACATATAGTTGAATTAATAAACTGTATAACTTCGGGTGCCTTTCTTTAAGAGACTAAAGGCACCAGACTTTACAAACTAAACATAACAGACAAAATAACAGATGTAAAATATAAAATTACCACAAAAATAAAATTTCAAGTGAAAATTTTATCTTTTTTGGTGAATTTGTTGGAGATTTTCCCCATTTTGAGTATTGGTTCATGGTATCGGTTAAGTTTAACAGATACCAGTATATTAGGCAGTGTCAGGGCAGATACCCGATACCAGAATCGGTGCATCCCTAGTTCCTACACTTGTCCTCACCTGTATGTCTTAAAGATTTTATTTGGATATGCTGAAGCGCGGTTCTGTGAAGTTATTCTCGGTAACTACCTATAATCGAAAGTTTTTGGAAAGTAAACAAATCCTTTGATGCTAGCAAACTAATTGGATGTACACCGTTTTAGCAAACTAAAATTCATTTCAGTTTATTCACAGCGGATGTCATCTGAAAGCACTTTACAGGAAAATTATTTTCCATACAACCATTCCAATCATTTTAAAAGTTTTCTTTTTAAGAAATTTAAGCAGATTGCAATGAGTCATTGCCTTGAGTTTGAGCCCCATTCATCCAGACTGCAACCACAGCAATCCCTCATACTGAGCAAGCATGTAGCGACAGTAGAGAGGAAAAACTCCCCTTTAACAGGAAGAAACCTCCAGTAGAACCTGGCTCAGTACAAGCGGTCATCTGCCACGACTGAGGGTTTGAGAAGAGAGACAAAAAGAACAAAAGTGCTGATGTCAGTACAAATGTACTTGCACTTGCTGAAAATAGGATATGGTGGACATTCATCCCAGTTGATGCCCCCTGTCCAACAAGGCATTGTACCTGAGCAGAATACTAGACAAAGTGTAGCTTCTATGGACACAGACGAAGTCCAGAGAAACCTCAAGAGTCCAGCATATGTAGCTCAACAAAGCCTTTGTTTATTGGTAGCAGTAAGTTCAAAGTAAACTTGTTTAGTAACCATCCAAGAGAGAGAATGTCACAAACTGTAAAAAACAAAACATAAACCATGTAAAAGTGGAATAGCTAAGGGCCTTTGAGTTATCCCTACAAGAAACTGTTATTTACGTTTGATGTAAAGCGCCTGTCAAACTAAATCATCCTGAGGTGTGAACTTTCTGTGGGCTTTGTCTTCATGCATTCTGTGCATTTTCAACAGAGGTGCGTGTTCAGACAAACGTGTGCACACTTTGGAGGTACAGTACAGGTTCAGACACATAGTTAAAGCAACAGCTGTTTGAAGTAATTCTACTGTATCATGCCAAGAACTATCATTTTGTTATCTAAAAGATAAAGTAACATACACCTTAATTCCCTCTTCCACAGTTCATCCAACCCCCCCAATAGTTGCTTAAGAGTGCATTTATACTTTAGCTTTTTGCTTTATGTCGCAGAATAATGCAAACTTCAAATAATTTCACTGATTTTATGTGGAGGAGTCATAAAAATGCCATATTTGAAGCAGAAGGACATCATTGGACCTCATTACTATACAAAAAAAAACCCACTTTAAAGTGTATCTTGGACTGTTCAAGCCAGTTCGTACAACAATTTTTCGATATGATTACAGATTAATGTCTTGTAAGGTACGAAATTTGAATATAAGCAGCAAAAAGTGAACCTTTTTATTTTTTTTGCAAACATCTCTAGGACATGTGCATTCATTGGCTTTTCTAACAGCAGCGGCAAACTCCAGATTTGGAAGAAAACATGTAAAATACTTAGACCCTTACTTAACAAGGACGACCCATGTTGTATACCGTGCGGTTTTGCACATGTTTCCTGGGCGTTCGGAGGACCATGGTGTTCCCCACAAGTGGATAAAAACAAAAGATTTTGTTCCAAATGAAAAACAGCACACTAAGCATTTCCAATGCCATAATAACTAGCATTCAGAATAGCCAACAGCTAACTTAAACCTAGCAATCGCTGCTGGCTAATGTTAGCTATGTAATAATTACGCTGTGCAACTTGTACCAGTTTTCAAGCCAGTGTTTAGAACCTTCAGTGGACGTTGGTCCCAGTGCAGAGATGATACCGTTTCTGTTGTAGTCAGGCATCTTAATCTATGAGCCACTCAACTGAGGTTGCCACAAAAATAATCTTATGTTACTCAGTTGCTAAGATTAATGTAGCCCGGGGGAGGCAGTGTTTGCTTCCCTACAGTATGAAGGTAGCTGTCCAATCAAATATTCATAAAATATCAAAAACAACACAAACTTGTTTATTTTTAATGTAACATAGCCTGTCCATAATGATCAAATGTCACACGTAACGTATGCTATGCACCGTGTTAAACAGTACAGTCCATCATCTCTCTACTCGTTTTTCTTTATCGTTCAAACTAATTATTAATTCGGTATTCATTTAATCTACCTTCAGTTACTGAAGGCCACTGTCTAACATAAATCCAGGTGTTCATCACGCTGTCACTGTAATTAATGCATCACAGACACTTGTTGCAGCAGCAATGGCAGCCCCGCAAGATGGCAACATACACGACTCGCTAAAAATCTTCAATAGATCATCAACAGGTTTCAGGGCTAAACATTGAGCCATTGTAACAAAAAAAGTTTCCATTCCTGGAGGATGAACCCCTGCTCCATTTGTCAAATCTTTGATGGCTGGGTTTCTTCCAGGATTACCCTGTATTTAGTTCCATTCACATTCCCAATAAACTCTTAATTTCTGAAGAAAAGCATCCCTAGATAACATATTTTATCATTTCTACCACACCCTGTCCACTGCATGTAGGAAATCTGACCAGAGCACCTTCTTCCACACGGTTCGTACGTTTATCAGTTTTCTTCTTGCCATTCCTCACCAATAGCACAGATCTGGATGAACCCGAGTTATGGATCTCTTCAGCTCTTCCACAGTTACAAAGGAACCCTTGCCACTTCTCTGGATAATCGTCATCTTGCCCTTTTGGTAATTAAAGGTAGAACACCCTCTACAATTTTTTAAATCGCATCACACCATTTCTGTAAAACCTTCTAAAAATTGCCCCAGGAGATATTTTAGGGTTTGGACATTATTTTACATCTCAAAACCATAACTTCTCCCTGACCTATTTCTTCGGTGTTCTTTGTTGGTTTAAGCTTAGATGCCCATCTGTAGTTTGAAGTCTGCAGAGTGACAAAGCACAAGAAAGTCCAGGAGATGGCGTCACTTCTGCAAGATGCTGTATATCCTGCTTGCCCTCATTTCTCATTTACCTTCTTATTAGGTGAAATTCCACTAACTCCCTGACCATCTGCTCATATATGAACCTCCTTTCACTTCCCAAAACTTCCGGGAAAAAATGAATATGCTGCTGTAACGGGCCAGCACCAGGGCTGCTCTGTAAGAATCCTGCAGGAAGTGATGCTTTGGAGAGATTGAGGGGGAGGATGGAATGTTAGTGCAAGTCTGGACAGAGACATATTTAGCCTCATTCTCCAAAGGAGGAAAATAAATTGGACAACCCCCCAAAAAAAAAAACAACAACAACAAATAGGGCAAGCCACCTAGATTCTGATTTTATCTCTGCATCTGCAGAGCAGAGATGTAAAGATTTGACAAAGCTTTCGATAAACTTCAACAGTTGATGATAAATAATGAAAGACTAATTGTGCATGTGTGTGTGCATGTGTGTGTGTTGGGGGGGATAAATGCAGTCTACTGGGTGTCTGCATGTTTATCAGGTGAGGGATAAAGGGATGAGTACACAAGGCGTCACCTGGGTCACTCCTAAGTGCATTATGTGCTCAGACTCCTGAAGATCAGAGGGGAGAAAAGAGAGGAGAAGCTACAGGACAGAGGAAGTGATATTCCAACAGCTGCTTCTGGTCCAATACGTAAAGCCTTTTTTTCTAAGCTGTTACAAGTCATGCGTTTGTGGCTTCACTTTCAGAGCCGTCCATGGGGTAACTTCATGGGGAAGTTGCATAAACTGTCTCCGTGCTTCAACACAAGCTTCTGCTGTTTATCCTGCATGCGGCCCAGCTGCACAGCCTAATCTTTTGTGTCCTCCGGCACGTTCTCAGCATCATCTTCACTGTTCCGCTCCTGGCTGCTTGTCAATCCATGCTTTATCCAGCTCTTACCTAAGGCACTAAACACGAGCCCAGCCACCTGCAGCCCGGCCACTCACACAGGGCGGCAGCGAGCTGAAGGGAATCACTGAAGGGAATCACACTGCTACGTTTTTGACATTTTTCAAATGTTTAAGAAGAGCCAGAAAGGCAAGTATAGGAAGTATGCCCTTTTTTTTTAAAACCAAGCAAATATTCAGCTGGGTGTCTGAGCTAAACAAAAAGAGGAAGAGAGCCATCATTTGCTTCACATCAGCTTTTAAAAGCCTTACCCCAGCTGAGAAAACGTTTTACCTGCAACTCCTGACAGAAAAGCCAATATGATCGCTTCTTTTGTGTGTGTCAAACCCAAAACTGTAGCCTGGAGGGAGAATGGAGCAGGGCGTGTGCTGCTCATCTCCTGCAGACTTCAACAAAAACTGCACCTGCCTTAATTACAGGGACACCAGCCTGAATAGTTTAGATTTAAAAATGTGTTTGTATTTTGGTACCGCTACTGGTGTCATTTTACATATTTCCTGTTGCAGCGAAGAAGCATGCTCCAGCTATCACTGAGAAAGAAAAAGTCAATACTAAATAGACTTCTATTCCCGTTGAGAAATCATTTGTTCTGTTTTATTTTGTGAGCACACATGTCAAAAGAACATCACAAATGTTTACTGCTCAGTGTGGGTCAATTCTCTACCTAATTGGGAACACCTGGTCCAGGTGCGCGACTGGGCTCTCTTCCCCAGCAAAACTAAACCCATTTAAAGCTGCAGTTCTTCATTTAAATGGCTGCGTAGTTCATTCATAATTAAAAAAAAGAAGATAAACTGCAATTACCTGCAAGGAGAAGAGAAAATAACAGAGCCGACCTTGTTTTCAGCGGCGAGGCAAACAGTGTCCGTGTTGGCAGGCGCTCAGTCCCGCTCCACTCTTCGAGGTGTCGCTGATCCCTCTCCACCGGAATAAGGTGCAGTGTATCCGCTAGCAGGACCGTCCAGCCGCTCGGAGTGAAGGTTTGGGACAGGATGGGTGGCGCACACCTTCTCAGCTGCGTTGTTTTATCATTCCGCAGGTGAGCTAGGGTCCCCGCCCACTTCCCCGCCGCAGCTTGTTCCGCTTCTGCTGCGTTCAGGAGCTCCTTGTGAAAAACAAAAACACTAAAAACGGGACTTCTCAAAGTAAACTGCTGCAAGTTTTAAATCTAAACTCAGAAAAGTCACACAAGATAGGGGTTATCCCGCAATCTGTATGTAGTGTTAGAAGAAAAGATAGATAGATAGATAGATAGATAGATAGATAGATAGATAGATAGATAGATAGATAGATAGATAGATAGATAGATAGATAGATAGATAGATAGATAGATAGATAGATAGAGTTATGGTCAATTTCTTTCTAAGTCATTTCTTTCCTCACTATAAAACCAATCGCCTACTGTACGGTAGGTAATGAATAAATATATCTTAGAACAAGGTAAAAAGTACTTACAGTCACAGTTTATGCTGTTTACTTTAGTATATTCACTTTACCTCGTAATGCAATAAGCTCAAATGACAAAAGATTACATTAGAAAACCAAAGCTTGTAAAACAGGTGGTCTCCCCTTATAAGCGGTCAAAGTCTGGTCTATTTCCTGATTAAAAACATGTTTGCTCTTCATTCAGTAAATTAACTCAAAGTGGTTAGACTATCCAGAAGTGTTTATCGAGTTACGTAGTGATGCTTCATAAAAACATTACTCAAGTAAAAGTTAAAAGTACGGCATAGCAAAAGCACTCTTAAAGGTACATTTTTTCCCCAAAAAAGTTATTCAAGTAAATGTAAGTAGTTATTACCCACTTCTATGCGAAATGGATGGATGGATGTTTGGCTGTTTTTCAAGTGCTTTATAAATACATTTTGAGAATTATTTTATAGAAAAAATATCTTACAATCATCATGATTTCTGATAATTTAGAAACATAGATCCCCTTGAATTCATAATCCCCATGCGAAATATGTTGGTGGCAGCATCATGCTGTTGGTAGTTTTATTTATTCCCCCCCCCCCATGCAACTTAATGTGAAGATAACAGACAAAACCCCAAAATATATAGCCAAACTATACTAATTAACTTAATTATTTTACAACAAACCCTAAAACCCTTGTAGGTATAATTAAACCAAAACGGTTTTATAAAGCATTGAGTTGGGAAAGCTATGTACAACTGCATACTGCAAATTTTTCTTCTACTTCACAAAAATCCACCAATTTGGCTTTTTACATGAATCCCGACACTATGTGAAGGTTCAACACTTTTCAAAGACACAATAAAGATAATGATTTCGATTTTGAATTGAATTGAATTTCTTTTTCGTCATCTTCCCTAGGGCATGACAAAATAAAAAGACAGCTGCCACAGTGAGGTGCATTGACATTTAAAACAAGAAATATACATAAATATAAGCGGACACAAATAAAAATAGAAAAATGAAAGAAAAAAATACTCTAAAAAAAGACTGTTCTGGTCTGATGTTGTGTAGAGAGCTGATTGTAATTGCACATTGGTAAAAAAGTCCTCAGATTTAAAACTGTATTTTCATAGTGCAGAGTTTATCGATCTATCTGTCCAAGGATAAAAGCTGTTGTAGAATGTAGTTGTTCTGCATCTAAGGTAGAAGTATCGCTATTGGTACCTGCTATCAGCAAGTACTCAGATCCAAGTAGCTATATCGTATCAGTTTGAAAAAAAGTATTGCTGCATCCCGAATTACAACAAATGCTATCTGTTTTTATTCTGTACTTAGGTAGAACTTTAATCAAATAGTATTTTACTCGTACGTTAGTTATTTCTTGAATGGATACCTTTTACTTTTTCTTGAGAAAAAACATATTGAAGTAGTTCTACTCCTACTTGAGTAGGCTACTATTTTGGGCTACCCAACCAACCTCTGCCACTGATTATCTCTTAATGTAGGATCCTCAAACATATATTTATCAGTATGAGATCATGCTACTGCTAGTAGAAGTTTATTTTAAAGCTTTTTACTTTTTAATGCTTCCACGTCCGTCACCATGCACGCACTCACTAATAGCTAAGAACAAATATAGACTAGTTAACTGAACAGTCGTGGGTTTTG
Source organism: Apricaphanius iberus (assembly GCA_028564705.1). Lineage (NCBI taxonomy): Eukaryota > Metazoa > Chordata > Actinopteri > Cyprinodontiformes > Aphaniidae > Apricaphanius > Apricaphanius iberus. The sequence goes on from JAPXFQ010001800.1 coordinate 75,820, forward strand.
GACTGTGGGAAGAAGCTAGCTGGAGTACCTGGAGAGAACCCACACATGCACAGGGAGGACATGCAGAAAGACCCAGGACGGGATTTGAGCCCACGACCTTCTTTGCCGCAACCCAAAGGCGCTACCAGATATCTGAAAGAAATGACTGGGGCTTCTGCAAAGTTTAATGGCACAGTGAGTTTGTATCTGTAACCTGTGATTCATGTGTGTTAGAGTAGGACACCCTTAAGTCACTCCTTAATAATAATTTTGTTACCGTCCTGTTTTTAAACGAAGCTGATTTCAAACCTCTGAATTTTAAACATGTCAAACTATTAATCAAACTATGTGTCGCATTTTTTGTTTTTGTAAAGCAAGAGGAAGTTGCTGTGTTAGGCCACAAAAATGTGTCGTCCTAACCGATGTTGGTGTTGAGCACATCAGCAGCATTGAACGGCAGGACCTTCAACATGTGAAATGCAGTTATTTGGTATTTCACAACATAGCTGTATATTTTAGTCCTTGTTTTTCGGTACAAAATTAATATTTGTCAAATGAGCCAAATGATGAGGACAGAAGCACGCAGACACACAAAGGATGAGTGATTATGATGCATGACAAAGCAACTGATGAACACATGATGTGTTTGTGTGTTTCTCTCTGTGTAAGAAAGCAGAGTTGCTTTACTTGTATGTGCCTGAGCAGGGGCGTGTGCACTGCGGATGTCTGAGGTGGAAACATGACACAAAACCCACTGCAGGTCCAGAACATGTCAGACTCTGAGACGGAGCGTCTTCATAATCTTACTTTTAAAATCCTCATCAGGGTCGTCCTGTACAACAGTGGGTCACAGGCAGGATCTTGAGAGGTATCAAACGCATCCCAAACAAGGTAATCCATCTACCTGCACTTTGTCTCCCATCCACCAATGAGCTTTCGGTTAAGTTTCCTACCATATATGGCCAGGCTGGAGCAGAAAGAAAGAGAAGAAGACTTCAGGAAAGAGAACCGCCTGCAGAGCAGAGAGGTGGAGAAAGGCAGGCTGCATTGTTTCCCCGGTTTTAAGTTTCTCTGCATGCCTCGTCATTTGCCTCAGCCCCAGTCGTCCTGTGGTTTTGCATGGGTCGCACATTAAAGATGAGCTGATAATAATGAAAAGGCAGCATGTTGCAACAAGAATGAGGCAAAAAAATGGAAAAGAAAATACCTTAAACTCTTTAGAAATCTTTTACCACTACCATAGAAGAGAGGAAACTAACGTGAAGTTAAACATAAACTAAAGTAAATGAATTAAAAGTTTTAAAGAGGGAAGCTGTAAAATTTATTGTCTATGTCTAAGTAAGAGGCAGTGTGCATCCCTTTTTTGCAAGGAAACAGGCCAAACAACCGCGTATGTTCATCCTTTTAGGGTGGAGTACCCGGAGACAACCCACGCATTCATGGGGAAAACATGCAAACTGCAGTCAGGACCTCTGGAAAGGAAACCGACCACAGCTCTTTCTTGCTGCAATCCAACAGTGCACCCAATTGCTTCACTAAGCAGCCCACCATAGTTGTCATTTAGAAGTTTTTCTGATCGTAAAAATCTGAAAATGGACTGATTGGCAGAACCTGACTAAAGTCACTCTGACTAGAGAAAATCGTCTGGAGGAAACATCATGCTGTAGGACACCGTTTGAGGTGATGGTAAGATGGTTGGAGCTAAAAACAGGCCGACACTGGAAGAAAACCAGTTAGACGCTGCAGAAGGCTCAAGAAGGGGATGGAATTTCATCTTCTAGTTTGACAACAACCATATTCAGAGTTTTAGTGGAAAAGTCAGAAGCTTATTTATATGTTAGAACGGCCCAGACGAAGTTCAGACGTAAATCAAATTAAGAATATTTGGCAAGACTTTGCAAAGAACAATGATAAAATGTGTCAGTATGTTGACGTTTAAAGCTCAGAAAGACAAACTTTAAAAGTTTGCAAACACGATTTTACAAAGGGGGCTTAATTGTAAACACATACTGGTTTTTGGACTTCAATTAATAAAAATTCAAACAATTTGTAATTCCCCCCCCCCCATCCGATTCACAATAATTCATAACTGTTCATCATGTTGCAGGGAAATTTTCTTCAGAAGTGCCAGACTCAGATAACCTTGGCTCATTTCCACGGCCTTACCGGGCAGCTCTGTAGCTCCTCACAAATTTAGCCTCTTTTGTAAAACATAGCCAATAACCCCAGCTTTATGAGGTGTTCGCCATCATCAACTAAAAAGTGCATCAGATTAAGTCCAGATCTGCGTCATCGGTTGTGGAAGTTTGCTGCTAAAAACAAAACCACTCATGTCATGTCATGTAGGAACATCATCTTTTTTAACATAGGCCTGTGTGTGTGTGTGTGAGTGAGGGGGGGCAACGCCACACCAGGAAGTGAAGCAAGACGACAGAACTGTTGTGTTCCAGCTAAATCTGTCATGCACGTTTTCAGCTGCATTCATTGAAACTTACAGTAAGTGGAGTTTTTGCAGCTCTCAATGTGCAGCTGCTGCAGAATGGATGAATATTTAGATTTAAAAGAAAAAGATGTTTTGTTTTTTTAAATGAAAATCATAGTTACCTGAGAGAAGGTGAGGTAATAACCCTCCCTCTTGTGGACAAGATGTGGAAAGGAAGGAACAACGATGTGTTCTGAATATGAGAATCGTTAATCATTTCCAAAAATAAAAATGCGATTTAAAAAAAAAAACAATCAGATACAAGAAATTCTTGTTTTGTCATATTTTTAATTTTAATCTTGGATTAAAAATGTAAAAAACAGGCTGCATTATTTGCTTGAATATACGCCACCACTTTCCACGACTGTAAGATTCTCTACCTGTAGCTCAACATGAATGAGAAAAACAGATTGTGAAATCGACTAATAGACATTGTAAATCTGAATTAAACATTTAAAAATATATATTGTAAACATGAATTTAATTGTATCTATAAACCTAAATCTTTAAGTAAATAAAAAAACTTCGAAAAAAAATCTGATCTGGGGGTGGGGGGCTCATTTATCAACAATATAACAAGTTTAGGTATCTAATGTTCTGTTTAAAAGCAAAATTTTAGAAAAGCTTGTTTTGATTCAAGGTAATTATTTTGTTAATGTACACAATGTCTTGAAGACATTTTTGTCTGGTTTTAGGGTGAACCACAGCACCAAAATGGCCCTTTAGAATATTTTCAATTATTAAATTTAATGATTTTAGATTAAACTATGATGCAAAGAAGGTGACAGTGTTGGTTCTACTGCATCTAGGCGCTGCCTTTGATACTGTAGACCACAATATTCTTTTAACTAATTTATAAACAGTTCGGCCTCTCTGGTGCTGTTCACAAACGGTTCACATCATTTATTAGACAGGACTTTTATGGTAAGTTTAGATACCTGTTCCTCTAAGGTCCATAAGATTACATGCGGTGTGCCCCAGGGTTCTATTTTAGGCCCAGTGGTTTTTAACCTTTATATGCTCCCTCTTGGCAGTGTCATCAGAAGACATGGAGTAAAGTTTCACAGTTATGCTGATGATACGCAGTTGTACATCTCCATGTCTCCTGATGACAAACGGCCAATGGATTCACTTTTTAACTGCATGTTAGACATCAAATCCTGGATGGTATAAAACTTTCTCCAGCTCAACCAGTAAAAAAATGGTTTCTGTCTCTGAGGCTCAGAGACAGAAACTTTTTACCAAAAAATACAATCTCTGTCTGTTAAACCTTCTTTACTTGTGAAGAACCTGGGTGTGGTTTTTGACTGTGAGCTGTCTTTATTCCCACACATTAAAAAAAATTACTAAAATAGGTTTTTATCACCTAAAGAACATTGCCAGATTCGACCTCATTCTCTCTTGGGCCAATATGGAGATGCTAATGCATGCTTGTATCAACAGTAGATTTGATTACCGTAATGCCCTGCGTTGTGGTCTTCCCAAAAAGCCTTCAGGCAGGTATGCACCAATACCAATACCGTTCTAATGTAATCATAATGGTATTGGTTAGTTAACTGATACCATGAAACAATACGTAAAATGTGGTATCTGCAATAATTTCACAGAAAACTTATTTTTTGCTTTAGATTTTAGTTTTGTGGTCGTTTTTATCTAGTTCAACATTTATTGTAAGAAGCAGAAAATAAAATAAAACATGTCCTATAATCCATTGGATTTTTGTGTGTGGTAGAAGTATTCGCATTAGTACTCGGTATCAGCAAGCACTCTATTCCAAGTATCAGTATCGAATCGGTTTGAAAAAAGTGGTACCGTTGCATCCCTAACAGATTTACAACTCCCACAAAATTCAGCAGCATCTGTCCTGAAGACCAGTCTTAAATTCATTGCAATGTCTCCCCCTAGTATGTTTTAGGATCGATTTTAAGGTTCTTTTAATGGTTTTTAACTGTCTTCATGGTCTCGGCCTTTCTATTATTGAGAACCGCCTTTACCGTACGAACCTTCGCAGTCTCCTCGTCATCGCTAAAATCAGGACACGGACTCATGGCGAGGCGTCCTTCCATTATTATGGCCCTCACCTCGGGAACAGGCTGCCGAAGGACCTCAGGGCTGCAGAGAACGTTCATGTTTTTAAGAGCAGGCTCAAGACCCACCTTTTAATCTTTGAACCGACTATTATTTATTATAGTCTGTTTAATTGTTTTGCATGTGTGACTTGATTAAACTAGTATTCCTCTGTGGGAGCCCTCTGCATCGGGAATGGTGGTCGGCTGTGGCTGCTCTCCAGGTAGAGCCTGAGTGGTCTCAGCCTTCCCTCTGGACGCCCTGGGTTACTTCTTTTGCTGCTGTTGTAATGTGCTGCTGGCGGTGCAAATGGGTCTGATGGCATTTCCTTTCCTGGCTTATCTCTACTTGCCTCAATGTCCTTTTTACCGTCACTCTGAAGTGTGTGCCTGCCTGGGAGTTCTCAGGTACCTAGGAGTTCATTTCATTCTAAAAGAAGCATTTTTTGTGCATTAAGTTAGCTGCAAAACATTTAGACTCTTTGGACTTCGTGACAATTGGGTATATTATAAAATAACAAAAAAAACTCTTATAATTTTTAATATATGGGCAAATATTTTTTCCATAAAAATTGTTTTAAATTGAATGAAAACTGACATTAATACAGATTACGCTCAAAAAATGATTCCTGGTAAATATTTGTAAAAAAAACCAAACTTATTTAACTATTGAGCTTTGTGTATAAATGAGAAATATGTTACTTTTTAACTCCATGTCACTTTGTACTAATAAGCATCACCTCCACACAAATCCTAATTTGATTAAATCTAAAATAATCCTACAAGTGTGGAGAGTTTGAGATTAATACTAGCCTAACCTTTTTTACCATGTATGAATTTTGCATACTGCACTGACTAAGATACAAAAGCGTTAAAGGTAACAATCAGCACAGGGAGCCCAAGTCATGCCAGTCTACTTCCCCTCCATGTCCAAAAGTATGAATGAGAGTCAATGGAGCGAGAAGTTATTTTGTGACTTCTGACATGTCTGTGATTTTGTGAGACATTTTGATGCTTAAATTACTTCAGGTCTTGTGTGAAAAACACGTAGTGGACTACAACTTTTCAACTCACAAAATCTACATTATAAAATAACAAGAAAAACGGCTGAGAGTTTAGCAAACTTTGCAAATCCTTGATCTATTATTTAATACAGAATTTTTTTCAGACAGGTATTCATAAGAAATAACCGTTTAATAACCATTTGGCTATAATTTCCTGATATTTCCTATCAGAACTCAAGGGAAATTTTAACAGGCCTTCTCTTCATGTGTGTGCGTTCACTTCACAGGACCATTTCAGGAACCAACAGAGTACCAGTCGTGGGGTATGTACTGTGAAATGACCCAGTAGCTTTACTGGATTGGAGCTGTGGTTTAGTAATGCTGATTGGTTTTAACTCAGAGGGAGATCTCAGCGGACGTTGCCAAACAACCAGTTTTGTAAAACCTTATTACAGCAAACAGAGACACAGCAACCATCCCCGTTTCTTCCATTTTATAGTCTATCCTGTTATTTATACATTAATTATTCACAGAAAAAAAAAGCTATTGTTTTACACCACCATCTATGCACCCGAGCTTTACTGAAAAATTGCAGCTGTAATTGCTGAGTAATTCAAGGTATTGACTCACCAATGGTCACGCTTTGGAGATTACGTTGGTTAAAAAAAAAAAAAGTATTATTTCCTTCTTCAGAAATGTAAACCTGCAGATGAATACTAACTCCAACCTTATTTAGTACTGGAGAATGTATTATGCATAACAAGTGTAAAACTTCAAATCAGGAGATTTTTCTTTGAGCTGCTAAAAATGAAACATGGAAAATTAAAGTACACAATCACACCAAAAGCGTTTTAAGAGTTTTTATTTATTTGATTTTTGAGTGTTATAATTTTTTTTCTCAAAAAGCAAAAAAAAAATCCTGAGGTATTCACAATATAATGGCATTTATTCTGTTTGAAATGAGACTGGGGTGTTGGGGAGGGTCAATTACAGCCAAAAAACGTTTTTGTTTTTTATGAACAAAACGGCAATAAAGCTCTGTCATTTGAAAGATTTGTCAAGGAAATATATCCATGGTGTGTTTTACATACAAGAGGCCCTTAAACAGAGCGGAGCACAGTGTCCCGCTGCAACCTGCAAACCAGTAAACTCATGCAAGTGAGACCGTCAGGATTTTAACGAGACCAAATAAACTGTAGCCATCTTAATGATGGAGAGAACAACCTGACTGCAGGGGAAAAGGAGGATTCACAAGGCAATTAGTCCAACATTATAGCAGTTATCAGCTGAAATATCCATTTAAAAACAAACATAAATGGAGTGGCATTCAGGACATAAGGGTTAAAAAGCCCCCTGGTTTCTTAGCATACAGCTTTAACTGGGAGATATTAGTAAAGTTAGAGCCGGGCGTACTATGCTGCAGGTCTGAAGCACAAACCGTTTGTCTAGTAAACGGTGAGTTATAGATTATGGACATCCAACAGTCACAGTACAGAGAAAATCAGTACAAGAATGTGCTGCTATGTGTTCAGACGTTTAAATTAACAAAACTGCCTGAAAGTTAGTTTGATGGTTCAAAATAATAATCTGCTCTCTGTACACTGAATTTAAATGCCAAAAACAGTCTACTCTTGTCCTGTTCACACTCCATAAAAATAAAAATCCAACAAACAAACCAAAAAATAACATACAAATGAGCAATAAATAAATATAAGTGAGAAAAATACACTGTCAAATCATTTTCCTGTTGAGTCACAGATTTATAATTGATAAATTGACTGCTGTGACTTTAAGAAAATAAGGTAAATATTCTCCTCTCTGCAATAGGAAACCCATCACAAGTGCAACATCAGTCACCACAGTTTCAGCATTAAAGAAAAAAATAATAAAAGCGCCGGCGTTTCACTCATAACTACAGCATCAGACAAATATAACGGGGGAATAGGTAGGGTGTGTGTGTGTAGAGATTAATAGCCAGTAATTATGACCCACTCTGGGGCAACAAGAAGTAAATTGATGAAACTGAATCACCAAAGAAAAAATATCAATAAAAAAATACTACTAATTAGTGAACAGATGATTGCGGAATGATGAAAAAAGTCATCAAACCAATTTGCCACTAAATAAAAAGAACTGAGATTTGCCTCTTAATTCTTTGTTCAATTTGGTGTCACCATTGCCCTGAATAATAATAACAATAATAATAATATTATTCAGAATAATACAAAAGGACAAAATTAAAAGGTAATCCCTCAACAAAGACTTTTGGTAGACAAAGATCACAGCCTCTCTGCACACTCACAGCTAGGGGAAACAAAATATGACACCGCACATGAACAGGATGACCAAACGCGTCGTGTTTCTCTAACGTCCTGCCTGCTCGTCAACAAGTGATGGGTTCAAATCCAAAACAGTATATTGCCAGAGAACATGGTGGGGGGGGGGGGGGCGTATCGTTTTCTAATTACACAACATTTCAACATTTTTCAAATACAAAAAGAAATAAACAAATACATACCATAAGTGTAAAAATAATAAATAAGGATAAAGTTTTGTGCATCCCGTCCCAACCGGCCATTGTCTTGGAAAAAGAACAAAGATGAGGAAAAAAATAATAAAAATCTCAGGCAGAAAACAAAACGATGGCAGTAATAGCGGCTATAACAAGCTACTGATGTACTTTACAGCACTGATGTCTAGCCAGCCCCACCCACTCCAACTACAAAACCCAGTCGACCCCAACCCCAATACAATCCTTAAATATCTGTCAGCTCATTCAAAACGCGTCTCTTGCTCTGCCACGGTGTGGGAGGAGTCAGTGAAGTGACTCCTCCCACATCTGGGACTCTGTGTTCACAGGAAGCAAGCCGACATGGTCTGAATGACTGCATAGTGAAAATGATATTTGGTTTACTTACAGATGGACTCAAAGCGTGCACACGCGCGCACACACACACACACACACACACACACACACACACACACACATTGTGCCGAGGCAAAGCACAGCTAACCACCGTCAGTGTTCATAGTCACTGGCCTCACACATGGCAAGCTAATAGACATAAAGCATCGTTGCGTAGGATGGGGTAGCTTTATACATTTGGTGCACACAGATAATCAGTTTTATTTCACTCGCACACAATCGCCTCACATTTGGTGCGACCGATTAGCCGTCATCCAGGCGTGAGTGGGACACACGCAGCAGGATCGAGGGAGTGTGTGTGCAGGTGTGTGTTTGCAGAATACAAAGAAAATCAGCAGCGGGAGACTGGGTGCACAGACGTTTCAGACCCTTCAGTAGTTAGTAGGGATGGTCATTAGCAAGAATCTGCCGATACGATACGTACGATGATACAGAAGGGAAGATACGATAAATTGCAATATATATGGATACCATGAGTAAAACTATATATTTTTATTTTTACAAATTAATTTAACTGTGAAAAATCTGTCAACATTCTAAACAGTCCAACCTGTTTTTATTACTAGATCTAGTTGATCCACTGGAACAAAGAAAGTGAAATCAGCCACTAACTACCAGTCATACTTTTAATTTTATGACAAAAATTACAGTAATTTTTAATGTTTTGATTAAAATTCTTAAAAAATAAAAATATTTTTCCTTTTGAATATCGATACAATAACATGACATAAAAAAATAGCAATATACTGGCGTATGGATATTTTAGATGTTGAAAATGCACCAAATCCTGGTCTTTGACCAACAGGTGGCAGCAGAGAGTCTTAGGAGCCACAGAGAACCCCAGAAGCAGCGCAGAAAAACCCACGCCTCGCTGTGAGGGTTAACGGGAGTCGGTTCTCGTCTGCTCAGAGGACTGGAACAAGACGCAAAATGTTGACGCCGAGTCTGGTTTTACTGGGTCACACATCTGGGGCACCGGGACGACCAGCAGACACTGCAGTGATTTATATAGTGTGACTGAAGGTTTTTACTCAGAACAACCTCCGCTGTACTTTGGTTTGGTTTCAATTAGGGATGCACCGATATCCAAATTGGTATCCGGCTGATACCGTTCTAATGTACCCGTTCTCATTAAAGTTAACAGATACTTAAAATGTGAAATCTTAAATAAAACTTAAATAAAAACATTTTTTAATTTAAATTTAGTTTTGTGGTCATTTTCATTAATTTTGTATTTCTCATATAATTCGCCATCATTTGTTGCAACAAACAGAAGAAAATAAAACACGTCTTCCAGTTCATTGCATTTTTTTTGTGTGTGGTAGAAAAATCTTCATTAGTATTCAGATCCAAGTTTCGGTATTGGTTTGAAAAACAAACAATGTATCCACAGTTCCAATTTTTTGTTTTTAAAGAAATCATCAAAACTCTTGAAAGAAAGATAAACTCGGGATGTTTGTTAAAGTGAAATATGTCCTGTGAGATTAAATCTAGTTCCTGAAACAGTTTTAGCTACATGATTAGCCATGTTCAAAGACTAGTGCCGTGTTGGAAAAACAAAAAACTAAAGGAAAAATCTATTACGAATCTATTCTTATTAAGATTCTAAGAATCAAATCGATTTCATGTGTCGAAAAATTAGTCTAACGTTGTCTGCTGCGTTTTGTTTCAGCTAAAATGGGAAGGAAAAGTCCAGACAGACATTTCAAGGCTTAGTTCCAAAAGGATAATGATTACTCCTCAACTCTTTGAATAATATGAGCCAAAACAACATTTAGTTTCCCTCTGGGATCAATAAATGTTTCTGAATTGAATTAAACTGAACTTGACTTCACTGCTTTTTAAAGAGGAGATTAGACCAATAATCTCTAGTTAAAAACCTAAAATAATCCGGTGAAACTGAAAATGGTTAAAACACTGAACTTTAAGTGGGCAATTAATTAATAATACTGATATAAAATTTATGTTTTCTTTTGTTTTCACCGATTCAGCAGGGTCTGCCATCTTGTTTAACAAGCACGCTTCACAGCTTGAATTTCGCTCCCAGAAAATTGAAATGAAAGCAAATTTTTGGAAAAAATTTAAGTAATTTGTCATTTCTTTAAAAAAACAAAAAAATTAGGAATCTAGAGTAGGGCTGGACGATATAGCTTAAAAGTTCAAAATCGTTTTTTGTTTTAATTAACATTTTATGGAAAGTCATCAACCTAACGTGTATCACCTTGTCCAGTGAGGTGATTATATTATATACTGTTAATGGGGATGCACCAATGTGAACATTTGGGACTGATAATTACAGATCTTAAATAAATATTTGCCTAACCTACTGATGCAAAAATGAAAATAAATAAATGACCACCTGGCTGGTATTGCTTCTCTGCTTCAGTTAAACTGCCCTACATCCTGCGCTGCATCATTATTACTGTGAGATGTTCAAACTAAATACATCAAATTAGTAACATTGGCTCATAACAGAGTTATGCCGATACACTGTGCATCCCTAGTTGTTACCATATCGCTGTCTTTGCAGGTGTGGTGCAGGACAGGTAGAGTTTTTATTCTGCGTTTTCGCTCCTCTGATCCGACGTTGGCTGGAGGAGAGCGCTCTTCCCGCCTCTGCTGTAAGTGCACCAGTCTCCCCCTGCACACCATATGACACATACAAAGAACCGCTAAAATACAGCAATCCCCCCCCCCACACACACACACTTACACACACAAAGACATTCTTCCCCGCTGGTTACAGAGTTCACGCATATCATAGTTGAGGGTAGTAAGTTTTCCTCTCAAACTGCAGTCGTAACAGCGATGCTCTTGCACATTAGTTGAGCTGTGGTCACCTTTGGTGTGGACAGACGGAGGGATGGACGGATGGATCAAGTACTGGATGGACTGGACCGAAAGGATCTCGACAGACAAACCTCCCCCTCTGTAACTGTATGTACACTGTACAGAACTGTAGTACGACGTTAGAGAATACTACCTAAATAAGATTCGGTGAGACGTGCGCTTACATTTTGTGTTAGTTCTTTTTCAGCACTTCCCCTTCACCATCTCTCACTTAACTTTGCTCTCTTCAGACTTGCCGTTCTGTATTTGGTAAGACGTGTAGACATTGCATGATTATTTATTTGGCTTTAAAGAAAATAAAAAATAAAAATTATTAAAGTTTTTTTTGTACTTTGGGAAAAAGAAACGACGGCAGCGTCTAAAGCAATAAAAAGTAGCAGCAGGAGAAACATGTAAATAAATAATGCAGTCTGACAGAAAAGAACAGTAAACAACACACTAACTAAACTTATAATTGGTAAATTGGTGTAACACCATGAAAGCTCTTTACAGAAACTCCACTGTCTCGTCTACATCCCTTCAACCAGCTTCACTTTCTTCACGTTCACCAGCTTCCTTCTCTCCTCAACCCCAATTTATCCCCTCATATTCCCTTCGTTTTTAATTAGCACTCATCTTTTCTGCCTTCTCGACAAACATTCCTGCAGCTCTCAGAGATGAAAACATCCTGTGGTCTACCTCTGCCACTCCTCGGTTCTGTGTCTAGCTGTGATTTGGTTTGGCGGGAGTGAAAGGCTGAACTCTGTGGCTACATCTTGTAGGCTTTGGCTGTGGCAGATGTGCTCTAAGCTGTAATCCTTCAACCAACCTCTCTGTTCAGGTTTACGAAACTCCATCACTGCATCCTCGCGTACATTTAAACGGTCCTCGTGGACAGGGGTGTCAAAATAAAACCACTGGGTGCCACAGACTCTTTGTAACCAGTTGTTTTTACGATGAGTTAGAAACCATTTTCCTTTTATCAGTACCAAATATTTACAAAAAACAATTCAGTGAGAAAGTTAGTGCTCACACATAAGGATTAAAAGTTGAGTGCCGATCAATCAGGCTGCAACAGAGCTAGCGAGAGAGAAAATACAGCAGATAACAGAAAGGCTAAAGTAGTCCAGTTCTATACTATCCTTTTAGGCCTAGTTTATACTTCAGCGCACATTTCTTTAACCATCGATCGAACGCAACAAAGAGCCAACATCTGCGATTGGTCAGCCCAAAATCGTTTCACCATAACGGTGCTGTATCGTCCATGTCATCGGTAGTCAATGCACCACTTGAGCACTATATTGGGCCATTTTATCTAATATGGTCTTCTGGCAATTTTGAACACAAGGCGGTGTAGAGAAACAACAAAACAGGCCGCTGTGTTTGTATTTTATGAGCTGCACTTCTAGTAAAACGCTTTTCAGCTCCATGAAAACTGACCCTCATTGCTCCTTGCGTGGATGTGGCTTTTAAAAGCTTAAATAAACTGTCATCAACCAGAGAGGTCAGCACCCCCAACTGTTCTGGGGGGGGGATTGCTTTTTTAAAACTGACACAACGACGGAATAGTAAAAGGAAAACGTCTCCGTAAGTATGTGTTGGTGCAAACTTTCTGACGGAGAAGTATAAACGAGGCTTTAGGCTATCAACTTCCCTGAAGGAACATGGCGGTTTCAAAGTGTTGCCAGCCTTTTGGGAATCTCAGAGTTATTGAGTACTGAATTCCCCCATTATGGGAAGATAAAGGAAGTTTCTATTCAATATGAAGCTGACTTTAGAATTATAATGAGGAAGCTTTGAAATAGTTTGCAGGCACAGTTTAATTTTTATATGAAAAACTAAACAGATCATTCAACTGATTAATGGAGTTAATTAGCAGAAGTGTAGTGGTGGAACCGCTCCACAGCAGGATTTCCTAGACACCCAGGTTTTTAGATTGACACCCCCACAGACGTTTGCCATAATCGCAACATTTGAAACTTGCTGCACCGTCTCCTGAACGTCAAACGGCACGCAGCCTTTGGTCTGGTAACACTGCGAAGCTCTACGCCTTGCCCAACAGCTGAGGCAGGCGGAACAGCGGCCAAACAGGAGGAGGTAGACGAATGAACCGACGTTTTGGAATAAGACGCACCATCTATAAAACATCGGCCAACTAGTTGCCTTACCTTCCTTTCTCCTAAATGAATATTCTAAATCGATCGTCTCCTTTCCCTCTTCCACTTTGCTCTAAAGGTGGCACCTTTCCGACTAATCTCTTCTTTTTAGGATCCATCCTCTTTATAAAACGTTCTGATAAACGCATTGCAAATACAATATCCAAACAAGTCTAAAAAGGTAAAATGAAACACTAATTTTTTTTGTTGATTTTTTCCCTCCAAATATGCAGCTTCTTAAAATTTCATAGATAAAATATGAAAAGCCTATAAACTGATCCCTTTGTGTGGGTGTTAGACCTAAAGGTGAATGAGAATATGGTTATGAAACCCAAACTCACAGATATTTCCCCATTCATACGGAGGATTGACACCGATACTGAGCCTGAGAACTTATAATAGTAGAAACACCTGAAGATTCAGAATTGCACGGTCATAGTTTTGCCCTCCTTTGCTAACATAGCAGACGTTTTACTCCAGTGTGTAGTGACTACTCTGCGGATCAATGCTTGAAACTGACATACAGGAGACAAAGAACAAAACCTGGAGGAAATGCATGCGCACACAGGAGATGGTCTGTGTGTGTGATAAGAGGAGACCTAAAACTCTGAATAAATGTAGCTAACTAAAGTGTGAACCTTATGCCAATCCCTCGTCTGCGTGCCTCCAAGTCAAAATTCTACAAATACTAAATATTAAAATAATCTATCCATCCATCCATTAGCACACCTCTGTCCATCACTCCATCTGTTCATCTAGAGTCCACTGCTGAGTCTCTGTCTCCTCTCCTCTATGGGCTCGTCAGGTTCTCTGGTGGACAGGCAGGATGGGTCTGGAGCTGGACGTCGATGCGAACGGCTAGACCGGAGCGGGCCGAGCCTGGGCCTGGTGCTCGGCCGGTCCAGTCTAGCTCTGGGGGCCGAGCTAAGACCGGGGTTTAGGCTACCTGCTGAGGAGCGAGTGGAGCATGTGTTGATGGCTGTAACACTGGCTGCTGCGAGGCGATTCCGTGCGCTCCATCACCGTCTGAAACCAACCGGCCACATCCACCTCCAGAACTTCGTAGCGTCGAATGAAACTATGCTCCTGTGACAAACCGGGGGGAAAAACCAACGCCACTGAGTTACTAACTATTCTTTGAATCATCAGAGATTCAGTGATAGTTTTTATAAAGTGCAACTTACCAACAGCTGATGGTATTTTGGCCTTTTTCTGTGATCCTTTGTGAGGCTGTTGACAAACATGAGAGACGCGTATGTATTTTAAATTGAGAAAAAATTAACTACTCTAACTTTTTTTACTACAATTTTTTATCATATTTGAATGCTTTCTAAATAAAAATAGTTTTTATTCTTCAGAAAATAAATGCACTCTTTAAATATTTTTGTAGTAGCCATCTTGTTGTATCTTACTCCTGTCACATGATGATGATGATGTGACCCCAGACCTTGGGCAAGGATTGTGTATCGGCGTGTAGATGTGAGTGCAAATGGACAAATGTGGCTCTAGTGGGAAGCACTTTGAGTGGTCAGCATGATTAGAAAATAACGTCAACCCATTTACCACAGATTCTCCATTTGAATTAGGTCTGGACTTCGATTGACCTGTTCCAACATGCATATATGCTTTTAACAGAACCATCCCATCTTGGATCTGGCTGTATGTTTAGTGTTACCCATTGGGTTCACATGCAGTAAGAGAAAACCAAACGCCTTGATCCGACTGAATTTGGACTTTTTAAATCAATGTATACACCTCAGTCTGGCCCAAGCCAAACTCAACTGGCCTAAACTGTAGGCAAGATGATGCGGATGGAACCAGAAAACCTCTGAATGTAAACGACATCCCAGATTAGTCGATTTATGACCAGTCTGGGTATTCCCCCTTTCGGGAGTGAAGAGGTTGCAGAAGAGTTAAACCCCCACACCAGTATGACAACAAAACAGCAACAATGAGTGTAACAAATAGTGCTGTACAGTTTCCCTGTGTTATGTACAGTGCTGCAGAGTTGTTGTTGTCCATTTCTTTGCACACTGTGCATATCCTGCTATTAGAGCTGTGTTGAAATAATCGAAAAATTGATTTGAATCGATTCTTATAGAAATCGAATCGATTCACAAGATCACAAATAGATTTTATTTTTTAGAATACTTTGCCCTTTTTAAAGCTGAAATGGGAAGGAACAGTCCAGACGGCAATTTTAAGTTTTGTGTCTGACAGGGTTAATACAGTTTTCCATTGTGAACTGTTACCCAGTGTTAAGTCATTGAATTTCTGGCATATAATTAAGATAACAATAGAAAAAATACGCTTTTAATAGCACTGACCAATATCATTATTGAATTGGATCAGATTGAATCGAATCGATTCCAACTCTTGAGAATCGGAATCGAATCGATTCTTGAAATTTGAATCGATACCCAGCCCTACCTGCTATTAATCTGTTTTGTTGCCGCCAACATTCGTTTCCCATTTTTGTCACACTCTAGGCCAACCGGAAGTTACAGGGCACATGTCTTAGTGTCCCATTCTGGTTAAGGTATTAGCGGGATTTAGATGTGGAAGGTGACCCTCTACCCCATTCTCAACATCTGCAGTGCAGCTTCCTGACAGATGGTTCCGCCCTGTATTTAACTCCATTCATCCTGATTCTCAGCTCTGACCAGCCTCGTTTATACTACTAATGAAAAGTACCCCCACAGCATTTTTATTACCCTAAATTTTTAGGTACCATTTTAGTTTTTAACTTAATGTTCCTTTTTGTATGCTTAATTTTTGCCTAATCTTTGCTAGCCTTCCAAGAGCATCAGGACCCTCCGCCATTCATGTTTTAGACATTTCCCCGCACCAGCAAACCTGAATCAAATGAATGTATCGTTTCTTCAGTACACCATAAAGTGCTGCAGAAGCACCAGAATCACCTATGTATTTCAGCCAGATGTGTGGAGGCAGAGGACAATAATACATGCAAGTCTCCTGAGGACCATGATGGGAAACCATTGTCCTTAAGGGTTTCAGGGATCAAAGGGCTTTCTCAATGCATATTTTCCATAAATCGAAACATGGTTAGGGTTTCGACTGAACAAAATGCTGTATTAGGTAGGGGTGTGCCGGTATCCCAAACGTCACGGTTCAGTACGTATATTGGTGTAATGTCATGGTTCAGTTTCCTTTCAGTACAGTAAAATAGTGAAAAAAAGTTGTGTAAAAATGTAATATTTCAATTATATTTAAAATGAAACTTTACTTGAATTAAATTCTCCAACAACACATTCTCAGAAAACAGAAATGTAAAAAACAAACAAGTCATTCAGTTCATGCAGTTTTGGCAATTCAACATGACCAATTTAGCCAAGGGGGAACAGGTCCTAAGGGGACCGTCGTACACTGTTCAGCCTCTGATTAACAGCATCCATTATTCCCTATAGGCGCGTGGGGCTGGAGCCGAAACAGCTTTGGATGGGGGACCTCCTATCAGTGTAACACTGGCACACTGGTTTTGTGTTCTCAGTGTATTTTTGCCCCCTCCATTCTCATACTTCATTGGGAAACCGACGTGTTTCCAAACAGGAGACTTTAATTACAAGGAAGAGTATTCGAGCTCCTGCTCTCCCGAGTTGCTGGCTATAAGGAGAAGCGGTGCTCCACTGGGGTTGGTTAACACGCTGTTGGCTAATGTGCGACGCAGTTAAGCGTCCCGAATAGAAACTCGGTACGAAAGTGTTTACTGGACCAACAGCTCCGTACCGAAACATTTGAATACAACTAGCTGTACCGGAACACCCCTAGTGTCAGGACATTAGGACCTCTAAAAGTTAGCCGAGACAGAAAAGTCCTGAGTGGGTTTGGTTTAAAACAGGGTTGTCCAGCTTCTGTCCTAAAGGCCTGCTGTCCTGCCACTTTTAAAATGCGCCTCAGCTCCAAGACACCTAAAGCCAACGGTCATACTAGCATCTGCTAATGAACTATCATTTGATTCAAGTGTGTTGAATGAGGGAAAACTAAAAGATCTAAGATCCCGGGTCCTTTGAGGGCTTGCTTTTGACATCGCTAGTTTGAAGGAAGGAGTGTGGCTGAAAATGGCTTCACCAGATCTGGATACCTTTCAGCTGAACTACCGGCACCCGATCAGTCCAGGGCTCGACTAGAAATATGCGTTTATGTCAATTAGAGTGTAATTTACCAGTCTTTGACAAAGGACTGGAAGTCGAGAGAGAAGCCCATGCTTAGAGGCAACACAGGAGGATCTTCCTGCAGAACTTTGGTCAGAACCTCAAAGTCTGTCTTGCAGTTCTTGTAGGGAAACTGTCCGGTGGCTAGCTCCACCTAGAAACCAAACAAAGACTGACATTAAAATCACACAACAAAATGATCACTTCCATAATCAGTCTTCATTGAATAATCAGATCCGTAAGACACTAATAACATAACACCTCAACAAATTATCTTAATGGAACGGTGAAAACCAAAGCTGAAAAAAATTAATACTAAGAAGACTGAGCTCAAATTTTCTTTTCACCAAACAGGCTTGTGTATTAAATCAACTTGCAGATGTTTACAAAAGTGCAGCTATCATTTTACACATTTTGGTGAGGCAACTAAGGTGGGTGGTGAGATCCTAATGGTAAATAAAGAGCAATCGTTTTACCAGAGAAATGCCGAGACTCCACACGTCTGCTCGGATGTCGTAATCAGGTTTGGTGGGATCTGGAGGGTCTATCCTTTCAGGCTGCAAGAATGCAAAAGGAGGCAAAACTCAGTTAAGGACATCTGTGGCCGTTTCTTCTAGGCCTGTTACCATAAACAATGAAGCAGCAAATCGAACAATAATTTCAAATGTGCCTGATAATTTTCCCAGCCGAGACAATTTCTATTTGCACATATTCTTGCACGTCTTCCTCCCAAAGAGAAAGGATAGGCACATAGGCAAGTTTACATCACCACACGTCCAAGATCCCAAATAGCCCTAAATATCGGTGAAATCAAATCTATTCAACATCAATCAACGTCGAAGGACAGTGGTGTGAAATTTAATAGGTTACAGCTGGTTGATAGCCATGAAGAGAGTTCGATGATATTGGTTTAAAAGAACCTGCCGAGTTCTGGCACCAGCACCAAACTAGGACCAGTTCTTTTGATCAGTGGACAAGCCTGATGTGACAGTAAAAAATGTCAAATGAGGTAAAACCCTAAACCAATGAAGTCTCAGGAAGATTCTTAGAGTCCTGAATTATTTGTTTTTCTTACCGCCATGTACGCAGCACAGCCGGCGCTGCGGGTCTTCGCCTTTGAGTCCACGAGGCGACCGCTGATTCCAAAGTCGCACAGTTTGATCTGACCTTTAGCGTCAATGAGGATGTTCGAGGGTTTGACATCGCGGTGGATGACGCCGTGTTTCTCTTTCAGATACAACAACGCCTTCACTATCTACAGACCACAAGCACAGACAATGATTAGGTGAAGTGAATCATGGCGAGGCTCAGATCAGAGCGCGTTTCTGTGACTTACTGCGACGGTCATCTTTCCCAGGATTCGCTCTGGAATAGGGCCCTGGATTCTCTTTTTCAGCTTTTCTGCACAGGTTCCCATCAGCTCCATCGCAATGAACACATCCGTCTGTACATACAGGCAGAGACAAAAACGCTTGATAGCTGAAGTCACCACAAATATATTAAAATAGAGTTTACAGGACTTGTATAAAAAAAATAAAAAAAATAAAAAACCCACTTATTAAGTGTTTTGGGGTTACTCACGTTGGTAACTATGGCACCATAGCACTGAATGATGTAAGGACAGTCATGACTCTTCAGCACCACATCCAGGTCCATGAGGATCCGCTTGTTTTCATCCTTGTTTCCCGTACGACGCATTTGCTGTCGACACAAACAATCAGATTATTAATGGATGGACACCAAGATCTCTCCTAGTTCTGTTTTAAGCCAGGTGTACTAGGATTTAAACAGGGAATTTGCTGCCCCCTGCTGGTTGATGTGCGATTTAAACAGTATGCATAACCATCGGTTAAATAGAGACATTATTTAGGGTCATTATCGTCACTGTGTTAGTAAACCACTCACAACAAAAGTAATTTTAAACACAAGACTAAGCTTCCTGTAATCAGTTGAGATATTTTCAGCCTTAATAATTATAGTAAAGACAGTTAAAGAATATTAAGCACAGCAGGAGGTTTTTGTTAGGCTGAAAACAAAAAAAGTGTATGAGGCCATCTTCGCTGTGATTTACACTTCCCTCTACACCTGGAGACTTTCACACGTCCTCAACAATAATGTAATTAATGAAGCAAAAATTTAAATTTTTACACAAACTTCCAGTGTGTTTTTACATCTCAATAAGCCACATAATTAGTTTTGGTTCTAGATGGACTCCATATATCTGCAAGCATTTAACAGTCCCGGGGTAAAAGGCAAATACAAAGAGTTAGACGATTAATAGAACCATACCATAAATATAACGTGTGGCCAGTGGGTGTTTATTTGAAGTCTACTCCAAATAACTACGGTGAAAAACATAATTTGTGCTGTAAGCAGTCAGACAACAATTTTAGATTTTCTTCAGAAATATGTCTACACCTCGGAATTAGAGACAGTTATTGGTGCTTTTATTTAATCTAATCTTCATAATTGTAACAGCCTTTTTAATATTTTTGAATAAGAAAGATTTCGTCTGTCTCTGGACAGTTGCTACGTAGCTTTTAATCAACAGCTGAAAGAGACGGCACATTGCTCCAGTTTTAATCACTTTACATTGGCTACTTGTACATTTCAGAACAAATGTTAAGTTTAGTCCTTACTTACAGAGCTCAATGTGGTCAAGCACCTCTCTACTTCTCCCCAGACTTTCTAGAACTCTACAGCTCTCCACTCAGTCTGAGATCTTCCTGTTAAAGGCTGTTAATGTTTCCTTTAACACATTTTAGGACCATATGGGACAAAACTTTTAGATAGAGGAACCCCAGATTGTGGACTACTTTGCCTTCACTTTTCCAAGGTCTTGATTCTGTTGATTCTTTTAAGAAGCAGCTGAAGACTCATTGATTCAGGTTGATTTTTGACTATTTTTATATTGTATGATGTCATATGTCATTAGTTTATTCCTCCCTTTTTTCTGTACTTTTTGTTTGTTTTCACTGTAAAACGCTGTGGTTTTTGGATCAGTGAAAGGTTCTGTGTAGAAAAAGTTTACCTGCTTACATCACTGAGATGTTTAAAAAAAAGTGATTGTAAAGAAATCAGTGTTTGTAAAAAGCTTCTTCAGCCAACACCAAGAGGGTTCTTACTTTGACTGCAATAACGTGGCCCGTTTTCTTGAATCGGACTTTGAAGACTTGTCCACACGTCCCACTGCCGATCTCTCCTTCACTGATGAGGTCGGTTACTTCTGCTGGATACCGCTGTGAATGTACAAGGTGTGCCAAACATTTTAGATTATTCTCAAGATACCAAATCATTCAATTTAAACAAATCTCTTTATTAGAACCAAAACTTTGAATATCAGCTACTTTGGGAACACCTTTAGATTCCCTTGAAAGTGGCTGGAAAGAGAACGCTGCTGGCTCTGCGACCCGACCCCGGATAAACGGAGGAAAATCTGAATCATGCCCACAGACAGCGATACAGTCCTAGAAATGACTGTTTTGTTGAAAATATATGAGCCTATTGAGTTTTCAAAAGGTAATTTGTACGTTTAGGTCACATTTTGAACCATCTGAAATCCCACTGTTACTGTGAGATAAGAGCTAAAATCCCTTTAAGGCATGTTTCAGGCATGAAACAAAGACACTCGTCTGTGGGAACACATTAGGGCTGCTGAAACTTTCCAGGAAGATATTTTTCTGTGAAACAAGATTTCCAGACCTGGCTTGTGCTTCTCTCTTGAGCCCTGCCCAAAAGCCCTGTTTGCTGTTAAAAGGTTTAAGCTTGATCTGATGACAGGTTGAGAGTCTATGGAAATCCTACTCATTTCATTACATTTATGGTTTGGCAGTTACTAATATAGAGCTAATATAGGTCAGGTGTCACATAGGGCTGGGTGATATGGCTTAAAAGATGAAATCTCAGATTTTCCTTCCATACTAAATTGGATTTTAATGGATTTCTGTCTATCTGAAATTGCAAAAGAGAAAAAAACATTTTTAAAAGATTGCTTTTATTTCATTCTCCCTCTCCCAGCGCTTTCCTGAAATCAACGTCCAACTAAACACAAGCTTGTAAAAGTATCCTTGTAAAACAAGATGGTTGTCCCTGGGTGGATTGATATCACTCTGAGCAATGGAAGTCCAAATAGGGCATTGGAAAAAACTAAAAATCTTGATTTTCCAAAAATTTAATCTTCATAAACAGTCTGGGGTTCCCTACTGGATCTGTTGCCCCGACAACTAGATCTTATATAAGTGGAAGATGACGGATGGGAGAAAACCTTTTTTTCTTATTCTTACTGACTGGAGGGAAAATGTAGATTTCAGAGTAATTGGATGACTAAAACGTTCCAATGTGATCTCACCTGACCGTCAATCTTCAGGTAACCCGTCTGCCTCATAATCTCCTGCAGTTTCTGGTCAATCTCCACACTGTGAAAGCACAAAACAATTGAAACAGAAACGTCAGAGAACGTTAGAGGAAGTATCCCTCAGCCAGAGCCTCCGACAGCTGGAGAAGCGTCATTCATTAATGTGTGCCATGTGTGTTTCTCAAAGGCTCAACGGCCGTCACCCCTTTGCCAACTGATCTTTATAGTCCCATAAAAGATCACACATACTTCTCTAGGCTCTTCTGTAGGCCATAAGGAGGCGTGGGCAGGGTGAGCATGTGTCGTGGGCGGCTGGGGTAGGGGTGGTGCTGAGGCGAGCTCTCTGATGATGACGAGCGGCTGCCTCCATCGTTGACCAGGGGCAGCTGGAGAGCTGGGTTGAAGTAGGAGATGGGACATCAGTGAGAGACATCGAGTGCGTTATATACTCACTGAAGAGATTATTTTGGGGAGGTTTGAAGCTCTGATTTGAAAAGGTCTTCGAAACTTTTCCACATTTTATTTTTTGCATCCGGATGCTTAGCTCCCCTCCCCCACTTCGTTTACATGACTTCCTAAGAAAACATAAAAGCTTATCACTTCTTTTGTCGTTTCCCAAGACCGAAAGAAAAAGCGGCCTTGGCCCGGGAGTCCTTCCGCAGCCACACCCTCAAAGTAAAAGCTTTGTTTTTGTCCTGCTGATGTCCCGACCCTGACTGAAAACAAACAAGGGACGTTATCTTGCAACAAAACAGACACTGCTCTCATGGAAACGAACACGAGACGCAGTAAGAAGTGAGAGAGCACAGTATGTTGCTGGGATTTGCTTTAAAAACTTGTTAAATTTTTTGTAAAATCAACCTGCATATTTAAAGGTTCTGATGGTATTTCACTAAAAGTAACTGCTATGGGCAATAAAACGCAGCTGAGGTGCAAAATCTATGCTTGCTTGGCATAAATCTTCACACTCTGGAACTGAGTGATAGCCACTAAGTTTTAGCTACATTTTGTGAGGTTACAACCACAAACTTTGGTACTAGACTAGGGATCAATGAACCCACCAACCTGCAAAAATGTGACCCGGAAAAAATATATTAATTAGTATAAAAAAAAGGGTGGATATATTTTCTCCTCTTACCTGGATGTGTAATTTAATTGCAGTGTTAATTCAGCTGTTCTGTGAGAAGTTTGGATAACATTATTGAACGGCATCAACAAGACCAACGGATGCAAGCAGGTTAGGTCAAGGAGAAAGGTCTAGAGAAGTTTAAAGCAGTTAGGCCATCAAACATTATCCACGCTTTGGGCTGATATTCTGAACACTTTCTGCCTTATTTGCTGCTAAAACGTCTAATACCAGCGGATGTAGGGCCGGCCTGAAATATATATTGCGGATTAATCTAAAGCATGTGCGATAACCATATGCATTGCCGTATATATTTTTTTGTTCTTCTTTACATAGGCTGATTTACTTCAAAAGTTTCTATGGTAACACACCCTAAAATGTTTCCAAGATTAAAGGTACAGATGTCCGCCATCTCCTAGTGTAAAGTAGTAATTAAATAAGTGGCCCTATCTCCAGCTGTGGCTTGTTAAAAATCAGCAATGTTGCTTTTCGCAGTACTGCGACTATGGCGCCTAGAGGGTTAAGATATTTTAAATAAAATAAAAGCAAAACATTATGAAAATTAAAAGCCGTTTTCTTTCCTTATTACTTATATATGTATTTAATATCGCACAAAAAGAAACCTGCATATATTAGAATTAAAAATGCTTAAAACCTCATGAAGTGGGGGTTTTGTCATTTTCTTGAGCAAAAAGATATATTTGGTACAACAAGTATCAATAGCGGTAAATATGGTCCTACCTTCAACTGCTGCCAAAACAGCTGATAATCTCCTTTGAGGGTGCCATGTTTGTTTTGGCCTTAATCTGAGTTCTGAACTCTGTAGACCTACTCTGCCCCCTAGTGGAACTCCCCAGTAGTACATGCAGTGAGAGAACAAGTATGTCCCCAAGACACAGCTTATCCCTTCATAGTTGCTGGTGTCAATGTGAGGTTAAAAAACCAAGTATATTTCCGTTCTTACTGGTAAAATGCACTTCCAATAAAGTGATTATATGTAAAAGTGGTTATTGTGTTTATGTTGAGGCAGTGGGGAGTGTTTTTGGGAGCTGCAGAAAGTAACAAACAAAGTAACTTGTAATCTAACTTAGTTACTTTAAAAATAAAGTAATAAATAAAGTAACTAAGTTACTTTTGGAAGGAGTAATCAGTAATCATATTACTTTTTCAAAGTAACTGTGGCAACACTGCCTGTGACGTGGTCTCTGTGACGTCCCACTTTAGCTGCCCTCTTTATCTACGTAGCAGGTAGCTTTAGCTCTTAGCTTAACAGTTAGCAGAACAGATTTGGTTGAGTTTTCAAGTTATTGTTTGCTGTGGTAATTAGTTAATAAATTGGTTAAACTGTATCACACCTCTTTTTCTATTATTTTGAGTGTGTGTTTGAATCATCGGAAAAGGGCTTACCCTTCAGATCGAAAGGTCTCTAGTAAAGCATTGATAATTAATTTATAAATTGCTATTTGATACTTAATTTTGATAGATATAACATATTGTTTCCGGTTTAAACTGGATGGTGCACCGTTTAAATAATTTGAAAGAATAATTAAATTAATTATTTATGATTTATTAATTTAATATTCCTAATATAACAAGATAGACTGTAACTCTTATTTTTCTTGGTAACATTACACAACAAAGCTAACAGCGGTCTTCTTGTTTACAATGTGAACTTAACTCACTGGGAACTCAAAATTTCCTCACCGGTGATTTGAGAGTAGAGGGATCGGCTTTAGGTCCGGTCCCGCTGGTTCATCTATCCTAGCTGTGGTGTAGCTTTAGCTTAGCTATTAGCTACTTGTTAGCGTCGGCTAATGTGCTCTGGAGACGTGTGCTTTGATCACAGGGGAAGTGATACAGGCAGTTAAAATGTTATCAGGTGTTGTGAGTTGTATGAGAACTGGTGAGAGTTACTTCTTATGGAAAATGCAATGATCCTTGTGATGAGACGGTTGTCTGCTAACTGTTGCTATGGAGTCCCGAGTGGGACGCACAGTATGTAAACATGGCAGGAGGTCATCGCGATACTGTTTTGGATTTCGATGTGAAAGGTTGTAACGTAGTTTCGATCGATTTTGAGACAAAAGCGAGATAGTGACACCCCTAATATTGTCCTATTACGTGATGAAGGGGCATGCCTGTAATGTTGTAATGGTAAGGGGGGTATAGAGCAACAGCTTTCTTTTCCGTTAAATGAAAAACAAAAAACTTTAAACCTTTCAATATCCAGTGTGATAATAAACACTGAACAACAGTATCCATGTGTACCTGGTACAAAGTATCTACCAGGTACAAACAGGTATGCACAGCTTGACGACATCATCAAAATGCATAACTGCAATGTAGTCAAAATATCTACCTTTGGCTAAATTTACTCCTTTCCACCACACACGTAAGCGGGGCGCAAAGTCAGTGATGCACAATACGTGGCCATTAAAGTCAATGGGACCATTTCCACCTGGCGCGAAGCAGCACGAGTCAGACACGTCCCAGCAGCGTAGTGTCGCAGCCCCTTCCTAAATTTACATGGCAGTTCTATTTTTTAATCCCGCTAAGCTTCTAAAACACACCGAGCTCAGCAGTTTAAATTTTAGGAAATAATTTTAAAAAAATCATTGATTTTGTTTTATCCATGTTGCCCAGCCATAGCCTCCTTTAATTTTTCTGAAACAGTAGCATAAAGTCCAATGACCTTTTCAACTTTTAAAAATAAATCTTTAAAATCAAGAACCGCCACATTATACCTTCAAGAAGAATCAGGGAATGGTAAATATACACATACACATCGATATGGAAAATATTAAGTGATATTTTTTTCCATATCACCCAGCCCTAGTTTTTAATTTTATATTCTAGATACTAGTATCTAATATATATATTTAAAAAAATTTTAAGGTAAATATTGGATCTATAAACTGGGCTATTCGTACGTGACAGGATAACTCGGCTATTGTTGAAAGAAGCCATGTAGGGAACCACAGCAACCTAAACATGCCACTCCCAACTTTGAATGTGGTGGTGGCAGTAGTATGCTGTGGGGTTTTGTCTGCAGTAAATGGGAAAGGTGGATTGATATAAATAAAGCGTCTTGTTAGAAGCAATGACACGCATCAACAATTCGCAGCAAAAACCGTTTACTAGAAACAGTACGCAGAAGTTTGTGGTTGTAGCGCAACAAAATGTTTTTTTTTAAAAGTCTGCAAAAAACTACAAACCCCACGTTTGTTTTTAGTTCCAATCTCTTAATTTATGTTGGGTTTGCAGCTCCTCCAGGAGTGCTAGAAGGTGTCTGCATCCTTATGTCACCTGGATGGATCAGCCTGTAAGGAGAGAATCCATTAGTAAAAGGGAGGAGGAGTTAGTGTGGAGATGTGGAAAGATTCAGGCAGTCTTTAGCAGTTAGCATCTCCACGCTTTTGACTGACTCCAGACAAATAGGAGGACTGACGGACAGACATGGCGGGAGACACTGGTGCCCGGCCTCCAGCTCACACAGAACAACTGCAAAAGGAAACGGACGGTGCCAGTAGAAGAACAGACATCAAAACAATCCGATGTGTGTGTGAGAGAGAGAAGAAATTAAGCCAAAAAAAAAAAAAAAGAAATGCACGGCACAGACTCAGCTAGAAGTCAGACAGCGGGTCACACTCGGGCAGGAAGACGGGTCTTCGTTTGGCACGTAAAACAGAGGGAGAGAAAGGCCAGAGTTTCTCACAGCACTCCTGCAGACCGACCAGAGGGGATGCTGGATTAGAAACCGTGTCAAACATGAAACCCATTCCATCGCATCGTGCAGAAAAGCCACATGCACCATGATTCTCTGCCTCCAGCAAAACAAGGGTTAATCGTCCTGCAGACATCCACGCGCTCACATAGACACATACCAACACTGCCCTGCCACTGGCACCGACACACAAGGAGAGATGGAAAGATGGGAGGGATGTGGCGAGTTCACAGGAGTAAATGAGGAGCTAAAATATGAGCTCTATATGGCCTGCTTTCATAAATATACTTTACAAAACTGTAAAAATAATAAAAATGGCTGGCATTGAGGAAGAAAACTGTACTAAAGGATAGAAAAAAAACTAACAAACCCTTTATTGCAAATAGTTGCAATAGTTTTACATTTGATTCCCCTTAAATCACATGGACTATTTTCTTTATTTCAAAAGAAAACCCCTCACTTTATAAAATAAGGTCCTAATATAGGAAGGGCACCATTAAAAAATATCCACCATGCAGACTGCAAACATGGCCATAAAATAGTCAGCGAGGTTAAAAAAAACTATTACTTAGCTCCTTAAATCTCCTTCAATTTTTACTTATTCTGTTACAAAGAAAGAAGATGCCAACAGAAGTTAAACCCATCTGAAGGAAATTTTAAACTTTTTCAACTGTAGAACGTGTTGGATTGTGGACATAAGACTTGTTAGACTATTTAAATTAAGTGCATTAATTAGAAAAGCATTTTTGTACAAGATAGCTCCATTTCGTCAATGATCTAAGGCAGAAATGTCCCAACTCATTTCCATTTTGGGCCATATAAAGATAACGAAAGTCCTTAAAGGGCCGGTTGTGGCAGAAAGTGTTGATAATTTTTTTTTAACAAACCGCTAAAACATGAATAAATATATGTCTCAACAAGTACTTCTTAAAAATTAAATGATACTTGACATCTTTTCATAATGATGTGATTTTGGACTATTCAAATAAACTGTGAGTTGTGTGATAAAAGGGTATTTAGGTGCATAGAAATTATACTTAAAAGTTCTATGAATATGGTCCTCTGCAGTTTAGAGGCCCACATCCATGGCGGGCCGGATTCGGCCCCCAGGCCTTGATGTTGACACCTGTGATCTAAGGTTTTAAACAAGCCTGGTGAACATTATTTTTTTTTTCTTTTGAGTGGTTTAATAGAAGGGTTTACTGTACAGGTATGGTTGTATCTTTGATTGGCATAAATTTTAAGAATTTTCAAGAGTATAAGCTATCCTATGACATATATACATAGAACACGTACTCATAGATGATGTAACGCTTATTTTTGACGACAATTTTTATAGCTTTCCACAAAGAAATTGGCCATTAATAAGAAATTAACTATGATTGATGATCGGCTGCTTGTTAACTCTTAATATTTTCCAATCAAAACATCACTCATGAACACCAACAAGTCTCTCTTGTGTGGAAGTTGAAGCTAAGTGAAAGTTAAATAGTGTTCAGAGTAAGAAGAGAGGAAATAATTCTGTACGTTTATTCAGTTAGAGCATATTTTAGGTTAAATTAAGTTTTAAAACCCGTTTTAGATTTCTTTTAAGACCTTCTAAAATAAAATAAAGACTTTTGTCGCAATACACAAACTATTTAAATGACACTTGAACGTAGATGTTCAGTGACTGTTGTCTTCATTTATGTGCCATTTGGTTTTCAATTATGCCCACTAATGCAACACTATTCTTTCACAACGTACACAGTAATCCTTCATGTTATTTTCGGCCACGAGATTCAATCGCTGTTTAAAATCATAAATTTATAGCCAAGAAGCAGCAAATCTGCACTTCCCATCTTTCTGTAACGTTGCATTACTTCGTTACACTTTCTCCATAAATTAGGGGGATACGTCACGTTGGCGACGACCCGTCTTTAGCGACGTGTCAAACAAAGCCTTTGAATTTAAATCAATTGATCAACTTTTAATACCTTTCAAGACCCCATGGATACCTTGTATTCTGACAGCAAAATTATTATTTTAATCCTTTAGAAAAGTCTTGAACAAGACATGACAGCTAAGGACAATCATCAGCTAAAGGGAATAAAGAGAGATCCCAATTAGTCAATTGCAGGCCAGTGCAGAGATCTTCCTTCCCAACCTTTCGCCTATCTCCTAATGGTGTAACATCGATAAATGCACATATGAAGTGGAGAAGGATGTAGGAGCAGGGGATGAGAGAGAAAACAGGGGACACAGATGTTAGGAGGTGCGGTGGCAGAATTAGCGATGGATTGAATGATACCTGCACGCTGGGAGGGGGCTGGAGCAGGACTGAGCTGGATCACGATGACTAGGCAGAAGAAAGAAAATATACACACACACACATACATTACTGTGCTGTTCTACTCAGACAATCACACGAGCAGCCCACACACACACCGTCAAATAATAGAAAAGTTAAATTTCTACTGCTTTACAATTGATGGGTAAAATGTTATGAGCCTAAAGAACCAACAGCTTAGAAATGTTCCACCGTTTACCGAATACAAAGCTTACAAAAATACACCGCATAAAATCGAAGCACCCTGCTTCCACTATTACGACTGAGTATTAGGGCAACTGTGGATAAAAGAAAGAAAAATTGGGGCAATATATTTCCATAAAAATAAATATAAAACCTTTTTGGATGGAAATGTACCCCTCCAAATTCTGACATTGATTTTGAGATATTTTCAAGAAATAGCTTGAAGAAAATGGAATCAGGGTTCCTACAGGTTTCTGTAAGTTAATTTACATTCTTTTTAAGACAATTTATTTAAAAACAATTATCAGTAGAGGAAAACATAACCCTTGAACTTGTTTTCATTTAATTCTCAGTGGAATGTGTAAAAGACTACAACAAGCCAAGCAGAGGTGTGAAAAATTAAACATTTTAGCAGGCCAAAACATGTTTTTTTACACTAATCTTTATTTATTAAAGACGTCACGTGTTCTGAGTATTTTGACCTTCCTAGGGCTTCATTGCGTTAAGCCTGTGAATATTCTCATTCATCCAGGTAATGGTTATCTCAAGGAAATTTCAATCAAACGCAACTGGACTTGGTAATTTGTCTTGGATTTGAATTTGTAAGCTTTGTATTCATTGCGTTCGGTTATTGGTTCTGCCACTCTTTATTTATGTTACACTATTTAATCTAAATAATCGTGATGGAAAAATTGAACTTTTGGAGGACAAATCGAATACAAAGAAGTTTAATATCTCACAAATTTTAAGAACCAGATATCAAAATTCAAGACTTTTTAAAGTCTTCCTAAGGTATTATTTTCACATTTTTAAATTCAATACTTTGTAGACTTTTTAAGACCCTGTAGGAACCCCTTTTAATGTCAAGTCTGAAATGTGTGAGAGCAAAATTTCTATGATTAAACGCATATTTTTTAGATGTCTAAGCAAAGATATTTTCTAAGATCATAAAGTCAGATATATATAGTTTATCAGAAAATAACTCAGAAATTGGCATTTCCGACAAAATGACAAGTCCTTTGAGATTTAAGGGTCAAACTTTCAAGAGGCACTATCTTATAAAACTGGTATTTTCTATTGGAAATATCTGATTTAAAAATCTCAAACCGTTTTTTTCTTATAAATTTAAGCGTTTTTTTTTTCTAGCAAGTTTGTGACTCTTAAAAATATTGAAAAGTATGGCTGTTTATCATCAATTTACATTTACATGCCTTTTATTAAGTGGAATTTTACATCATTCAAAGAACATATATTTTTTTTATCTATAAAAGCCATAATACTCAGTCATACACGAGAGCTCTGTATTCTGAGGCTCTGTGGAAAAAAAATATGCATGAAAATGTCAAGACACTCTTAATCAACTGGGCATGTCATTTAAAAAAGAAGACATTTTCATACGCAGAGCCATAGTTTGTGCTCTACAGCAGGATGTTAACCTAAACCAGTGCTTTTGTTTTTTTTGCATGTGTGTGTCAGAAAGGGTGTGTGTGTGTAAATTGTTGAAGATCCAAAATGCAACTCCTTATAAGAGAAGCATTTTTTATTATAATTTAGGCCTCGATAAAAAGTAAAACAAATGAAAAATAAAAAATCTGTCAATTCTGAGCACTAAAAACGGGATTTGGGTTGCCACCTCCCTGGGCTGCCACCTTATTGCGGTGGAGGGGTTTGAGTGTCCCAATGATCCTAGTAGCAAAGTTGTCAGGGGCTCTAAGCCCCTGGTAGGGTCACCCATGGCCAACTGGTCCTAGGTGAGGGATCAGACAAAGCGCCACCCGAAGACCCCTATGATGAGAACAATTATTGGACCCAGAGTTCCCTTAATAAAGTTTATAGCTTAAAGATTGACTATTTGCCCAGTAATTGGATGAGTTGTGGAGGGGAAGGTAGGGTTTAAGCTCCAATCCAGTGGGAGGATCTGTCAGTCCAGACAGACGGTTCTGCCTCCCTCATGCTTCATTCTACAGGGCTAGGCTGAGCTATCTCTGTAGTTATGGTGCTATCGGTTTAGACTGCTGGAGGACAGACAGGAGAATGCTACTTTCTTCACCTTCTATTGTCCAATATTTCAACTGTTTACGTTATGTTTTCCCCTCCATGTTTTAGCAGCTACGCCTGTTCTGATATTCCTTTTCGCTGTGGCGTTGGCTGAGAAACTGCTGACACAAACTAAATGTTTTCCCTCTCATGATATTAACTATCTTTCTTTATTATATTTTTTTTGTGAAACCTTTTCTTTCTTCCCAAATGTTCAGTCAGTGGTGGCAGATGGCTCCCCTTACTGACACAGGTTCTTCTGGAGTTTTCGTCCTGTTAATGGGGACTTTTTCCTCTCCCCTGTCACTACATGCTTGTTCAGTATGAAAGATTGAGGCGACTGTTTATTGTCGCTACATGTAGGTCCAGAAGCAGGGAATGCTCCAAGTCAATGACACAATCTGCGGGGTTTCCTAGGATAGAAAACTTTTAAAGTATTTGGAATAATGAACAGAACTTACTGCACTGTTGAAGACGTAGAATGAACTGGGATGTATGCATAAATGGATCAAAATCCCTTTTTTGTAAAGTACCCTGAGATGACATGCGCTATATAACTAATTTGAACTGAATGTTCACCAATAACGTACAAGTAAAAATAGTTGTTACATGGGTTAGACATTAAAGAAATAAAAAAACGACGTGTGCCACCTTATCTACAGCAAAAATGCATGCGCTATATAACTAATTTGAACTGAATGTTCAACAATAACGTACAATGAAAAATAGTTGTTACATAGGTTAGACATTAATGAAATAAAAAAAACCGAAGTGTGCCACATTATCTACAGCAATAATGTACGTTTCACCTTCTTTTAATATGAGCTTAAACCAGTGCTGCTCAACCAGGGATCGACGTTAGCTTCAACTAATTACCGTCTGTGTGGTTCAGAGGATCAGAAAAGCCTAGCTAAAACTAACATAATATACAAAATACACCGCTTGCTCTAAATATTAACAGACACGTTAGGGGACAAGTGACATGTCCATAGCTTTACGATAAGAAAGCGAAAATGATCAACTTTTCATGCTGACGTTGGGCCTGTCACAAACTGTGTAGCCTGCTAACCTGCTAGCATGTTTGACAGAACTAATGTTAAATCGATTCAGCTACACGACTGTCAGGGGAAACTAACAGTACACTATTTAAGGTTTTAACCTCGGTTGTACGTTACCAGCTACACACGCTGTCCTATTTGTTATTTTCACTATTTGACATAATCACCAAGGCGGCTGAGTGTTTGTTTACGTAGCTAGCCTGTTAGCATCGCAGCTAATAGCTAACAGCAGAACATCCCCCCCGCTTCTTCTCTCCGCCTCTCGGGTCTTTCCTGGTGCTATTATAAACCGTTATTAACACCCTGGACCCCCTCCGATAGGTACTCACTTGGCCTCGGACGTGGCCGCTGCGGACTCATGTCGATGTTAAGGTCAATTCTCCGGCGAGCTTCTTCATTTTCTTGCTTTAGCTTCTCTTCGATTCGCGACAACCTCTGTTCCAGCGACGACATCTTGAAAAATCTTGCACCATGTAGCTGCATGCAGAGCTCTCTACTCCCCTCCCTGGCTGGTAGTGGCTATGGCAAGCCTTTTAGACATTCAATATAACCCGGGAGGCTCTTTAAACTTTCTGGCAAACATTACTAATATTAAAAAAAATACTATCCGGGGGGTGGCGGCTCCCACAAACAGTGCAGAAGTATGGGTAGAATACACAGAAGCAGTGGGACCAGAGCTAAAGCCGCTCCTAATCTCAAATCACCGGGGAGGAAATATTGAGTTCCCGGCGAGTTAAGTCCACATTCACATTGTAAAAAACAGGACCGCTGTTGGCTGCATTTAGCTCGGTCCAATGAGCTATCTGGAATAAATGTATCTCCATTCGTTTTTCTGCAGTAACTATAAAGAGTCACTAGATGGCAGCCACCCTCTATTAATAATCATTTCTGTTATTTAAACAATACTCTTACACTTTTATTATAAATAAACTATTTCTATTAGACTCTTAATGTCTAATGTGATACATTACACAAGATTTACAAAATTGCATCACTTTTTTCTTTTTAAATAAGATTTACTCTACAAAATTTAATGAATAAAACCAATGATCGTAGACTAGTCTAAAAATGACACGGGGCTCTGTACTGTAAAAGGAAAACATAAAAATCAAATCGAATTGAGGATTTGGAGAATCGTGACACCCCTATTAAATTTGTGTGTGGTAAGTAGGCAAGTGTCTTTGTAATTAATTTTTTTATTATTTTATTAAATTCAATAAAAATAAAAAAAATAAACAAATTGTGCAAAAATATTTAAATCAAATAACTTTAAAAGAATAAAAATATAAATATATGGTACGTTTTAATTGAGAAAAAAATCCAAATAATAATAATTTGAATTTAATTAAAATGTAAAAATTATTTTTAATATTTATCGTTTGTGTTGCAATTGTTACAATCTGATGCTTTATTTTACTTAACCTATTTTTTTTAGGTTCAGATGGTAATATTATATTATATGATAATATTAAAAATGACCTCTGATTGATTTTTAGGATCAGCTAAATAAAATCTGCCTACTTTCCCAGATTAAACAAAATCTTGATTGGAAAGCTGGTATTGTGGGAAGTGCTCTTAACAGAAAGGAGCCACAAGGCTCAGAACTAGGTCACAAAGTGTCCATTACGGTTTCATTTGTGATCTGCGTCACTGTTCAGTGCAAGAAGGCTGCCACAGAGGCATAAACGAGATTGGCATGGAAGAAGCAGGCCTTCTTGCTTAGTTTCTGTTTGGTTTTGTTATAAACTGCTTTGTTCTTATTTTTACAAAGCTGGATGTGTGGCTACACCTGCTCATTTTCCCCCGTAATACAACCAGCCTGAGTGACTAGATCAGTCCATTCAGTGGTCTTATCCCCATACTGGTACTCAATTGGTTCCTGAAATTGCCCTGAAAATGTCCCCTATGGCCCAGCTTCTTCTGGACAGGGATGACTGTTGAACCTTTGAAAATGGAGGGAACTTTACACAGACTTGTTGAAGATCCGAATGAAGATGGGGGGCCAGTCTGTCAGTGGACACATTTTTCAGATCCATGAGGTTTCCTGGTCTCCTAACAAGAGCTTATTTTAATCTTTTTCTGTGATCTTTAGGGGATCCAAAGAGAGGAGGGTGTTTGGTGCATGGGAATCTATTGTCTTTGCGAGATGTGGATGAGTTGATGAGAATGTGTTTTGTCTGAATTCTAGTTTACAATCTTTCGTAAACTTTAGGATTAGCTTCAAATAACTGGGTGTACTTTCTTTTCCCAAATACTGTTACTCTTCTTACTAAATTAGATTTTTTTTCTTTCAAAAAACTTGGGCCAGCTTCCTTCTCCCTACTGTACAAAAACATCCCCATGGCAGAATGCTGCCACCACTGTGTTTCAGAGTGGGCATGGTTTGTTACAGGTGTTATCAATGTTTCTCTAATTTGACTTCAGCATTTTTCTCCAAATGTCATCTGCGCTTCTCCATATTTACCATTGGCCCCTTAGCTTCTTATCTAATTGATGTTCTCCTTATCAGTTAAGGTTGACAGTCATCCCTTGTCAGGTACACTTACCATTTTCAGATAATCTACAGAACAGTGCTCCAGATGATGTTTCAAGTTTGAGATAATGCCGTACAACGAAACTCCTGGTTAACTCATGTTCTTTAAGAAACCTCTGAGACCTTTGGGTGTTCTTCCCACATATGGAAACAATAAACAGACATAATTTCACTGCAGATTTACAAAAGATGTCATCTCATATGTTTTATGGTTCTTCATCATCGTACACAAGGAAAATCCAAACAATCCGATCATACAGTTTCAAAACATACTACCCCTGTACTCAAAATATCTGGTAATAAATGTGATCGTTTCAAAATGTATTCGTCTGTTGAACTCTCACGGGACTGTTTATAAAGAAATATATTGCAGCGATATCTGATTCTCAACTCTGAGTATCTCAGAAACTTTGATAATCAACCAGTCTTCTGGAAAAAAAAAGTGTAACCACTGAGCTTAAAGACGGTTCTGGAGAGAAATGGCTTATTTTATGTAGAAGACACTCAGGTAGCATGTAGTTAACTGGCTGAATCTACCTTAAAGCCACAGGTAAAAACATGATACATCACAGTTTAGTGTTTTCCTTTCCTAATCTGTTTGCAGTATAGCTTTAATGCTGACTTTTGAGTGTTTGTGCTACACTTTCAAATTCCATCTACCAATCAAAGTTTATCTAAAAAAAAAGGTAATGTGCTGGATGCTGAACAATGCACAAAGGAAGCAATACATAAAAACATTTTTTCCCCTAGAGACATAAAATCAAAGCAGCACAGTTTTAAAGGAAATTCGTGGACATCACCAGAAGTTTCCACAGCAGTGGTTTTCTTTATACCCTAATAAAAAAAGAAAGGAAAGTTTAAAAAGTCACATAGAATTTCGAGCACAGATTCTCTTTTCTTTGTCCTTCCTTTTACCACTGCACACTTTTTAAAATCTGTTTACAAAGGATCACAAAAAAAACAACACAGAAGTAAAAATGTAAGGCATTGGTTTGAGAGGCCACAAGCAACAGTACATAAGCTGCTCTTCTCAGCCACCAGGATAGGAGGAGACCTATCAAAGGCCAGTGTTTTCTCTCTGGTTTACAATGACTGGATGAAGGGTCTTATATTTATCCTTTGCTATGATGGAGCATCTAAACTCAACAACTAACCGCCCTAGTTTTAATCTAGTCAGTTCACAATCTTTAAAAAGCAGACACACCAAACTCTTAGTCTCTGCGTTCGTTCACAGTAACAGATAACGGACGAGTGCTGCAGACGGGCAGAGGCCGTACGTCCGTCGGGCGCTGAATCTTCCTTAAAACAAATCCAATGTTCCTCAGAGGCCCGCAGTTTCAGCTCACTAGCAGAGATCCGAGACGTAATCAAAGTCTCCGAAGCTTTCCTGGTCTCTGCGGGAGAGCGCGCGCACCTCGCGTGGGGGCGTCAACGCCGGAGGCTCCATGGTGAACTCCTCGTCAAAGTTGCTGACGTCTTCCTTGCCGCGAATAGACGGGACGAAGGGAGGGGGAACCTTCCTCTGCAGCAATGCCTCCCAGTCCACGTTCTGGACGGACAAGAACAGCAATAAAAGAAAAGAAAAAATGGATTAAGACTAGGGAGGCACAGATAGTGATACTGCTATCGGGGCAAATAACGTTCTAATGTACTCGTATCGGTTGGTTAACCGATACCATGAACCAATTAAATTGTGGAAACTCTGCAATAATTTCACAGAAAATGTAAAATTTTCACTTGAAATTTTAGTTTTGTGGTCATTTTTATTAATAAAGAAAATAAAAACATGTCTTCCAATCCATTTCATTATTTTGTGTGGTAGAAGTATCGGCATCGGTACTCGGTATCGGCGAATACTCGGATCGAAGTATCTGTATCGAATCGGTTTGAAAAAAGTGGTTCGTTAAATCCTTAATTAATTGTGTGATTTCTCAACTCTGAAGCGGAGCAGTTTAGAACTGAATCAACGCTTCCTAGTGAATGTTTGAAGTGGACTTACCCTGAAAAACGGTTGCTTCTTCACCTCCTCTGCATCCTTCTCACCCGACCCCAGCCTTCTCTCTGGATTCCTTCGCAACAGCTGCAGACAAACAACAAAAGAATTAAAAATGTCCTGTCACTTTGCTGCTGATACACACATTTATTTATTTATCCCTCTTTATCTTGACTCCTTTAAAATAAATTGGAGTGCAACTACCTGCCTTCAGAAATCTGAATTGGTAAATAGTTTGTTCATGCTGGGGAGTAAAACACCACTGAAGACGACAACGCAGCACCTCCAAAACGCTCCAAACTCATTAAAATTGGTCAGATGATGGAGTTTTGTGGCAGATGATGCCGGACTTAGATAGCTGCCCTTCGGTTGCCTCAACAACTCCCATTATACGGATATACACTGATCATGAATGGACCCGAAGGACTCCAAACTTGTTTACAGTTGTGGCCAAAAGTTTTGAGAATGACACAAATATTAGTTTTCACAAGGTTTGCTGCTAAACTGCTTTTAGATCTTTGTTTAAGTTGTTTCTGGGATGTACTGAAATATAATTACAAGCACTTCATAAGTTTCAAAGGTTTTTATCCACAATTACATGACATTTATGCAAAGAGTCAGTATTTGCAGTGTTGGCCCTTCTTTTTCAGGACCTCTGCAATTCGAACGGGCATGCTCTCAATCAACTTCTTGGCCAAATCCTGACTGATAGCAACCCAAAACCCAAAATTTCAACGTTTTGGTCCCCGAGCCACTTAGTTATCACTTTTGCCTTATGGCACGTTGCTCCACCGTACTGGAAAATGCATTGTTCTTCAGCAAACTGTTGTTGGATTGTTGGAAGAAGTTGCTGATGGAGGGTGTTTTGGTACCATTCTTTATTCATGGCTGTGTTTTTGGGCCAAATTGTAAGTGAGCCCACTCCCTTGGATGAGAAGCAACCCCACACATGAATGGTCTCAGGATGCTTTACTGTTAGCATGACACAGGACTGATGGTAGCGCTCATCTTTTCTTCTCCGGACAAGCCTTTTTCCAGATGCCCCAAACAATCAGAAAGAGGCTTCATGGGAGAATATGACTTTGCCCCAGTCCTCAGCAGTCCATTCACCAAACTTTCTGCAGAAGATCAATCTGTCCCTGATGTTTTTTTTTGGAGAGAAGTGGCTTCTTTGCTGCCCTTCTTGACACCAGGCCATCTTCCAAAAGTCTTCGCCTCACTGTGCGTGCAGATGCGCTCACACCTGCCTGCTGCCATTCCTTAGCAAGCTCTGCACTGGTGGCACTCCGATCCCGCAGCTGAATCCTCTTTAGGAGACGATCCTGGCGCTTACTGGACTTTCTTGGACTCCCTGAAGCCTGCTTAACAAGAACTGAAACTCTTTCCTTGAAGTTCTTGATAATCCTATAAATTGCTGATTTAGGTGCAATCTTAGTAGCCACAATATCCTTGCCTGTGAAGCCATTTTTATGCAACGCAATGATTGGCTGCACGCGTTTCTTTGCAGGTCACCATGGTTAACAATGGAAGAACAATTATTTCAAGCATCGCCCTCCTTTTAACATGTCAAGTCTGCCATTCTAACCCAATCAGCCTGACATAATGATCTCCTTGTGCTCGTCAACAGTCTCACCTGAGTTAACAAGACGATTACTGAAATGATCTCAGCAGGTCCTTTAATGACAGCAATGAAATGCTGTGGAATTTACATGGCAAAGAAGGACTACACAATTCATCTGATCACTGTTCATAACATTCTGGAGTTTATGCAAATTGCTATTATAAAAACTTAAGCAGCAACTTTTCCAATTTCCAATATTTATGTAATTCTCAAAACTTTTGGCCACGACTGCGGTTACTTCCCCTTTAAGTGGTTTTGTTACATTCATTAGGCACTTTGAGACATCCATACATAAAGTGAGTGCTGTGTGTGATGTGCGCAAAAGAGAAAGGGACACAGTCCTTACTCGTCTCATGATGCCGATGGCCTCAGTGGAGAGGAAGCGGGGATAGCGGACTTCGTCATTCACAATGCTGTCAAACACCTCCTCTTCATCATCACCAGGGAATGGAGACTACAGAAAGAACACAGATATGAGACAAATTCAGTCCAATCCCTCTAAGAGATTTGTCCAGCTTTTATCCAGGAGCCAGTGAAGGTGTTTATATGTGGCTCAGTTAAGATTTAGTGGAAAACATGAAACCTGGCTCATTGGACCAGTTAAAGGCGATCGAATGACAAGTTACCCTGAATCTCCAGAGATGAATGTTCTTGTTGGTTTGATAGGCAGTAAGTCTCTTTGCATGTAATATAATTTTTGTACAGTAAACCTGATTCAACAATACTTCAGTACAAAAATAATTATATCAAAAAGTAATACATGTACACACCGGATCCTCTGCATTACTTTGGCAAAATGGGTAGACAAAATATCTGTGCAACGAAGGACACCGTTAAGATTTTTCCATCACAGTTCCAAAAAAAAAAAAAAGGTTCAAAGAGAAAATATTTTGTTAACGCGACTCCTGCGATCGATACAATTTTCTCTTCTTTCTCTTTACTCATTATGCTCTTTTTCTACGTCGTCCAGCCTTACTGGAGAGCTCTCTCAAATCTAATCAATGTATTTATAAAGCGCTTTAACATGAAGAGTCAATACAAAGGGCTGCACAGTTTAAAAAACCGGACAGATCATAATTATGAATAAATAACCGCTTAAAACATTTAAACAGACGAAGTAAAAACTCAATAAAAAATTTATAATAAGTAAAGTAACCGAAACAAGGCAGAGTCTCAGACTGTGTCAAATGCCTGGTGATAAAAATGTGTTTTGAGGAGGGATTTAAATAATAGCGGTGAAATCGCCTGAAGCACACTCAGCGGTAGAGCGTTCTACAGTGTAGGTCCACATATGGAGAATGCTTGTTCTCCCCTGAGCTTCTTCCTCGACCTCTGGGACATCTAACAAAGCCGGAGCTACAGCTACAGACTGCTGGATCCCAGGTGCACAAAGAAGCGCTACTGCAGATCCTTTCTTTTAGCAGCTGTAAGACTCTATAAGCATCACTGGTCCCAATAAACTCAATAAAGTTTACATCCTGGCTTTTATTTGCAGTTTTTTTCTAATTTAAAATAAAATTTCTGCTGTTATTACACATCTCTGTTGTTTGCATATGTTCTTAATTTTCACTTTTTGTATATATACTGCCATTTTAATACACATTTTTAAATGATCCAACTTTTAATAACTGTGCTGTTTTTGTTTCGTGAATTTGACCTCACTGTACAGTTTATAATATTCTTAATTCAGTATTTTATATTCTTATCTATGTGTGAATCTGCCATCTATCTGCTGTTATGCTTGAATTTTACAGTGGGATAATAAAGGACATTTCTATTCTACAGTATTAATAAGTCCTTGGTCAAAAATGACCACAGGTTCCCAAAAGAAGCATTAATTGCTAAGGTGTGACAGTCCAAAGTGAATGAATGAATTGCTGTTGAATATTTAAGAATTTAGGACAACAACCTCAGATTGATCAGATTTCAATCGCAGTGAATATCCGTAATCCTAGATTTTATGTCGCAGTACACAATCATCCAGTTTCATTGATAAATGCAACAAGTTGTCATCAAGACAGTGCAGTTAATAGCTCTAAATACACATAAAAATGTCCAACAAGGCCCTTCATGCACTTCTAAATCTGTTAAACATGTCCTTAGTTCTCACCTCTCCCACCAACATTTCATAGATGAGAACGCCGAGTCCCCACCAGTCCACGGCTCTAGTGTAAGATGTATCCGTGAGGACCTCAGGAGCCAAAAACTCAGGGGTCCCACAGAATGTGCTCGTGCGGTCCCCATAACCCATTCCTGCAAACAGAAAGAGGAAAACAAAGTTAACCGCGACTTTTCAGTGAGTGGTCGCAAAGAAAGAACCATAAAAACTACCTCTCTGTAAAGTAAATGCCCACCTTCTTTACACAGCCCAAAGTCAGCAATCTTTACGTAACCATCTGTGTCTAGCAGCAGGTTGTCGAGCTTGAGGTCTCTGGGAGTGACAAGAGAAGCAGGTGAGAAGTGTCTCTTCCCGGCATTTCACCAACACATACACAGATTTAAAAGGGGTATTTGATGATGAAAATAAAATACCAAATAAACTCCAAAATAATCTCTACAAAGTATTTTATCAAACTGATGTGATTCATTTAAAGTTCGTTTTTTTGTGCATGTCTGTCACATTTAAATATTTGAGATCAATAAACAAATCTAAATATTAGTCAAAGATAATGCAAGTAAACACACAACACAGCAATAATTGCAATTAAGCATCTCCTAAAACTGGCAGTGAGTCTTTCCCAGCTGTGGAGGAATTCTGACTCATTTATTATGTTAATTTACTCACCCACACAAGAAATTTATATTTAGTCACGATCAGCGTATATCCATATAATGGGAGTCTTGGGGGCAGGAGATTTGCAGCCTGTAATAAGGCCTTGTCTGCCCCAAAACTCTTCATTTAACCAATGTTTCGTTATTAATAGTCAACATTACTCCCCTCGGAGTTAGGAATTTCTTAGAAGTGCTTATTAGTTCTGAAGTGGGGCAATTTAGAAGTTTATAATCCAACTACACTAGGACGCAATTTCAATTACGTCACTGCGGTGCTCCATCCCAGTTGCAGTCTGAGGACTTTCACTCTGTGCTCTACGGTGGTCTGTTAGAAATAACTTGCTACTGCAGACAGCAGCATGGTTCTCGTTTGCGTGTTTTGAAATCGCAAAAACTGAATGACCAACTGGAGTAAGTTCAGCGTCCCTTTCCGCAACCTACACAGGCTACAGCTGCAATGGCGGACGGCTGACACGTAATTCAAAACGCCGGTTAGCGTAAATTGGAATTGGTTGGATTAAAAGCCTGTAAAAAAAAAAAAAACAGAAGGTAATACCTTAGATGAGACATTCTGAACTCACAGGGGAATATCCCTAACTATTCATTACAAAACATTGGTTAAAATAAGGAGTTTTGGGGCAGATAGTGCCTTATTTAAGGCACCAAATCTCCTGCCCTAATTAACTCCCATTATATGAATATACGCTGATCGCGACTGGATATAAACTTCTTCCGAAGGACTCCAAGTGGCTCCAAACTTGTCTGGGTGAGTGAATGAATGTAATAATTGCTAAAAATAAGGTCCTGGTGGAAGAAAAAAAATGATGTTTCCCTTTAAGGTCAGTATCTCAACAGGATTCGGGTCAGGACTTTGACTAGGGCACTCCAAAGTCTTCATTTACTTTTTCTATAGCTAATCAAAGATGGACTTGCTGGTGTGTTTTTGGAAAATCAGCCTGCTGTAGAACCCAGGTTGGTTTCAGCTGGAGGTCACCAACAGATGGCTGGATGGTCGTTCTCCTTCAGGATTTTTTGGTAGATGGCAGCATTCATGTTTCCATTTATCACAGCAAATCTTCCAGGTCCTGATGCAACAAAACAGCCCCAGACCATTATCCTACCACCACCATATTTTACTGTTGGTATGGTGGTCTTTTTCTCAAATGTGGTGTTACATTTATGACGCATCATGGGCAAACATCATTTAAAAAGGTACATTTTTTGTCTCATCAGTCCACAGAGGATTTTAGCAAAAGTTTTGGGGATCATCAAGATGTTTTCTGGCTACATTGAGTCAAACCTTAA
Organism: Apricaphanius iberus; assembly: GCA_028564705.1. Lineage (NCBI taxonomy): Eukaryota > Metazoa > Chordata > Actinopteri > Cyprinodontiformes > Aphaniidae > Apricaphanius > Apricaphanius iberus. Next base: position 118,469 of record JAPXFQ010001800.1, read on the forward strand.
CGATCTCTATGCTCAGTAGAGTTCATCTTGTAACTCTGCCAAGCAGGCCATTTTTGCGTTCTCCTATGGTGGAGTCATGACCTCTGACCTTAACTAAGCAAAGTGAGGCATGAAGTTCTTTGGATGATGTGGGGTCTTTTTTGACGATGCGTTGCTGCGCTTTTGGGGTCGGTTTTGACAGACGGCCGCTCCTGGGAAGGGTCGCCACCGATCGAGGTCTGAGGGTTTTCTTAAGTGCAGATAACGGCTCTCACTGTAATTCGCTGGAGACCTGAAGCTTTAAAAAGCGGCTTTATAACCATTTCGAGACTTATGGATCTCGATTATATTCTTTTAATTTGTTCCTTAACTTCTCTGGATCTCGATATTGACAATCTTTTTGTGATTTCTTAATTGAGAACAGGTGTGGCAGTAATCAAGCCTGAGTGTGGTTAGAGAAACTGAACTCAGGTGTGATGAACCACTGTTATGTTTTAATTCGAGTGGTGCAACAATTTGTAATCCAGGGTTATGTATGTTTTTCTCCTTTAACAAGAAATATTTTAGTTAAAAACTGAATTTTGTTTGAATATCTAAAACATTTAAGCGTGACAAACATGCAAATTAAGTAGGGGGGGGCACTATTTCACACCACTGTATTTAAAAAATATGATTTAGGGAAGAGATGCCGTGGAGTGTGTTAGAAATGTGAGTATTGCATTTTCAACAACTTACAGATCAAATATCAAATGTGCACAAGTGACCTTCTCTCACCTGTACACAATCTTATGGTCGTGAAGGAACTGAAGTCCAAGAACAACACAAGCAGCATAAAACCTGAAAACAAAGGAACAGCATAAGGCATCAAGAATCAAAAAGAAAAAAACATCTTAAATGTCCTGGTTGGAAAGCTTGCCCTTTTCCTTTCTGAACTATACATACACACAAACAGAAACACAAAGAGGCATTACATACACAGCTCGTGGCTCTGTGAAGACGTCGGTGTGAATGTGCATCATCAGGTCGCCTCCTGCAGTGTACTCCATCACGAAGCAGACATGCTCCGGCGTTTGGAAGCATGCAAACAGGTTGATCAGGAAGGGATGGTGCGACATGTTGACAACCTCAAAGATGCGCTTCTCACACATAAGACTGGGAGAGGAAAAAAAAAAAGAGGGAAAGTGGTCAGAGGGAAGCCAGCAATCAAAGCAAAAAGGAAGAAGGTAAGAGAAAGGATTACAGGAGGAATTACAGAAAGTTGGTCAACGAGATGAGCTTTATTTATGGTAAACCAGCACAAATGCTTTTAGATACATCAGGGGTGAGGAATAAACACAACGCACACCTTTCCACCTCATCCCGAGCGATTATGTCTCCTTTTTTCAGGGCTTTGATGGCGTACATCGTACCAGTCTTCTTGTACTCTGACAGCAGCACCTGAAGACACAAAAACACATTGTTCCACTCCACTAAACTGCAGTAACAAAACATGAACAAATTCCACCAAAGGGAACTTGGATGACATGTTTGTACAAGTTCATTGTTGATGCATTGAACTTAATCGGCCATTTTTTTTAGCAAAAGGATTTATAAAGCTCTGACACAAATGCCTGTTTTAAACGAACAACTGATAAATAATGTTCTAAGCATTTTATGAATCAGTTTTCTATTTTCTAGAAAGTCGAAAAAAATATTTAGTCTGTTGATTAACATTTTGATTCCTCCTCTCATCGATAAAAGGTTCAGTAATTGTATTTTTATATTGGGATCTGATGAACCTCAATTCCCATTCCACCTTTTATGTAAAAGAGAAGTGGGAACAAGAAGCAAAACTAGATATTTCAGAGGAGGAATTGTCAGTGATTATGCCTGAGTCATTGGACATGTGTGAGCTCACAAAGTTGGAGCAAATTTAGCTGGAAAGGTTTAATGAGGTATTTTATCACAACATCTCAAACATCACACTGTAGAAATAATGCTTCTGTTTGTTGGAGAAATTCTGGACATGTAGGATCAAACCAACGTCATATCTTCTGGAGTTGTCCGAGGATACCAAGACTTTGGAATGTGCTTCACGCAGAACTGAGTGATCTTTTTATTTCCCCTAACTTTTACATCAAAATGATGCTATTTTCACTGATCGCACAGGAATGGACAAGGAAAGAAATACTTGACGAACATACTGTTGGTGGCCGCCAAAAAGGCCTCGAGAAGAAACTGGCAAACATCTGACGTCCCAGATGTGGACTCCTGGATTAGCATTGTCAATTATTATTGTCATTCACAAAATGGAGGAAAAAAAAGCACATGTAAATTTAAGAAAAAGAACTGTTTGTTTCTCATTGGGAAAAAATGGATCGATTACATTATTATAAAAGTCCAGTTTCTACTTCATAACCATATACCAATTTTCTGCTCAAATTCTGCTGTTTTTTGTTAGTTTTTCTCCCCTTTTCTTACAACCTGTTATTTTTATTGTTCTGTTGTTTTTTTTTACCAAAAAATGGCATGTACGAGATTATTATAGTGAATGTGCAGCGTCACAATTTTTAAATGCCTATAAAAAAGTAAAAATGTATATATATTCAGATTCTTTCTGTAAAGATTAATACAGGTCCTCTTTACAGGAAGGGTCACAGCAGAATTGTTGGGGCTGTACTGAACACTTTTTTCTTTTGCTCTTCTGTGGTGTAATCTGTTGGAGCAGCAGCAGTTAGACAAGATCGTTAGTACATGTGGCGGCAAACAGAAACAACGGCTAAAATAACATTACTGTTGGACAATGTCTCCAGCAAGATGCATGAAGCAGAAATGGATAGCTCCTTCAGGGACAGACTGCTGCATTATTACGTTATAACCATCACTGCTCAAAAGAAAAAAAACATAGAAAGTCTGTATAATGCTGCCGAAAAATACTCATTTGTGCATCAACGTTAATGCTCCTAACCTTAATGTTAATGTATCTACTTAATTAAAACAAAGAACTTGCAAATGGCTGGTGTGTTAATACACTGGAAATGTTGAGAAAACTTAGTTCTGATGCATTTAAACTACAGCTGTTAATATAAACTGTTTTGGATCCATTTAGGGATGTGCAAGATGCTTGAAAAAGTGCATCTCATTGGTAATTCCTCTTTTGGAAACAGCATCCAGTACTGCTTAGGAGCCAGCGCTTGGTTAAGATGAATGCTATGAACAACAGCAACAATGTTAAAAGGTCAGAAGCGGTAAAAACCTTTTTTATTTATGGTCAAATGTAGACCTAACTTTCCTTCTCGGCCTGTAAAAGTTGTGTCAAAAAAAAGAGAAAGTTGTGTTAAAAAAACTAACTTTTTTGTTCTCGATCTTTTTTCAGATATAACCAGGTAGTCGGGTGCTTTAACATTTTTTTTTTAATGCAATTTAAATTAAACGGATTAGTGAATTGAAGGCAAAACAAAGAAAGTAAAGTTGTGAAAGTGTACCTTCCCAAAGTGTCCCCTTCCCAGCACAGCAATCAGCCGGAAGTCCTGAAGGGACAGAGGTCCTTTCTTTTGCCTACAAACAACAAATTGTAAAAATGAATAAAACAGACTTACATGCAAGCGGAAACTCACACCCGCAGGTTACACAAAAACGAATGATAAAACATCCACTTTGGAAATTCCAGCTCACCAGAAATGCAACAAAAAAAAAGACCAATAAAGAAGTAAATGCACCCAACGCTTTGTTTCAGTGTGTTTGTACCTGCTAACAGATGGGGTTCGGACAGGGGACTCAGGGATGAGGTCTTGGGGAGAGAGGGACTCGATGACTGCCAGGTGATCCTTTGGAAGAACGTTGGGAAACAGACAAGGGACAAAAAACATGCCGAAGCAGCGGTGAGAAGACACAAAATGGAGGACAAGGGACAAGGCTCCGTGGTAAAATATCTGGTCCTGTTCTGCTTTTAGCGTCCACAGAGTATTTCTCTGTCGTTTTTTTTTTTTAACTTTAAACTGTTTAAAAAAAAAAGAATTAAAAGATAAATAAATAAATCCCTGATAACACACCTCCCCTATATCCCGGTTTTCCTCTTTCTCTGTCTGCCTCACTGGAGTGAGACAGTCCGTTTCTCTCTTGTGATCTCCCCTTATCGGAGAGTCGTTGTCCAGACTCAATTTCTCCACTGAGATCTCCCTGAAAGTTTCACAACCACACAACGAGAGGTCGACGTTGGCGTGAAGACAGAAAGACACGGAACGAAACACAAAAGGAGCGTTAGGCACTGGGCTGTGAAAGCATCACAATCTCTCATAGGAGCAAGGATCGAGGAAAGGGTTCATGTCTGATAGAGCTTGATCACCATCTCATCCGCCTGGAGTGTTTTACAATGAACAGCTATACGTCTCACCCAGAGTTAAGAGTCAGGCTGTGTGCGTTGGGACTGTAGGTTCCCGAGTTGTTCACGGTGGGAATCGCATTTCGGAGCAACCTCACCCACGTCCCGATGTCCACATTCATCTGTCGCGCCCGAAGGAACGCCTTGCCTGGAAGAGCAAGCAGGAAGAGTCATAGCAGATAAGTAGATTCTGCCATAATTCATTCACATTTTATAAATCCTACACTAGATAGAATATCAAGAGTATTTAAACACCTGGAGCTTTTGTCAGGTTGCTACAACAGATTACAACATACAGTCTGAAACCAAAAGATGTCCCAAAAAAGGAGAGTAACGGTACAAAAAGAAATAATGGTTCAGAATGTATTTGTGGTTTTAAAGACAGTTGGTACATTCTGGTACATAGTATTTAAGGTGTGGAGGAGGATCATCTAGACCCATGAGCTGAGGCTGTGTGGGTGGAGACACCAATGGAGTAGGGTTGGGATTATGCAAAATACACTGCCTGGGACGTCACAGGCTTGAGTAGTAGTAGAAGTACAAAACAGCTTATATTTTGACCCATTTCTTCAATTTGGCAGCTTATAAAACATTGACTTAGTTCTCGAAACTTACACTTAAGGTGTCGGGAGGCACCCCAGATATCCAAACATACATACTAAACCCCCTTTAAGGGGTTAAATCACAGCAACAACCACATCACAATTTCCTACATTAGGTATGACAGACTTTAACATTAGAGGGCGCTGTGACCCCACACTTTTTCTGCTTTATTTTTAATTTTCCTGCCTTAGTTGACACTTGTTCCCCACCTTGCTGCTTTGAGAACACTTTCTTCTGTCTCTGGAGGCGAGGAACTCTCTCGATGACCGGGTTGAAGAAGATCACCTGGAAACGATCAACAAGAACAGATGGAACAGAGCTATCCAGCACAGACTTTTGTGAAAGCTCGTCAGTAATTGAAAAAGCTCAAGATTATAGTGCTCGTAGAATGCTGGTGTCATAAAAAGGTTTACGTCAGGTGTACCTCAGCCAGCAGCAGGCCCTGGGGCTCCAGCTCCAGCTGAACTCTGTGTTTTTGGTTGTCCAGGAACTCCTCCAGCTTCAGGTACTTCAGGGCGCACAGTGAACGATAATCCTTCCAGTAAACTGCAATCTCCAGCTCTCTTGACTGAAACCCAGTTTTTTATCGTTACCTTAAACACCTATGTGTGTATGTAGGGACCTGTATGTGTGTGTGTGTACTGACCCTTTCCAGCTCTACAGTGAAGGTCTGATCCCAGGCTTGCTCTCCAACAATCTTCCAAGCCGTCTGTCCAACCACCGTGTTATCCAACTTTAGCACAGCGCTCACCTCAGCTACAAACAACAGAAAATTACTTCTTCTATGGTCCAAATAATATTAACAATAAAAAATAAAAAGTTACCCTCCTGGGTCCCTTTTTTTCTCCATTTGAAATGCATTTTATTTTCAAGTTTTTTTATTCTCTGGTTGATATCTGTTCAACATTTTGTTAACTGCACTGTTTTTTACTGAAAGAGTTTACTCAAAGAGTTCCAGACTCAAATAATAATCTCCAAAACATTCTACTTTTCACATTTGTGTGAATTCAACCCCTAAAACTGGTATTTAAGGGGGGAATCCATAGTATTTTCATGATATAATAATAGCATTCCTTTAAAGACTGGAGAAAATGTTAACATCTATTTTTATGACAATTCTTTTTTAGTCTAAATTAAAACGGTGGAGCACAAAATAAAGCTTAAAACTAAGGATGCCACTATACCACTTTATTCAAAGCGATAAAATACCGATACTTGGATATGAGTACTTGCCGATACGGAGTACCAATGCTGATACTTCTACCACACAAACAAATGGAATGAAATTGGAAGAAAGATTTAATTTTTTTCTCTGGTTGCTAAAACAAATGATGGTGAATAAAAAAAAAAAGCATGTATAAAAATGACCACAAAGCTAAAATTTTCAAGTGAAAAATAAACTTTTTTTTAAAAATTTATTGCAGAGTTTCTACATTTTAAGTATCAGTTCATGGTATCTGCTAACTAACAGATACCGATAAGAGTACATTAGAACGGTATCGCGCAGATACCCGATACCAACTCCTTCAGACACTGCAGGAGCTGGACTAAAGCAAAAAATACTTTCTGAATCAAGACAAACTGATGCAACTGCTTACAAGAGAGTTCTTCCATCTTGCTGGGCGTCTTCCCGCTGACCGAGCCGGTGCGTCCGTACAGCCCCTTACTGCCTCTCATGAAGGACTTTGTGTCTCCGGGGCTGTAGCAGGGCAACGAGACAGATGTCCCTTTGCTGCGACCTGGGACAACCTCCAACAATCCAACACAGCCCAGCAGCTGCACCTGCAGGGTGCCTAATGGCAAAGGGAGAAACACACAGGTACAACCGACCACAGGTCACAACATTGCAAATCAAAGAAACATGTTAATCCAAGAGGAAAAACCGAGCCGACTGGCACAGCTTTTTAACCTGCAAAGACAAGTCATTATTTTCCTCGACAAAAAATTAGGTTGGTTAGACATGCAAATTACATTAACCTATGAAGACTTAATTGTTTTCCATATTTTCCACACAAATGTTTTTTAATCTCCATTTTATACTGTTTTAGATAGGTTTAATGTGATTCTTACAACCAAAAATATTAGGGCCACTGTAGATAAAAGAAAAAAAAAGAATTATGTCGACACAGAGGGGGGAATTTTCACCCAAAAACTCAATTTTAGTTTAGCAGACAGGATAAAATAATAGGATATTCTCTGGTGTCAAAAAGTTTGAAATCTGCAAGAAACAAGTGTCAACTTTCTCCAATTAAAGGCATAAATTTAAGCTTTTCTATTACATTGCAACATAAAAAAATGATCACATCCTCCCAGAGGTTATCTATCCTCCATATCCTCTGGATATTTTAAATCGGGAAATCCGGGCTCTTTTCCCGTCTTAGAATGACATCCCCCGGGTGTAGGCTTACCATGAGAAGTTTGAACGGGATCCAGAATACATGCCTGAGACATGGTAGAGGAAGCTACAACATGTCTACACCCAGGAGAGTTCGTTCTGATCCAGGATAGGATGTGGATCTACCACCTGCGCTTTGGAAAATACAAAGATGCGCCTCTCCTAAATGTAACAGCTCAATAACACAGGACAGCTGCTATTTTTTTTTTGTCGCAAATGTTGACTTTATAATCTATAAGAATATACTAGTTTGGTGGTGTAAATTTTGCAAACAATTTTCCTTGTAAAAATGTGAAAATAATTAGTTTTGAGGTTGAAATGAACTACTTTGTTCAAGATTTTTGATTCAGGCCATATGGCTCATTACAGGGTTTTATAACCTTGCATGGGGATGTAGGGGGCAGGAGCACTAGAAATATTTCAAAAAGAAAAAATATCTCAGTCTTCAAAAAAAAAAATAACTGTACTAGTGCTCAGTAGTACAAAACCTTTGTTTCAGATTAATTTAAAGTTTGCATTTGATTTGGAAATCAAGGTACAATTATTCTGAAGGTCCAATAGGGGAAATGCTGCTACTGAAGCAACCTGGGTTTTGTGAACACCTCTCCAGAACCATATGCTGATCTCCATGCTGCACTGCATTAATCCAGTAATTCATCCAGAAAGTGCACAAACCAAGCATTGAATGCATAGAGATAAGCATCCTTATCGGCAGTCTGATATTTCCTTTTTAAAACATACCATTTTATTTATTAATGTTTTACATTTCTGAGAGACAAAATTCTAGGTTTTCATTCCATGTAAGCCATCATCACTAAAATTACTTATAAGAAATAAAGGCCTGAAATATTTTCCTCTATGTGTAATAAATCTACAAAGTATGAGTTCCACTTTCTAAAATGCAAGAAACATCCAAGTTTTTCAACAATATACACAAATTTTTTTTTATGTACCCGTACTTATAAACTGGTAACCTACCGGTAAGAGGTGAGGGCTTGTTAAGGGTGCTGTATTGGTTCTGCAGATAGGGGGCGCCATGGCGGGAGCTGAAGGCCGGGGAGGAGGCCAAAACCAGCTCCTCCTTGATGATGCTGGCCTTTGGATGATCCTCTGGCAGCTCAGCCAAGCGCTGGTCCAAGGAGTCCCTGAGGAGGTCCAGCCGCTGAGATGCCTCGCTGAGACGAGACTGCGCCTAGAATAAGCAAATTATCCTTTAGACATATTAACAGCTATTAACTAAAACTCTTAATTTTCCAGTCTTTAAGGCGCATTACTCAGCATTGACAAAACTGGAGTGATTGAAACAAACTAATGAAGGAAAAACATGGTATATTGGAAAATTATTTATTCCCATTTAACCTTTTTCCACTTCTCAATAATGGACTTTGCTGGGCAATATGGCTTGAAAGTTAAATATCAGATTTTTTTAATACCCATGTTTTCTTAAAAAGAATTTGCTGAATTTGATGAAAAGCATTTTCAAAAACATGCTTTAATTTTGAGATGCAGCTCAACACAGAGCTATGAGTGCCTGAGTGTCAGCTTTGAAGCATGTGAGCCGAAACTCCTTGCATGTGTCTGCTCCCACCTCAGACAGGGCCTTCTTGTCCTGAACCTTGTTGGCCCCGAGGAGACGGAGGACATTCTTGGCCCCCTCGGCGACAGCGTGCTCCACCCTGTAGTGATGTCTCAGCTCTTCGATTCGTAGCTCCATCCCACAGAGGTCATTGTTACCTGCATAAAAATGACAGTAGTTACCAACTTCAGTTTCCTGCGAGATGTTGATGAATGGTCGTGGCTCTCTAGTTTTCTGTTACATTGTGTTGAACTCCCCTGTGGATACCAACTTTGGTTGATGCATTAATGTGTTTTGTACATTACACTAGAGTACTAGGGGAAAGACATTAAGGCGCCTGAGGGAAGATAAGCCAACATTAAGATGCAAAGTCTGATTGCTAATAGAAGCATTTCACAATTCAAAACAGCAGATGGAGCAATTAAAAGCCTCTGATGTCTATATAACTCAACTAAGCAGAGACCCAATCTTCTTGCTCTCCAGCCACTTAAGCCAGCTCCTCGGTGGAAATCCCAGGCCAGTCGTAGGAACCTTTTGTAGTTCCTGTAACCTATTCAGAACCCAGGACGTGTTTAACTTCTTAAGGCCATTGACATTTTAAAAAAAGAGAAAAAAATGAAACTAAACTGTTTTAAAACTGGTGATTTCATCAAATCGGTCTCTCTCTTTAAAGTGTAACTCGCGCCCTACCAGTCATAATCGGCCCACATTTCCAGATTGAAAAATGCCCTCAAAACAAGGCGTTGCCTCGCAGAGGCAGAGGGGCTGGGTGTGGTTTGGGCTGTGAACTGACATTACTGCCTGCAGCTTCTCCAGCGGGACCAAGTGGGACACACACACACACACAGCCAGAAAGATGCAAAAAATGTAAGTCATGTTCTAACCGTGCATACGCTCAGCATCTAGTGTTAGAACAGAGGAACTGCAACACTGAAAAGTTTTACAGAATATTTCTCAGCAGTTTTTGGCCTCATGTTGGTATCTGTCTGCCTTTGAGCAAAATGACTCAAAAAGTTATGGATAGATTTTCAACAAACTTTCAGAAAATGTGAGAAATTCGTCAGGAAATGCTTAATTTAATTCTAGGGGGGATTATGCATGGAGATTAGGAATGTGTTTAGGCAAGAATCTGGTGATACGATATGTATTATGATACAGAGAGAACGATTTGATATATTGCAATGTATCACGATACGCTTAGTAATACAATATATTGTGATTTTCCAAACTGAATTTAACTGTAGAAAACTTGTCACAGGATCCTAAACATCCAACCTGTTTCTTCCATTTTACTGCCAAAATAAATGTGATGTTTCAGAATCCCACTGAAATTCTTAAAAAAAAATAAAAAAAAATTCTTTGCTCTTGAATATCGATACAATATTGTGACCTAAAATATCGCGATATATTGGCATATCAATATTTTCTTACATCCCTAATGGAGATCCTGTAATTCGCAATCTGTCCATTATCAAACTGATAAAGATTCAATATCAGTCTGATATCAAACCATTTTCCCTTTATTTCCAACAGGAACCTCTCCACTGTCTCGACCACATTTACGGCCTTTGTTACTTTCTCCAAGTCTGAGTTATTATTATTTTTGGTTCCCCCCTGAGCTGATATAACCAAACAGCAATGTTCAGGACTAATTCAACTTATTTACTTTGTTAAAAAAAAGAAGTTTGCCACATAAGTTAATAATGGCACACGAACCACACATAGAAAACTAATGAAAAAAAAAAAAAATTCAACCTTTTAGATGGTTTTACAGGAGAACCTATCAGATGAAAATATGCCGTTTTCTGATTTTTTTGTTTTTTCTAAGGTGTTGTGAAAACGAAACAATAAAGGGGAGATACACCAGTTTCACATTTTCCGTCACTGCTACCTTTAAAAACACTTCAAACATGAATCAAAACACCATCCATCCATTTTTTTTTTGCTTTAATAAAATCTTGTGCTTCCAAACGATATTCGAATAATTTGCACTGAAGTGACAGAGCCCTCTGAAAGGGACTGAAGCAGTCAGGATTGAAGTTGGTCAAATTGCTCAATAAAAGAGTGACTGTGCAAAGAACTTCATTAACATGCTTTTTACAATACATAGACCTACCATAACTTGTTTAAAATCAGGCATATGTATGTTCCCTTTTTTTGAAGTTTAATTTATTTAAGTAATCTTAGTGTAATTTTACAATGAATTTGAAACATTCAAGGGTGGAAAAAAAGAAAAGTAAAACATATCCGTGAGGGGCAAATTTGTTTTCACTGTATTGTTTTTAACCCTAGGACATCCACAAAAAGTGATCAAGTGTAGCCATTATGAAGAGCACAGCAGTACATTTCAATGTACCACTGACTCTATGCCAACAGCGATTTATTTCACCGTAGAGATATAATGTAAAGCTAATGGAATGCTGGGTAATGCAGAAAAGGAAGAGCAACGCTCCCAAGTCTGTTGTCAAAACACTGTTGAGCTCCTTCACTTGAAAAACAGATAAAGGATCAGTTTCAATCACACCCAGGAAACCAATTCCCTGCTAAGTGGAAAGCTTAATGGCACAGTGGGTAATAAAGTCAATTGAGTACACAGATATGCAGTGTAACAGGGTAGAGGTGGGAGATGAGCAACAAATAGGATAATTTGGCCTTTAATGAGGTTTATTTGAATTTCAAAATCCAGATAAGGTTTCTGAACATCAGCTTTTCAAAACGTTGGCCGAGACAAGACGAGAGAGGAAGGAAAGAAGTGGGTGGCTTTAGAGGAAAGCAGTGTGGATCCTTTTATCTCCTAATAAGGTGTTGAGCATGGAGCCCAGACCTGGCTAGACGACCCTTCCACGGGGTGTGGTGCCTGGAGACTGTGTGTGTATTCTAACAACACAGGCCCAGGATGGTGTAAATAAGAAAGATAGAGGCCGCGTCTCAGGCTCAAGGAGGGAAAAGCTGCATTGATTTAATGCAACGTTGCTAAATCCAACCGAAGTGCCTTACATATGAAAAATATTTGAAGTCAAACATGGGGGTCATTCTTGAGTGAGCACGTTCCACTTTCCTTCAGTGCTCTATGCACACCAACGATTACATGTTCAGGCAGCAAGAAAGAGCAGTAGGGAAGCTTCATACCTTTTTATGTTGCAAAAATGTTCCAACTCTGGGATTTTTCCTAGATTTTATCCCATCAACAGCATAAACCATGTATCTTTTATTATATATACACATCACTGTGGGGATTTTGTGTTACAAATAACTTTCGGACTCAAAGCAACTTCTTCCACCTGTTCCCTACATGGAATGTGACAAACAGGACTTGTGTTTTTGTTCAAGTTGGTATTCCATAAAGGCCACGGGACTCACTTATAAACCTCACTTACACACAAAACGGAAAAATTACAAACGTCACATTCTAGCAGACTTTGCGATTTTATATATATTTATATCTCCTCTTCAGATTATAGTAGCAATTGCACTTATTAGTGCATTAACTGGGAGTTCCTTTAAATCGAGGCTAAAAATCCATCAGTTTAGTGTATTTATCAATAATCACTGAAATAGTGTTAATTCTAGTCTGGATTGCATATTTTCATTACCCATCTTTATTTTCACACCACAATTTACTTGTGCTGTAGTACTTTTTAAAAGTAAAAATAAGAACACACCTTTTTTATCAGGCTTTTAATATTAGGAGTGCTGAAAGTTATGTGCTGCTGTAATTGTGTTTTTAAGTTTTAATGTGTTTTCATTCCAATTTTATTGTCGTTACAATTAGGAATCATATAATTCACTCTTAATATGCATTGCTCTTTCTTGTTTTATTGCTTTTGGAGCTGTGCTAAGTTGAATTAATCAGAACATTTGTTTTCACAGATAAACTTTTATTTGGCTGAGCTTAATTACAGCTTTGGTACACACGGCATTGACACTTCTTTTACTAATTTAAGCCTTTTTGCTGTGATGGATTTTATTTAGGGGTATCGGGCTAAAGGAAATTCATTCCACACTGAAAATTATTATCTACAAAAATATTTTTAGAAGCCACATATTTTCCTTCCACATCATAATTCTGTACCAAAAAATGTAAGACGCAAGGATAAATACTGTAAACAGAGCAGCACTTAATATCGTTTTCTATTTGGTTTCTGTCTACAGAATATAACCATGTCCCCTCAACATTATGTTCACTACAGAATTCAGAAGGAGAGCCGCTAAACAAGCATAACAACCTTCTTGTAAGCATAACAGACTTACTGATTAGAGATCAACGCTGAGGGCAGACAAAAGAACTGCTCTGTTTGCTGTACGGTGTTTTTAACACATTGCAGAAATGGAAAGAATTACAGACATCATCAAAAACCCTGCAGGTCTTCCACATAACGGACATGGATGAATAAGGCAGGTCCTTAAAAGGCCTCCAAGTAATGTCTACTTAAGCTTAAAATAACAACCACACTCCTAGCAGCCATCAGCTCTCTCACTCAGACATCCCTAAGGGGGTATAATTCCCCTAAAATCTGGGTTTTGCTCCTTTTCTGTCCTGCTTAGCTTTTTTAGCCCCCCCAAGGCTTCTCATAAGGCCTCCTGGGTCCTGGACGACTCTCAATCTTCTCATATTTCCAGCAGAAAGGTTAAATGTCTAATAGCTCCTGCTCACCTGCTCCTAGCAGGGAATACACATTAATGAGGGCATTAATGCTAATCAAGAGCAGTACCGTATGAAAATGACTGTTTAATGTGTATGGGTAAGCTTAAACACGTAAACACAGGGTTATGGTGTTTGAAACCTCGACTGGGTCCCTATTAATGAGCCAGGTCCACTTCCATGTATGGCCCACCTCACCTTCACACGGCGCAGACGGTCTGTTGTGCATCAACCTGAGCTATCCTCTTCATCTTTCCCCACACATACGACCAGCAGAGAGCCATGTGAGGACAAAAAGCAGCCCTCTTCATTGATCTGTTTATGCCTGCCGCTGTGCGTCTGCCATACAGAGCCGCCGCTCCGGACTGAAACACACCGAGCTGAAGAAAGCCAGGCTCCGGGTCAGATGACAAGATAAAGGTGAAAAATAAAATAAAATGGCCATCTCTCTGCCAGCTGACAACTGTCAGGAAGCAAACACCGTAAACCTTTACGGCGCCTTGCAAAAGTATACCCACCAATACAAAGTAGTCAAATCGTGGCGAAGCAGATGGAAAATATACTTGGTTTTAAACTGTGGCGTGTCTGTTTATGTACAACCATGTATCAGAGCAGCTCCAGCTCCAAGTATCCATCAGCGTTGCACATCTAGAGACAGAAATTTGCGCCCCCATTGCTCTTTCAAAACAGCTCAAGCTCAGTCAGAATGAATAACGAATGTTTAGACAGCAACAGGCTCGCTCAGACTCGTACATGTTGCTGTCCTGCTAGAAAGTCAACCTGTGCCCCAAGCAGCCAGGAACGGACTAGTCGACTCCTTGACTCTGACTGGAGCCACGTTTGAAGGGACTTCTTACTCGAGCAGCACGGGGCTGACTTGCACTGTTGGGACTTCAACTTAAACTCTGAGTTAAATTGCTTTTGCTGGAATTAGCATCTAGCTGATCTTAAGTTCAGCTTGGTGACATATCAATTATTTATCGTTTTCACATTTATTTTAAGCATTTTTTAATTATTTTGCACATGTTACTGAATTAGGTTGATTATAGCAGAGGGCAGTGAGCACAATTTTTCGTTGAAAATAGAATATTCTATATTATCTAATAGCATGCCTTCCATTATTGTAGTTTCAAAATCTGCAGCATAGTCTCTTATTTTTGACCTGCTCTTAGAAGACAAGTACTGGAACTAGAAGATAATTTTTCGGACTTGGCCTCTAGGACTTTAACTCTAAGGTCTCAAGTTTGAATTGAGAAATGCAGACTTGACTAGAAGACTGGACCCAGTATTACTTAGTGTTTCTCCGAACGGAGCACTTTTTCCCCCCACATTTGCTGTGAAACAGGACTTTTTGAGTGCACGACTAATAGCTTTGTGAACAAATCATCCCAACCGAGTTTTGGATCTTTGCAGCTCCTTGGTAGATTTGCTATTTCCCTGAAGTTCTTTAACAAACCTTTGAGATTTTCAAGAAACAGCTCTATATAAAATAAGATTAAATTACACACATATGCAGTTTATTTGTTCTTTAGGTGAGTTCCGGAAGCAGGTTGTTTTGGATTTTATCTAGGATTATCAGAGTACATTCTTCCAAGTTCTATCATAATTATATCTTCTGTGGTCTTGATTTAGCACCTAAACTCCCAGCAGAACTGTAATATAGAGTAGAAATATAATATAAAGTGCTCTATATCAGATGCCATTAAGCATGGAGATTTCCTGGTTTTGTATACAGATTACCCACTGCCATGTATTCCTTTCACGTCCCTTAATCTACGAACAGTGGACTGACAAACCAACAAGCCAGCTGAAAACACAAACGCTGCCAAAAAAATAACGCTGGGAGCAGCATCTGTAGGAGTAGGGGTAAGTCTATAAGACGCACCTTGTGTGTCCTCGGTGTGCTCAGTGGCCTGCACGGCTTTCCGTATTTGCATTCGGATGATGTCGATTTTGGTTTTGCTGTCCTGCAGCATCTGCTGGGCCGTCTGTAACATTTTCTTATCCTGAATTAAACAGAAACAACAAGGAAGTCACACAACCATTCGGACTAAAGTTGAAAGTTTGCCATCACGGTTCAGAGGCAAAAAACGGAGAGAAGTGGAAGCATGAAAGTGACATCAAAATTAAAGAAAAACCAAAGAATTATGCTAATAATAAATGGCAGGGAATAGATAAATATGGAAGGATATTATTTCATGTTCCTCTACCTTGGTGGAGCCATTGGCGTAGATTGGGATCATGTTCTCCACCCCCTGCTTGACTTTGAGCTCAATGTTAAGCTGCCTCTCAAGGGCGGCGATGCGCTCCTTGTGAGCTGAGGTTCGACTCTCCGCCCCCGGGGACCCGGGACACTCATCTGTGGAAAGACGGCAAGGTTTGAGACGATAA
Organism: Apricaphanius iberus; assembly: GCA_028564705.1. Lineage (NCBI taxonomy): Eukaryota > Metazoa > Chordata > Actinopteri > Cyprinodontiformes > Aphaniidae > Apricaphanius > Apricaphanius iberus. The sequence continues at coordinate 134,415 of JAPXFQ010001800.1, forward strand.
AATAAGGAGCAGGATGGAGGTTCACACGGTGTGGGCTTAACGGAAAATACTCCGCAGGGAATTTCATGCAGCATCTATTAATGTTTGTCTTGGATAACAACAGCAGAGTTGAATATTTAAAAAAAAGATCCACTCTTGCAGTAAATCTGATTTTCATTTCAGTTTATTTATATAGCGCCATTTCACAACAGATGTCATCTCAAGGCACTTTACAATAAGAGTTATTACAATACAATGTTTAGTGTAGAAATTACAGAACCACAGAAGATTGCGTCGTGGAATTCTCAGCAATCCCTCATACTGAGCAAGCATGCAGCGACAGTGGGAAGGAAAAACTCCCTTTTAACAGGAAGAAACCTCCGGCAGAACCAGGCTCAGCACAAGCGGTTATCTGCCGCGACCGTCTGTGCAGGCTTTCACTCTTGCAGTAAATCTGATCTGGTTTACAATGCTGGAAGCTACTCAGGAAATGATAAAGGGTTACAATGCTCCAATACCTTGGATCCTTATTATAAAATAAATAAAATTGCTTGATTAGTGTTAAAAAAAACAAAATACAGGATAGAGCATTTAATGTCTATCATTTTATATTAATGTCTATCGTTTAAGTCACGGTTAGAGTTTTATGCAGCATTTTGCCTCAAGATGCTCCTTACGGCATACCTGTGCACGCTGTTACATAAAGAAACATGGAGGAAGATGGTAGCAGACACATTTCAGACCAGGGTTCTAAACAAGATGACCAGACAATCCAAACCAAGGAGCTTGTACTAAAAAAAGGAGCAACTTCTGTCGCATGGATGTGGTTTGGATACAAGAAGACCGATATAGTTCAGACAACGGTTGTTTGTAAAGCTTGCCAGCTCCCAGTCCCAACAACAGACTCCAACACTACAAATTCATTTTATAACCCGCGCAAGAACCACAACGAAGAATACAGAGACTGTAACGAACAGGAGGTGCAAAAGCAGCATTGTGGTGGAGCAAGCACTGATGAACTCAAGAGACAGATGTTGCAACAGGCTTTTACCCTTGGCTAGGGGTGGGTATCGATTCAAATTTCAAGAATTGATTCGATTTCGGTTCTCAAGAGTTAGAATTGATTATTACGATCAATCAAATTGTCAAATCTCACCAAAACAGACCCAAAAACGTTTGGTTGCTGCACGGCAGACAAAGATGAAATATATATATACAAACCAATGTAAATTAATAAAATAAAAAATACATCTTCAGGTGTGTATGAAAATGTTTTCATTCTTGGTCAAGATATGTAAAGAAACCCCAAAAAGAAACTAATCTTCTCTTGCACTATTGTAATCTCACATGTAAACAATTTTAGAAACATTCAATCTTTGTTTTGAGCAAAGTCATTCAAACTTCATGTCAAGAAAATATTTTTTAAATAACCAGTGTCCACAATTATTATCTCATGAAAACAAAAACTTGACTAAAGTATTTTTTATGTACACTCCACTTTTTTAAGTTGATCAGCATTTTTTCAAACTTCTACCATCACAAATGTAAACATGTGAGGTACCTGTAACTTTGCTCTCCTCGCCTCCCTTCACCACGATGTGAGCGTCCAGCTCCTGCAGCTGAGCATGCAGGTTGTCCAGCTTTCGGTTCGAAGAGCGTAGCTGACTTTCCACCTAAGGGGAGAACAAAAAAATGAATAAAAACAACACCCAGCAAGTTGCATATGTGCAACATTGTTCAGCATTACTTCCTTTGTGAAACTATCAGAGTATAACTCAAACAGTACTGAATCATGTGCTTGAAGTAAGCAGATTTAAAGAATTAAACAGATAGAAAGTAAAACCAGTATTTTAGAGTCTTAAAATCGTGGTACCAGCCTGTCACACTGCTAAGAGATAATTTAATTCAAAGGGAATTTATTATGTGGCCACATAATTCTCTTCACTCTCTAATCTAACAGATTTAGCTAAAAGCTTGTGTTCTTCTCCACCATTAATCTGGAATTTTACCTAATTGGATGCCCCACCCCCTCCCCCACACCTTAAAATCAATTAGTCAATACAATCACAGAGTAGCTCAAAATATGACAAACACCGAGCTTTGCAACATCCACATTTTGTGACAAAAAAACACAAAGCTAAACCACAGATTTTCACTTTGATTTAAATCTGGACTCTGACTGGTCCATTCTAACGTTTGAAAATGGTTTCTCTGGTTGTGAAGCCAAATTGTACAGCACATTTCAGCAACAAGAAAGCCCAACATGCTTTACATGATTAAAAAAATAACACAGTGAGCAACAAAAAAAAAAGAGGAACTTATGGTGTGAAAATAAAGATGGGTAATGAAAATATGCAATCCAGACTAGAATTATCAATATTTCAGGGATTACTGATCATTGTTGGTACTAAAGAGATGTATTTTTAGCATCGATTTAAAGGAACTCAGTGTTTCAGCAGTTTTGCAGTTTTGTGGAAGTTTGCTCCAGATTAGAGGAGCATAAAAACTGAGAACTACGTCTCCATGTAACAGAGTGCTGATTCTGATTCTCGGGGATGCAGAGTAGACTTGAACCAGCACACCTGAGTGGTCTGGAGGGTTGATACAATGACAAAAGATATTTAATGTATTTTGATGCTAAGCTATTCAGCAACTAATAAACTAGTAGGAGTATTTTGATGCCTATTCTCTGAGCCACAAGGAGCCAGGGTAAGGACTTTAGAACCGGGATGATGTGCTCTTCTTTCCTGGTTCTAGTGACGCGAGCTGCAGCATTCCGGATCAGCAGCAGCTGTCTGATTGACTTTTTAAGGTTAACCTGTGGGGACGCTTTTGCAGTAGTCAGTCCAGCTAAAGATAAATGTATGTATGAGTTTCTCTAGATCTTGCTGTGACATTGGAGCTTTGATCCGGGAAATGTTCTTCAGGTGATAGAAGGCTGACCATAATTGTGGTAACTAATCTTTTTGTTATAATCTGGGCTAGTTGGGGCATGTAGATATTAAATAAAAGAGGCCCCGGGATGGACTCATGGGGGATCCCACATGTGATTTCTATCTGTTCTGATGAAAAGTTTTCTATTGACTTAAAGAAGTCCCTGTTCTTTAGCTAAGATTCAAACCAGTGGAGTACTGTACCAGAGAGTCCGAAACAGCTCTCCAGTCATTTTAATGTGTCATGGTCAATTTGAAATGTTGTAGAACAGCCATCTTTTGAGCTACCAGTTCTGCAGATGTTGAGACTAGAGTTTTTTAGTAATTCTTCTTCCACACCAAGTGAAAGCTCAGTCAAATTGAATGGAAAAAATCTTAACAGCAGCCTTGTAACGGATTCTTACAGTTTACATCTTAAGTTTTTACATATTAATTTCCCTTGATATAACCGTTCCATTGTATATTTAAGACTGTCGACCTGCCGGAGTCTCAAGTCTTTCACACCCTTTAACAGTTTTCTAACAGAACTGTCCTATGTTTAGCAAAATTTATTTTCACATAAACTCTGACCAACATCATTGTCCTTGATGAGTCCCTGAAAGTCTGGTTAAGCCACCACAACCTTCCACTACATAGTGACATGAAGCAATAGTTTTCCATCACACGCAGCAGTTGAAGACCACATTAAAATTTGATCTCATCTTAACAGCTTACCTTCTTCTACATGTTTGCTGTGTCGTCTGTACAGTTTAATGACAACCCGCGGTTAGGAATTCTAAACTTCTCTCGGCTAAAAATGTTTCTTCTTGTCCTCCTTACACAAAGGCCTGATTTCCAGCGGTAAGACAGATTCTTCCACCTGTCCTTACTAGATATAGAAAAGTAGAGCACACTACCCCAATTTGAAAGTCCTTAACTGGCTACCTGTTGCTCAGAAAATAACACTTTAAAATGCTTGTGCTAGTTTGTAAATCACAGACTGGCTTAGCACCAAAATACATTAAAAGAATTGTTGTATCAACCTTCCAGTCCACTCAGATCTTCTGTTTGAAGCCTACTCTGCATCCAAACAAAACCTAAAGAAGCAGCACTCAATCTTAATGCTCCTTTAATCTGGAACAAACTACCAGACAGCTGTGAAACTGATGAAACACAGAGCCCCTTTAAATCAAGGATAAAACACCATCTGGTTAGAGCTGCTTTAGATATATATAATTATCTATTATTTAGATAATAAGTGAAGATGTTTATTTATTTCCTCTTATGTTGCCACTGTAATATAATGGTTTATTTTGTTTACTGTGTTGTCATGTAAAGCGCTTTGAACTGCTTCGCTGATTAAATTTGCTACACTAATAAGCTTGACACTCAGTTAATATTCAATATAAGCAATCTAGACATGTAAAGATACATACTGAGATAAAATATTTATCCAGTAAACCTACCATGAGATCACTAATTGCCTCAAACCTCAAAACTTTTCAGAACAAACCAGACATAGGTATATCGGCAAACATATTCAGTTCTACCAACTAGATGTATCTTCACACAAACAGGTCTCTTTTTTGGAGTAAAATCAAAATAGGGCTTATTAATTTTTCTTTTTCTTAATTTTCCAAAGGTAGTTATACACCCAAACATTCAAAACTGTTTGTTGTTCTGCAGGAATTGCTGATTTTTATGACTCTTTGTAAATGGAAACAGCAAGCATCCATTCTCACCTGATGTGCGTTCCTCTTGTCAGTCGTGGCCCTGCGCAGGTTCTCAGCACCCTCCTTGATCTTCAGCTCCTTCCGAATCTCCCTGCGGATCCTCTCCCGCTGCTCATCCAGGAGCTGCTGAACGCTTGAGTCTGAGAAGTCCGAGTTCTGGTCCAAACCGAGCTGCTCCAGAACCGAAAGCCCGCCTGGGTCGCTCTGGAAGAGCGGGAACAGAAGGGGAGGGAGGAAAAACGAGGAGAATAGGGGACAAAGGAAACAGCGATTAAAACACTTTTGTTTTTAATGAGGTAAAAGAAAAAAAAAGGGAAAAGAATCAACGTTAATGTTGATTAATCCTGAATTAATCCTGTTTAACCTGCTAATGTGGGGAGCTGAAAGTGAGGAGGAGCAAAGAGGAAGAGATGGTGAGCCAGATAAGGCAGTAATGGGAGGAAAGACTGGGAGATAGGGATGGGGGAAGAAGAGGAAAAGTTAGGTCAGTTAGGTACAAATAAGAAACCTAAGAACGGAAGCACAGATGAGAAAATATATTCCAACTGGTGTTTGTAGTATTTAAGGCTTCGAAAAAATTGTGAAAAGTATTCGTTATGGTGTCTTTAGGTTTGGTTATCAGCGAAATTAGCTGAACAGCGGTGCAAACAAACTATTCTCAGCTTTTTACTCTGGTTCGGTCTCTATTGTGTTGACCAACTTAGTCATTCCATAAAAATATACATCCTGTGTCCTCTTGGAAAGCAACACTTTAGATAAATACAAAAAAAACCTGAAATACTGAAACTCATTAAGACAAAAAGACAAAATCAGGAACACAGAAAACTCAACAAATCGGCATCACCAAGCGACTGCAACAGGAGTAACCAAACCAACCTCCGAGCTGTCCTCATCCTCCTCGTCCCCATGCCAACACATAGCCGACTCGGGTCTGACAAGCCGACGAAGCTACAATGGAATAAATATCCGTGGTTCGATTCTGCGCCCGGGCAAGTGGTTAATGCCGAAACGAGAGCCAAATGTGCTGGTGGAGGGGTGATACGATAAAAAGAGATAAAGGGAGGGAGAGTTAAGTGAGAGAGGAGGGGGAACGCCTCCAAAAGAGGATATCCGTCCCAACACTGAGCTGCTCAGGCCTTTCCTGTTTCCTCTGCGATTTGTGCTGCTGTCAGTGGCGAGTCAATTACTCCGCACAACACCAAGAATACGCTCACTCTCTGTTATAGGATTTGGGAACCATTCTTGGAGTCAATGCATCGGGCCTATAAGAGACTTACTCTGCCATTTGTGCCAACTAAACTGTGACCTTTCCTTTGCTCTCTCACTTGAGCAGGTGATAATATCTCAAGGGAAAAAACAAGGGAAGGATGATCTTTCAGAGCACTGGATAAAAGCCAGACGGTAATATTGGTATATCATTTCCTCTCATACATAAACTCCAGTGCTTCCCCTTAATCTATACAAAGAAAAAGTGTGATAAAATCTCTACATGAGTAGCTGTGGAGGGGCCTAGCTGCCTAATAAGGGGTTCCTAAACAGTTTAAAGTGGAGAGCAAACAGTGAGGCCAAGTCACTTCTACTGGCTCTCTTAGAAACAATTTTAAAAACAAAAAAAAAATCAGTTTTAATTGCAACAACATAATTCTAGTGCTGTGTTGAAAAAAAACTTGAAAAATCAATTCTTATTCTTATAGAAATTGAATCGATTCACAAGTTCATTAATCCATTTTTTAAAATAGTTTTACCCTTTTTACAGCTAAAATAGGAAGCAAAAGTCAACATGACCATTGTAAGTCTTGTGTCTGAAAGGGTTAATACAGTTTCCCCTGGTAAACTGTTACTATCTAGTGTCAAGTCATTGAATTACAGGCATACACACTACCGTTCAAAAGTTTGGGGTCACCCAAACAATTTTGTGTTTTCCATGAAAAGTCACACTTATTCACCACCATACGTTGTGAAATGAATAAAAAATAGAGTCAAGACATTGACAAGGTTAGAAATAATGATTTTTATTTGAAATAAGATTGTTTTTACATCAAACTTTGCTTTCATCAAAGAATCCTCCATTTGCAGCAATTACAGCATTGCAGACCTTTGGCATTCTAGCTGTTAATTTGTTGAGGTAATCTGGAGAAATTGCACCCCACGCTTCTAGAAGCAGCTCCCACAATTTGGATTGGTTGGATGGGCACTTCTTGCGTACCATACGGTCAAGCTGCTCCCACAACAGCTCAACGGGGTTCAAATCTGGTGACTGCGCTGGCCACTCCATTACCGATAGAATACCAGCTGCCTGCTTCTTCTCTAAATAGTTCTTGCACAATTTCGAGGTGTGTTTTGGGTCATTGTCCTGTTGTAGGATGAAATTGGCTCCAATCAAGCGCTGTCCACTGGGTATGGCATGGCGTTGCAAAATGGAGTGATAGCCTTCCTTATTCAGAATCCCTTTTACCCTGTACAAATCTCCCACCTTACCAGCACCAAAGCAACCCCAGACCATCACATTACCTCCACCATGCTTAACAGATGGCGTCAGGCATTCTTCCAGCATCTTTTCAGTTGTTCTGCGTCTCACAAACGTTCTTCTTTGTGATCCAAACACCTCAAACTTGGATTCATCCGTCCACAGCACTTTTTTCCAGTCTTCCTCTGTCCAATGTCTGTGTTCTTTTGCCCATCTTAATCTTTTTCTTTTATTGGCCAGTCTCAGATATGGCTTTTTCTTTGCCACTCTGCCCTGAAGCCCAGAATCCCGCAGCCGCCTCTTCACTGTAGATGTTGACACTGGTGTTTTGCGGGTACTATTTAATGAAGATGCCAGTTGGGGACCTGTGAGGCGTCTGTTTCTCAAACTAGAGACTCTAATGTACTTATCTTCTTGCTCAGTTGTGCAACGCGGCCTCCCACTTCTTTTTCTACTCTGGTTAGAGCCTGTTTGTGCTGTCCTCTGAAGGGAGTAGTACACACCGTTGTAGGAAATCTTCAATTTCTTAGCAATTTCTCGCATGGAATAGCCTTCATTTCTAAGAACAAGAATAGACTGTCGAGTTTCAGATGAAAGTTCTCTTTTTCTGGCCATTTTGAGCGTTTAATTGACCCCACAAATGTGATGCTCCAGAAACTCAATCTGCTCAAAGGAAGGTCAGTTTTGTAGCTTCTGTACCGAGCTAAACTGTTTTCAGATGTGTGAACATGATTGCACAAGGGTTTTCTAATCATCAATTAGCCTTCTGAGCCAATGAGCAAACACATTGTACCATTAGAACACTGGAGTGATAGTTGCTGGAAATGGGCCTCTATACACCTATGTAGATATTGCACCAAAAACCAGACAGTTGCAGCTAGAATAGTCATTTACCACATTAGCAATGTATAGCGTGTGCTTCTTTAAAGTTAAGACTAGTTTAAAGTTATCTTCATTGAAAAGTACAGTGCTTTTCCTTCAAAAATAAGGACATTTCAATGTGACCCCAAACATTTGAACGGTAGTGTAGTTTAAGATAACAGCTCAAGAAAATGTTTTTAATAGCATTGACCCATATCAATATCGAACTGGATCTTATTAAGTCGGATTGAATCAAATCGGATCGTGAAAATCGATTCCAACTCTTGTAGAATCGGAATCAAATAGATTCTTGAAATTTGAAACAATACCCAGGCCTACATAATTCACATTGAAGAATGAAACATTTCAATGAGTACTTTCTACTTTCTAGAAATGTAAATTAAATATGATTTTAATAGTTTATTTATTTTCATATTTTTATTTTATCAAGTTGGAAAAGATTATTATTAATAGAAAATTATTTTATGACATTAAATTTTTATTTACATTTTGTATTGTCTTTAGCTTGTAAACAACTTTTCTATTAGATTTTTTAATTCATTTATTTTGCCTGGGAAAGATTCTTTGGCGGGAAATGATATACATTTTCTTTAAAATAATAACTTTAAACAAAAATAATTGGGACCACAATTGTTGGACTCCCCACTGTTAATAAACCTATTATGTTAATGTTTTTACACTAAGTCTCTTCTTTTTTTTAACTTACTTTACCATCTTACTTTTTTTTCTTACTTTACCATCTTGGTCAGTGTTGTGGTGGCAGGATAAAGATAGATTATTAAACGTTCATGTTTAATCCAACAGGGAAACTAGAAAATAATGGAATATTGATAAGAAATTCCCCAAAATGCTGCTCAATTTAAGCACAAATAGAATAAAAATAGAAAAAACATTGCCACTTTTAGTTAACTAAGCACATTATTGGAAAATGGGTGATTATCGTTCCGCTGGCTTTAAGTTATTTGACCTTAACTGATACAATGAACAACCATGTGTAAAAACAAATCCTTGGGTTGTGGAGGTTAGTCTGTTAAAGAATGGTTGTATCATTGGCATCAATCGGTGAAATTATTCAAGGAGATGCAGAAACACCCGAACATTGAGTTGTGAACTGTCCAATTCCTAAAAATTGGAAGCAAAGTTCTTTGAGGAAGAAATGTGGTTTGAAAATGACCCTGAATGATCACCAAAAACATTCGGGGGAATTAAAGAGCAACAACAACAGAATGTAGGACTATGTTTAACACTGAAAATAAGAATATTTCCACATGTACAATATGAAGTGAACTGGAGGGACTGGGACTGAACAGCTATGTAACTGTAAGAAAACCACAAATCAGTGCGGCAAAAAAGGTTTAAAATTATTAAGGAGCATAAACACTGGACTCTTGAGCAAAGGAAGAAGGTCATGTGGTCTAATGAAACCAGATTTACTCTCTTCCAGAGTGATGGGTACGTCAGGGTAGGGGAGAAGGGAGGAGGGAGGCCAAGAAAGCATGAGGAGGCAGTGACATGAACTGCAGTTGGTCAGGTCTAGATTCAACTCTAGTTGACCATCAGTGGACTGGTTTTTTTCCTGATGGTAGCATCAGATTTAAAGATGACAACATTAGATTTGTCAGGTACAAATTATGCTATAGTGGTTCTGGGGAACGTGAGAAGTCTTTTTCACTCATGGATGGGCCGCCAGAGTCCAGATCTCACCCCCACTGAGAATCTTTGGGATGTGCTGGAAAATAATTTGATCATAGTGGAAAATTATTCCAACCCTGGATGGAAAAAAATCTTGAACCACAGCAGAAACATAGAGTAACAATGCCTAAATAATGTTTTCTAAATGTGGTCCAACAAAATATCAGTGACCCTTTTTTTTTTTGTTATGATTTTTTATTTTCAAAATAATGGTTGGCTGCTAAAAATCAAAAAGATGCACAGATCAGCCTCTTCCTGGCCAATAAAGACTTCAACATATGAGACGAAACCCAAGAGTTAATTACGGACACTGTACCACACAGAGGCCTTCTTCATTATGAACAGAGTATAAGTAAGGTCAAGTAGCCAGTTTCATTTCAACAAGGCATAAAAGCAGAACATTAACTAGTTCCACCATGGAAATTAGGGATGTTCTTTGACATTAAAGCAACTTTAGAACTTTTTTTGGGGGGGGGGGAGACAACCCAGACCAGTGAAAATGTCTGTGTTTTCCTGTCGCAGCAGTGGATAAAGACAGGGCTAATTACACCTGTAATTGTTTTGGTTTGTCAATTTTTCCACATAAAAATGACTCATTTCCCTTAGTGCCTCAACGCCACAGTGTAAACTATGATAAGACTACTTCCTGTAATCTAAAAAAAATTAAAAAAACAAAGTAAGAGGCAACCATTGGCTCGGTATATTTAGGACTCGGACGTGACTTCAGACGGCAAATCAGCTTCTTTTAGCTGTTGTGGTGAAGCCGCTAAACTGACTTACAGTGTCTTAGCATTTAGGAAGCTGCACCAGATGCAATTTTCCCAATGTGCCCACGTTTTTTGGATTTGAAATTACGAAATGTCCCTCAATATATTTTTTTGTCAAATGCAATGGTCCAATGTTGTCGTTATTAGAGTTCCACATACATACACAGACAGGTTTGGGAGGGATACCGATTTTTCTTTTAGGTAATATGAGTAAAAATACCAGTTTTATGATATTACAGCAGTTATAAAACGCTAAACGCAAAAATATAAAATCAACTTTTGATAATTCAATTGAATTTATTTCAGAATTTGCTGACATATTGGTGATTACTATAATAATACTACTAATAATAATAATCTAAGAATGAAGGATTTACAATATCAGCTTTTTTTTACTTATATATGATACGTCAACGATAAAGCCGAAATCTTGGTTTTCGATATAAATATTGATCAATACCACAGACAGATGTTTACCTAAATGTTCACGATTTGCTCAGAAATTCAGAAGAGAAGCCACATGACATTACGAGTTTCACCAAACAAACACATTTTGTTTTTCTTTTGTAACATTATGTACAAGTGCTTAGTCAGAGAGTAGTGTACATGGCTCACGAACACAAAGAATGTGCTTTGCATGGTTGGGCCTTAGAGAACATTTGTCTTTTTAGTTAATGATCTGTTAAGTCAGTCAGGTTTTAGAGCTCATCATAGCCCTGAAACAGCAGCGGTGAAACTCACTAATGAAATTCTAATGTCCTCAGATAATGGGCTTGTGACTGTTCAGGTTTTGTTGGATCTTATTGCTCCTTTTACACAGTCGATCATAATATTCTCTTAGAAAGGCTTGAACATGTTGTAGGGATCAAGGGAACAGCACTAGGCTGGTTTAAATCATATCTGTCTGACAGATTCCAGTTTGTTCATGTAAATAATAAATCTTCACATTCGAGGGTTACTTGTGGAGAAGGAGTCGATTCGTCACTCACGAATCGATTCTCGATTCAAAACAGATTCTCGATTCAGAATCAGTTCACAATCAATACTATTAGTAAAAAAAGGTGCCAATTTGTAGGGCTGAGACAATTTGCTTTTCTACCAATTCAAGTATTTTATGATTTTTTTTGTAAGTGCCGATAAAATTTCAATTGAGATTCTTCAATATTGTAGATTTTTAATTGAATATAGAATTGAAATTTTCTGAATGTTCTACTTCCCACATCTTAAACCTTTAAAACAGAATTAATGAAAAGTAAAAAACTTCTAAAGTACACTGCTAGATACTTGAATATACTTCATAATTAAGTGAACTTAAACTTTTTTTCCAAACCTGGGCTGCAAGTAAAAAAAAAAAAAAAATCAATCTTTTTCTCTTGACAATTGATCTATTTAAACAAAAATAGATTCAAAATCTTTAAGTAAAGTATCAAGATTCTTATGTGAATCAATTTTTCCCCCACCCCTATGGTGGAGTACCACAGGGTTCTGTGTTTGGACCGATTCTCTTTACTATACATATGCTTCCAATTGGTAAAATAATTAGACAACATGGCAAGAATTTCCACAGTTCTCCTGATGATACACAACTATATTTATCCATAAATCCGGATGAATTTAATCAGCTAGGTAGATTGTTGTTGTCTTTGGACCAGAAGCTTTAAAAAGGAAACCGGTAAGTCGATCACTACATCTGGATGGCATTAAATTGGCCTCTGGTAATAGTGTAAAGAACCTTGGTGTAAGTTTTGACCAAGACATGAAATTAAATCCCATATTTAACAGGTGTCTATGATTTATTTCTTTCACGGAATATTGCTAAAATTAAAACCATCCTGTCCATGAGTGATGCTGAGAAACTAGTTCATACATTTGTTACTTCAAGGCTGGACCACAGTAATTCCTTATTATCAGGAAGTCCACAAAATGCAATTAAAAGCCTTCAGTTGATCCAAAATGCTGCAGCAAGAGCTCTGATGAATATTAAAAAGAGAGAGATCACATTTCTCCTGTTTTATCTCCACTAAATCCAGAATAGAGTTTAAGATCCTCCTCCTTACTTATAAAGCCCTTAATAATCGAGCTCCATCATACATACAGAGAAATGATTGTTCCATATGTTCTTAACAGAGCCCTTCGCTCTCAGACTACAGGTCTACTGGTAGTTCCTAGGATTTCTAAAAGTAGAATGGGAGGCAGATCTTTTAGTTATCAGACTCTTCTCTTGTGGAACCAGCTCCCAGTTTTAGTCCGTGAGGAAGATACTCTGTTTTCAAGACTAGGCTTAAAACCTTCCTTTTTGATCAATCTTATAGTTAGAACGGCTTAGGCTGAGCTGTTTTTGTAGTTATGCAGCTATATATGTACTTGTGTACAAGGCAAAAAATAAGTTAATTAAAAAGAATACAGAGCTTTGGACCTACAAAGTCCAGATTCTCAGTCAATGTCTGAAAAACTAGACCACCACGACAATTGGGATTTCACAGCTCCATTGTCTTTTTAAGCCTGAACAAAGGCATTAAACGATAACTCACTTGAAAGTTATATAAAATGAAACATTACAGAAAGTTAAAGCACTAGATTTTGCTATAATAAGTGGACAGTTTGGAACTAAAGACATATAAAATAACTACAGGTGACTTTATTTTGCTGGGTTAGAAACGACCAGACTCACTGACAGCTGAAATCAAGTACATGTGTCTATGCTCACAACATTAAATGAGTATCAGCTCAATGAAGCTGAAAAGCAGCAGGACTGAAGGAAGATTGGCATTGAAAAAAACAACAACATGAAAGTGTGCAAACTTGATTGTGAGTAAATTGTTTTAATGCAAATATTTTGGGTTTCATTTAATTTTTTTCCCACTTTAAATTTTTGTTTCAATTTCAATAGATTTTTTCCATTAAATTTATTTCAGATTCTAAATTAAGATTTTCAGTTAAAATCATATTTTTCAATGCCAGTTTTTATTTTCGCTTTCATCTTAAGCTGATATCATTATAAGCCCATATATAATGCAACATGTTTTGAGGAAAGCACAAGTATAGTCGAAAAAAAAGGGAAAAAAATTACAGATTATATACAATATTACATTTTAAGGCCAACATCAGCAGATAATAATGGTAGGCTGGTAAAATTTCAGCAATGGTTTTGAAACTTTGAATTTTGATGCTCCTTACAGAGCCAAAATGGACTGGTTTTAGTAGGTTATTTACTTGATCTGCACTGATAGCCAGCAGTGTTAGCTTAGAGCGATGAGTGCTGCTTTATGTTGTTCACAACAAAAGGAGCTGAGTTTATTCCGTGCTACAAGCAGGGGAAAAGTGTGTTTGCCTTCTAGAGTCCAGATCTCTCTCTGGATTTTGAATCATAAAAAGCAGAGTGAAGAAGGAGTTCAGCGGTTTTAAAAATGCAGTTATTCAATACCTGATAAACTTGATGTCAATAAGCGGCAAGTTTTTTCTAAGAGCTGTGACTGAGATGTCTGTCCTGAGTAACTATTTCAAACAAAGGTATCTTGTAAAAAAAGAAAAAAAAGAAAAATAAAGTGAACCAGCTGAATCTGGTAGCAGTTTGGTATTTGGTATTTTAGCAATAGGAGTAGCATTCATCCAATTTATGACTTAACACCAGCTGGCTTTAAGGGTCTCACTGTCGTATATGTTTTAAACCAACATTAGCATGCGTCTGCCAGGTGACTCAGACATAAATACAGCCAGCTCAGTTCAACAGGCCTAAACTGTTTGCTGATGCTGATCCAACACACATATGCAAAATGACAAAGAGAGCAAAACTGATTCATATTAGCGGTTTTGAAGGTTTGTTCTGACACTTCATCGAGGGGAGAAGCAGATCTGGTGCAAACCTCAGGTTAGTTTCATCGCCGCAAAGAAGGCAACATCTACTGGGCAAGAATGACTAATCTCATGCATCTTGTTAGTAAGCTTGCCCGGGGAAGAACATTCAGCCATGGTGTTCAGGGAGGCAATGACAGGCTAATTCAATAGATAAAAGCACTAAGAGAGTGTAATTCAATCAGACTGTGTGTGCCGTAGTGCAGCCTGTGGCTGGACAGAGAGGAACACAACATACGATGTGCAATTTTTGACCGTTTTCCTTTCTGACCGCTAAACTTAGACCCCCACATGGAGGTCACAGAAAGCGACAGTTGTGCAAGTGTGCACAAGATGGACAAAAATAGGGGAGGGTATGTTCACTTTTAATAAACATGAACAACAAAGCCCCTCTCAGTTTCCAGTGAAACGTGAGAACATGTCACTGTGAGAGCAAGGCCACTGAGCTTGGCCCGCATAGAGGACTGTGATCTGTGCCCGTTGCGACAGCAAGCTAAAATGCCCTCAGAGCAGTGATGCTATGCCTTTAACATGACAGAGGAAGGACAGAAGACCTTTGTCTGAGTTTGAAGCCACAGCCAGTATCAGCGGAGGAGGAAGAAAGAGAAGAAAAAGGATAGAAGTGGTTTGGGGCATAGACGGAAAGGTTTTCTTCCAACAAATAATAATAATGTGTTTGTATTGGAGAAAATAGCCACTGCTACTCTGAATGACTTCATAACATGTTTACAATATAGTTTACAATATAGACTTTCTTTTGTCACTTAAACGTTTAAGACCAAAAAAATTATAATATTCTGAATTAAGAGCAAAAAAGCAGTTTTTTTGTGATGCTTTTGCTTATAAATCAGACAGATATCCAAACCAACCTGGCCGTATGTGACTGAGTAATTACCTGAAGCACTCCAGAGCAGCGTTTCCCAACCCTGGTTCTCCAGGCACACTGCCCTACACGTTAGACGCTACAGAGGACTGCAGCGCAGCAACAGCCTGTTAATCAGTCATCGATTGAAATCAGGTGTGCTTAAGGAAGGAAACCTCTAAAACATGAAGGGCAGTGCGCTTTGAGGAGCAGGGATGAAAAACACTGGTCTAAAGGTCAACTTCAGCGGCCAATGTTTGGCAACTCTTCTTGACAGTTTAGTCCTCCACAGTAAAGGGTCTTCAACCATTGCTACCCTCAACCCTAAGGTAGCAATTAAGTATTTTAATCAAATTTAAGGTCAGACTTTAACTGGTCCACTCTGAAAACCTCATTTTTGACTTGCAGGTGGGCTTTGGATCAACTCATCTTAAGGTTACAGACTAATTTCTGGACATTTTGCTTTAGGATTTTCTGGTCAAGAGCACAATTCATTGTCCCTGTACATAAGAAGACTTGCCAAACATCAAAGCAGTATATATCTTCAGAATTGGAATCAAATCGACTTTTGAAATTTTGAATTAATACCCAGCTCTAACCAACACCACGCCTGACTGTAGATATGTTATATATATATATATATATGTTCTTTTGAAATGCTGTTATTTTTATAGCAGATGTAAAAGGGACGAGGATGGATAGGATCAGGAATAAGTACATTAGAGGAACAGTTCACGTTAGACGTTTTGGGGAGGCCAGGGAGGCCAGATTGAGATGGTTTGGACATGTTCAGGAGAGATGACGATTATATCGGTAGAAGGATGCTGAGGATGGAGCCACCAGGCAGGAGGCAGAGAGGAAGACCAAAAATCACATTTATGGATGTGGTGAAGGAGGACATGAAGTCAGATGGTGCGAGGGCAGAGGATGCAGAGGATAGGACAATATGGAGACAGATGATTCGCTGTGGCGTAACCCTGAAGGTAAAAGCCGAAAGAAAAAGAAAGAAGAATGTAAAAGGGACGCAGATGTCCCAAAAGCGTTCCACTTTTTGGTTCTTCAATCAAAAGTCTTGATCACCATTAAGATGTTTAGTTTAAAATGATAGACGAGCCTTTTAGCCCTTTTTATTAAACTGGGCTTTTGGGAAGTCTCGCACTGATTTGACTTTGGCCCAGTCTGTGATTAGGTAGGCTGGTTGTGTATGGTTCACCACTGTTCCATTTGTACTTTTTGTGGATAAGGGTTCTCACTGTGGTCCTCTTGAGTCCCAAGCCCTTAGAAATTGCTTGTAACCCTATACAGACTGAGACTCAATCAGTGTCGTTTCTCTCTTGTTCTTGAATTTCAATTCATTGGGCCATGTTGTGTTACTTTGAAGCCTTTTAGCCTTCTTTGTTTTGTCAGACAGGTTTTATTCAAGTTACCTCTTGATTATAAAGGTTCTGATATTAAGGGTTTGGGTCATGTAATGAAATTGAACTCTAAAATTGGTTTACTGTTAAGTTATCAGGAGGCAGAAAGTTTTTGACAAAGAATCAGGATGGTTTGGATACCTCTCTTGATAAATAAATGTTTAAAAAAAGTTTTATGACTGACTACAACATCTGTAATAAAATTATAAAGGATTTAAATATCACAAAAAAGCAAAAACTGAATAAATCTTTAAAGGGACACATACGTGTTCACCAGTTTGTGTCTCTAGTATTTCTGCTGATAAAGAAAACAAGAAGAGGATGTTTTACAGTTTAACACTGATCTTGGAGGCTATGCGTGGTATGTATCATAACCTCTATGCAAATATTTACCTAAGACGGTGTACTTTAACATTAGATTTAGCAAAGAATTAGATTATATACAGACATTGTTAAAAAAATGGAGACTAATAACTTTTAAATTATATGAATTAAAATTAAGTGAAGATTAACCAAAACAAAAATGCGTGTTGAAAGAGAAAACATACCTGGACGCCAACAAATCTTATTGAACGAGAATTTAACATATGATACACTTAAAAATGTATGATTAAAACTGGTTTTGCAAAGTATCACTGACTTTTCAGTGCAATTAAGATTATGATAACCAATAAGGATATTTTACACATTAATTTTATAAAACCAGCAAGTTTGCTCGCAGTTCAGTTAAAAAACAAGAGCAAATAAATTTAAGTTCATTCTTAAAGGACAGAAACAGCATTTATGGCCTTAGAGCTGTGTTGGTATCATTGATTGTCCAGCGCCTTTCGCTCATTTGTTTTTAAAAGTTCTTTCACTGCTGTGTGTTGAAGTTAGAGAGTAGAAAGTTACTCTGACTGCATAGGATTTGGGAGAATTACTGCCCCCTACAGGTTTGCCATGTCTATGAATGTGTTTGAAAACGCATTTATCCGGTTTTGTGTGGATGGAGATCTTATTTTTTTAAAGGACTGGAGGAAAATATTTTTTCTCTAGTCTAGTTTAAGCTTCTCCGTTTTGACGGAGATGGATTGACGCAACGTCATTATCCGTCAACGCAAGGGCTCTCCGTCACCTACGCAAGGACGCACGGAGTAGAGAACCATTTTTTAACGATCCGTCTACATCAACGGAGTGCGTTTGCATCTGATTGGTCAGTTTCAGTAACAGCCAGAGATCGCTTCACTAGAAATGGGATCTGTAGTTGCTGTAATCAGTAGTTAATGCAGCGTTTTGGCACTTTATGCTTTATATTGAAAGAAGAATTTATCTAATCTGTTCTTTTGGCGATTTTGAAAACAAGGAGGTGCAGGAAAACAACAAACAAGGCTGCTGTGCTTGTTTTCATGTGTTTCTAGAGGATTTTATGAGCTGCACCTCTAGTAAAAAGCTTTACAGCTAAATCAAAACGTACTTTCTGTCGTCCATTGCTCCTTGAGGAAGAAATGCGTTCACAAGCCTAGAAAAAAAAAATGAAACAATGCTGTGACAGTAGGCAGAGACGCCATGAAAAGTTAGCACCCCCTGCTGTCCTGGTCAAGCAACGCTGAAAAAACAATAGCGAGTGGAGAGCAAAAAACGGAGCACCATAAATGAAAACGGTCTCTGTCAATACGTCTGCGTCTTAGTGAAAATTTGCGGTCGGAGAAGCATAAACTAGGCTTTACAAAAAATGGTTACGTGTGTACATGGCCTTACACCCCTACATAGTAG
This sequence comes from Apricaphanius iberus, assembly GCA_028564705.1. Taxonomy (NCBI): domain Eukaryota; kingdom Metazoa; phylum Chordata; class Actinopteri; order Cyprinodontiformes; family Aphaniidae; genus Apricaphanius; species Apricaphanius iberus. Next base: position 152,728 of record JAPXFQ010001800.1, read on the forward strand.
CTTGTTTTGTATTGCGCTGCAAGAGAGCCCATGCAAGGTCCTGCAACACTTTTCCAGGCATTTAACCTTATTAAAATAATGTTGCTTATGAAGGAACTCTGATTTTTTTGCAAACTTTCTCTTTATTGCATCAACCTGGGCTTTATTGTGAATATCTATCCATTCTCGATGGCCACTTATTGTTACAGAGGCCATCAGCCATTTGGAAAGAGAAGGTATTCATGCTGGACAACTAACCTGTCCACCAAACACAGGCCAACCATACACACACGCACACACCTAATGACAATTTAGAGACTAATTAATGTAACATTCATGTTTTTGGATGGCGAAAAAAAAAAAAAGAAGAAACCAATGAGAGAGAGAAAGAGATTGATAGATAAAGTCTTTGAAGTGCATGGCTACGACAAATTTATGGCTTGTCAGAGCTTTCCGTTTTTAAGAAGCACAGAAGAAAATAAACCTTTCAAATAACCAAGTATAGGCATCATATTGGTTTGAAAAATGTGGTATCGTTGCATCACTAACAGATACTAATACTTAAAATATCTTTCACAATTGCTTGTTAATCATTTCATGTTGTTACAACAATGCTTTGCTTTTTCAACAGGTGCAGCACTTTAATAATTCAAAATTTCCTCACTAACTTACTGCAAAACGCAATTAAAAGGTTTTTGCCTCAACCTTCACCAAGTGTTGGAATGAGGAGTTGTTTTTCAGTGTAGTGTGTTGGCAAGAAGCAGACTACTCCTGATTTATGCCTTATTAAGCTAAGCATTTTATCCACAAGAACCTCACACACCAAAGCTTTAAAGTTATGATGCAAGAATTTCAGTAATTTAAAGGCTTTAGTACAGAAACCCATCATAGCAGGTGATAAAAGTTTGTTGGTCATGGAAATGCTTTTGGTATTTCATCACAAAGGCAATGACATCAACAGAAGAAAACTCAAACTAATTGATTTACTGGAACTTGTAGGTAATTTCTTGCAGACATCTTTGGTTTCCAGTTATTTTCCTGAAAACATGAACAGACAGGAAATACAAGTTCCTGTTGCTGTCAAGTAAACAGTCTGGACGGGCTGAAGCTGGCAGATGGATGGAGTCTCAAACTGGAGCGCTGAAAAGAGCCACTAAACTAAAAACAGTATTAAAAAGATAAATGCGTCTGCTCATTACTTTTAAAGGGTGCAAGAGCAGCGTGATGTGCGTCCTGTCACAGTCTTGACCAAAAGAAAGAAAAGACAGGCCAAGCCAGAGCAGCATGGGGACAGGAAGAGAGGGAGGAGAGTCAGAACAAGACAGAAAACAACAATGAATCAGCAACCGCACAGAAGCTAGAATGTATAGGGCAAGACTAGACTGAAGTTGAAGAAACTGACATTTTTCATAAATTTACTGAAAGCTTCCCAGCTGGAGCTCTAAAACAGTTTTAATAGAGGAACTCAACTCAGACAAAGAAACACCATCTGCCTCTTGGAGAGCTGAGTTTATCAGAGTAAAGGGCAAGCACCGAAAGCCAAAACAAACAAGCCTCTGTTTACTTCATAGAACTGCCAAATGGATGACATGCCCAGGGGAAGAACGTGAAATGGGAGTATTTCATAAGGATCCATCCTCCTCCTAGAAGGGCACCTCTTCCCAGCCGGGTCACCAAGCAGCATTCTTTTGCAAACATTTGGGTGGAGGATTTGAACCTCACCTGAGTTAAAGCCTGCACTTGACAAACTAAGTCAAAAGAGAAGTAACTTCTAGGTCAGAATGTCAACTACTTCATGCAATTTGCTGGGATTCCTTACATAGAAAACTTTTAACTGATTGGAATGTTTGTATAATTGTATTGAAATGACTTTTCTTGTAAATTGCCTTGAGATGACATTTGTTTTTTAATTGGCCGTATATAAATAAAAGTGTATTGAAAAATTGAATTGAATGTAGTTTTACCCCGATATGAATGTGTACCGACTCAGTCAGTTCCTCCAGAACATCTAAACACAGTGGCTTTTGTTGATGTTTACTGAATTCTTTGAAGGATTTATTTTAGGCCAGTCAAACACAGACTGAAAAACTGAACCAAATCCCAGGAATTGTTTTTCAAAGCATTTCGAAATCTTCACTCTGAAGCTTCGTCTGGGTAACACCCATCACATGTGTTGCACTGGATCTGTTACTCCAGTCTAGGAGAGCAAACTGGGAACATCACTGCATGTTTTGGCGCTCATGGATTTTCCTAGATTTTTTCTGACAAAGGAAAAAAACAAAACTAAAGATATAAATAACTGTGTAGATTTTTTTCTGTAACATTTAACTCCAAATTATTAGTGGAAAGTTCACTATTGTTTTTATTATTTTTTTGTAGCATGCCCCATAAATATTCCAAAGAAAACGCAGCCCAAGAAGCTGTAATTTTATAATACAATGCTACTTGACACACTATTGGCTGCCATTTCCAAAGCAGCCAATCAAGGATTGGCTGCCAATGGTGATTGGCTGTATCCCAAAAAGTGGAGATAAGGAAGACTGTAGAAGTTTCTTTCTGCAGTAGTGCTAACACGGTTTCCATTGCATGTATGAATGCATATGTAGGTATAATTGGTGTGTGAACTATGAAAATAGGAAAATTGCTGTTTATACTTTTTAGATTCAACTTTCCATCTCCAAAGAACAAGCTGGAAATGATCTGAAAATATGTGCACCTTTAGGAAATCTCTTTTCAGGCCCTTCATTCTTAAATGCTAATGCTAACGTTTTCAGTGAAGCTCTATAACATTTTATTTCAAATAACAGTAATACCTAGTTTTACAGTGTCTGTTATTCGACACACAGTGTTACGTTTTCTGTGTTCATGATATAAATCTCAATTGATCCGGGGGGAGGAACGATGGCAAGGGAATTTTCATTGAGAGTCTGTATAACTAGTAAGCCTCCAGTCACTAGGTGGCAGTGGTACTCAAACTAATCAACAGGATGCCTGTTCAGCAGAAGAAGAGGCATTCCCGGGCATACTAGTGAAGAGAGGTGTCAGAAAAAAAGATGCAGAACTTAGTGACCGAACATAAAAAAGGTGGAAAAAAGAATAGAAGAAGAAGAATAGAAAAAGACCAGGAAATACGGAAAAGCCTGCAAAGCCCTTGGGTACTGTAAATGCAGAATGTTATCCTCGTTTAATCTCTTCCGATAAGCTAAAGTAATATTGTTGCAGTTTTACAAAAAAAATTTAAGACGTTAAATACTTTTTTAAGCTGAGGAAGCAGGGAATCATTTGCAGATTTCTCTGAAGAATCGGAGTTAATAAACTAAATCGCAAAGTGCGTTCAGACTAAAAACAATAAAACTTCAATTTTAAATTGATGGAAAATAATCGAGAACCACTTATTTAAATAATTAATCCCTTGACATGACAGGAAAGAGAGAATAAAAAAAAAAACAACATTTGAATGTGGTTCATTCAAGTTCTGAAACAGAACATTTGAATCAGAATCAGTTTTAACAGATTAAAGTTTTACATGAACTTGAAATGAGATCTAAAATGGAATAAAAACTCTAATCGGTGCATTTTATAGTTACAGAAAAGCACATTGATAATGACTCAGCCAGGATAACAACGGGAAGTAGTTTTCTTTCTTCCAGCAAAGACGAGGATGCCACAGAAAAGGATCCGGGATAGTGAAAACCATTCACAAAATTCACTTAAAGAAAAAGAGAAGCAAATGGAACTAAGGCTTGGATTTGTGAGCCGAAGTGGGTATAATATAATCTTTGAGGAAGGTTTGAGGAAGCCTATGAACATATAAATGCCGACTGAAATAAAGAGAGACGCCTTTCTTTTCCATCATCCAACGGGAATTAACAGACATTCTCACTGGACCTATTGAGTCTTCCTAAGCAGCAATGGGGGGTGGGGGGTGGGGTGCAGCACAGCATGTAGCCTGTCCATCAGCATCTGTTCCAGACGTATTTAGAGAACAGAGCCGACACCGATCAGTCACTGTCCAATCCCTGCTGAGCCGGTGACAGCCTCAGCAGCTGTCAGTCAGCTTCAATACACACCCAAACAAAGATGCCACGTTATGTATTAAACATATATGATACTATTGAAGTATTCATGTATAATAAAATTACCTATATCTGTATTCAAGATGCTTCCTCATGAACACAGTACCAGCTGCAGACACTTTCGATATAAAGGAACAATAAACAGATAAAAACTTTCCTAAATACACATCCCACAACTATATTTGCGTTCCTAATTAATCAAAAAGTTATGTTAATTTGTTCATTAAAAAACAAACACCTGTTTATTCAAGTGTTTTTGTTTCTGTTCATTTTGATGATTATACATACAAAAGTTTCAAATTTAAAATAATGGTACATTTACAGAAATCGGTGCTGAAGAATGAACTCAGTTCCAATCGTCATTGATAAATTTTCAATGTCTGCAATACTGGAATTGCAAAGGACTGCATGGATGGCAATACTTGGCTGAAGATTACATTTTAAGTATCATGCAATCACACCCTGCATGGCAATCTGGACAGGTGATTGGTCTCCAACTGCCCTTGATGCTGAACATGTGTAAATTGCAATTATGGAAAAGAAGTAAAAGAGTTGGGAAAATGTGGGTTAAAACAGTCACTCTAATCATGCCACACCAATATTCTGCAATCATATATAAAATACAGATTTTCCTGATACTGTGAAGCCTTGATAGAGATGTACAATCTCATGGGGAAGACAGCTGGCCTGACAGTTGTCCAGAAGACAGCCACTGACACCCTTCTAGAGAGCTGTGTCCAAACGTTACCGTGGAAAATTAAGCGGAGGAAAAAAGTGACAGAAGACATTGCACGGGCAACAAATAAAACTGCCTTGAAAGTATTCCTGTTCAAAGGTAATACTAAATTGTCTAAGGAGCAAAATGTAGGTGTTTAATCATCTATGAACTAAAATATTACTTTTGAGTTAAATTACTGTAATAAATTACCTTATAAATTGCTCTAATGTATTACGTTGCACCTGCACGGATAATGCCCACAGGTTTTGTCGTATTCGGTCAATGGTTTAAATAAAGAATAAATCCCAAACAGGTCATGATATAAACTAGTCCAGGACTATCAGCTCCTCTGAGCTATTCTACTTCAGTTAACTGCATGTCCTTAGAAGCAATGTCTGTGTAATCGCTCTGACAGGTCTTGGGTACGTCTGAAGATAAGCTTCAAGGAAACACAGCTCTCCAGGTCTGCACAGACCATCTATTAAAGCTGCATTTCTCTTGTGTGTGCAAATGTCTTAGCTGAACGGTAGCACACCGGAAATGGGTCGTCATACTGGCTGAAGACGATTTAGTTCTTTGACAACCTGTTAAAAGGTCAATACCTTTAGAGACAGTGGGTCTCATTTATCAAACTTGCGCAGAAAACGGTGTATATTTTGGGTGTATATTCCAAATACGCAAGACTCAACATGGGACTTATGAACGTGTCGGATCCGCCCAGATTTGTGCGTAAAGACCTGCGCTTGTTGATAAATGTCACGGATGAAACAAGCGTATTTATGAAAGTCACGCCTATAAATATTCACCAACCGCCTCTTCCACGCCTTGTTTTTGCAACATGGCTGAACGGCAGACGACCAAGATTGTTAAAAAGAGGAACTTCCCTAGCAGGAAATAGGTCACAGGCAGACCCAACTCCATGGTGCGTCTTGTGTGCGCTTGGAACGGAGGGTTATTAGATGCTCCAACAACCTTTGTCACCTAAAGCATGACATTCAGTTATTCATTGTTATATTACACAGCTGGTGGCCAGAACACCCAGTATGGATAGCACCTGCAGTGGGACCGGAATGACAAGATGCCGCGGTTGTGCGCATTTTCCCACATCTTATAAAAACATCTAAGCTTTAACCATACATTGCATATCATGTTGTAGATAGAACATTTCTAGTACTTTTTATTAATTTATGTTCATATCTGTTACACAATGTTTACATAGTAACTGTTTCACTGCCACTTTAGGTCTATTTAGGGTTTTATTTTTATCTAAGCCACATTACAGGAGAGAGAAATGTTTTTTTTTCTTCAATTTTTCTGTATGCTGCTGCTATTGAGAAATCGACAATTTTTGGGAGACTTAAGAGTTTGACATTTTGCACCGTATTTAATGACAGACTATCATAAAAAGGGGGATCAGCACGCAAATCCGTTCCAAAAATATTGGGCAGCTGAAAACATGGGTAATATTGAAAGGAAGAAAAAAGACGACTCGCACACTAACTGCAGCAATTAAGGCACTAACTTTTTAAATCGACTACAATTTGGAGCCCTGTGGTGTGCGAGGCGCCCCTTGTTTATTTAATATGAAAGACGATCATGACATAACCCAAACATAACTTCATGAAATTGCATATTTGTAATGTGAGAGGTCTAGGCATACTTTTTCCAGCACGGGAATATTTAATATTGTCTAAATCTTGAATTTTATGCATGCACCTTCATTTGCGTGTTGCGATGAAGGTTGAAGTGGGTGTAAAATTTACACCACCTCCTGACTTGGTGTATATTTTTGGCGCATTGTACGCTCACGTCCAGATTGATAAATGCCGAAAAGTGCACATTTTTTGTGTACGTAACATTTACACCCTGATTTGGTCGTACGCAAGTTTGATAAATGAGGCCCACTGTTCTTAGACCTGATCACTAGGCAACTAAACTATTTCTGAGTAATGCTGTTTATGAACACAGGATAAGAAAGAGTTTGGCTGAGTCAGAGAAAACATCTGGAGGCATTCCTGAGACGCCTGAGGGGTGACAACAGCAAACCTGGCAGGAAGCATGGGAGGGAAATGAGGGAAGGATAAGGAGAAAAAAGTAAAACAAGGAAAGGCAGCAAAGCATGGCATGATAAGGAAACTCGAGTTAGGGCTTTAAAACTAACCTTGTGGTAACCTTGTGGTAAACTTTTGCGCCACAGTTTTAGTTGGACTTCTGTACTATAAAGATTTTCCTTCCTATGAAATTTTATTTTGCTTGATTTAAGTGACATTTAACACTGGATTGTTAAAGCACTAATGGGGAGCTGCATCTATGAGCTAAATATTGAAGCCTTTGCATCATTATGGAGCCAATTTACAAGGTAGTTGTGGGCAATATAAAATGTATAAGGTATAAATTATATAAATTTAGCCAAAGATAGAGATTTTGACTTTAGATTATGAATTTTGAGGATGTCATGATCTACATACTTTTAACCAGGTACACCTAGATATGGAAGTTCAGCGCTTGTCTTAACTCTAAATATTGAAAGTTTAGAGTTTGTTGTTATTCCATTTCACAGAAAAGAAACCTGTTGAACTTGAAGCATTCTCAATTCAAATATTTGCAGGTTTCGTTCTGTGTAATATTAAATGTATAAATAACCAGGAAAGCAGACAATTTTGAAACTTATTTTAATAATATTTGGCCTTTATTTGAAATATCTTCATCTTTATTTAAGTTGTGAGAGTTTTGTGATGAATTATTTTGGAAAAAGAATGTAATAATTTTAAATGCATCTTGCAATAAAAACAATATTTCTGTCAACGTGTCTGGATGTTCATAAGCAGTCATTGTGACATAAAAAAAGCAAAAAAAGAATATACAGCAATATATATATATATAGTTACTGCACGTTCTTTTGATTATATCACAATATAGATGTGAGGCCACATCGCCCAGCCCTGAAACAAGGGTTCTGTAGTCAGAGTAATTAACCCTAACCCATCTTAATCCTCAATGAACACTGAGTCAGACACACATGTTAGCAAAGCTTAAACTCTTAATCTCTTTATGTGCAAGTTTGTGCTTAGCAGCGGCATAAAGCCCCCACTACGTACATCTTATTTATCAACAATAAAACCTTCAGACAGCGTTGTGCACGCATATAAAAGAACTGGTTCATGAGTGGCGATCACTTTAAGAACTTGGAACTAAATTATGATTTTTTTTTTCATAAAGAAATGTCATGAATGCAACTCAAGCTGATGTCATTAATGATGCTATATTGATTTGAGAACTAAGGGGTTTTTTTTCCACGGCAAACATTTGGGGTTTTATGTGGGAAAGAGGTGCAACATTTCCCTCCAAGGTGAAACTATGGTGACTGGTGAGTCTGTTTGGGTACAGGCAGTGTGAACGGTAGTAATAGTGTCTGCCTCTCTCCTGTTTTTAGACCTGACAATGACTGGAAAACATTGAAGGTTAATGCCTTATCCATTAAAACCGATGTTACATTTTATTTTTGCATCCCAATTTTGCCGTTACTTGAAAGAGATGAGCAAATGACTGAAACTGTTGCTCAAAACATTTATTCACTTCCAACTTTTTTTCCTCAGACCATAATAAGAGGTTTGTAGCCAAAATAACCGCTGAGATAGTCTTTTATTTGCATAATTGAACATTTAGCTCTGTCTGGAGAATTCGGATGAAATAAAAAAACAGTTTGCGTTAACAAAGACAACATAAGAAAGTAAAACAGATGTTAAAAAAAATAAAATAAAAAGGCTAAGTGCAGGCTAATTTAAAGCAACTTTAATTGCCCTGTTGTTGAAAGTTTGCTATACAAATAAAATTGCCTTGCATTGCCTCAGTTACAAATAATGTATCCAGAATTTGATCTTTAGCAAACCCGTGCTACAGATGAACAAGAAAGTATGTTCCACATAGTGCGTTTTGTTTCCTCACATTTCGACCCATGTAACAGAATCTTTTAGCCATGCAAAAATCCACATTGCAGCAAAAGTTAAAAAATGTACAGATAATATAAAAAAACCCAAACAATATTTTATTTAAACAAAACCATCTCGTCTATAGAAGTGAAAACAATCAGCTCAATAAAAATCTAACTTTTTTATACCCTGACTTCTCTGGTGACCTCCGGTTGTTTTCTTTCAACCCAGCTCCCTTGCTGACATGTCTTTTCATTTCTGTTCCTGCGAGCAGAGGGAGGGGATGAGGCTGCAGGGAAGAGAAGAGCCAAACAACTCCCTTCCCCATGAGGCAGGCAAAGGCCAAGGAAGCCTCTGAGCGGAGAGAGACTGACAGACTGAAGGAGGTGGACAGCTAGGGAGAAAGAACCAGCAGGGAGGGACAGAACAGAAAGAAGGAATGCCAAAAAATGATAAAGAAACAGGTGGAGGAGGAAGGGAGGACGGTTGGGCCACAAAGCAGGAGGCGACCGATGGATAAAAGAGCATGTGAGAGCACACTGGGATGCCCGACTCGCTGCCAAAGAGACAGAAATCAGACACACTGAGGCAAGGAAAGGGGATGAGGTCACGAGAAAACTCATGTTCATGGGTTGCGAACAGTTCACTATGAGCACTTTTGGCAAAATATCTCACATGCATGACGTAAGATACCACATTTAAACCCTAAACGTCACTAAGCCAACTAACAAGCCGTAGGAGTTGTCTTCACTTCATGCAGTGATGTTGGAAGGTCTACTGATATACTCTATACGTTTCAAAATGTGTTCTTTCTGAAGAGTATGCTGTTGCAAATCCTGCAGCACCTCAAGAAAAAAACAAAACGCTGAACCATATATGTGACTGGAAGAGAAGGAACAGAGAATGAGGCTGTGGGTTCACGGCCGTGTCAGACCACAGGAATAATCGGGCGCTTCTGTTGCCCTAAAGTTTAAAGCTAAAGGATATAAGAACAGAAGTAAATTAAATAAAAGAGTTCACACTATAGTTTTTGCATAAATATGAGGAGATTTTAGGATTTGGTTTAATCATTTTTCATTCTTGACAGATAAACCAAGTCTACAGGTTCAGCTTTATTCGATAAAATAATTTTCAAGAGCAACAAACATTTAAAAGTAATGTGATGATGAAGGGTTATTACCAGCAATTAACGTTTACAGTCAATATGAACTTTATTCATGGTGGTTTCGCGATTCACCATAAATCGATTGTTTTGTGAAACATGACAAAATCTATAATTTCAATTCAGTTTATTTATATAGCGCCGTTTCACAACAGATGTATGGTGATACAGAATGCTCTAAATCAATTGTCAAAATAAATGAGAAAAACACAAGTCTGGCCTTGTGGAGGGGACGGACGGGGATGGCTGTTTTAGCTATTCAGCACAAAATTATAAAATACAGCAAATAATCTTGCAGTTTAGTTGTGAAAGGAGTGTCTATGTTGTGTATTACTTTAGCAGCAATGTTCTCTTTGCCCCAGACATGTCCACTTTTCATGGGGTGTCTGGGGCAGCACCCCTGAGCTGCAGTGGAGTGCAAGGCAGCTTATGTTAACAAGGCGACAGCTAGGGTTGTGCAATATATAACATTTCGCGTCGACCAGTGTCCTAATCGAGCAGTACGTTTGAGCCTTACAGTTCATTTTATTCAAGACTGGGAGATCCAATCAGCATGTCTCCAAACAAGTTATTTACCCCAAGTTTTGGGTTTAACTTTGACTAAATATTTGCTCTGACTTTGTGATAAAAAAATATTGGGATTTATATATTGTATATCGATTTTTAAATACATCAGGATATGACATTTGGTCCATATCGCACCGCCCTAACGACAGTCCAAGTGTAGCGGATGAACCGCAAAAAATTTCCTTCATCCCGTCCTGGTTGTAACTAATGTGTGGCGGACTCAAGGTGCACATAGCTGGCAGATTGCTTTCAGTGTATCACAAATCATCCTGTTGGTCATACTGACACAAACAGGCTAAGATAATGTAGCGATCATGTATTAAATGGACAGCGAAAAATCAAAGACTGAAATATACACTGTAGGTGTCTTTGGCAACATAATCCTTTTTCATTTTTATTACTTTGAATAGAGAAAATCATTTTTTCAGATCATAGTTCCAGATTTTGATGAATTTTTGACATGTTTCGTGTCTGCTGCTTTCAGAAGAGAATCAAGGCCACAGAAGAAAAAAATATTTATTTCTGACTTTTTCCTCAGAATTCTGATTTATTTTTTCTTAGTGAACACCCGCTTTATTACCAGCAAGCAGTTTTAGTGACAAGTAGAGATGTGCAGGGGAGTTCTTTCTGGAGGAACATGTCTGATTTAAGTGCCTTTTTAAGTGGCTGATAGGTCCCTGAAGATGTAGTTTTAGTAGTCAGAATTCTGAAATTAAAGTAATATACTTGGCTTGTTTCTCTATCACCCAATCATATAAAAGCACTTTTAAATACCATGTTGTTGAAAGTATGCTAGACAAATAAAATTGCCTTGCCTTGATACCACCCAATGAAAAGCTCTGGATATCCAGTAACGTCTGAAACTGCTGAAGGAACACTGCCTTCAGATCCGGCAACAGGGACCACTACAACACAGCCCAAGCCAACCAGAAGAGAGGCATCAGGAATGCAGAACAGAGGAGGAGAATAACAACACAGCTGGCAGATGTGGCATCTGACCAACCACAACACCACCCTGGGAACTGCCGACAGTGATCTCGCACTGGTGGAGGAGCGGAAAATCATCTTCGCATGCTTCGAGGTCACGGCAACAGAGGCACAAGTGGACATGACGTGTGGCGCACCCTGTGGGCCGTCAACCTTAGCAAGGCAACAGGACCTGATAGAGTTCCATATCGTGTACTAAGGAATTTACCTTTAACCAATCCCTTGCCAGTTAAATTGTCCTACTGTGCCACAAGTCCTCCACCATAGTGCCCGTGACCAAGAAGCCCTATATCTCTGGCATGAATGACTATAGACCAGTGGCACTTACCCTAGTACTCACCCAGAGCACAAAGCAGTGCTTTGAGTTGCTGGTACGTAGTCAGATTACAGCAGTCCTGACCGCCAGCCTTCACCCACACCAGTTTGCCTACGAAGTGACCAAATCCACAGAAGACGCCATAGCTAGAGCACTCTATTCCATGTTATCACACCTGGAGGGACAGAGGAGCTATGTGCGGATGCTTTTTTTGGCTTATAGCTCTACATTCAACATCGTTCTTCCACACAAACTGGTGGTCAAGCTGAGAGACTTTGGGCTTCCTCACAGCATCTGGAAATGGATCAACAACCAGACAGTGAGAGTTGGCAATCACATTTCCTCAACCCTAAGTCACCGCACTGGCTCCCCCTAGGGCTGTGTGCTTAGTTCCCTGCTCTACTTTCTTCACACGCATGACTGCAAACCAGTTCCTCAGAACAACATCACTGTGAAGTTTGCAGACGACACAACTGTGCAGGGGCTCATCTCCAGGGGTGACGAGTCTGCCTATAGAGATGAGGTGGAGCATCTGTCGTCTTGGTACATGGCCACCAACCTCCTCCTCAACACTTCAAAGACCAAATAACTCATAAAAGACTACAGAAGGAAATACACAGAGATCCCACCTCTAATCATCAGGGGAGACTGTGTGGAGAGGGTGTCAGACTTTTACTTTCTGGGAGTAAACCTAGAGGAGAAACTGTCCTGGGCCATAAAAACATCTGAGCTGCTGAGAAAAGCCCAGGAGGGACTTTATTTCCTCAGCATACTCAGGAGGAATAATATCACATAGGAACTGATGGTCTTCTTCAACATAGCCTCCATCAGAAGCATACTATTACTTGTGTTGAAAGTCTGCTATACAAATAAAATTGTCTTGCTTTGCCTTACTAACATACTGGACAAAAATCGGGTACACCAGCTGTACAGCAGCTCAGAGGAAAGTGCTCTAGAGCAGTGTTTCCCAACCCTGGTCCTCAAGGCACACTGCCCTAAATGTTTTAGGATTTTCCCTTCTTCAGCACAGCTGATTTCAGTTGTAGGCTGATTAACAGGCTGTTGCTGAGCTGCAGTCATCTATATAAGGTGTGTTTAAGCAGGGGAACTTCTAAAACACTCGGGACAGTGTGCCTTGAGGACCAGGGTCGGGAAACACTACTCTAGAGGGTGATAGAAACCGCACAAAACATCGTTGGCTGCCCCCACTCCTTTCACTGACCTACACAGCTCCCACGGTCTCAAAAAAGTCTGTAACATCATAAAGGACACATCACACCCAGACCACTCTCTGTTTGAATTGTTTAACTGTTGCCCTCAGGCAGACGGTAAAGAGCAATCAGAGAAAGGACAAATAGACTAAAACACAATATCCTACCGAAATGCTACTAATAAATAATAGAGTCTGAGCAGTCTTTTTTTAATGGTTAAATGCACTGCATGCATGTATATGTGTGAGGTCAGTGGGTGTGTGTGTGTTTTGGCCAAAGTTGGGGATTTTGTTTTACTTCTTTATGGATGAAGCACTGATTGGAGAGCCCTTTTTAATTTGTGATGCACACGTGACAATGGCAAATACAGAAACTGTGATTCAGTAGATTCCAAAGGAACTCAAGTTTTAAGTTGGGACTGTCCCCGCACATTATGTCTGGAGATGAATAAACAATGAAACTAACCAGCTTTGCCTTTAATAGTACTTCTATTGCTTCAGCGGAGCCGTGACTAACAGCTGACTCCAAGCAAGTCACACAGCAAGTTTCGTCATGTGAAACTTGTAGCTATACTCTGTGTGTGTGTGTTTGGGGAAGATGTGTGCTATGGAGCAGATTGTATTTATGCTCCAAGAGCAGCTAGGAGCGACTAATGTGTTGCAGCTCTGTACGGGCATTCAACAGAAGAAAAAGACAGGGATGTTCGTGTTGACGAGCCCCAAGAACGCCCTGGGGATCCTCTGCTTGGTGTGTGTGTCACTGCATACAGAGCGTTGACAGTTGGCCTCAGGTGTGGCCAGAGTTCCAGAGAGTACAGCAACAGGTCTTTTTGTGTGCATTTTAGAGACTTGCTGGGACAAGTTGAGAATTCACTGACGATTATTTACCACAGAGATGTTAGTGGCTTATGGTAGGAATGTCTGGAAACAATTTTTTTTATTTATATATGAATGATGTGATTTCTTTGTGGTAGTAACACTTAACACATGGTTAATTTTGGATAAAAAAACCCTGCAATAAATTAAATCAACCGCCACAGGCCAGTTCGAGACGACAGAAGCATCAGCTGTGGAAACAATTTTTGCAAACTCAGGTCTCAGATATCTAATAACTGAGATGATTTCTCATCAAAAGCATGTCACATTTTTAGCTAATTTTACGCTTATTGACTCACCCAGACAAGTTTGGAGCCACTTTGAGTCCTTTAGGAGACGTTTATTTCCTGTCGTGACTGGCGTATATCCATATAATGGGAGTCAATGGAAGGGCAGGAGATTTGCCGACTGTAGTAACGTATTTTCTTCCCCTTAAAGTCCTTTTTTAACCCTGATTTTTTTGTGCAAATTAAGTTGTTCCTAAGTCATAACTGAAGATATTTCTTGTTACAACAGTTTTTCTCGTACTAAAAACAAAAAAGATCACGAATAAGTACGTATGGGGCTTAGTATAATTGCTTATTGTTTGTTACGGTTTCTTACAGAGTTATAATGGGAGTCAAACAAGGAGATATCCAAAGTGCGTTGCTGGAAACCCATGTTTCACTAACACATTCATTTGCCAGCTGTACTTTGAAAATAGGTTTGACTTAAAGAGTAAAGGGAAATGCTCCGTTTACATATTGTGACTTTCCAAAAAAGCCGACTTTCGGGTAAAAGTGCGCCAAGATTACCATCTACCAGTTTGGTATGTGTGATCATGGCAACTCTGCTCATGCCACAACTCTTCATTGTATTAACGCTTTGAATCATAGGACCAGTATGGCGAAAACATTTATGGTAAGTGGGGTACACCGTGATAGCTTTAACTGGGGCAATTTTTTAGAGAATACTTAAAGATTTTTCTGTATTAGACTGACTTTGTCCAGAGCACTTAAATGGGGGGCACTTCTATAGCCTACTGCTTTCCAAGTCATACAAAACTAGTCATATTCACCCATTTGCCCTCAAACAGTCACACAAAAGAATCTGCAATAAAACTCACAACCCTTTTGATTGCAAGTGGCTACTCTCCCCACAGGAGCATAGATATCCATCAGTTTTCAGCTGATAAAAAGAATCAACATCCATCACCTTGGTTGTGCAAGAGCCATTTTTATAACAAGGAACAAAAAGTCATCCAGACTTAACCTGTTACATAATTTGCTCCTAATCCGAACATCCCAACGTTTAATATTGCTAAAAGCATTCTGCTTTCCACTGTTTTACTGAGAGCGACGGACGGGGATTTAGAAATACGAAATAAAGCGAAACTTTTAGGGAGCGATGCTTGGAAATATTTTGACACAAATTAAATGAACAAACAAGTTTTCCAGAAATTGCGAAAATGAATGCTATCATTTCTTAATGAAATGTTATTTTAATTTTTTGTTGTTGGTTTAAGTCAGGCTATTTAATGCAGCTGGGAATGATTGAGTAATCTCTTTTTAATTGTTATGTGAAAGAGCATTTCAGTTCAATCTCTAATCACATAGCCCACACTTCATTTTTTTTACTTTAATCAGAGCTGCAAACAAAGCTCAGAGATATAAATTGTGTCTGCAGGGAAAACAATTTGTCCCTTTTTCACATGCAACTATGGTGACAAATACCAAAGCCAAGTTTGACTTTAGATGAGATAATCTGGCGGTGGTTCTGACATAATATTTTCATTTGTTCAGCACTGACTCTCTGACTAAAGCTCAGACGGTAGAGGCTGAATAAAACCAGACGTCATACATACTTTGTGCTAAATAAAGGAACTAGTGCAGGAGATCTGATTTCTGACAGCAAAAATTACGTGTTGTAGGAAATTCCCATATAAGACCACAAAACAGAACAAAAGGTCTCATAACGGCTCATCTATTCA
This sequence comes from Apricaphanius iberus, assembly GCA_028564705.1. NCBI lineage: Eukaryota > Metazoa > Chordata > Actinopteri > Cyprinodontiformes > Aphaniidae > Apricaphanius > Apricaphanius iberus. Next base: position 168,517 of record JAPXFQ010001800.1, read on the forward strand.
TGCTATAAATTCATGTTGTTTAGTTATTTACGCCGTTTCGGCATATGGGAAAAATCATTAAGCAGCGCTTTGTTTCATCTGCAAACACCTGCTGTTCAAAGAGCTTTGACTCCGCTTGTTTTTTTAAGCTCCACCTTTGCTGGCAAACATCTCTGGTACAGACAAGATCACACCCTCCTGTTAGCACTTGGAACAGGCTTCAGAACATTTCCCTCATGATTCGGTTGCATCCTGTTTCCAGGCTCATTTGTGACATCACAGCGCTGACCGATTGTTTTTGATAGCTGTAAAATTCAATTAAATAACACTTTATCCCGAATGGAAATTAAATGTCACACTCATCCAAATATCTTCAAAGAGTGGATGATAACTATAAAGGATCTTCAGTAGCAGTTAGTCATGCAACTAATCTGAAGAGTCCTCTAACTAAAGAAAGTGTTGCTGTATGTCAGTCTCATTACAGTCATGGGATCCATTTCCAGGCAGAAGAGACATTTCACAGTGGCATTTTTTGGATGACACCACCATTTGTTGGTCAGCGCTGCTAATCCACTTCATTTTTTGCTTTTGCTTCTACTTTTAGCATTTCTGTCTGCAGAGCCGTTGGTAAGTATTTAGGTGCCCAAAGCACAAATGCTCTGTGGTTCCCCCTCCCCCTCAACAAAAAGGGAGAAAAAAAAAAGAAACAAAAGCACAATGTGTCAGTGTGTCTCTTTATTTCTGATACAACTTCTTTATTTTCATTTTGAGTTGCACTAAAAAGATCTATTGAAATCTTAAAACACTACATTGATTTTGCCCCAACAGCACCACACAATTAAAGAAATATCTTAAAATAATACCACAACTATTATTTAAAAATCTGTGAACTATTAAAGATCTGTAAAATTATTGTAGTGGAACTGAAAGTTATAAATCGTATGAAATACTGTATTTAAATATTAAGTTAAACCTAAATGTATTAAGGTACAAATATCTTCAATTAATAACGATTCATAAGTAGAAAAACAAAAACCTGCATAACTTACCCAACACAGGGAAGTTACTGTGTTATAATTTAAGATCTAATTTTACCCTCGATAGTCTCGACTGCTTAAGTTTAAACTCCAGTGGCTAATGAAAAAGACAAAAAATGTAAAACTAAACACTGCAGCTTCAAAAAGCTGTGCAGAACTTCATTTATTCCAACTTTTCCTCGCAGGGTCAGGGGACATATAACAACACACACTGCTAATGGCAATTTAAAGTAATCAATTGACCTAATAGTTAAATCTTTCGACTTTGAGGGAAAGCCAGAGCAATCAGATTGACCCCACACATACATAGGGAGAACATACTAACTCTATGCAGGAAGACCCGGGGTATTAAAACCAAGATGTTCTTTGTTGCAAGGCACCAGGCTCCCTTCTAGTAATTAACTGAGCAAGGGTCCAGGGCAAAACATGCAAGATCATATGTCTAAAAGTTTACATTTTTCTGAAATTTTACTCTCCCTCAAAAGAGAAACCACCAAAAAGAGCCACATCTTCCCCAGACATTCACACCAATCCATTAGACAGGTGAAAAAGAAATAAATACAATTTATGACTGGCACAGGAAGGACTTAGAGGGATAAGAATACGAAATAATGCAGAAATGCTTACATTTTTTGCCCTAACCCATAATGTATTTTCCAGAGATAAAAAAAAGTTGTTACACAGTAAAGTTTTAAGCTACTTATTAATATAATAACAAAAGAAAGAGTGAATACACTTACGAAACATATACGTTGTCTATAATATGAACAGCAGAGTGGATAATCGATACATATATGGATAGTGATGTTGGAGTGATTTTTCCCCAATTACGCATTCCTACTGAAAGCTGTTTTTAAAATATCGGGGCAGCAAACTCCGGAATTATAATAATATAATAATCTTTGAGCTAATCTATTAAAGTAAAAGAGGACAAAGTCTACACCCTTTTTTCTTTCCCAGTTCAGTTTACTTCTTTCACTCATCCCATTCCAAAGCAACAATCTTTTATTTTAAAACTTTATTAAACATGTCAAATCCAAATGTTTATGTATTTTGTGTGTTTTTGAACAGACTAGCAGCTCCACCCTGCTATCTAACCATTCGTCCGTTCAGGCCACACTTTAGATACTCCCACCAGACTAAATGTTATCAGTAAAACTGGATCTCCAGCCTATTGTTAACACCTCAGATTGTTTGTGAAGGACTTTAATAACTCCCATACCCTATTTATAACCCATAAGCCACCATGCCTGCTTATGACGCAGGCAACACGGCACCGAGACGAGCACACGCCCTTCAAGACAAACTCTGATAAAGGCAGCCTGAAATGCTGTCAAAGATCTAAGAAACCTTACAAGATTCTTCTGCACATTTTCAAGTATATTTTTACCAGTTTGCATCAAAACATCTAACACTCCTAGAGCTCACTAAAAACAGACCAGATTTCAAGTGAATTTGTTACATTAATCATCTTTAATCTTCAAGTGTTTGTTCCAATTTAGACTTGAGGGTTGATAAACAGCAACAACAAATGAGGGGAAAGGAGGGCCAACCACCCAAAGTGGTATCCATGCTGAAGAGGTCTGCAGAGAGCAGCAGCTACTGGACAGCAGGAGGAAAGAGATAGCAGGAGAGGCTCCAACAGAAAGGAGGGGAGGGAAAGATAACAGACAGAGAACATGGTGGATTGTTTTACACTCACAACTGTTGCTGTTCCGCCAAATTTAGTGACCGACAATCCGATTTTAGATCATCCTTTGGCAATATATACACTAAACTGTTAAAAATCACAGGTTTGTGTTCTTCAATGAGACAGCTGGGATTGTGGAAACAAGGGACATGGCCACAACTTGAAGCACTCACCTGAAGATACGCCTAAGGGGATCTGGCTGTTCACAGTGTTTAGATTCTCATGTATGCTCTCCAAATGCACTCAGTGCTTTAACTACAAGAAGAAAAAAAACTGAATCCAAAGCACATTATTTCCTGCGTCAGATTCCTCTGATCATCGTCAGAGAAACACTGGAGGCTCATTCTGTGACTTTAACCTGCATTCTTAAAGTTATGGTTTTTCTAATGTAATTTTCTTTCAACAAGCTGTTGAGCTTGTTGCATTTGGACGTCAAGTAAATATACAGAAAACACCATAAAGCATCACTGGATGTTCTTTCACCTTGCTAAAGGATGGATAGATGTACACATATATAAATTATCAACTGTATTTGTATTCATAAGTAAGCATTCAAAAACCATTTCTCCTGCTGAACATTTATCTTGACAAATGTTATTTTAATTTATTTTAGCCTTTAGAATTCCAGAATTTGCCCTTAGGTTTATATTTTTGTCTGTCTGATTACATCCTTTTAAGGATATTAAAACAGATGTTATTTAGTTCTCAAGTAAGCTTTTCACCAAATACATTTTTACTCTTACACAAGTGATTCTTTGGACAGCTACTTTTTACTTTTAGTTGAGCAAAAAATCTTGAAGTAGTGCTACTCTTGAGTATAATTTTTGGGTACTCTAGCTACCTCTGTATATCACAAAAGACTGGCTGGAGTAAGTAATTGTTGGTTAATATATTCTAAGTGTTGTGAACTTTTATATTACATGTCAAGATAATATTTATCCGGTTGAACAGACTCTCACAGCAGGAGATACTCACACTGGAAACAAAGATCTTCATCTAAAGTGATGGAAGAACAGATGATGAAACAAAAGGAAAGAGGAGGCCTACATCGCAACATTTACCAAAAATGTTATTGCAAGATTTTCTACTATCATGACATTTGACATTTTTTTGGTAAAATTAGTGTGCTTATTACTAATATTTGCTTAAGCCTATACATAAAAGAATAAGAAATGAATGTTACAACAATTTATGAGTGTCTAGGGATAGCGCTATGACGGAGCAGGAATAATCATTGTTGGCTTTCTGTTTCGGATTAAACGAATAAAGAAAAAGAAAAAAACTAAAACTACTAATGAACATGAAATGTTTTTACTCTCAAGTCATGGCATCAATTACGTCAGACACTTCTGGAAGTAATTAAAAAAAACGTTTGAAACAGAAAAACTCAAAATAGCCATCCTTGAGTTAAAAAGTGCTTTCTAGTTGGTAATTTCAGCTTTACAAATTTATTCCTACTCAAATCTCTAATTAGGGGTTCTGCCACTGCTTTGTTAATTAAGTGTTTACCAGCTAACCCCCTGCTGAGGGGGAACAGTCACCACTGAAACGCTACAATGTGGGGTGAATAATTGGAACGCAAGCTGGCATGCGAGGAGGTGGACAAAAATTAAAGGCAGTAAAAGGCTAAATACTATCTTCTATAAAGAAAGCTAAAGGTTTCCTTTAGTGAAATTATGTTCCATCTTAATTATTTCTACGTTATTGTGGCTCTAAAACTGCACAGATTTGTGAAAAAGCCTCATCTGACAGTATGATTCAGCTTTATGCCATTTACTAACTAATTTCCACCCAAAAATGCCTTGTTTTCAACACAACCAGGCAGCATAAACTCTTCTGTTTATCTCGTCGTAAGGATCCACGGCTGCATTAACCATTACATAAAGAAAGTGCCACATGTTAGGTGGCTTTATGGAGAGATCAGACTTTTTACAGATGCTTAAAGCCGTCTGCTCCCCAACAGTGTCGCAGAGTGTCAACTTTAACCAAGTGGCAGTTTAAAACGCACAGCAGAATTGGGCGATGAAGGCTGGGATCGATGCGTATTGCCCCGGGCTTCCTGGCGCTGCTCTAATGAGGATGGACGGCTTATTGTTGTTACATATGCACTGGGTTCCTACACAGCTTTAGAAAAGTCTGGAATTTGACTAGAGTATTTCCCAGATTTGGATAGAAATAAATTCGGCTGATGAAATATTTATATTAGCAGAATTTAGAACTGCTTTAGTTTTTGAACGGTGTGTCCTTTTTGTTCTTCATTATGTCTTTCCTTCCGCTCGTCTTACTCCCTTCTCAATCCTTGGGTCTAGGCCTGGCCTAAAAGACCTCAAATCTATATTGCAATGTAATCTAAAGCATGTGGGGTCATGATGTGAATTGCTATATATTATTTTTTTCTTTATACATGTCAAAGTGACTGCTCATGAATGTTCTTACTTTCCAGACACATTGCAGTAGAACAACTTCAAAAACGGTTTAGAATGAAATTTAAAGAACAATTATTGTGCAAAATGCATTTAAACAATATTCAAATATTTTTCAAAAATAATCCAACACAAAAATTCTAACATTATGAAGATATTTTACATAAAATGAAAGCTAAATATTAAAAATAAAGTTCAAAATTGTCTGTTTTCTTAGTTACTTATTTAAACATTTAATATCAAACAAAAAGAAACCTGCAAATATTCGAGTTAAAAATGCTTAGAGTATGACAGGTTTATTTTCCGCTAAATGAAAAACAACAAATTTTAAACTTGCAATATCTAGTTTGAAAAGGAACACTGAAATGCAATATCTTTGTGTACCTGGTTAGAAGTATGTAGGCACAGCTTGATGGCATAATCAAAATGCATAACTGTGGTATACTTAAAACCTCTATCTTTGGATAGATTTATATAATTTCCACCTTATACCTTTTATATTGCCCACCACTACTTGGTATCCATCCTTTCTTCCACATTTTCTTGCATTCCCTTACTTTTCCCTGAGCTTTTTCTTACCACCATGTGTCCTTCCTTTCTTGCACCTTTCCTTTCCTTGTAACCTTGTTCTTACATACTTTCCTTTGGTCCATGGGCTTCCTTCACCTTGGTGTCCTTGCTGCTGTCCTTTTTCCTGTTTTCTGTCACTGCTTCCATCCATTCTTCTGGACTCTGTCCTACCTTATTTCCATTGATCCTTGCTTGTGCCCTTTGTTTTCTCCTCCCTAGTGCTCTGAACTCTAGATAGCTGAATCTAAACAAGTTGGGCCTGTCTTTGAGAAGTACGTAGAAAGTCGGTTTACAGTAAACCTACAAACAGTGAATCAGAAAAAGGGAATAATGTAGAAACGACCTCATTCAGCCAGTAAGACAGAACCTCAGCATGTAAAACCAAAATCCCCTTCTAGGATTAAAAAACCCAAACAAATGAAATTATTTTCCTCCTGGTGTCTTCTGCTCATTTCCAAGGGTGATACAGGAGGATTTTATGTGTGTTTGGGGTATGTGGCGATGAGGTCATGGGACTAATGGGATATCTTCAACAAGGGAGGGAAAGATGTGAATTGTCAGATAAGAACAAATAAAAGCTTATGGAGAGGGACACCAGCTGGACAACGACAGCAAAGACATGAAATCAGCATCCCTGTTTCTCCTTCTTCACAGATATCTAGACTATGAGCCGGGTTGGTTATGAGGGTGTGGTCACTAATGTGACAGACAGGAAGAGGAAAATGAACTCAGAGTGAACTGAATGTTATCTGGGCTTTTACTGTCAGACAATACAAACTATTGTGCTCCTGCGCCTGCAGGGCCTCATCGTCGGCACAGCAGCCTCCTTCACTCCCACCTCCTCGTGCCCCGGCAAACCCTGTACCGCCTCCCCGTAGAATCCAGAGGTCCGACTACCAAATCTTCCCAACCAGCTTCTACAGGAATATTTGGATTATGGTGAAGCTTTCGAGTTTACTGACATACTGAGTGCCAAGTAGCTGACTGACCTGGAGCAGCGATTGACTAAAATACTGGTGAAAAAAAATAAAAAATGTATTCACCTAAATTCAAAACCCATTTTAGAAAGGAAGCCAATAAGTTTGCATGTTCTCCCCATGCATGCATGGATTCTCTTGCATGGTACACGGTACTGTGTTAATTAGTTTATCAAAATTAATTCATTAGTTTGTCTTTGTTGCGACTGTCTCTTTATTGCTCTTTTTTAAGGTTTTGAGGCCACAGTAGTCTTTATTTGAAAGTGGACAGCACATGGAAAGGGGAGAGAGAAGCAGGGAAGAGATGCAGCAAATGGACATCCAAGCGGGATTCGAACCAGGTACAACCGCACTAACCATTGCACTATGGAGACACCACTCTGTATTGCTCTTTGACGGACTGCTCATCGGTCCTGCCAGGCGAGGTCAGATAACATAGTCATTGTTCAGTGAGACAGTTTTGTTGGGCAATTTTTCCCAATTTTTTGTTATCGCCACACACCTCGGATGGAAGCAATCATCTCTACCATCAGTACTTTTGAAAGGCATACATCGAAAATGTGGGGAAACAGGAAAAAATATATGTAGCAGCAGAATGTGGACATTATACTGCAAAAGCCATGAGGTTTGGCTCGCGAATGGTCCTCATAGTCGGAGGAATATTTATAATTTTTGCATAATTTATTATTTGCTAACCATTGTATTTAGATTCCTTTGAGTTTTCATTGCATCCAGAGTCCTTTGTGAATGCAATATTGAACACTTTGATAATACAGTGAGCACTGCAAATTGATATAAAGATTAAACTAGAAAAATAATCTTGTGCAAAAGTTAATTTATTTCAGTAATTCAACATAATAGGTTAAAAAAACTAACATATGATATAGACTCACTACATGCGAAGTGAGATATTTCAAGCCTTTGATTGTTATAAGTTTGATTATAATTGCTTATAAAAGCCCCAAATCTCAGAAAATTAGAATATTGAGAAAAGGTTCAATATTTTTCTCATCAGCTAATTAATCCAAAACACCTGCAAATGGTTCCAGAGCCTCACTCCTGAACCTAAGGGTTAAATTATTTAACAGCATTTTTGGGTTTCCAGTAGGAGCAATAAAAGGCGACAGAGGGACACGAAAAGCCACACAAGCGCTGCAGGTTGTTCAGACACTAATGCTACGTTCACACAGCAGGTCTTAATGCTCAATTCCGATTTTTTGATCAAATCCGGGGGGGTTTTGTATGGTCGTTTACATTATAGAAAAAATGCGACAGCAAACGCTCTCCAGTGTGAACGTTTCATGCCTCCAAAGCGCCCCGCATGCGCAGCAGAAGATGCGACGTCACCATAGTACGTCACACACACAACGTCACACACAACGCGCTCTGTTTACGGAAGTAAAGATGGCGGCTACTGATGTAAGCGTTTTTCAGCAGTCTATCAATTCTTGCATAGTCGGATCAGACAGAATTTTGACAAATTAATTAGACAAAGAATGACCACAAGAAATAGGAGAGCTCGTGCTTTAACAATGGCCTTATTTGGAGCAGTGGATGCTACCTCCGTGTTTTCTCCGGCGCTGATTATTGACGTTAATGACACGTTGTCTCGTGTCAGTGACGTAAAAGACGGATTTAAAGTGACATGGCCGTTCAAACCTCAGCCACTTTCAAAAACATCAGATATATATCGGATTCAGTACCACATACTGAAGTGACCTGGGTCGGATATGAAAAAAAAAAAATATTCGGATTTATGCCGTTCAGACCGCCAGAAAAAGATCAGGGGCCGTAGTCACAAAGACTCTTATCTTACTGCTAGGTCTTACTCCTAACTCGCGCTAAAAGGTCTTATATAGGAGTTGTCGTCTAAAACCTATTCACAAACGCACTAAGAGCTGCTTTTACGTAGCCCTAAAAGTAAGTTAAGAGTGACGTCCCGTTGCTATGGAAAACGTAATTTCCTATGCATGAGTAAATAGACAGACAGCAGTGTGATTTGTTGTTGAATGACACGTGTGAACCAGGAAATGGAAAACTTCAATGTCGATAAAAGCGTAATTATGAACAGCGTAAATAGCAGAAATAATGCATGATTACATCTTTGTGTCAGCCACGAGACTGACACTTCATACAACTTACACACAATAGACTACTTACAGAGAGGGTGAAGTTTAAAAACGAAAAAACGTGAAATGCATCATATTACCCTGCCTAACGCCTGCTGATAGCTGGGATAAGCTCCAGCCCCCCACCCCCTCCACGCGACCCTGAATTGGATGAAAGCGGTATAGATAATGGATGTCATCATATTAAGGGAGTGATTGCAAGTAGTCTGTAAACAATTAAGCTGTCTAATGAACACATCAGCCACATCTTAAATAGACCCAACACATTGCGTCTGGCTGCAGACATTTTGGGAGTCTTTGTGAATAGTTCTTATGGAGTTAAGAGTCCTCTTGACTTCTTTTAAGGACTCCCAGACTTAGGAGCTACTTTTAGGCCTAAAAGTGGTTGTGAATTACTTTTGTCTTAAGAAACTAGGAGTCCTAAATTTAAGAGTGACACGCCCAAAATTTTTTAGGAGTTACTCCTAAATTTGGCAGTCAGGACAAACTTTTAGCCCTAAGATTCTTTTTGAATGCGGCCCCAGATATGGGTCGCATAGGGGCAAAAAAGTCTGATTTAATGCGCTTTCACCTGCAGTGTGAACGTAGCCTAAAGGAGGTAGAAACCATCACTATAACATCCAATGGCTGGGGTATGTTGAGCCACATCCCAATCACAGAACACCCAAGCAGCAGCAACTGGGAAATGGTCAATGTTTTACTGCAGACCATGTATGTTTAAAATTCTTTCCTAAGTTTAGAGGAGATCAAAAGAAATAGAAATTACAAAATCAATAAAAATACAGAATACAGGAATTCCTAAGCAGAAATTTGATCTTTAAATTTTCTTTAAAATAATATTAAAATCTTTTCCCATCTTGTGAGTTTTAGGTATTGTTATACCCCTAATTATGCTGCGTATTTACGCTACATGTTTTTTTTGCTTATATTGTATATCTTTGACACTTAGATAAGAAAGCTTAGAGTCGATGCCTCAGCATAGAAATATTCAGCCACCACATGGCAGGAAGTGTCCTTATGCCCCATTTACTCTAAGGCCAGTAAGGTACAGTATGGAACGAGTCAGTACAGCCTGGAATGGGTAGGTTGTGCTACCATTACCATCTCAAAAGAACTGTAGTGGGCAAGGAAATGGGCGGGCTTAGCTTAACAAAAGCTCCAGCAAAAAACATCTCTATTATGTTGTTTAAGATTTAATTTTTGGATAAGAGACTTTTTTTTAACCAATGTACTACTTAGACTTTCATAGCTTAGAGTGATTTTAATCTAGCCATCTTGTTTTATAAAGATACTTTTGCAGCTTGTTTTTAGTTGGACATTAATTTCAAGTCAGCTCCATGACAGGGGGATTATAATAAAAGCAGGTTTTTGAAAATATTTTTTATCACTTGCAATTTCTTTTTACGAAAAAAAAGAGGTAGGAAAGAATTGATTATAATCAGACTGGTATAAAAAAAATCAGAGATTTATTTTTTAAGCCACATCGCACAGCCCTACCTCCTAGTGATTCTGTAAATATTCTATTCTGTTCTATTCTATTCTGAAACTTTAATCCTGTAAAATAAGAGGGGTTTGGCCCTTGTTTAATAATGTTAGCCAGGGGAATCATATTTTGACACAAAAATAAATAGAAGAAATAGTTCATTGAAAAATCTCAAATTAAAAGTACTGTTATATGTACTGTCATATTACCGGACCAATCAGTCCATTGGTGGGCATTTTGGGTCGCTTCGGCACGCTTGGAACCAAGGCAGAGGTAGTCCGAAAACAGGGGTCGGCTGGGGTCGGTTCGGAACGGATGCAGGTAATGGAAACACGCCAAAGCGTCCCGTTCAGTACTGGCACTAGTGGAAACGAGGCATCAGAACACATCATTTTATTAAACAAACAAGACCAAGCTGACAGAGAAGAACGTATTTGCCGTCTGGTCTCCCTCACAGGTTCCTTGATCCGTTACTGTGCATCGGATTGTGTCTGCCAACATGGCCTTGAGGCAGCAGTGAGAAAACCCACTTTGTGTGCATAACTGTCTCCTTGTATCACAGTGAGGCTTATGGGAAATGTTCCTATGGGCTCCCAGGAGTATCTGACTCTGTATGTTCACAATGGTTGTTGTATTTATATGTCAGGGGACATAAACATGTGGTATCTTTCGTGAGTTCTATCTTAATTCTGTCAAAGAAAGATGAAAACTTTCAATGACGCGATCTCGTACTTCAAAAAGAAAAAAAAAGGAAATCTGCCTTCGCCATTCCATTCCTGTCTCCCCTTTAACCTTTCTGAGGAAGTTTGATGCAGCTGGGCTCTATCGGGGCTGTTCAATGTCGTCTTCCTGTGGGGAGGGGGGCAAATAAATGCTAAGCCATGGGAGGAGTGTAGTCTTTCACTGCCAGCTTCATGTCTAAGGGCTCCAAGAAGTTATACAGATAAGCTAAAGTCAAGTTCAATCCATCATTTAAAGTGCTGTGAAAAAGTATTAGTAATGATTTTACGAAGGGAAAACGCAATTCAAATTAGGCACAATATATATGAGAAAAACAATAACACCTCTCTGTAATTAATAGCATCATCTTCCACCAATCAAACTAAGCCTAATCACTGCCTTACAACATGAATTGGATAGAAAGATAATAAAAAGCAACACACAACACCCCAATTTAAAGAAATTCACCAACACATAAGAACTTACATCCATTAGTCTAAAAGGGACTCCACTGAGTCACATATCAACCATGATGCATTAATGGAGAAAACAGGGAAAACAGAGTCTTTCCCAGTAATGGCCAGCCTACAAAGAAATAACTCCCAGAGTGCATCGACAACTCATTGAGGAGGTCACAACCTAAACTAGAACAACAGCGCTGCAGGCGTCACAATCCTCAGCCAAGGTCAGAGTTTATGATTCAAAAATTATGAAATAATTTAGGCCAAAATGGTATATATTGGAGGGACCTGAGACCATAACCACTGCTTAGCAAAAAAGAAGTCCTAGTTAATCTGTCACACTAATCAGAAAAGCTTGAAGGTAAACATTTTCACCAAAGCTGCCGTAACATGTGATTAAGTTTAGGAAGTAATAGCTATTTCACACATTGTTGAGGTTGGTTTGGACAGATTTTATACCCATAATAAAGGAAATTATTTAAAAGCAGTATGCTTTATTTGCCAAGGAGGTGAATCTTACAACAACTCACAATTCGAATCCGATTAGTGGAGTGACAATTCAATTCAGAATCGATTCACAATCAATACTATTATAAAAAATAAAAAAAACGTTGCCAATTTGTAGGGCTGAGACAACATGCTTTTATCCCGATTCCATTCTTTTATGATTTTTTTTGTAAGTGCCGATTAAATTTCAATTGAGATTCTTCAATATTGCAGATTTTTAATACACTATAGTATTAAAAAAATTTATAAAATTTTCTAAATGTTCTACTTGCCACATCTTAAACCTTTGCAACAGAATGAGTGAAAAGTGAAGACTTTCTAAAGTACACTGCTACATACTTAAATATACTTCATAAAAAAAAGTGAACTTAACTTTTTTTCCAAGCCTGGGCTGCATGTGTAAAATAAATATTTTTAAAAATTGATTCAAAATCGTTTAGCAAAGAATCTAGATTCTTATGTGAATCGATTTTCCCCCCACCCCTAGTATTTACCTTAGTTATCAATGTTAATGTTTGTCAGTGGGCCCCATATTATTTGCAGGTTCAGCATTCTTGAATTCACCTGTTCACAGATTTTATTTGTGGAAAACCTGCCTATTTGTGTTTTTTTCTTCAGTACAGCACATCTAAATATCTCCAATAGTGGAGATAAGGGCAGTCTTATCAGAACCGGTTCAACGAGAAAATGTCAGTTCCTTGTCAGCTTGGTGTTTGCATGCAAATGCAAAATACCACCAGCGCCTTGGAGCTTTGTCCATCATAGAGGCCTAGTTCATGTTTTGACAACAAACCTTAAAAAATATTGTTATAATAGTAGTAAAAAGGAGGCAAAAAGATGTGTTTGGTTATGCTAGCTCAATCTTTATTACTTTGACATAAAGCCATGGCCAGATGAGAAGGCAAATGGAGTAGAGTGACTGTATCGGCTCGGCAAATATCTTCCACTTCAGTCGTTTTCCATATGAGGAGCTCGTGTGTAGCTGCACTTTTACATCAAGGCATCAAATGCAGAATTGAGCCTTTAAAAGCTTTTCAAACCAGTCCTATAACTTAGCGCACGAAAGGCAGGGCAATAAACAGAGAGTGTTTTATCACTGACATGTGCCTGGGTTTAAAGCTGAAAACTAAATAAAATCTTTCAGTAAAACTTAGTCCAGTCAAAGCATGAAGCATAAGACGAGATCTTCACATTGGTCACTGAACAGTGCATGCGGCTGCTTGAGGAAAGATGACGAATGCGTGAAACTACTAAACTGAGCAAACAACCGTTGTGTTCGGTCAACATTTCATGACGCAGCAACTGAAGCAACATCACTTCTGTCCCACTTCTGCATTTTCCACACGTTTCCCCTTTCCATAATGGGCTGCTTCTAATTATAGATCACACAATGGTCAACCTGGGCTCTGCTTCGTTCAGCCAAACAGCAATGCATGATAACAGAGTAAGCCAAGAACATGCAACACCTGCATGATGGCTCAGCCAAACCTGCTTCATAAGAGACAGATACTAGATGTGAGACCCAGATATCGAAATGTTACCGAGCTGTATCTGCATGTAAAGCATGTTTGTCTTCAGGTCCTGGAAGAAGCGCTCAAAGAGAACGGAGGCTGAAACTCGAGTTGTTTCACACCAAACACCAGTATTTACCCTCCCCATCAGTACACACAAAACTTTAAGAGCAGAAGGCCAGAGAAACACATTACAAGATGATACAGAGCCCTGCAGGACAACAACAAGGTGAGCCTGTTATGCACACTGCACAATCAGAGAGGGACCCATCATAAATTATAAAGTAGATGAGGGATCAAATATGGCAGACATGATGGGAAAAGATGGATCCATCAGTGGGCGCTCATAGGGCAAACCTAGCAGGTTAAATCAAATACTCTCAAACAGTCAAGTAAAACTGATAGTACTTGTGCTGTCGTTAACTATACTCACACCAAATTCACAGTAACTACACAAGCAAAAAAAGTGGCGCCAAATGAACCAGAAACAAGTTCTTATTGCTATCATTTTTTGTTATAAACACATCTAAAATTTGACCTCTGAGCCTAAATTTTAAAAGATTTCAAAACCAAGTGTAATCATTTTCCTGTTTCAAGTTTAAAAACCATTTCATTTTGTATTTTCAAACACTGCAACATCAAGTTCTCAAAGCAGGCCGTATGATAGCCGGCGTGTTTCCACGATCACAACTTCAGGGTAATTTACCTAAATCTGTACCTAATCTCTTGGCCGCATCCTCTCAGCACCCTTGTCTCAAAACACAATCGGCCCTTTAAGGAAATCAGCTAAAACCATCTTAGGTTCATTTCAGGACTGATCAGCGTTACGTCATTAGGACCGTTTCCATTGGAAAAGCGGCCCGTACAAAATCATCCAGGGGCCCGTTTCAGTGGCAGGTCCATAGGACAACGGTATAGTTGGGGCGCAGCCACTGTTGCCATACAACACAGTCCATTGATTGTTGCCATTTGTGACAAGCAAAAGACATACTAGTGATACACGTTTGCCATCGCCCTAGTAAGGTGTAATGGTAGGTGCTTTGGTTGAACCCCACCAGCTCAGTGAGAGTCCAGCTGGTGGAACAAATGCTCTCCTGAATATGGCAAATCATAAAATAGCCTATTGAACCACAACAACCCTCGCTGTACAGCTCAGAGGAAACAAGGCACAAGTTTTATAAGCAAAGCCGCCATATTGGATAAATGGAAATACTTGCGATCAGAGCTATGGACTCCCTCAGTTAATAAATGAGTGGTCCGACTTTTTCAGTCCCCATACCGATATCAATGCCTGGGCTTTGTGTATCTGTCAATACCTAATACCAATCCAATACGATTATTGAATTAATAAACTGCATACCTTCCAACTGATACCTTTCGTAAATAGACTACAGGCAACAGACTTTACTAACTAAACAGAACCAAGCCAAAATAACAGGTAAAATATCAAATGACCACAAAACAAAAATTTCTAATGAAAATTTTATTTTTTGGTGAATTTATTGCAGATCTTTCAAATTTTAAGTATTGATTCATGGCATCAGTTAACTTTAACCGATACCGATACATGTAAATTAGACGGAATTGGGGCCGATACATGATACCAGTATCTGTATAGGCGCATCCTTAGTTTTTGTCAGGAATATGACGCCATATAAACCAGTTTAAAATCAAATCTATCACAACAGCCAATCAGATTTCCTACAAAACGCAATTGATTTACCTGAAGGTAAAAATATATTTTTTTCTGTTCGGTAAATGTCTGAGTAACGAGACACACACAAAAAAATCTACATTTTGCAAATGTCAAGAAAATTAACTGATATGTATTTGAACCACTCAAAAACATGAGATCATTCGAAAAGATAATATGTAAACAAAGCAACATTTGCAGTAAATTATAAAGTTAAGAGGTTTTTAGCTAACAACTTCAATGTAAAAGAGACTTTAAAACATAAATTGGCTAGGGATACACAAATATAAAAAATTTGGACCAATGCCGATATCAATAATCGCCGTTATGGTCAATGACCCCTACTTACTGATAATATATATTTCCTTACCCTTTAAACCATTCGAAACAAACGTCCAGAATCACCAATATTGGTTTCATGCAACAATTATACCCCCCCCACCCCTCCCCCCAACCATAGAAACACAAACTGCAACAAATTGGGAATAAACTGGTTTGTTAATACTGGCCCAGTTTTACTCACTGGACCAATACATTAAATATCGATACCGATGTTGATTCTGAAATATTGTGCATCCCTAAAATTCATCCACAAGTCCAGCCTAAAACACAAAACACAGAAGCTGTCTGACTTTTTTTGCTATAACCATAATCTTTTAATTACTCTAAACATCTTTTAATGCTTTTTTCCCCTCCACGATGAAATCACTTGTGTTTGTAGTTGTTATGGTTTGACAAATTTGCTGAATGAAACTAAAGCTTAGTTTATACTTCTCCATCAGCAAGTTATCACCCACAAGCAGACGTATTGATGGAGGTGTTTTTTGTTTATATTTCTCTGTTGGTGTGTCAGTGTTGTGAAGCAATTCCCCACCAGGACAGCAGGGGGTCCTGACCTTTTATGATGGATCTGCCTACCATGCAGAGTTGTTTATGGTTTACTACAGTTTTTGTTCTGCAGCTTGTGAACGTTTCCCCCACCCATCAAGGAGTAACGAACGACCGAAAGGAAGTTTTGATTGAGCTGGAAAGTTTTTTGTTAGAAGTGCAGCTCATAAAATACTCTAAAAACACATGAAAACAAACACAGTGGTCTGTTTTGTTGTTCTCTACACTTTTGTGTGTTAAAAATCAACAAAAGATCCTATTAGATGAACTGTTTAAAATAAAAGCATGTATTGCCCGAACACTGCACTGTCTACTAATTACGTCGACTATAGAGCAACGTTCTGGTGCAACGATCCCTGGCTGTTGTTGACCTGACTAATAACAGCCATACATTCTCCTACGCCATGCGTCTTTGTGTTGGTGATGGAGAGCCCACAGAGGGTCAACAGATAGTGACGTTGCGTCTATCCGTAAAGTAGTAGTAAACTAGGCTTAATACAACCCAGTGGGCAGCTTGTAATACCATACTGGACAACAAAAACTATTTCCACATTTCTCCCCTGTTGTAGTAGAAACCTGCAACTGACACAGTGATGCAACCAGACCCACCCTACTGTTCGCCTAAACTTAAAAGTCAGAACAAAATAAATACATCGTTTTTATTTCCTTTTTTGGTATTTAGACCATATCAGTTAAAGATTAAGATGAATAGCTGTTTCAGTTTTCTTAAAATAAACTAAATATCCTATTATCATTATTATTCAAGAAGCTGAGAATCGGATAGTAACTTCAGCGGCTGAAGGCTGCAGCCTGATCGCAGGACACTCGGCCTTGCTGGTGTGAACTTACTTGGACAGAGTCATTCGCCATGGTTGTCCCTGTTGGGTGTTTTTCCTGTCTCCACGCAGCTTCACGGGGAACCCGTACACGTGCGAGGACCAGCAGCCCCCAGCCCGCGGGTTGACACGGCGTCTTACCGTCCGAGACAATGAAACGAGCAGCCGAGGAAGCGGCGGCGAGTTTTTAATCTGAAACTTTCTGCAGCGTGAGAACACAAAGGCAAACAGTCAGTAGGTAATCCGCATTGTTGGCTCGCCTGGCCGCGCCTGAGCTGCTCCTTCCCAGTGTGGTTGACCAGCGTAAGCCGCCACCTCACACAAAAAAATAACAATCACAAAAACAACTCAGTTCGGGTTAAATAATAATAATAATATACGCGTCAACATTAAAAACAAGCCTTTGGTAGCTCCAGACTCAGAGTCCAGTCTGTATTTAACGCCGAACTGCCATGCAACATCTACAGACAGCTCTCCCGGTGAGGCGCATCAACAATGAAAGAAAATCCTCCTTCCTCCTCCTGGTTTCCCGGTAACATCCGTTAAACACGAACACTCCTCAGTCTCCTGGATATATCACATGCCTCCAAAGAGGAAGAAGAATATGGGTGGGAAAAAGAAGCCGCCTGTCAGTCCATTCTTCAGAAGCCGCTCACACAATCAAGAGGAAGGGGGGGAACAAAAAGCCGGAGTGTCCGTTAAATGTCAACGCTGGCCCCGGTTATAGTTGGAAAACACGGAGGACGATTTTCTTTTGGGGTTTTGTTTTTAGAAGCAGGAGGACTTGAACCGGCAGACAGAGCACAGACCTTCAAGCAGCTTGTGATTGAGTGTGCTGCAACAGGAACACGCAGCGTAAACGCGCCTTGTCCCTGAAATATTCTGAACACCCCCCAGCGTCGGGAGCGCGCACTGCAGACAGGGAGAGGCGGATCTTAAACAGCACTTCTGATCCATTCTTGGGTGAAACGAACACAGTCTCGTCAAAGTTGCAATTCTATTCCCATTAAAAAAAAGAAAAATAAACATGCTCTTTAGCTTATTACTTTACACGGTTTCGTGCTGTTTGAATACAGAGATGATTAAAAGTAAAGCCCCTCTTTACTGTAACCTTCCCATCAGACTCCTGAAAGTTTAGGTTAAAAGCTGGCTTTTCATAATTTTATCCACCTTGACAAAACATCTAGTTAGATCTGAAGAAAAGTAACCCCAGAGAATAATGCTGCCACCACCATGTGTCACTGTGGGAATGGTGTTGATACTGCAGTGTACTTTTCTGAGACTTTGGCTAAAAGTTTAGACCAGAGTGCACACTAAAAAGCACATAACTCAGAATTTTTTAGGAGATTTAAAACAAATACTGGACAAAACTTATCTTCCAATGCTCAACCACTCATTCTCCATATAATTATAATTTGGTTTCATTTATTAGATTTGTAAGAAGACAGGTTTTCAATTCAGCCATTTTTTTTCAGAAGTGGGAACTGGCAGCTCCGAAGGAAGCCTATCATGTGTCAACATTGTGATACAAAACGATGGAGTTACATTTCACCGGCAGAGATGCACCTTGCACTTTCTTTCTGTGAGGCAGATACTCTGTCTACTTTTCAGACCATGCTTAAAATCCTCTACATTTGATAAAGCTAAAAGTTTGAATGGCTTAAGTTATCCTGAGCTATTGCTGTAGTTATAACTTGATATAAGCTTAGAGTGCTGCACAACAGAATGACCACTTCTCTTCACTCTGTTACTTTTCTCTTCTACTACTCTCCATTTATATAATTTGTTATTATTTAGACTATTAACTTTATTTTGTCTCAGGGGTTTTCTCTTCACAGAAGCTACACCTGGTCTGGTATCCTTCTCAGCTACAATGCTCAGTTCGACTGGGGGCATCAACTGATGAAGATCCCATTAATTGAAAATCTTCCTTATCCTGGTACCGAGTTCTTACTTTTTTAAATATCCAAAGTACTTTTACATAAGTTATTTTTGTTCTTTCTGTGTCTTCGCCCTGTCTTTTTGAACTACACGGTTGTGGCAGATGGCCACTCGTACTGAGCCATGTTCTGGTTCTGCTTGAGGTTTCTTCCTGTTAATGGGGAGTTTTTTCTCTCCGCTGTCGTTACATGCTTGCCCAGTACGATAGATTACCTAGAGGCCTGCTGTGGTTGGAGTCTGCATCAACGGGGAACAAGTGCCAGTCATGGCTCGATGCAATTTACTAGGATTTGTTAAATTGAAAACTTTTTAACTGATTGGAATATTTGTATGATTTAATTGAAATTAGTTTGTATTGTAAAATGCCTTGTGATTACATCTGTTGTGAATCGGCACTATATAAATACAGTGCATTGATTTGAACTGTGCAATGCAAACCAGCTGCCACTTTAATATATCTAGTCTAATTTTAACGTAGTTTCTCCATTAATGTGATTAAAATTTCTTTTACAAATGTGGTATTTTTCTTTATTATCTTAACTTGTTTACATTAAATCAAAAGGACAAAATTATGTTCGTTGTAATAAATTCCTCAACAGGCCTGCTGGTGTAAAACTGATACCAATAAATGTTTTTTAGCAAATCAGGAACTGAGGAAGTAAAAATTATAGCTGCTAAAATTTAGATTAAAAACAGTACATTCAAAGATGGATTAAGGTCAGAGGTTGAAAAGTGGTGGAGCTAAGCATTAAGTCCCAGGAAACAAACATTAATATTTAAGTCTAAACCCAACTTTGATCAGTTCCAGTAATTGATTATCTTTTGCAGCAGACACTTCATACATGCGTTTGTGTTGCGGCCACTGATATGCTTATTTCCTGCTTTAAACCAAATTAAAAGATAAGAAAGCCAGATTGCAAAATGTATAGCATGTACAATTTTCATTTTAAATTTGTATGTTGAAAAATTTGACAGTGCTGTAGTTTTAATGACACGGTTTTAAAATAAAAAAAATAAAATCAATTAAAAGCCAAATGTGCTGGAACAGGCTTGGCTAAATAAATGTTTGTGAGGCGTTTGCTGAAATCATTTTTTTTCTCCTTCTTTATCAGTACAATCTCTGGAACTGTTTCTCAGTAAAGATTTGAAATATTGCGAAATTATGACAAATATTTTTTCCATGTTCAGCCTTCTGCAAGTTCAGCACTCATAGTAAAAACTAAATGATTATACTTTGTTTTACAATCATGTTTGCACTTTGCATTCACTGAAACTGACACAAAACTATGTGGTTTTAACTTCCATAATCAGAACCACAATGGGCTTTCATTTTGCCCAAGATGGGGTTTTTATTTGGTTTCTTTGAGAATTTTTTCTCAACTATTTAAGGCTTTTTTAAATGGTCATCTTTAAAAAATTTCTTAAAATTTTATGCATTTGTGTTTTGTTTTTTTTTCTTTAATGTAAATGTATAGACTTGTTTTATTATTATTTTACGTCTTCTTCCATTTGTTTGACTTCCTAAATAAAATAAAAATATATATATATTTCAAAGAAATCTCACGCTGCAAAACACTAGAGCTAAAGGAACAGTGTGGGAAAATATTTATTCCTTTTTAGATGCTCTGCTAAACCGACATTTGATGTAACAGAAAGACCAAATGTACATCAAAACAGTCAGAGTGCAAGAGGCAGACAAGGAAGGGTTAGCAGTTTGAAATGGATGAAGTGAAGCACATTTGAATAACTGATTTGCAAAATGAAAATTGAGCAGTGGGGGAAGCAGGAAGCACAAACAGAGCAACTTGACACCGCCATAAAAACACATGGTGGAAACGTCATGAAAACTGCTTCGTCATCTGGAAATCAAATGTCTTGCCGTGTAACACCATTATACAACATCAAACAAGAAATTTAAAGAGGGAGTTGTGATGTAATAAAAAATCTGTTTCAGACGGCTGTAGAAATACTACACTGAGCAGCAGCTATGTATGATATGAGTAATATGGCTCACGACCCAGGGCTGTAGTTTTGTGGGTGGCACAATAAAGTTGTTCTCTGAAAAAGTGTTGATTTTCTGCGTATTGCAGAAAGAGTTAAACAAGTGGGTGATACTTGATCTAAAGCACTGTAAAAAAACATAGCTGTGTACAATAGTGGTAAAGTTAGGGTCTGATTCTCAACTTCCAATTAAAATCAAGGGCTCAATAAGCAGTGGTAATAATGTGAACTGCATTCGACATCATATAAAGTTTGTAATAATGTATAACATGGTTGGATTGATCAAATCTTGACTGGATTCTTATCCTGCATGAGATTCTTTACAACTCATTTTGATATTGATTAAATCTTTATTGTAGTTCTGGAACAGAAATAGCTCAAAAAAGAAAGGCACAAAAAGCAAAAAGTTATTTTCAGAACTCCAGACTGTCTCAGCCGAAGTGGCTTTTTTGCTGCCCAATCTCATGACACAGCAGTTTAAAAGTCTTTACCGCACAATGCATGCAACTCACCCAGATCAGTCAACCAACGGGTCATCACAAAGTCATTTACTCAGAACTGAAGTCATTATCCCTGAAGTTTCTAATTACATAGGAAACTATTTTCTATAAGTTGCAGGTTCTTTTTTTTTTTTTTTACCAGTATTTAAGTCATATGTAAGCCCATTTTAGTGTAGAATCATAATGGCAGGTTTGCCTCATTTTAAGGAATAATTGGCGTTATAATATGGCTTGATTTGTAAACTTAGAATTTGACTGCTTAAATTATTATGCAAAGACAAGGCATTAACTTTATGTTGTTTATTTAGGAAAACAAATTCCAGTTAACAGTCGCTTGCAGGTTAAGGCATAAGATGAGGTCGGGACTTCGTGTGATTTGGATGAAGTGAAGTGTAGGTATCAATGCATTGTTTTACTTGTACACCAAATGGCTCATTTAATGGTCTCGTCACTGAAAACCATTCATCCATTCATGTTTGTTGCACTCCAAATATGAGGTATCTCAAGTGCATTGGAAACAATTACAATAAAATACAATGAAGTATTTATTACAAGCGTTACAAGCACGACAGGTATAATGGTGAGAATATGTTTTTTGTCTAGTAATGTGTGCATATTCTTGCTTACTTCGCTGGTCAAAAAGTCACACAAAAAATTAAAATGTAACATTTGAATATAACAGTTTATCAAACTGTAAAATACGTTCTTATATGGTTGTGAGATAGGGAGAAACGTCCCCACTGCAATGTAAAACAGCAATACATTCTGCCCATGATTGAGAAATTCCACATGCTGAGAGGTGTCTTATACATTTTACATGTTGGACATTGTTGTTTTTGAGTCTTTGATAAGTGTAAATATGATCATACAATGTAATTATAATAATATTACATGTTCCAGTTTAAGAAGTTTTTAATAGAAGAATAGAATGTCCTACAAATGGGAATTCCAGCTGTAACAGCTAAATTGACCCTGATAGGATTTAGAATTTCTGCAAAAGTGATGAAACTTGAAACTGTCATTCATTTTCCTTCTACTCCATAATAAGGGTCACCAGGATACCATATAACCTTGATGCTGGAGTCCCAGTTTACGTCACTCAGAAAATTTAATTATTATATGAAGTATGTTTGACTCCAGGATGATAGGAAGCGTAATGCGCCCCTTCATCTTAGCATTTAACTGCTTAGCCTCGGGCAGCACACAGGCAGTAAACAGAGGATGGTGGGAGTGAAGCAGACGGATTGAAAGCAGGATATGTACGATCAGGATGCACTGCCTCTTCGTCATTTCAAAAATCCACTGATCGGCTGCTTACATTTGTGTTAGACTCCATATTCTTCTTATACGACTGTGTTGTAGTTGCTTCACGCTTCCGCTGTTCTGTTGATCTAGCATACTTTGCCAGAATAGCATAGCGTAGGTTGAGTTACCTAACCAAATAAAGCTTTAGGTTCTACAGTAACCCTAAGGCCACAGAAAGACTAAAATGCATTCTTTTGAATGCCTAAACCAAATATATATATATATTTCAACTCGATCTGAACTGATCTTAAACAGCAAAGGGAAAAAGTACAAATTTAACAGCTGAGCATGGATATTAACCGAAGTTATGTCATTCTGATAGGTATGGTGTTTTGTCAGAACACAGCGTCTCGTCACTTTCCAAGGGGGTGTGCAAGTACGGGCAGGAATGCGGATAGAAATGCGATTTCCAGTCGCATTGTCTGGGAGCTTAATGCGATTTGTGAAACTCCAGTTCGGTTAAATGTAGGTCGGACTAAAGTATATACATGCATTTCAGAAGTGTAATTGCTCTTCGGCTACCAAAATACATTTAATGACAAATATTGCATATTTTTCCTTTTTTCCCCCCACTATTTTGTTCTGGGGCCCTATTAAAAAGCACAGCCCCCACAAATTTGGTGCAAAACCGCCACAGTTAACATTACATAACCTATAATTATACATAACTATCTGAATTTTAAGTTATTTATTTGCATTTAAATTAAATATTGTAATGAATATTAAAATTTAACAAAGAAATCATTGAGAATAAATAAATTTTGGAGTTTTACTTATAATAAAAGTTTTGACGTACAGCCATCTTTGACCTTCAACCCGACGAAAAACGGTCAGAGGTATTTAACGGAAGTCAGAAAAGAATCTGATGTTTTTTTGGCGTTTTTAAACCACCCATCTACTTTGTGAATAGATATTTACTACACATGTAATAGTGGTGTAAGCTATTTCTAGTGTGTTATTACGAGTTGCAGACTTGTGTTGCTTGCTTTTTGCTTTCTGACGTTTTTTGTTTTTTTTTGCGGTTAGCAGGCTAGCTAACGAGCGTTGCATCTTTAATTAGCAAATATGTAGAGCAAAACATATAAACAGAATCCGCTATAGTGGTTTAATCTTCGACAGACAACATGCTCGACGGAGAAGACGAGCTGGCAGACCCCTCGTCCCCGTCACTGGACGCGTTTAAAGACTTGCTTCGGGAAGACATGCGCGGGGAACCGTCGGAGCTCAAGAAGGACCATCAAAACAACGATCTTAGAGGTTTGCTAACGTAATCTTACTGTTGGATATTGTTGCTAATGCTCTTGCCATTTAAGGTAATACACCCGATTAAAGGGGTCAACATGTTTCTCTGTTAATAATAACTTTATTATCAATACTGGCTTCTAAATACGAAGTCCCAAGGGGACATTTTAAAAATTGTGTTCCCTCTCAATAATTATGCAGGGTATTTACTTGTCAGTCAGTGCATGCAGCACTGCTAATGCTAATGCATTGCTAATGCAATTCGTCCTGTTAAAATATGTTTTCGTCAGGCTAAAACGCGTGAATTATTTCCCCGGAGTATTGGGGCCATTGTAAACAAAATGAAAATTTTGGAGTAACTTTCCGCCCCCTTCCAAAATTCTGAGATTAAAGTCATATATATTTTGCGGGAAAAAAAATCGGAAATTCTCTGATGTCAAAAAGTAGTAAGATTACGAGTAAAAACTTCTTTTTTACAGTCTATGGTAAAAACTCACAATTTCAGAGAATGATTTCAGATATTTTCTAGGGAAAACAAAGCGTAATTCCCTGATGTAGAAAAGTGGAAAATTTGCAAGAAAAAAAAAACGATGTCCACAATGTCATAAATATTTTATTGTAGATATCGGAAAAGTATGCCTTTAATTGTAGGAATTACAAAAAAATTATCGCAAAATTTCTACTTTTCTACATGATAGAATTATGATCGTTTTCCTAGAGAATATCTGAAATTAATCTCAAAATTTCTGTCTTTTAACTCAACCTTATGACTTTTTTTTGACAGAGAATTTCTAACTTCTTTTTCTGAAAAATATGTGGAATTAATTTAAGTTATTCTGAGTTTATACTCTTAATTTTACAACTTTTTGACATCAGAGAATTTCCGATTTTTCTCTTGAAAATATGTGACTTTAATCTCAGAATTTCTGAGTTTTTTGGGGCGGAAATTTTCTCCCTAGATATTTTTCTTTTGTTAACAATGGCCCTAATACTCCGTCGTAGAATTATTGTGCTTGGGAATGTAATAAGAAAAATAATCCTCAGTAACTCTGATGCAGGATATGTAATAAATGACTATGGTTGTGCAGCATGACGCTTTACAACACGTAATAAATAAAACATAATGACAAAATATGAAAATGAAAACCACAATAAAAACTTAAAACATACGAAATTTGAGACAAAAGAGGGGTATGTTTCAGTTGTTTTAAGCTAAAAATGTATAGACTTCAAATTATATTATGAACATTCATTTTTCTAAATCAAACCGAAAAAAATATCAAAGACTAGCTTTTGGTAAAGTCTTTTCTATTATTTAAAGATCTTTATATTACTGTCTAATTTTAATGCCACCATACAGCTGAATTTAGCTTTCAGTTTTAGTCCAAAAAATTGGTACAATAGAAATAACTTTTATTGTCCCTCTGGGGAAATTCAGGTGGATCAGGATCAACGTCACCTATGTAGAGTCACACAAGCATAGATAAATATATAAAAATATCGAAACAGATTTAGGAACAACATGCTGTAAAGTAAATGCATAATTAAAAATTAAAATACTGTGGAGTTGTTAAAAACAGCATACTCCGATAAATGTGCAACTGAGTAGGATAGCTTAAAAAAATGTTCAGAATGGGCATGTTTATTTCTGCCTTATAAACAACAGTAGACTATTTACAAGAAGTGAAAATTAAACCGTGCAAACATCAGAGATGTGGAAATGGCAGCAGTGATGTAGACCTTTATTAGGTTTATTGGGAGTGGGGACACACGGGTCCTCTACATCAGCAGTTCCCAAAGGTGGGGTTGGAACGCCACTTGGGACATTTAAGGGGGTGGGGGTGGGGGGGGGGTGGGGGGGGGGGGGTGGGGGGGTGGGTCTTGAGATTCTCTTGAGAAAAAAATGTCAATACCAGAAATGGCAATGAGCAAGCATCTGGATTCAATGAATTGAATAAAAGTTGGAAAAAACAGGGCTTGAATTGATAAAAGCAGCATATATTTCTCAACATATTGGCTTTTGATGTTGGTTAGAAAGAAAAAAATGCTCATATCTTCTATCAAGATTTGGGGTCACGCGCCTCTTAAAGTTTTATTTTGTTGGTTTAGAGACTGGAAAGTTTTGGGAACCACTGATCTAAAGCATTTCTATATGTTCTAATAAATTGGTTTGCTGGACATATTCAATTTATTCATTTGATATGAACTTCCTATACCTTGTTGGTGACCAAATGTTTGGTATTGTAAATCCAGATTAATGACTAATTAATAATTTTTTTTTCAAAATGTTGCAGAAATAATGTTCGTTCATCTGCTTTCATGTAGATGACGAGCCGCTGGCACTGCTGGCCGACGTTGCTCTTGCGCCATCCTGTGGTAGTACTACATCCTGCAGCTGCCCAGAGGTCAGCGAGCTGACGGGAAGCTTACAGTCAATCCAGCTGCAGCTCCAGATCTTTTTAAACAGAGCGGACGATTTGCAAGATAGGCTCGTTAACCGGTGAGCGTCGGACCGATGGTGCTGGACTGATTTAATTTACCTGCTTTTCTAATCTCTCTTGTGGTTTTTGTTCTGGCAGGAGCAGTCATCGAGAGGGAGAGACTCTCGCCGCTGCCGTCTCCAGCCTACTGTACACCTGTCAGCCGTTTTTTAACCAGCTGGAATCCACAGGTCGGGGCGCCGCGCCAACGTGCCCCCAGGCTCCATCTGAATTTTGTTCCAAGGTAAATGTTAGATAGCTGTCATTACGGCCATATGAGGCTGTTATAAGCAGCATGGTCACATGAGCTTGAGGTATACTGTAAAGAAGTTTTATACAGAGCTGTTTGCATGTCAGAGCCGCTTTGTGTTCCCCTGTATGAGAAGGAAATTATAATTTTGATAATCTGTGAGGCCCTTATCTATGGGGCGCCAAGTGTAAAATTTCCGTTATTTAGTAGAAATGCACTTTTTTTGAACATTTAGCTTCATTTTTCCACATTTAGCACACTTTCATACATTTAGGAAGAAAGTGTTTCTAAAATTCAAAATTTACCAGCATATTTACATTTCGAAAATCTAAATTCTAAATAATATTTTGAAATGTTAAATCTAAATGTTAAATCTAAATGTTAAATCTAAATCTAAATGTTAAATCTAAATGTTAAATCTAAATGTTAAATCTAAATCTAAATGTTAAATCTAAATGTTAAATCTAAATCTAAATGTTAAATCTAAATGTTAAATCTAAATGTTAAATCTAAATCTAAATGCTTAGATTTAACATTTAGATTTAACATGTTACATTTCGAAATAATATTTAGAATTTAGATTTTTAAAATGTAAATATGCTGTTAAATGTTAAATTTTAGAAACATTTTCTTCCTAAATGTATGAAAGTGTGCTAAATGTGGAAAAATGAAGCTAAATGTTCAAAAAAAGTGCATTTCTACTAAATAACGAAAATTTTACACTTGGCGCCCCATACTTATCCAGGCACAGCTGTATCCACCTTCTGATTTAAATCAGCTTGGAAACGCGTTTCGGAGTGAACCATCAAACCAACGCTCTTCTGTGTGTGGCAGCTGTTGGGTTTCTCTCAGCAGCTGTGTGACAGGTTGGAGCAGCTGCTGTTGACCTACGCCCGCTGTGAGCTCATCAGTTTGGACGAGGCCGAACCCAATAGGTACACATTTTATTTTTTATTTATCCCTCAGGATAAAATCACCTTTTGAAAGCACCACATACGAATAATAAAAATGATCTAACAGAACAAGAAAACATGGCTTGCTAAGAATTTACAAAATAAGTAAAAATATCTAACCTCAGTGAACCAACAAATACATTTGATTGTGTATATTTTCACCTATAGCCACCCCATTTTTACTATTACACATAAAGTATAAGACTTGTTTACTTTATATTGTTAAATATTAAGTTCCTAAACATTATGAATTAAAACACGTGTTTAGTTCATCCCATTACGTTTATTCTGAGTGCCAAGAAAGGCGCCTGAAATAAAATCTATTATTAATAAATCAAGGAACCACTACTGTCTTCATATTGAAATAATGTGATGTGCTATGTGTTATTTTTTTCTAAACCCACCAAATTTATGCTAAAACTTTTATTGTATTGTTACCAATTTTTATTGGATATTTTACTTGAAGCCTAATAATAGTCCAAAAGCCCAAGAAATGATCCGGGCAGCACTAGAACTAGCGATGTTATTAGCTTGTTAAAATTATACGAGTTCAGTTACTTTTCACTTCACATATTTAAGTTGCACATTAACCGGTGAGGATGGGCGAATGACTGTAAAGCAGGGCTGTAAACAGCAGAACAACAAACTCACAGTCCTTGACCTTACAGCGCCGTTTAACTTTGCTTTGCCTTCTCCTCCAGCATCTCTCACTTCTGCGTGGGCCAGATTCAGCTGGGCCGCATGAAGCTGGCCGCCTTCCGTTACTGCAAGCCGGCGCCGTATCTGTCCCGCTTCGACACCGGACTGTACAAGCGCATGCGCTGGAACGTGGAGAGACTCCGAGAGGACGAGCGGGGAGGAGAGGATAGTGAGAAAGGGGAAGAAACCCAAACGGACTTGTGAGTCCGGAGAGGTTTTTAAAAATATATATTTTTCTTAAAGTGTGTGTTGTCAAGATCTGTGCTATTCAAACCACCTTCGGTATGTCCCTCTCAGCTACTTCCTGTGTTACGAGGATATTCCAAACCCACACGCTGAGCCAGACTCTGAGAGCGAAGATGGCTCCAACGACAACGTGCTGAGGATGTGGTCCATCGGTCAGTGGGTGCAGGTGAAACCAGAACCCACTACAGAGGACATATACGACTGGTAAAGCTAACATCAGCTTCTTGATTTTTAACTGGAATATTTTCAGTTAGACCATCCCATCACCATTGTGCAGCCTAAAGAAACGCCTCACACCAGCGCCTAATGACGTCCGACGGTGTGTTTGTGTGTGTTCATGTATCAGGATACTGTGTGAGGTCCCCGAGGGCGGCTATCACAGACTCCTGTTCCTGGGCACCGATGAGCCGTCCAGCGGCACGGCGACGGACTATCTGCAGCAGCTGCTGCTGTCGTCGTGCCACAGCGACTGATCCCAGGCCTGCAAGGGGGGTGGTCTCACACGCAGCAGTTGTTGCATGAAGAAAACCCGGAGCAGTTCAAGCTCCAGGTTGTTGCTCTGAAACTGCTGGGGTGAATTTTATCTCCTCGATGAACACGGCACTGCCCAGAAGCTTACATACACTCATCATGGGTAAGAACAGCATAGCAGACTTGAACAGTTATCCTCCCATGAGGACTGATGATGCAACTTGAAGGATTTTATAAAAACTAGATTTAAGCAGAAATTTTTATATTTTTCCCCTGCCCTTGCAGCTGCAGATTCATATGAAAAAAAGGTCTCAAGTTAAGGAAGTAAACCCTCTTTTTGTAGCCATTAAAACAAGTCCTGGGAGATTTCTGACTTCATTTATCATCCGCGTTCTGATCGGAAATGATGGAGCTCATTTAAATTAGTTGGGGCTCAGCTTTTCATCACAGATCAGAAATGTCCAATCCTTTTAAGGCCCGAGTCCTTTAAGAAGCCTAATGTGGAATGGATAAAGCAAACTGAAGTCTACACGGAAAAAAATAGTTTTCATGTTTTGGCAATCTTTCTTTCAAGCTGCTGATTTGAAGTCAGGTTGGTAAGACCTGAGGGTAATTATTTCCTCCACCTTGTGCAGTGACTCACTACCACTTAACTACAACCCCCCTCAAAAAGCCTCAGCATGATGCCGACACCACCATGCTTGATAGAACAGCGTTTGTTGGTTTGGGAAGCCACACAATGACCGCTCCAAACATCTTGCCAAAACATAAATGTTTTTGTTGAGCAGAACAGAAGACGTCAGGATAACCAGTGAGAAGCTGCAAATTTGAGTACATTTTTAAGAGTCCGTTTTGAAACAAACCCTTCTTTCTTGGTTGGCAGTCCATCAGTTCATTTTGATGTTAAACTGTCCTCTCTGTGGGAAATCAGTGGTGTTCCTGAACAATGTTACAAATTTCCTTTTAATAAGAAAATAGGTTTAGATCACCCTCCGATTAAGGGAAAAGCTACTATTAATTCAGCGCTGTGCCCTGGATTGTTGTTTATAAAACTAATTTAAGTAGTTAAAGTTTAAACGCAGTCCCATTGATGAGTGGATGTAAACTTCCTGGTTATGACTTACTGCTGTATGGAGATTTTTTTTAAACAATGTTTGACAATGTACTGTTCCCGTTTACTGTCACTTTTTACTAAACCTTTTTTTTACTGTTGTAAAAAAAAAAAAAAAAGGTTTTATCTGTAGATTGTTTTTAGACATTTTTGAGCACAGTTTGTTGTAAAGAATACCAGACGTGTTAATAAAAAAAAGTATTTTTATTTACATGAAACATTGCATTGAAATTTCTTACAATCACATATCTCTCAAAAACAGAAAGAAAACATCACAATTCAAACAAGCTGCCATCATTCGGTTCCAAGTTGATTTTAATGAGGACAAACAGCCCGAATTTGATCTGTCCATAAATTAACATCCGAGTGAAGAAAATAACTCTGATCCTGAGAAACAACTGCAGTCCTTTTAGGGCTACTTTAAACTATTAAACTCATCACTTCTACGTGGACAAGGCAATTTAAGTATGAAGGATAACTTCTATAAATCATTTACTACTCAATAAAATCTAATATAGATCTCTGCTGCTATACCTCTAAAACGTGGACATAGAAAAGTAAAGTGGAGACTATGCTCAATACAGTGTTTAGTGTTTAAACAGTACAACTATCACACAGAAAACACCACATAAACCTGATGAATAAAGGACATCTGAAATGTTAATGGATATGACTTGGTGGATGTGAAAAAAGGTAGAAAACAATGGAGGAAGTTGAAAAAGGTACGAAAGCCAGATCTAAATCTGACATTCACGGTTCAGAACGCGGCTGGCAGGCCGAGAACCAACAGAACAGGGACATCTCAACTCAACATGAGAGGAAACGTGTGTCAGTAGGGCCGCGACGCATCCCATTTAGACGAGCACCCATCGATTACTGGGTAATTTTTTCCTGAATTGGTCAGAATTCTGAAAAATGTAGTCACCTTTTCCCAGTCCCAGAAAGCATCAGATTTGTTACCTCCCACCATTTTTTGCTCCCTCAACACATCACGGTTGCTTGATGCAGTGAGAGAATTCCTGCATTCCAGATAAAGGTATGTCAAATTCGATGATCTGAAAACAGAAAAATTTGTAACTTTTGTCCATTTAAGGGTGAAATACGCTACTCAGCTGAGATGTCCCAGGGTTGGTGTGAACAGCACAAGCTGACAAACACAGAACAGAAAAGTCTAACATGAAGCTACGACGGAGACAAAAAAAACAAAAACATTTTCCCATTCTGCAGCTTTTCACAGTTTTAACAATACTCACAAGACTCCAAAAGCTTCAGCTCACCTTCACAGCACCAGCGGTTTAAAAAAAAACAAAATAAAAAAAACCCAAAGGGAAATCTGGGAAAAATCTTCCCTTTACATAAGAAGTGCATAAAATTTTCTGAAATAAGCAAACTGTTTGTGCTTCGTTTCTTGAAGAGATGCAATCTGCAAAAGACACTGTAGGTAAGATCATCCTTTTGTAAAATAAAAATAAATGCACCTTAGCTTTCTTTAATCTAGCTGAACGCACTGAACTTTGCTCCAAAAAAAAAAAATATATAAAATTAAAATCAGTTTAGGGGTGCACTTCTTTAGTTTGCTGCAGGAAATCTGATACATGACAGTCCCTCAGCAAGATTGTGAATTACATTTAAACAGTGTTAAAAAAATTCAAATCAAGGCCTTATCAGAGCCATGCTCCAGTGTTTTATGTTACACGTCAAAAACCTAATATACAGACGGCTAAGAGTGAACAGTGTTTTTTCTTTAAACCCAATCTAAAAAAATAAACATCTGTCCTCTATGTCCGCCTGATTGGGTCCGTTATATTCCAGCTCAAGAATTTAAGTGCAATCTGCTACAAGGACTAGTAAGAGCTGGTTCAGACCTCAGCGTAATTTAACCGCAAACTCGTCTTTCATTTGATGAGGAACCAAATCAGCTGACTCAGTTCGGTTGTATCTGTTTAGGTTGGTGAGGTGATGCATTTACATGCACACAATCGTTACAGAAATTCTGTAATTAACTGTGAACAGCAACTTTTTCTTTTACAGTAGTAGCATTGTGGTGCGTTTGTGTGCGCTCAGATTTCTGTGGGAAACATTGAAATCCCAACTTTCTTCGACGTCAGCGATGCAAATGAGCCAGGCCCTGAGCGAGACAGTTTGTGGAGGTTTCCCCAATTTCAGTCCGTTTATATCAGGCATCATCTCTAGGTTTTAGGCTCAAAAACCAAATCTAAATTAGTTTCTGCACAGGAGTGCAGTTAGTAGCACTGTTCGTCTTGCAGTAAGAAGGTTCAGGGGTCTTTCTGCAGGAAGTGTGCATGTTCTCCCCGTGCATTCGTGGGTCCTTTCCAGGCACTCCGGCGTCCTCTGACAGCGTTGCTAGGGTAACCGGTCTGTCCAAGCTCCCCTTAGGCATTAGGAGGTGTGCAAGGGCAAGCAGGTATAGACGTTGGATGGACATCGTTGACAAACACCAAGCAGTGCATACTGTTAAAGAGAATATGGATTTTTCTAAAATAAATCAAAATCTGAAGAGTGTGGCAAGCATTTGTATTTAGCCCCCTTACACTCGGATAGCCTTCAATACAATCTAGTACAAACTATTTTCTTCATGAGCTGACAAATTAGTAATTACAGGCTACAACTCTTAATGTGATCGCAGTATGAATAGGTTTGTAAGAGAACACTTATGAACAAACCGTATCATTAAGAGCAAGGAAGACAGGTCAGATATATAGCTGACGTTTTGAGCAGTTACATCCCATGAAGAACTGTTTGAAGCACATTTTCTACCAATAATTACGTATATTTCAACTGCAGAGATACTAAAACACGGTATCCATCATAAAGCTGGGCACAGAAGGCCTTACTAAATAAGATGAAGAGATCCTCAGGATGGAGAATCTGTTGGTAGAACACTCAACAAATCCCACCTCTATCAATGAGTGGTAAGGAGAAACTCATGGTTTAAAGCAATTTGAAATCTAATCTGCAGTTTGTGACGAGGATGTAGAAAAGTCGGACAGGACTTAAGGACTGAGTTTTAAAAAATTGACCCTTCACCATCAACCCACCACCCTACGCTGAAGCGTCACGCTGCAGGGAAAGGGAAGAAGATAAAATAAGAGGAGAGTCGTGGAAGAAAACCTGCTAGGGATGGCAAGAGACTGAAAAACGCACTTAAGTTTCCGCTTAAGAATGATGCATTACTTTGTGTTGGTCAATCAGATAACATCACAATTATTTAAAATTGGAGAAGTTTGTATCTTCCAGGCGCTGCTTGCCTAGGAGCATTTACTCAGAGGAAGAACCCCCCACACAACCCACGCACAGCGGGCCAATTCTAAAGCATTACATTTGCTAATAGCGACTGAATGGATCACAGCCGCTCACTGCTGTTGACGGGTCATTTAAGTGCCTTTCTAGGTCTACACACTCGTAGCCTTCTTATGGTGGTTCCTGTTGGTTTGGTTTCTAAGAGCCCTTAAAACTCGGCTGCTACGTTCTCAACAGGCAGTAGGCGGTTAATGAAGTGACAGATTTTAGTCACAATTCTAAATGTTCACAATTAACGTAAAAAAAAAAAGAAATGGTTCAGTAGAGAACTTTCTACAATTTCTAGGCTGTGTTTGGATAATGTTTTACTCAAATATAGTGAATAATAGATTTGCCCTCAGCAGGAGTCTAGTGTTCTGTTCACGTGATTGTTCTCCAGTCTATGAAGAAGTCCATGTAGGCAGTGCTTGGTTGCTTTTCCCTTTCCAAACCTTTAAACCCGACAACTACAGAACATCAAAAGAGTTCCCCCCTCCCTCCCTCCGTTTAGTGATGCGTCTCCAGCTCCACCACAGTCCACTCCCCCTGCGGAGAGTTGCCGGCAGCCTCTGGGGAGAAGCTGCTGACCGAGGTGATGGTGGCGGATGGAGGGGTGAGCGGAGGCAGCAGGCTGGGCCAGAGGCTGCTCTCTAAGGGGCTCAGCGTGCCCCCTGCACCTCCAGGCAGCAGCAGCAGGGAAGAGCAACCGTCTCCGTTAAGCAGCAGAGTCTGATTGATCAGCTGCTGGACCATGTCCACTTTCTTACCCCAGTCCAGGTCGAGAGGTGGAGGCCACTCTGGAGACTCCGGGGGACGTAGGGACGAGCGGTCTCCATCATGGGAGAAGCTTCTGCAAGACTGGGTGGAGTCTGGTCTGAGAGACGGCGAAGAGTCACATGGTTTGCCTTCGTTTGACTTCTGTTCATGAGGATCCAGTCCAGCATGCGTCTGGTCGGTGTTTGGGCTCTGCTCCAGCGTTTGTTCACCTTCAGCCTCCTCGTCGCTGCTCTCCAAGGCTTCATAAATGGTGCAGAGCCCAGACGAAGGGGACAGCAGGGCGGTCTGACCCTTACTGGACTGTTGCAGCTCTTGCTGCCACTGCATTATCTGCTGCCTCTGCTTCAGTTCCTCCTGTTGCTGCTGCAGCTGCAGCTCAAGATCTCTCCTCTGCTTCAGCTCCTCCTCTTTCATCTTCATTTCCTGTAACTTATTCCTCTTTATTTCCTCTTCTGCCTCGTCTTTCTTCTTCCTCTGCTCCTCTTCCAGCCTCCTCTTCCTCTCCTGCTCGGCCTCCTCCAACGGCCGGCTCTGCTGCTCCCTGCGCTGCTGCAGCTCCAGCAGCTGCCTCTGATGCTGCTCCAGCCTGCGGAGCTGGGGGCTCAGCGCCTGCTGCCCGAGGCTTCTAGGGGGGAGGTCGGTGCAGGTCAGCTTGGGCGTAGAGGCGGCGGCGGCGTTGATGGGTTTGATGATGTCACAGAAGGTTCTGGGATACGAGGAGTGATCGCGGCGGTGAGAGTGCGGTATTGCAGCGAAGCCTGTTTTTGAAGAGGAAGCAGAAAACATCTCAGAGAAAATAATATCATTTGAAAGGTGAATTTATTTCAGTAATCCGTTTCAAAAAGGTGGCCGGTATATGCAAAGGGGTTCTTTCTCTTAATGATTATGGCTTAAAAATAGTGCAGTTCCCAAATCCATAATCTCAGAAAATTTGATTAAGAGTTGACCAATAAAAATAGGATACTACAGATGTCCATCAGACTTTGAAACCTTCCATAAAAAACTTAAGTCACAAAATGTTGTAGCTTTAGAAGCTGACTGTTCATGTCGACGCATATTAAAGGGTAAGTTCGTTTTTGTTTTGTTTTTTGCTTCCTCGAACCTTGACCTTATTTATAGCATGCATCACGCTCAGTTATTCATCCTGACAAGTTTGGAGCCACTTTGAGTCCTTTGGGAGAAGTTTATATGCAGTCACAATCAGCGTTT
Source organism: Apricaphanius iberus (assembly GCA_028564705.1). Lineage (NCBI taxonomy): Eukaryota > Metazoa > Chordata > Actinopteri > Cyprinodontiformes > Aphaniidae > Apricaphanius > Apricaphanius iberus. The sequence continues at coordinate 203,906 of JAPXFQ010001800.1, forward strand.
ATCCATATAATGGGAGTCAATGGGGGCGCGTAAAGTGCAGCCTCTAAATACGACGTTTTCTGTCACAAAACTCCGTCATTTAACCAATGGTTTGTTATTCATAGGTAATACTATTCCCCTCGGAGTTCGTGGCGTCCCGGAAGTGTTTCTTTGTCGTTTTGAATCCAACTACACTAACGCGTCATCTCAATGACATCGCTGACGTCCGCCATGACAGTTGTAGTCTGACCAGGGCTTTCCCTCTGTACTCTACGGTGGCACAGGGTTGGACAAAACTTGCTCCTGCAAAAGCAACAGGGTTTGCGCTTGCGTATTTCCAAATTGCACAATTAAAAACGACCAAATGGACCAAGACCGTCACATAGAGTGGAAGTCCTGGTCAGAGTACAACTGCCATGGGGGCACAGTCAATAAAACGACACCTTGTTGCAAGTTGTATTAAAAGCTTGTAAATGACACCAGAAGAACTCAAAGAAGCACTTCTAGGGCGCTCAGAATTGGTTACATGAAGGATTTTTGTGGCAGACTACTCCTTATTTAGAGGCAGCACTTTATGTGCCCCCATTGACTCCCATTATATGGATATACACAGATCGCGACTGAATATAAACTTCTACCGAAGGACTCCAAACTTGTCTGGGGGAGGAAATGAACATAAATGCTAAAAAGGTCCAGGGTGGAAAAAAAAGGTGTTCAAGCAACAGGGATAGGTGCAGCCTTGAGAGGACTTTGAAGCAAAGGTAATTTAATAGGGTAGAGGAGATTCACAAGGACTGCGGCATTGATTCAGAGAGAATAAAGAACATGGACTAGCGGCCACATTCCTGGTGTTAAGCCAAGCCTGAACCTGATGTCTTACCAGAAAAAAAAAAAAAAAAAAAAATGAACTATTGCCCAGTGCTCCATCTCATTCAGAAATCTGTACCCAGAGTCTGGAGAAGAGTGGGGAGGCACCGGAGGAGGCACGGAAACGTTACCCAAGATCCAGGGATTATCGGTTCTGGCCTGGTGGGTTTTCCTAAATCTGCAACCAGGAAAGTTTAGAGGACTCCATGCTTCTGTTGAAGAGCTTTATGGAGATGCTGATTTCATTTCAGGTCAGAAGGACTGAAACTGACTGGCTAGTAATTTTCTCTGGCATGAACCTTATAGAGAATCTACAGAGGTCTGTCAAAGGAAGGTGAGACGACTGATGGCCTCCATGCCACAGTAACTCCTGCTGACAGATTGCTTACATACATTACACTGAAAAATCTTTTAGTTTACTATGCAATAGGGCTGTGTTGAAAAATAAAATAAAAATGTAAAATTGATTCTGAATTGATCCTCAGAGAAACCAAATCAAATTGATTCACAATTTTAAAAATCTGTTCTATCTTTTAATAATCTAAAATAGGAAGGTAAAATCCAGACAGCCATTTTAGGTTTCGTGTCTGAAAGGGTAAATACAGTTTCCCCCGGGGGAACTGTTACTTACCCAGTGTTAAAGCATATTGAATTACCGGAATTTATTAAAATAACAGCTCAAAAAAATTTTTTTATAGCATTGACCCATATCAGTATCGAACTGGATCAGATTGAATTGGATCGATTGTGATAATCGATTACAACACTTAAGAAATCTGCATTGAATCGATTCATGAAATTTGAATCGATACCCAGCCCTACTATGCAAGATTTAAGTTTTCTGAGAAAATGTATTTGGGTTTTAATTAGCCAACCAACCAACACTGCACCTTCACTGAGAAACATGGTGGCAGCAATGTTATCTTATGCGGTACACAGTGAGTACGGAAAGTAGACTTCTTTGAATTTTTTCCATTCTTTCATTGCAGCCATTTGGTACAAATAAATGTTCATTTAATTTATCATTGATGTACAATCGGCACCCCATCTTGACAGAAAAAAAGAAATGCAGAAAGGTTTGTAAATTCATTAAAAAAGAAAAACTGAACTATCACATAAAGTATTCAGACCCTTTGCTAAGTATTGAGTAGAATTACCTTTTGAGCTAATACTTTAAGTCTTCTTGGGAATACGTTTTTCACACTTTGATTTGGATATCCTCTTGTAGTTCTGTCGGGCTGGATGGTAACGGTGGACACCCCAATCAGGTCTCTCCAATGATGCTCATTTGGTTTTAGGTCAGGCTCTGGCTGGGCCACTCAAGAACTGTTACAGATTTGTTCCGAAGCCACTCCTTTGTTATTGTAGCTGTGTACTTAGGGTCATCGTCCTGTGAACCCTCAGCACAGTCTGAGGTCCTGAGCACTCTGGAAAAGGTTTTCTTCCAGGATATCTCAGTACTTGGCTGGATTCATCTTCCCTTCAATTGCAAACCAGTTGTCCTGTCACTGCAGCTCAGTTTGTCTGGACCGTCAGGTCTAGGCAGAGTTCTGGTCATCTCAAACTTATTCAATTTGAGGATTATAGAGATCACTGTGCTCTCAGGAACCCCAAATGCTTCTGCAATTCTTTTATAACCTTGGCCAGACCCGTGCCTTGCCACAATTCTGTCTCTGAGCTCCTTGGGCAGTTCCTTCGACCTCATGATTATCATTTGCTCTGACATGGACCGTGAGCTGTAAGATCTAGGTGTCTATCTAAGGAGCCATCTCAAGGAGGATCAGAAGATATGGACAGCATGTGAGTTAAATAAAGTGTCACTGCAAAACAGTGAATATTTATGTGATATTTGTTTTTCCTTTAATAAATTTGCACATAACCCCCCCCCCCCCTAAAAAACCAAGATGGGGTGCTGAGCGTACATTGAGAAAAAAAGAGCTTTTTTTATTTTAGTAAATGGCTGCAATTAAACAGGGTAAACTTTAAAGGGGTGTGAATACTTTCCATACCCACTGTACATAAATATTTCACTTTTTAACCAAATTGCTGAAATTAAATTCACTGAGATTGTCATATAGAGAAAGAGTGGTACAGTAGCATGAGACCACAGCCGTGTGAGAAGAAAAAAGGGTGTAAAATATAAACTAGAGGGGGTGGTCCTAGTACTAGAGGACTAATGAAAGGATAGTGAAGCCAAGCTTGAATTCTCCTGGTTTGGTACAGCCTCAAAACAACCAGCAGACAGTTTCAAAAGAAAAAAACAAAACATGAACAGAACAGAAAAGCATCCCTTTATAGCAATAACATAACCAGCCTTTTATCTATTTAGAGAGCCAAGGAGTGACCCAAAGTAAGATGATTGGGGGTGGTCAAGTGAATTTGTGCAGAGAGCAAAAGTACAAACCTCTAAAATTTATCTTAGAAAAGAGACCCAGAGGAGACTGTAGTGCAAAAAAGAAAATTCCTGTATATGCAATCAGCCCGGTGAGACATGAACACCAACAGAAACTCAGTGAGCTTAAATAAAAAATTTAAAATTCACATTTGTAGAGTTGGGTTAGTCCACCTTCAATGCATGCAAAAGCTTCCCCATGCATTTAGTGACAAAGCATCACAGGGAAGACTGAATAGCTTGGCTCGTTCATGGCTGTATGTCATTTCAAACCTGAGGACAAAGTCCAAGAACCAAGCTATTTGGCTGTCCCTGAATGCAATAACCTATAAACATGAGGTTGAGTCAACTCATTGTGCAGCAGTGACATGCGGAAGCTGTTAAAATGTGCAGCAAAGTAAAAAAAACAAACTAAAACATAACAGCAACAGACCCACAAGGAGGCTAATTACAGCGACTTGATTTCTTTAGGTGTCCAGGCTGTTGTCAGACGGAGAGACGATCCAGTTCAGCTGGGCGAGCGATCGGCTGGGTTCTTCTGATGCCGTTTTTCCCCAGCTCTATGAAGTCTTTGTTGCAGTCGTCAGTTTTGATCCTCAAGGTTATTACAGGAGAGTCACAATTTTTGAAAATGAACGAAACTGGTATACGATCTGACGAACGTCAGCCTCCGTTTGATGTTTAATCAGCAGGCGAGGATTTTTTTGTAAAATTTAAGAAATCCTAAAAGCCTTTCATAGGTCAGTAGTTTAGATTTTGTCCCCCCAAGTAAATCTGTTACAACTAGTTGGTAAAATAAAACCAAACAGAACCTTCCACTTAACCCCTCGGACCCAACTATGTTGGCAACAGGCTTTAGCACATCCTCCGAGCTACATTCTCCTTTAGTAACAATTAGTCTTTCAGGTTTTTAGTTGTTTTTTTTTACCCAAATAAAAAAAAAGGCATTTCTGGAACTTATTACATGCCCCAGACCAGTTTTTTCCAACCCTGGTTCCAAAGGCATACGGCCCTGCATGTTTTAGATCAGGAGTGCCGCAAAAGGGGCCCATGGTTGGCCCCCCCATGCCATTTAATTTGGCCTGCCAGGGGGTGCCCTAGCTCTTATATAAAAAAGTACCAAGAATCAGACTGTAAACTTGATTTGCGTCATCATCGTTCTTTCACTGCTAACACCACTTTTGACAAATGGGCCAAAAGAATATAAATTGTTACATTATATTTTAAATATTCTAAATTAGGTTTAACATTGAAATACAAGCAACTACAAGGGGTATGTCCGATAGAATTTTACACGTATTCACATTTGCACACACACACATATATATATATATATATAAAAAATATGTATTATATATAAAACCACAAATCGTCATTTTATTTAATTCGCAAAATGTGTCATGAGAGTTTGCTGCCGATCAAACTACCGCCAAGTTTGTGGGTCATCATCCCCACACTGGCTGCTAGCTTAGGCAGCTATTGGTAGCCTGGAGTGACACTGCTAGTTGCACAGAAACTACAGTTCTAAAATGCTGGGAAAATTTTATTTTCACCAACAATAAATGAATCTAATACTTAAGTTTAGATAAGTGTTCTAAATGACTGTATATGACTCATTTGTCATACTTTTATAGTTATTTATCCTACTTTTTTGTGTAAATAACATTAAAGTATTTTAATTAATTAGTATTTGTTTTTTGTGTAAAATATTACATTTGGCTCTGATCGATTTTAATTTTGGCCCTCAGGGAAAATGTTTGGGCACCCCCGTTTTACATGAATCCCCTGCATTAATGAGCCTGCTTCAGATGACTGAAGTTCAGCAAAACATGTAAGACGTGCAGGGCAGTCTGCCTTGAGGACCTGGGTCGAAAAATCACTGCTCTAAGGTAGAGCCCAAAAGTAAGGCCAGTGTCCTGAATGTTTTGGGTGTCACTCTGGGTCAACACCTCATTACCAGGCCTCTAGAGAACTTAAAGACATGCATAGCAGAGAAGTTGGCAATAAAAAAAAATCTGCATTGGGTCAAGGACACATTTGCATTTACAGTCCTGGAATACAACCTTCGGATGAAACTCTATACTCCAACACAGAATCAAACGGCTCAATGCCCTCATCAGTAGTCTGGCCTGATAACGAGTCCTTCATTTGAGTCAGCTGTGATTGGGGAGGATGCATCTAAAGGTTGCCAGCTCTCACGGACTGGTACTCAATCACCCGCTTTATTATTCACACCTGATTTAGAAGATTGCTGGTCACCCAAAGCCCAATAAACCAGCAGTTAATTTAAATCAGGTGTGCTGATGCAGGAACACGCCTAAAACATGGAGGGGTGGGAAACTGATCCAAATTTTTCACAGAAATAAGAAAGTTATTTTAGAAAAACTGTTTTCATGTGAGCCTTAGCATTAATGGACACCTAGCCATGTTTCTGTTGGAATCTGCACAAGTGAAATAAGTCTATGTGGACCAGGGTCCCAAGCTGGTCCTGACCCAGCGAACCACATCATCCTAAACTCTGAAGGATGGGAAGTATTTCCAAATTAGATGTAGAGATTTAAATTTGACACTTTGGTTTAAACTCTGATGTTCTTTTAGTGTATTCTCTTTCACAGCTAGAAAGACTTTCATTAGAAAAGAAAAATATGGATAATGATCTAAAAGCCATTTGTATTAAATCCATCAACTATGAAGAAAATTGGTTTGCAAGGCCAGTGGGGATGAAAGAGTATTTTGTTAAAAAAACAAACTAAATTAAATTTCATTTAAGATATTAAAGAAGCTTCAAATTACATTTCACAATTTCTTAAGCGATATCAAGCTAGGTTTAAAAGATCTGGTTTCAATATCCACAACAAATTTCTGTAAAATCCTGCTGCAGTTCAAGGTTAGGCATCACCTCTAAGCTGCACACAGTGCAGCTTCCCCCATGAGGCTGCAAACAGCATGTCAGCTGGCTGAAATACTACAGCATTCTTTTTCTTACAAGAGAAATGTGTAGAAAACTCACTGCTTTTATGGTAACTTTTTAAGAGCTAAAGTTGGCCAACTATGAGCAGCATGTCTGCTTAGCAGCATCTTGCAAGTTGGTGAACAGATTAACTCACATCCACTTTGTAAAACATTTGAACAGTGCAACAAGGACTTGAAAACCAAGGACTAAATTTAGTGTCCGTTCCCATTTTGCTCAAGTCTGTGTATAACAAAAAAATATGTTATAATAAAGCAATAGGTTATATCATAATCTGCAAGAATAGTTGCTTTACTGCTTTAAATGAGTGGTCATTTTACAGATCGTGGGATTTTTACTTTCAGTCGAACCTTGATGGTCCTCATTTAAATGACAGTACAATAATACAGGATGGTAAAAAAAATCTTATCTTTATTTAAAGCTTTAAGGTTCATTACTCCAAAGAAAAGGGGGGTAATGGATACAATCATAAGTGTCAAAAAGACTGGGTTAAAGAAAAGCATATAGTGAGAGCAGATTCAAAAACAAGTCTTATTAGTTTTTCTTATAAAAAAGACGTATAAGGATAAACGTACATTGAAACAATAGTTTTGATATGTATTCACTGTAAACAGATGGGTCCCATCCATGCTGGGTCAGCCACATAATTCTGCAGATAAAACGGACACTGAAACCCAGGCACAGGTCGTTTAAAGGCAGATGGGCCAAGCTATTGCACATACAGGAGTGGTTTAAGCCAAATGCGCAGAGTTAAAATATGTTCCGACAGTAAGTGCCAATGCTGTCTGCATTTAGATAATTTTTTGCTCTCCGGTTTAAGTACATCCACCCCCAGGAGGTTCCAGCACACACACAGACAATAACTACCACTACAGTGAGGAGGAGGAGGAGGAGAGGCTAAGGGGGTCTAAGGGGAGTTGGGGAGCTCGGCTACTATACGTTACCTGCAAAAGAGTCCTCAGTCTTTTCACAGATAGAATAGTATGGAGGCTGGATATCGGCTGTTGTTTCCTCTGGCTTGTCCAGGGCGTCGTTAGATCCAAGCCGTTCTGACCCGACGTGCGCAGCCGCCTCTGCTTCCTGCTTCCCACACTCAATATAGGGCTGCTCAGCGAAACATTGCTGCTCCCGGTTGACCCCTGGCTCCTTGGCCTCCTCGGGAAGCTCCTCCAGGGAGAAGATGCCGGGGCTCTTGATGCAGCTTTCGCCGGTAGACTGGGCGTTGGAGTTTGAAGCGGTGGTTACCGAGTCAAAGATGTAGGACGCTACGGAAGTCGCTGAAAGCGGAGTGACTTCGCCAGCTCCGCTCTCTGCCTCCTCTCCCTCTTCCACAGTGGACAGACAGCGCTGAGGTGGAGGCTGGGCTTCAAAGGTGAGGTTGGTGACCGTTGGACACGTCAAGGAATCTTCCAGCTGAGCTTCTCCCTCTGTGTCGCTCCCCTCATCTTCGGTTACAGAGGATGAGGAAGGGTTGGAAGTGGGGGCTGTTGAGGGGCCTCCAAGAACTTCGTCAGCAGGCAGGGTCTCCGGTTCAGCCTCTTCCTCCTCCTCGTCTTTCTCCGTCAGAGGGTCAGGGTGTGAGGAATCAGATTGGAACTTCGCTTCCTGACTCCCGTCAGCCTGCTTGTCAGGCGTGCTCATCTCGCTGCTCATCGCGTTTGACACAGACATTCCTGTGGCTGAGACAGGAGCTGCGACCTGGGGGCCAAAATTATGGGGGTCGTTTGGCACAGCTGGATGGTGGGGAACTTCTTGTTCAATTGCGGTAGGTGCAGATCCCACCTCTAGCCAGGCCTGTGCTGGGGTTTGAACTGACTTCTCGGGGTCGGGAGCTAACTGTTCTGAAGAGGGTCTGGCTGCAGCTTCTTCTGGAAGATGGGGCATGTGTGATTGTGGGGGCTCTGCCCACGGAGAAGCAAACGGGTTTTGTTGGTCCCACTGGGCAGCCGGGGCAGAGGGCAGCACGGGTGGAGGAGGGGGTGGCTGGAACACCCTGTTCAGGTTATCAAGCCTCTCATCCTCTGCAAAGTCATCCTCGTCTGCGTTCCCGTAGCTTTCCAGTCCGCTCTCGGTCACTCCTTCACTGGCCATCTCCACATCGTCATCCTCATCTTCGTCCACGTCGTTGTCATGCCTGGGTCTGCGTGGCTCGTCTGTCCGCTCCGAGCCCACTTCCATGTCGCACACCCGGTCGCTGTCGTCCTCGTCTTCATCTTCGAACTCATTGACGGGAATGTCGGGAACCTTCTCGAAATCGGGAGAACCTGCCGAGGCTCCTTCCATGTCCATGGCTCCCTTGAGGCTGCCGTCTCCAAGATCGTCCGTGCTCTCCGTGCCCTCCAGGACACCGGGGGCGCTCAGCTCCGACGCCCCCTGTTGGCTGCCACTCACATCCTCAGAGTCCAACTCCGAGAGCAAGGCGCCTCCGGCCTTCCAGGCGGCACCCCCGACCGGTCCGCCCGACCCAGGACGGGACTCCTCGGTGGGCTGGGTGGTCCCGCTCATTTCAGATACGGACACCAGCTGGCTTCCCTCCCTCTCCTCCTCATCATCTTCCTCTTCATTCACATCAGGAGGAGGAGCCGTCTCTGGTACAGTGTTTGCTTCTGAGGCGTGGGCTGCAGGAGAAGAGGGGGTTTGATCTGTTGACAGGTACTCAGTTTCCTGAGCGAGGTCAGCAGAGGAGGCCACCGTTGGTGAGGAAGGCTTGGCTGGGGAAGAAGCCTGCTCTTGCATAGAGGAAGACACAGCACAATTCTCAGATCGTTCCTGAAAAGGAGAAGTTGTAGGCGACGTTTTGGCTGGGCTTTGGGAAAGTAGGGGGGCCGGTTCCCTATGCAGAGTAGCTTCTGGTTGCACTGCCCCTTCATGCTGGGCTGAGACATCGGCGGGGAGCTCCTCCACAGTAGGGGCCACAGCCGCGGACGCCTCTAGGGCCGCTGCAGCCTCAGTTGCAGTTTCTGTTACCTGAACAGGTTCAGCTGCCGTCACTGAGGCAGCTGAACTCTGGGGTCCGGCAGCAGCTGGAGTGAGGTTTGAACTCTTTTTTGTGAAGGGTGAGACGGTCTGAGTGGGCTTAGTTCCACGCTTCGCTGCAGGGGTGGCAGGTTTGGTGGCGCCCGGCGGTTTGCTTGCTGGAGAAGCGGGCGGCGTTCGGCCCAGCGGCGGTCTGTTTGACAGAGGTAAGCGAGCGCCGGCTGCAGGTTTCTTTGTTGGAGTAGGTTTTGCAGGCTGTTGAACTTTGCTCTGTGACACCTTGGGTTCTGCTGCCTTTGATGTAGAGTTGGGTTTCACTGTAGTTGTTGATTTAGACATTTCCTTCTTTTTGGCAGCAGGTGATGCGGTCGCTGTATAGGGTTTCTTGGCAGCGGCAGCAGAAGGTGGTCGACTAAAATCTGGAGCGAAAGGTAAAGGATTTTTTTAAATGTATAAAAATACATAAATTAATCAAGCCATTAAAGTGGAAACCAATTAAATGAATGCAAATCTTTTTCTTTTTGCTTACATATTTCTGGTGATAAAGTTGAATTATTAACCTGAACAGAAACATTCTAGACCACATGAGTCAACCTCGAGGCCTGGTGGCCAATCGGGTCCCCCATCACCTTTTGTGTGTTCGTCTTGAGGAACATATAAATAAAACCTTTAAGCTCCATTTATGTGCACCTATGTACTATTTTATCAATCAAATCAAATGTGTTTATCTGAATAGTCCTAAATCACATCATTTTTGGAAAGCACTGACTAGCACATGAAATACTCACTAAGAACATGTAGAGCTTCTCCCGCATGTTGGTTCTCGATTAACCAACTGTTTCTTCCACAGCATAGCTGCCACTTTCCAAATGGCCAGATTTATAGTTTTCCCCACATTTAATGCTCCTTCCTTCATCCTGGAGGAAGGAGGTGAATCACGACCATTCATCCCTTTCCTTCATTTGCAGTCTGCTAAGTGATTTTACACAAAACCTAAAGAAATTTTGACGCCGTTTGAAAATTTGTGTCATCAAAATTTGTCTTTAAAAATTCATGGTCATCATATGTTCGATCCACGGCGCATTTCCAACGGGATCAGAAGAAAAAAAATTTGGCAGTAGGGAATGAATGGACCGGAAGTAGAAGGGCGCGATTTAACCTCCAAATTGGTTGCAGCACTTAAACCAGTATGTTTATAAATATAAAATGCCCATTTTTCCCATGAATGTTTCATATCTTTCTGGTATGTGGGGTGGGCTTGGTTAATAAAAAATCACAAAATATTGATGAATATTAATTAAATTTTAATTTTAAACTATCAGACTCATTTGTATTCTGTTGGATTTGCTGACCCCCCCCCCCCATTACTACAAAAATAAAAGCTTTACATAACATGACCTCACCTTTCTTAGCGGCAGTATTTTTATTAGGCTGCACTGCTGCGGTCTTGCCAGCAGATGGGGCTGCAGCAGGTTTTGAAGAAGCAACTTTTGCAGTTGCAGTGGTGGAAACCTTTGTCGTCGCTGCAGCGGGCTTGGATAAGGTGGATGCTGGTCGAGATGTTGAGGAACTTGCAGCTGGCCTGAAAGTAAACAAATTTAGATTTAGAACGGACAATACATTTAGCTTTCTTATGAAAACTCCAGCAGTGTAGGCGAAGCTCAACAATGAAAAGCAAAAAAATAATTCAAGAGGAACAATGGTCATGGGTGGGTTCTAGACATTTCCCTGGTTTCACACTCCTGATGCAAAGGAATCGTTCATTACCAGGCCTCTGGAAAGGTTGATCTACTGGGGAGGTATTTTCCTTGCTTTTAAAGCCCAAAGTGGGTAAATTGGGCCATCCAATAAGATGATCAACTTAAGGTTTAAGCCTCGCAGCAACTTTTTAAAAAATAATCTACGCAAAAGATTTCCAACTGCTGGCACAAGTGTTCCTGAAAAAAGCAAAAATTCGATAGGTCTTGGTTACCTAAACCTGGCCCAGTTTACCGGATTTCACACTATTAAATGAAAAGAAAAACAATGGACATGAATAACAGAAGTCCGAATGCTCAAAGCTGTGTTATAACTTGCAGCAGCTAATGATGAACTAAAAAAAAAAAGAAAAAAAAAGAGAGGGTATATATACTACTTATATGATGAAAGGTGTTGAATGCTGTCTGTAGACATTCAGTCCATTTAACTTTAAAGTTTTCCCCGCTTTTCGTCCCAATGTTTGAAAAGACTACCCAGAGGACAAAATTATCTACATTTAGTTTATGTCACATTTATTTGCAGGAAAACATCCTATTTTAACAAAAGTAACGCATAGAATTACATTTGTTAATCTACATATTTTTGTGTTACCGTCTAACTAGAAGGTGTTTGACTATTTTTCCTTTGGAGTTGCACGCTGACTGAACACTTCTGTCTTAATTAAAGCTTAAGATCTTCACTTTTATCATGCTGTATGTGGTGCTATAAACAATTATTTCCCTTTCAGCTTTTCCCTTCAGGGGTCGCCACAGCAAATCATCTTTCTTCATATAGTCCTATCCTTTGCCCTCACACCAACTGACTTCATGTCCTCCACCACCACATTCATAAATCTCATTTTTGGTCTTCCTTTCTGCCTCATTCCTGGTGGCTCCATCCCCAGCATTCTTCTGCCAATACATTTATCATCTCTCCTCTGAAGATGTCCAAACCATCTCAGCCTGTCTTCCCTGGCTTTATTTCTAAAACGTCCAACATGAACTGTCCCTCTGATGTACTCATTGCGGATCCAATCAGTTCTCGTTACTTCAACAAGAATCTCAACATCTTCAGTTCTGAAACCTCCAGTTCTGCTTCCTGTCTTTTGTTCATTGGTACTGTCTCTAGACAGTACAACATCGCCAGGCTCACTGCTGTCTTGTACACCTTTCCTTTCATTCTTGCTGAAATCCTTTTATCACACCAGACACTTCACTCCACCCATTCCAACCAGCTTGCACACACTTCTTCACCCCTTTTCCACACTCTTCAGTATAGCCTTGCACCAGAGCCCTTGGGTCCAGACAGCCCGAGGGCGGGGCTTCAGGCCAACGACCGTATAACTACCTCCGACACGGGCCAGGCACTTATTTTTCAATTGACCTTTCGCTGAGCTCCGGCCCCATTAGTTACTGTTGCTACGACGACAAATGCTAAAACACAATTACAGTTAAAACGCCGTTACCTGGGATGTAAAGTGAGGTTAATAAAACGTTGCTGAATGCACACCAGCGCAGCGCAGGTGATAATGCTTCTGCAAATATGATGATTTGGTGAATGTGCCGATACTTTGAGTGCTCTTGCTGTCTTTATGCTGTAAGAAACTTCGTTGTAAATTTAGTTTTAAAGTCGAATTTTAGCCGGACATTCGTTTAATTAAAGTGGACACTCCCTCCAATGTTTCACCCAGAAATGCGTTAATAAAAACGGCTGCATCGCCGCTCGCTCCTTAAGGCGTTGGGTTTGGTTTTCAATAAATTTCCATACATCCCAGAAAATACCTGCGAGATCTACCAACAAATTGACCCGAAAATCGTAATAGTTGCTCACACCTGAGGAACTTTACACACCGAGGTTCCTTATTAATATTTTACTGTAAACTTAGAGAGGGAGTGGGGCCATCCACACTTTTTAATCCATTCAAGGCATTGTTCATGTTTTTTTTCTGGCTTTGGGAATGGAAAGACACAAGAAAAAAACAACTCCAGACAATTTTTCGGTATTATATATGTGTCTTACAAACGCAACTGGCACAGCGTTTCACCATGTGGCTTGGATTCAATGTTTGTCGGACAAAGAAAAAGATTGAAAATTGCGAATTAAAGAGCGTGAACACCACCAAGGGAAAAGCTCCGTTCTAGATTAAGTTTAATCTTATTACAACCCTTCAAGTTGAGCCAACCGGGTTTGTTCAGTGTGTTGTATGCAAAGCTGTCATATGACAGCAAAAAAAAAAACAGGTTCATCACATCTCCAGTGACATTTTGAGCCGGCTCGGTTCCAGATAATACTCTTCATTGCTACTCACATCAACACCAATTTCAGCTACTTTCTGATCCACAACAGACTCCTCTTCTACTCTACAATCTCTCATTTCCCTCATTCATCAGCTCTTCAAAGTACTCTTTCCATCCTCCCATCACACTCTTGGCACATGTCAGTACATGGTCATCCCCATCCACGATCGCCCTAACATGATTTACATCCTTTCCATATCTCTCTGCCTCTCTAACCTATACAAATCATTTTCACCCTCCTTACTATCCAGCCTAGCATACAGGTCGTCTTACACCCTTTGCCACCTCTACCTTCACCATGCATCTCCCTCTAACCCCGTCTGCTTTCCTCAGTCCTCTCAATGTCCCACTTCTTTCTCTGTATATGTTCTTGAAATTAATCATTCGACCACCAAGTCTCCTCATCTACTTTCCTCTTTCCAGATGACACACCAAGTACCCTCCTTCCAGTCTCCCTAATCACATTAGCTGTAGCTGTTCAGTCATCAGGGAGCACCTCTTAGTCACCTAGAGCCTTTCTCAACTCCTCCCTGAAAACCTTACAGCACTTCTTTTTTCAGTTTCCACCACTTGGTCCTCTACGTTGTCTTTGTTCTCTTCATCTCCCTCACCATCAGTTTCATCCTTTAGACCACCATCCTATGCTGTCTAGCTACTCTCTCACCCACCACTACTTTGCAGTCACAAATCTCCTTCAGATCACAACGTCAACATAAGATTCAGTCCACCTGAGAGCTCCTACTGCCCCCCTTATAAGTCACCTTATGTTCCTACCTCTTCTGGAAGCAAGTGTTTACAACAGCCATGTCCATCCGTCCTTTCTTCCCATCCTGGATACCAAACCGGCCCACCACTTCCTCACCTCTGTTCCCTTCACCAAAATGTCCGTTAAGGTCTGCACCAATCACCACCCTCAACTCTCGGGATACCATGTATCAAATCACATCATACTTTAACCTGCAAAACTATAAATTTTATATATTAAAAAAAAAAAAAAAAAATTCGTTAAAAATGAAAAATTTTGATTATAAAAATATTTGCATTAAATTTGATAATAAGTGTCAGTTCACAAAATTGTCAAAAGTCGTTAGTGGAAGCTGTACTCCAATTAACCTGCCAGTAAATTTTTTGTACATTTTCAGGCCTTAAAGATGCAAGTAATTTCCCTGATATCCACTTCCAACTAACTACACCAATTTTCCTTTGGAAAGTGAGTGATCAAATAAACTACAATGATCTTCATTAGATTTTCTTTGAGTTCGTCTGCGGATGTGGTACTCTGAGCAGGCATAATCAGGGACAGCACAGATTTTGATGGCTTTCAGTGGGGCAGCATGCCTGCAAAGAGATGCCGCTCCCACATTACAATCAACCATTACAATGGCCATTTGTTCAAAGATCAGACAACCACTGTGCAGACATGAAGTCAGAGTGGCAGCATTTTCTAATTGGCTCCCATTAGACCGTAGAACCGGACTTTAGTTTGGCCAAAATATTCCGAGCAAATCTGACACAGAGCTGACCTCGGCCATTGGCCAAGTAAACGGCAGCAAAACAGATAAAACAAAATAAAAATATCAAGGAGCTGCGTCGATGCCTTTTTGATATTTTTTTTCTCCAAGTAAAGCCAACCCAACTCTTAGTGCTCCTATGTCTTGAATTTGGGACATAGGACCCTTTCTACTTACATATTATAAATCATTGAAAAGCTCGAGTTAAATTATGTATGCCAATGAAGGATTCAATCATAACTGTAGACGGTTATGATCTGCAGACAGTAGACACTTGTCAAACCACTCAAATGCTAAATAAAGTCCAATCCAGCCTTAGGTCATAGAGAGAACACAATCTTGAACAAAAACTTTTTAAATTCACAAGGGTCCAAATAATGCACTCCCAATGAAATTGTTAGTCCACAACAAGTTTGAGGTCCACAAACAAACTGAACCGGCTGCTGAAAACCTTCAGAATATCCTTCACATAGTCAATTTCTCACAATGTTGTCATCGTAACTTCTGTTGGTATACTTATTTTGATTAAAGGATTTTGGGTAATAAAAATAAAATCACAGGAAATTTAAGCGGTTAATCTCTTTGCAGTGGTGGTTTTTTGCATTTCCACCATCCTACATTACAGCTGTTTCATTACAAGAGCACCACTCTGTAAAAAATTGTCTGCATGAGAGTTTCTCTGTCAGATAAAGTCAAAGGATGTGGACCAAAACCAGTACAGTTCTATGATTGCAACTATCACTCATGTAGCAGGAGTACTACTTATTGTTTGCAGAGGCTGCTCTATCAACTGTAAAATGTCCAGAATCCTCCAGCTCATTTTCTTGCGGCTAAAATTAAAGAAACCAATGAACACATCACTCAACGCTAGTCATCTCTTTAACAGCTTCCAATTCGTTTACGAACAGATTTAAAAACAGCCTCTTATGGATTCACACATCAGTAAGAGCCCTTTGTTCAATGACTATGTATTTTGCCAAGGGAAACTGATGAAAATTGAGGCATAAAACATTCTAAATAGGTGTGAAGGCCAAAAAACCCCCAAACTGTTTGTAGTTTTGAAAGCTATTCTGTCAGTGGAGCCATCACCCTAAAATGTATATATTTTTTTTAAGTTCATCTGCATTGGTGGTTCCAAAGTCGTCTTGAGGGCTGCAGAAGATCTACCGGCCAAACTTTGGAAATCCGTGGTTAACTTCTTGAAATGGTTTAAAAATCTTTTTTTAAAAAGATCCCAAAAGACAACGTAACAAAGACAGTAAATGATAGGGCATTTTTTCACACCCCTAAAATATCACATCGTTAGTAAATGCACGCGTCTCATTGGGTGGCTGAAAGGAGGTTTGCATGCAAGAGTCCTTGTACAACGTAAAGTTAAACAAACTGACTTTAAAAAACAACAACTGTTGAAATCAAATGTGTAAGGGTAATTTCACAAACCACCCAGGCCTTTTTACATTATACCAACCCTCTACTTTCCTCTGGTAAATGCAGTAGAAACAAGACCCGAAACCTTTTGGTCTCATTTATGGTTTCATGAGAAAAATAAATAAATTAATCACCAAGATTTGATCTGAATGACGGCTGCGAAAATAGAGCAACTACTGCTGCCTATGGGTATTGGCTGGCGTTTCTGTTTGTGTATTAGTATAGATTTCCTGCCACCACAAGGTTCAGATCAATACAAACCAGCATTAAAAAGCAAGATGATATGCTCCACAAAGTCATCTATGAAATTTTAATGACCAAACAGAAGGTCCTGAATGACCAACACTGTTTACAAAAAAGCCTTCCATGACTTGTCAGGCTTTGCATGTTTACGACAGATGAAATAACACCCCTACATTGTTCACTAAACTGGGCTGCCAAATGGCTTATTAAAGCCATTTGTCTGCAACTGTTGCAGTCTCTAAATACTGGAAGGGAGTAACTCAAAGACAAAGACAAGTTGTCAGAAAACCCAAGGAGAACTGATTTCCAGCAAGCAGACTTCCAAGTAGTAAACTCGTTTTGTTTTACATATATATATATATTCCCTAGCATGCTTCAGTACACACTAGCTAGTGAAGTGTAATGGAGAGCCTTGTTTTGCTTGTAAAGCATCCAAAACCGGCAGATTTACTGAGAGAAGCACACATTCCTGACGCTTGTGTGGGTGATCTGTCATCAAGGACTGAATGCACAAAATCGGCTCAGTGGAGAGTTCAGAGGACGCTCTGCAGCCTAGCAGCAGAGGGTTGGATCCACAAAAGCGTCACTGTCACATCCTGTCTGACTTTTCCCATTCGAGAGCTCTACAGAGTCAATCAACAAGAGACTAGTTTCAGATGAAAACTGACTAGAATCACAAATCATCAAAATATTGCTGTGGTTTCTGAGGATTTTTCATTGTTCACCATTATAAAGAAAATAATAATGAACTTGACCAGTGTAAATGTTATTCACACACATTTCATAATTACAACATATTTATCTCTGGAAGACCATGGCAAAATTCCCTGAAAGAGGATTTGGTCTGAAACTGGATTTTTTTTTGTCCTGTTCTGCCAAAATGTTGAAGATTTTTGCTGTTGGGTCTTCCACCGACTTTTTAATTGGAGGCTTAAATTGAGCATTTTTCCAGCTACATGCTGTGCTCAGAGCACTAAATACCAAAAAAAATAACTGGAATCCCTCAGCTCCATTTTACTATAGAAAAATGTCACGCCTCTTTTCTATAATTTTTTTTATTTTTATTGTTTCTAGTCAACTACAGCCATTCTTTGAAATGTTTTAAGAGTTAAATTTTCTTCTGTCTGGTTTTAGGTGTCGGCATAGCTCAGAATGAGCCTCGTCATAAAGTCCACAACAATATGGCTCTAGAGGTTGATTGTTGGTCTGTTGTTCTGTTCTTATTGCATCTCACAGCAGCATTCTCATTTCCAGTTTAGTAAAAGTCATTGGGGTTTGAGGCGCATGTCAAATGTTTTCCAGTTTTGCTCAGCGACAAATATCCATCGAGGGGCAGTCTTTTTGGAAGCACGGGGCCTATGCTCCTCTAACTGTACATGTTGCCACTGGGTACAAATCATTGCTACACATAAATAGACATCTTTTCCTTGTTACGCTGATTACGTCCGAATTGGTCTTTGACGTCTAATGCTGTTGAAACACCTCTTTCAAGCTTTCAAATAGGGTTGGGTATTGTAAGGAGTTTCACAATTCGATTTCTTGAGGCTTCAATTAAATATTTATTGGCTTCAATATCGATTCAATAAGTAAATACACAATTAATTAAGCACCCGAGTATATTTTTAAATAATTTTAAGAATTAATTGAACCCAACATGTTTCATGTCATGATTTATTTAGCAGAACAAACTGTACAATATTGTACATGTTTTGTAAACACTGAAAAATCTCAGTGTTGCCCTGAGCGTCACCACTGACCGGTGGAATAAATTGATGAATCAATATTTTTTACCCGGTCCTACAGTCTAGATGACAGATGCAGCCATCTGAAAATCAACATTGATAAGAGTGCATTTTATTTTGCTCTCCACTTGCCAAATATTAAACTGTCAGATTTTGGCTTTAGTTCCAGGCTTTAAACCCCACGCGAGTAATCTGGGTGTCATCTTCAGAGGTATAAAAGTCAATAAGCAGAACAAAGCAATGATCAATACTAGTTTATTTCAATTCCAACTTGTCTTAAGATGAATAGTTGTGTGCCCAATTAATATTAAAATTGATTAATCGTGGTTTGAAATGTGCTTAACCAATAGTGATTTAAAAGTATTCAAAAATGGATTTAAAAATGACAAAAGCAAATGTCCGGCATACCGCCTGGACATATTTACTGGATGGACCGACGGACATTATGCTGCAGTTAGCTTTTGAGCCATGCACTGCGAACTTTATGAACTACAGCAAACATTTTGCACTTTGCTGCTAAGATGATACAAAACAGATGCATCTTTCACAACTAAAGTCTTTTGCTGCCCGATAAGTCCTGCCAGAAGCTGCATCACAAGACAGCTCAGGTATAGCTGAAAACGACATTCCTTTTATTGGTCTCCGCTGTAAAAAAAAAAATTAATGGCAGAGTACATCATGCTTATAGTTGGCAGATTTGTTTTGGTTTTTGACAGGTGCCAAAGGTCCAATTGGACACACTGATGCATAAACAATCGAAAGCCGTCAAAAATCAAATATATTAAACTGAGTAAAAAAAAAAACTAAAGAGTGGAATATAAACTTTGTTTTAAGTGTTTTTGTGAGATCACAGCTTTTATTTTTTACTTTGAGTAGAAGGTACTTCTTTTTTCAGGATGGACTTTCATATCTGTGTAATTTTTTTTCTGTATGACTTAACTGGACTATTGTTATAGATTAAGGTTCTCATACCAAAGATTAATAATCTTTTGAAGGTTTTTGTTTTAAAATTCCAAAGTTATTGTAAGGCTGACTTGTAAAAGTAAATCTGAAGTTAGTTTATCGATTATTTCTAAATAAAAAGCAGGGACACTTAAAATACGTAAAATAAAAAAATTCAAAGTCTACTTTAAACAGAATATGACTGAAGTGTTTCAGGAGTGGACCAAGCATCCTCTCAAACTTTTAATTCCAACACCCGTTTAGCTTTCATGGAGAAATTATGAACTTGATATTATGAAACATATTTTGAACATGCATTTCTTTTATTTGTGGTTTCACATGTAGCCTACTTTTTTTAATAGTGCTTCTTTAACTACAGGACCACAAAGCACTTTACACTACATCCGCTTACAAAAGCTCCTAGGCGGCAACATGTCTCCCCAAGTCTCTCCACCAGCCTATCTCCCTGTAAAATTCAGAACTGACTTAAAGAATATGAAGTTTGTTTTTAGAGGGATTCTAATACAGACAGTAGGGTGATTGCTCTTTTAACATGGAACAAACACATCTTGATCTATGGAAGATTATAGACCCGACACCCTTTTAAAGTAGTCTGAAAAGATATTTCCATCTGGAGTGAACTCTTGGGTTTTGTAAAGCGCGATACAGATAAATTACTTATTTTCACTTTTTTAAAGACCTCAAGTAAGACATAGCCAGCCGTCCTACTTTGAATGAATTACCTTGTTACAGTACAAGGCAGATTAGAGCACAGATTGTAGTATTATCAGTGCAATCTAAGACATGACAAATACAAGGAAAACTAAATAAATAGCCTTGTAATAATCAGCTGACTCACACATGATTGGATGAAGCTTCTCTTTTCTAATGTTCTTTGTACATTTCAGTAAGAGGATTCCAGGAACAACTTCACTGGTTATGCACAAACTTCTATACATTGAAAATAATAAATATCAGAAACGATAAGATCTAGGATCAATTTTCCCCATTTTACCCTCTGGGGGAACTCCGCTAATACATACTCCACTACCTTGTATAAATCCAAAATGGCAAGTAATCAAATAAATAGCCTCAAATGTACATCAGCTTGGAGTCATTCCAAATTTGCTCGCAGTTAGCCATGAAATACAGCAAACATACATCAACATAGCCAATCTAAAAAACTGTTTATTACTCAACACATACAGTACAGACCAAAAGTTTGGAAACACCTCATTCCATGAGCTTTTTTTCAATTAAGGGCATTAAAACTATGAATGAACACAATGTATGGAATTACTGTATGTACTTAAACAAAAACTGTGAAATAACTAAATACATGTGTTATATTTTAAATTCCTCAAAGCAGGATTTTCGCCAACGTTAAAACTTTTGCTGAAATTAAGCTTGTAATTCCAGTATTAGTGTGGCAGCAGAACGTGGATTTAATCTCCAGAACAAATTTAGAAAATCCCAATGAGAAGTCAGACAGAGGCATAAGTCCAAAACCTCATGACAACCCTTGCAGCAATCCCTCCTGAAACATTGAAATTAGGCACAAGCAAGTACGGGAACTGTTCACGTTTTCAGTGAAATCAGTGAATCAGTGAAAATCGTTTACTATTGCTTACATCTAGTTACTTGGGCAGCAGTCAGAGACAGTTTTTGTCTCAGAGGATATTCTGTTCAGCTCTTTCAGATTTACTCAATTAAAATGTTAAAAAATTAGTTACTATTGAACAGATGATTAAGCATAAAACGGGAAATTACAGCAGATTTTTTAATCCCGTCAGTCAAAATGACTGACCAAAAAAAAAAAAAACAAGTAATGCAGTTCTTGTATCTTATACTGCAACACATAAAAACAATGTTCTTCAGCATTGGTGGGTCCAACCAGAGATTGGACAAAATAAGTCTGAGCAGTGATACACAACCAACCAGAGGATAACTTAGAGGAAACGCCACTTTATAATACCTTTGGTCAACAGAAGGGGGGATGTGGATCACTTGAGTTAATCATGCCTATGCAGTTTCATTCAAGCAACAATGGCCTAGGTAATTAGATACCCATGTTCGGTTGTGACACACATTGCCCTGTACTCTCTTCATTAATGTCAGTATTTAACTACTAGGTTGGTTGGTAGGACACAGGAGCAACAAGTTTCTGTCCAACAACAAGGAGTATCGAGGCTGTTTGAGGGACCAGACAGCTTGGCTAACAGACATTTGACGATCCTCACCTGTCATCTACTTTACGTGTTACAGATCTAGAAAGTGGTGTTGTCTGGCATTCAGTGAGCATTTTTAAAAGAAAGCAATAGCTTGAAGGAAATTAAGAAGTGACTATGTGTTGCCCCAGATAATATAGCAGTGTAAGACGGAACAATATCCAGAAAGCCCTCAGAGGGAAGACAAATGGGAGCTGAATTTAATCATGTCTCAGCACAGAAAATAGCATCCTGTGGAAAGGCATCGGATTAATGCAATACAAAATGACCCACATTAATTAGGCAAAACAAACTGTTAGGACTCGGCTAAAGGCATACTTTTTTTTCCAATTTGTCAAAAACAAACTACTGCATAAAAATCAAACTCCTTTTAAAATACTATACCCAGAAGAAATCGAAAAAAAAAGACTAGCTCAGTGGACGAGTTCTGTTTACTACAGCATTCCTGTCCAAACCCTTTGTCCACTACGAGATGAGTTATGATCCAAGTCAAAAGCTCTCCGCCCTGGGGAGGTAGGTTTCTGCCTGGGGGTTGGAGCTCATTTGGGACAAAGCATTGGTTCTTCAGTTTCACACTCTGTGTTAAGGCCCTCTCTCTCTCTCTCAGTCATCCCTGCTAATGTGAGTCTCTTTCATAGCATAAAGAAAAAGCATTTGTTAAGTTTGGAATCTGATATTTGCACTTCTGTAAACAATGTGTAAATAGGTCTTTACGCCTTTCCACACATTTGGTCGTTATACAGTAGGATCCATACCTTGTTTTTGATGAGGCTGGACCAGCAGGTTTGGGTACGGTTGATGTGTTGGGTTTTGGAGCAGCTGAAGTGACCAGTCTATTAGTAGGAGCTACACCAAAAAAAAAAGAAAAGAAAGAAAAGGCCATGAAGATACGATCATAAGATAAAACATTGATTCTATTTGATGCATTTATAGAAGACTCACTTGTGGTTTTTGGTCTAGCTCCATTAGCAGCGTCAGCTGCTGGTTTCCTAGCAGCCCCATTGGGCGCTCTTGGTTTGGTACCATTGGTTACGGTTGCATCAGGTAAAGAGGTAGTCTTGACAGGTGCGACAGGCCTCTTGTCAGCAGCCCTTGTTTGGTTCCTAGCTGTGTTTGAAACTGCTGCTACACCTACTGGTCGTTTGGGAGCACCAGATGTTTTTGATGTCGATCCTGCTGCTTTCTTGCCTGCAGGCCCAGCAGAGGAAGATTTAACATCCTTTTGTGTGCGGTGTGAAGCGGTTCCTGGCCGCGAGGTGGATCCAGCCACTCCAGCAGAAGATGCTGATTGGGTTTTGCTCCCAGCTGCTTTGGATTTGACTTTGGGATCCACGGTTAAGGGCTTTCCATTGGCGTTTTGGGTGGCCACAGGAGCCGGTTCCAGCTGAGGCTGGGCTTCCTCAGTTATGTTTTCTTGAGATGAGCGCTCTGCTTCTGCAGCAGTTTCAGCGGGCTCTGAGGTCTCCATAGTAGCTCCATCCGGCTTCATCCCCTCCTAGGTTGGTCTGTTCAGTGTGGAGCGTCACGCCTTGCCAATTGTGTTTACACTTTAGAGCCCTGTGGAGAGACAGAAGATGGGAAATAACCTTTAAGCCACATAGAACAATAGCCCATAAAATACTGCTCTGAAGTATGGAACAATGTGTAATATATGCAATGAAAATCCTAGAAAACCAAAGGAAAGACCATATATGGGCAAGGGTTCTCAGAAGAGCTTCATAGAGAATGAACAAACAGGAAACGATCAGCACAAACTGCCAGCAAATAAACGAACCAACTAGTCATTGTCAAACCAACATGAAATACTAAAACCGCGATGATTAAAAAAAAAACACCCCAGCTGGAACCAGCTTACAGCATCTGGAAACTTAGAAGATAGAGTCGCTGAACTTCAGCAACCTTTATAGAATGACCAATTTGCATTTCTATTTGTAGGTCAGTCAAAGTTTTTCAATGGTTTCTTAAAGTGGTTGTACAGACAGACAGGGACAACACAGGAAGACTAAAATGAAGTGAACCAGAACGCTGTGGTGAAAATAAAAATCAATAAATAATGATCCGGGTCAAAATACATTTCAAGGCATTTTATTTAAGTTTAGCGACAGCTACACCCAGCCACCTCCTGTTTGTGGAATTTCTTGCGTCTTAAACCTGTTCTTTAGTTAATGAAATACATCCCAGTTAAGCTGAGAATGATCGACTGCCTTTACTACACATGATTTCACTGTCAAACTACTATTCATCTCTCCAAATGTTTCTGTTTCGTCATCAGTCTGAGCTGGGAAAAATGTGTCACCCGAGATTTTCCAACAACCACAAACAATATTATGAACATGGAGAATCTGCAAGCATGGCACTGGAAATATAATGGCAAACCAAATCATCGCAGCAGTCCTTTGAGGTTACGATATTACACACACCGATGCTTCGAAGAAGATAGTGATTTTATTAGGTATGCAACGGGACAGGGTAAAGTACCGGACCGTTCGGTACGCCCTGCACGGGACAATCAGTCCTCCTGTACCGCGGGACTTCGGTACAGCCATTGATTTTGTGCTGGTAATTAGTTACCGTCGGCCCGACGTTACCAAACTGCGCCGCGCTCCCAGACACAGGTGTAACAACCAGCTCACTATTCCCCGCTCCAGCAGCTGGTTGGCATAGAGACACTTCCTCCTCTCCACAACGCGCGCATCACGGAGCACCGTGAGGAGCGAAAAAATGTACACTGGTTGGTTGCGCTTTTTCCGGAAATCAGCCCTGGTGTGAGGCGCTGCTCAAATTTCTCCCGACTTGTGCGCTTTCTCCCCGGGTGGGCTCCAGCATTCAGGGCGCCGGGTTGTGCTGTGTTCATCTCCTCTTTGCGGTGCGCCGAAGGGCGAAGCAAAGAGAAGATGTGCTGCGCTCCATTCATTGATGCACACACACATGCCCTTTGAGCAGCGGGCATACGAAGAATATTTATTCGCCACCTGTGTCAGTGTAGTCAGATGCGCTCTCGTTTAAAGAACCGGTAAAATACAGAAACCATTCTGTTACTGCGGCCCTGTGTGTGAACCACAATGCCAGAGAGACATACAGCTCGTTTATGTTGTATTCTCACGGCTTTCACCCGCCCACAGTTACAGGTGTTAACTGTGACATTCTGTTTTTTGTTCCCAAAAAAAATAAATATATGTTTTGGGATTAAAAAAAAGCAGTCTCTTTCTGCACAAAACATGTACCGAACTGTACCGTGGACCATGTACCGAGGTACGGACCGTACCGTGGGCTACCTGTACCGTTGCACCCCTACATTTTATATTGCTCCATTTAGAAGAAATTAAACTACAGTGGTTCAAAATAGCAACAGATTTAGTATGATTTAAGCAACTTTTCTTGTGAGGCAGTGTCATTGAACCACTCTGCACTTGAAAAACGTCTAAAGGGCTGATGGTCCAGTTTTACGTTGGACTGCTTGTTCCCAGACCAACTCGAGAGACTCAACAGAAACCATTTGCTGTAACTCCTGTTTTGCCAGACGAGCAGCAGCAGCAAATGCCAGTGGGGGCCAACTCACATTCTTCATGCGATCGCCTTCTTCCAAGCAAGTAAAAAGCACACAAGCTGACAATATGGTGAGAAGGATTTTTCCTGGGGATGCACAGATAATTACATAAAAATAATCAAACAGAAAGCCCTGTAGTTCTATGACATTGCTTAATGCCTAAATATGTTACCAAAAAAAACAAGGGAAAACGAAATATTTTCCTGCCATTTACATCTAAATGAATAGACAGTTTAAACATTCTTCAGAAATCAGCCCCAACTAAAAATAAACAGCCCGTTTCACAGGTAGGTTGTGTATAGATTACATTATAAATTTGTTAAAGAATGTGGACAGATTAAGCTCCCTTCAGCGAGTTTGCATTCCAGTCTTTAGTAGATTTATTTCCTTAACTTTAATGGAGTCTGTGTTGAAGCAGTTTAGCTGCATCTGCCAGCCCCTTCCTCTGCATGTTAAGGTGCGGGATTGCGTGAGTTTGATAAAATGGGTCAGTTTTAATGCTGTGTTTATTATAGACAGAGATTAAGCTGTGTTCAGGGCACAGGAGGAGCTAGTAATGCACAGCTAAGGGGAGGTCTGGGAGGCGGGGGTTTGTTGATGCCGAAGTCGGAGCATAATTTCATCTGTGGACCTACATCAGATGACTGTCGCAACAAAAACAGCAGACAGAGAAGGCACAATAGGCCTGTAATGGGTGTGCCGTAAATGTCAACAGATGCAATCAGCCAGACAAAGCCTGTGAGTTAATTTTAAAGTAGAATAAAAACAAAAATGTTTGAAGATTTTATTTTACAGTTCAGCTATAAGGTCTTCAGGGCTGTAAACATGTAAACCGGGTTCGGCTAAACCAGTGGTTCTCAATTATTTTCTGTCATGTTCCCAAGAACCATAACATTTTCAACCCTCTGATTTGCAATACAATTGAGAATATGAAAATTTGTATTCATCTGTGCAAACCACTGGAGTCAGCATACAATACACTGATTATCAAAAAGATTAATAAAATGAGCTGCAACAGCTTCAAGTGGTTGCAGCTCATTTTATAGGTCAGTGGTTCTCAGCCTCTTTGGGGTCCTGGACCCCCTGCATATTTTTCAAACTCTGAGGACACCCCCACTTTTTATTCACCCTTCATGGCCAACATGAGCTTTTAGTTATAATCTCCAGAACCAAAAAAAAAAAAAAAAAAAAAAAAAAAAAAAAAGGCAGTAGCTCCCTGGCATATTTAGAAAACTAACAAAACAGGATATATATATCCTCTGAACATTTGGAAACAAAATGGACGCGGCAACTTTCAAATAAACAAAAAAACACTTTACAGTATTTTTTTCAGAAATATGTATCCAACATTATGCTGTTACACGTTTACGAAAAACACACACACACAAAAAAATTCTGGCAAAAGCAAATAAGGTGGACAATATTTTCTCTGTGCCCAGAAATTGAGGTGTTAGCATGTCATGACAGTCTGAGGCATCTTCAGATTCTGTACTACCGGAGACCATTCCTGCCCACAGCATCACAATCCACGATGGCCAAAGATACTTGGACGCTATGAGCTGCGATAAAGTGCAATTTCCCTTTAGGATAAATAAAGTATTTTTGAACCGCACTGAATTTGAACAACAAGAGACTTCAATTTCACCCCAGAGGTGAGTTTTTAATGAATACTCAGTTGAATAACTAATAGTCATACTGATATTCAATGGCTTTAGTATAACTGTACCGAATGGATCGATCTGGTAACGGCAAAGTAAATGTACAACAGACAAACTACACTATACTTTTTGATCTGCCCGTCAGAAAATTGATTTCACCCTGAGAAAATATTCAGCAACTCCCGACTTTGTTAAAGACTTAAGTCTGGAATAAACTGAAGTGTAGTTTGCTTCTGAAAGTGACATTAAATCTAAGTAAAAACAAGTTGAAGCACAGTTGCGTAGTTAGGAGCATGGTCTTTATGCAAGTTTGCAAATTCTCCCTGTGCATGTGTGGGTTCTCTCCCGGTTCTCCAGTTTTCTCTCAAAAACACGATTGTGGAAATCTGTTTCCATGCAGTTGGCCATAGAGAGAGATGGCTGAGAATGGTGATTAAATAATATATTTGTCTCTCATAGCTGTCTGATGTGTTAGGGGTTTTCTTTTTACTTTCCCCTCCCTCTTAGAATCTGGAATAAACTAATCAAATCTGGTTGAGGAAATGACGTCAAATCTATGTTTCAACAACTATGTGTAGGTACTCAGAAGCCAATATAGCATGACTGTTTAATGGCCAGTAAATTTTTCCAAATTGAAACAACTTTTACTCAACTTTCACACATCTGCCGTCCAAAACCAACTGGCTTTAATTAGTGCTGCCCATATTTTTTTTTTCTCCTTTTCCTTTTGAGGACTGAAGCAATGCAGCAACTGCTTGAAGAGGATGAATGCAAGTCTAAAGAGTATCAAATCCACATCTGACCCACTTACATTCCACCTCTCTCGTGAGGAATCTTAAGGCAGAGACATCTGGCCCACGCATGTGTGCAGCTACATCAAGTCACCAAGAGGTCAGACAGACATAGAATCACGAGCGACAGTCCGTTGAGGAGTGTGTGACTGATACAATGTGCCGGGTGAAAGGACGGCTGCAACAACCAAAAACAGCACACTGGAATCTAGTGGCCTTCCACTTCCTTCATGCTTTCAATTCCACCGTCACACAAGACTGATCTTCACATTCTTACAGAAACACACCTTCAGACTCTCCATAGGATGATGGTAAGGTGCAGAATGAGGAAGTTAAAAATAACACAATCTGCAGCTGTAAACTTGTTCCAGCTGTAAATTCCAGTGAAAGCCACTCAATTCAGCAGTTGGAAATGTGAAAGAGCCGACAGGAAGCGGATGGTGAGAATTTATCTGCTGGAAATAGAATAAAAAAGGAAGGAATTTTTCCCTATTCCTGTGGACAAACTGCAACAACACAGGATGCAGAAAACTGATTGCTTCCATCCTTTTAGTTGGTCACAGGCAGCCTTTATTGAAGCCTCTTGAAACAAACTGATGCTGGCTCAAGTAACTTCATTCGCTGAGGCAATGCCAAGAAACGAGAAGCCGTGTGTTAATTCCTGCCTCTCAGACTAACCATACAAGGAAGCGGTTTCTGTCGTATCAGTACAAGTTCTTAGCTCACACAATGATCGAGGGGGAGAGGAAACTTAATCCGAGTTGGAACGAACAAGCTTCTCAAAAGCATGTCGACAGGAGAAGCAGAGCACATCTGAGCTGTGGGCTTTGTAAATGTGAAACTCAATAGTAAAACAGTTTTTGGGCTTATCAAAGCAAAGACGAGTTTGTGTTTAAATTGTTGTACTACACAAAACCTACAATTTGCATAGATTGTAGTGTTTGGGATATGCTCCTGAATCATTACATGCAGCATCAGCTACAACCACTAACTAATGCGTTTGATTTAGATGAGGCATGCATTTCTTTCTACTATATAACTCTGATCAAATTAAAATATAAGAAATCTTTAAACCATACCACATTATTTGTGAAGCACTTTAAAAATGGAATTACAACTAATCAAAGTGCTGTACATAAAAAAAAATATGTAAATGACAGTTACAGAAAACTTTTAAAATACAAGGAGCTAAAACAGACAAGATACAAGGAAACAATTGATACTAGCTTACCGTTTGAGGAAATTTTTTTTATCACAGAGGGAATACCTAAATGAAACTAAATGAAGAGATAAAGTCTATGAGTGGAAAGCCATTGGGAAGAAACACTGAAAACAGGTGAAAATTGTAGGCATTTACCAAGACACACCCAATAAAGGAGTGGTTATGGTAGTGACCACAGACCACTTCTCAGTTCTATGCTTTCTAGCTTATGTTTCGTCCCATTTAAATGCTGGTGGTACTTTCCCTCTCGTGCCATCATGAGAGGGACTCTACAACCCACACAAACGGCTCAGGTAGTGCAGCTACCAGGATGGCATATCAAAGCGAGCTATTGCAAGAAGGTTTGCTCTGTCTGTTAGCGTAGTGTCCAGAGCAGGGAGGCACTATAAGGAGACAGGCCAGTACATCAGGGTACTGGAGGAGGCCATAGGACGGCAACAACCCAGCAGCAGGCCCGCCATCGCCACCTTTTTGCAAGGAGGAACACCACCAGAGCCCTGCTAAATGACCTCCAGCAGGTCACAAATGTGCATGGGTCTGCTCAAACGGTCAGAAACAGACTCAATGATGGTCATTAGGTTGTGAGATGAGCCAAGTTTGTCACACTAGTATGATGGCAAGTTTAACCCCACCTGCTCAGTGACGACCCAGTGGTGGTGGAAAAGATCTCCTGAACAAGTCGGATCATAAAAATGGTGTACTGAACTGCTCATTAAAAAGGAAACAAAAATTTACCAATTTTGAGACTAATGCGCCCATTTGGTCTCAATTGTGCTTCAGCAAGGTGTACAAACTGCGACAGACCCTTTTTGTAATTACATCTATACAAGACAATGCGTTACGTGTAGTGATGCGAAGATACTTTTTCTAAACAGATACGATATCAATACTTTGAGTTGCGTACTTGCTGAAAATTCTACCACACAAAAATTGCTACAAATAAGACATGTTTTATTTTGTTACAACAAATGATTGTGAATTAGATGAAAAATAGAATATTAACAAAAATGACCACATAACTAGTTACATGAATGTAAGGCACTTAAGAGCAGGTGGTTGAGTGAAACTACAAGGTAAACAGACCAAGCCAGCATGCCTTGAAGGGAGCGGCTGTCAGAACGGCATGCCTCCCAGGCTACTCAAAGAGGCTACAGAGAAATGGGTTACAATCTGTTCTAAACCTGGCAACTCTTTCAGAAAACCCCACCACCAAATGTTGGCTGCTTTACAGGCTGACAGCCACGTTATGGAAAGTACATTCAACTAAATTCACTAAAAGAAAAACTAACAACTTTATTTTAAATGTTAGCATGCAGACACATCTTACATCCACAAGTCAGAGAAGAGTAGTCCAGCAGCTCCACTGTCTGGCTTTGCAGCAGATCCAGCCTCAGGCACAGTGCTGTGCGGGGTGGGGGTGGGTGGATTAAGTGGTACAAAAAGAAAAGGAGCAGCTGGCACAGAAAACCTACACCCAACAACAAATAATAAAATTTCTCCATCACCTAGGACAGCAAACATTGTCTTTTGAATAAAACTGGGTCTCATTTCCTTATATTAAAGGCTGGTAGCTGCTCGCTCTCCTTTGCAATACTCCATGATAAACTAGCAGGCAGTTAGTCAATATAATACCGGATAGCCTCTGGGCCAGATCAGTTACCAAGCCACTGGCAGGGCAGGGTGAGTTGAGGCCAGATGGGCAGAGATTCCACACCTCGCCTGCATACACAAACAAAACCCGAATACATTTTATTAAAAACTAAATGAACTATAAGCAGCGGGGAAACAGCAAAATGTCTTCAGAACAATGAGCTTCCAGAGAACTCAAAGTAAAACAGACTTTTAAAGGCCTAAATTACCCTTTAAATAATTACAGTGCACTGATCCCAGTTTCAGTCTTAGACAGACTGGGTCCCTAAAACTGCAGTGTTAGCAGCCACCGTTTATCCTAATAGGCAGGAAAATGCCAGCCTCAAAACCACAGTGATGAGAGTTGCAGCGGTGCATCATTCCTCCATTCCTGCAGCCGAAAAAAATAAAACTTAAAGAACTTTCTATAAAATAAAAATAGGTTAGTAGTGATTCATTTGATCCCTAAACGCATTCTAAAAAAGGTTCAGCAAGGCCGGTGCAAGTTTGTTTTCCGTTTCCACAGGTTGGGTAATGGAAGTGACAGGGTAAAGGGCGTTGCCAGCAAAAACCCAAATATGCAAATCCTTTCAGGTGTGCAAGGAGGGAACTATTCTCCATGCAGCCAATAAGATTTTTCAGTTGATTGCAAGTGAAAAGGGAATTAAGGGCTCTAAGAAACTTGGATTTTGTTACTCCTTTCAATCAGAAAAAAAAGAAGAAAAAAAGTGTTTTCTCACAGATTCTAAGAGTTTCAAAGACTCCTATACAGGTTTTTTTTTTTTAACAAATGCAAGCTACTAGATAGTTCCAGTGTGTCTCACAGAGAAACATCATGCTGGTCTTGCAACGGAAAGCATAATGACCATCTCATACCACATGCAGAAAAGCTAAAGGCAGTTCCCAGGAATTCCCCTTCTTTGTATTTTTTTTTTTATGGAGGTAGATTAGAATCAGGTATAGCGTGTGTAGACGACATTACAAAGCACTGTAGTATGCAAACAACGAACATGAGAACATCTGCATCTTAGCTAGAGATCTGCCCCCTCATTTATCAACCATACTCCCGCACAGCTCAATGCACATTTCATACATAACACATATGCATTTAACATCCTGTACTTGTCTTAAGAAATGTTACTAAATCTAAGAAAACCATGTATAGGCACAGCATCTAATGGTAGAACTAGGGAACTGCAACGCTGAAACGATTTGACAGAATATTAATCTAATCTAAGTTTATCACCTCCACCAAGGAGCTCATATTGCTATCAATCTTTTAGTAAAATACCTTAATTTATGGATAGATATGGATTAATCTTTCAGAAAATGTTATAACTTGCTAAAAATAATTAGATTTTGGGAAAGCTAATGCATGGAGACGGTGTATGATCTTGCACTTCAAATTAAAAGGATGTTATATAACTGAGAGGGGAAGACCTACTCCTTGCCCTTTTCCATGTCTGAGATGCAGAATCCCCTCCCCCCCAAAAGGAAATCATGTTTCCTACATTTTGACCCTTGTCTGTCATTAATTCAGGCGGGAAAGAGCAAGACTTTCAGGAGATAAGAGGAAGGCCTAAAGGAGTACACTGAAGTCGTCAGGTTTTATCATCCGGGTGTTCAAGCCGTCTGTCATGACAGGGTGGAAATGCTCCCAGTTTTTTTTTTATAAAATGGGGGAAGATCTGTATTCCCTAGGGAATGCACAAACTGATTTCCAAAAATCCTGCAGGATTTCTGCAAGTTATGCATCATAAAAGTTCAAAGATATCACTTTGCACAATGGAAGACCCTAGACCATCCTAGAGTCCAGAGTGACTTACTATGGAGGCTTAGGCTTATATGCTCATTTATCCATCTTCGCAAAGGGGGTTCAGAGGCCACATTTGCTGAATATTTTCAATTTTTTACCATTTCTTTTAAGGGTTACAGAAACATCTA
This sequence comes from Apricaphanius iberus, assembly GCA_028564705.1. Classification (NCBI taxonomy): domain Eukaryota; kingdom Metazoa; phylum Chordata; class Actinopteri; order Cyprinodontiformes; family Aphaniidae; genus Apricaphanius; species Apricaphanius iberus. The sequence continues at coordinate 236,010 of JAPXFQ010001800.1, forward strand.
AAAGGCAGTTTGTGATTCTGATAGATCATAATTGAAACCCCTGATCACTTGGTGAAGACATTTTCAACTTGATACAGCCTACAGGTAACTAAAGCAAACAAAAACATATTCTAATGAGAGCATTTGAGCAGCAAGTCAGACCTGGACACCGTCCCCAATGCCTCTCCCTATCCGGTAGCTGACAGCATATTCAAGAGTTATGGAGGCTTTAGAGCGGGTCTATGAGCAGCTGGACTGCTGTAGGAGGATACCTTCTTAGAATTCAGCGACTGCTAAACATCTCAACAACTCACATCTCTATCCCTTTGCACCTGGATAATGTATGCCTTGTGGCACCAAATGAACGCAAGAGTCTAAATCAGTCTTATGATTTATTTTTAGATGCCGACATACCTCACAGCCTTTGTACAAATGTCACATACTGGACTGTTGCAGTTTTTGGCGCTAAACTAGCTCCAAACATGACCCTAATGACCCCATGAGTTCTTACATAGCAGAGGTTCAGATAGGCACGTAAGAAAATATTGATATGCTGATATATCGCAATACTTTGCCACAATGCTGTATTTGATATTCAAAAGCAATGTATTGATTTTTATTTTTTTAGAATGGAAACATTAATAATTATAGTAATTTAATGACAGTTAAATCTAGTAAAATATATCTCTAATCTTACTCCTATTGCAATATACTGCTTCATCCCCGTATTGTGATACATATATACAGCGAGGAGAGGACCAACAGAAGCACTGTCCCATCCCAAATTTATTAACTTTGACAGTGATACAAAAATAAGAAATTAAGAGTTTGTTGTTGCACTTGCCTTGCTAAGACCCGTGAGGTTACACCATGGTTTCAATTTAATTTACACAGGCGTTGTGATCAGTCTTGCTGCTGCAACAAAAACACCTCTGATCGATCTGCCCGAGATAAGAGTCCAACTAGAAATGGACCCAAAGTTATGTCTCTTAATGCACTCATTAGTACTGGGTGCTGAAAAAGAGGGGAAGAGGAGAAAAATGGCAGCAGTGTTAGGACTGCCAATGGCTAGGCTTAAAAAGTCAAGAATCCAATATGGGTTACAGCAGCATCCACAAAAGATGCTTAAACTGCTTGATATGAGCTGTAGACCGTCATCCTGCAGTTAAAACTTGGCTCTAGATGCTGGACTGCTTCTGATGTAAACCCATGTGAAACACTAAATTGACGTTGCAGACTGTTTCTGCCAATATAAATAATGACCAATTCGGGAACTCAAAACTTCAAACAAAACTGCTATGAAGCTAGAGCTGCTCAAGTTTCTACAAAATCGCGACAGCAAAGGTTCAATGTTTGATAGAAAAGCTATACTTTAAGTGTCTACCAGTCACAATCTGAACATCAATATCATTTTAACGGTTGGGATGGAAACCAGCCCTTTAAGCCTGAAGCAGATTTAAATTTTTTTATTTGGCTGAGAAAGAAAAGCACAGAGAGACTGTTGGGGACACTAATTTAAGAAAGATGGGTATGAATATAATTGTAACCAACTGGGGTTCCTGGAAACATGCATTTCAATACTGAACCCAAAATTTTTGCTTACCTGTAAACAACAAGCCAGTCGATATAAAATGAAATACATTTAATCGAATGCATTAAGAGATATATCATTCACAGAGGTTTCTTTCAAAGAGTGCTACTTTGTATTTCTTTACTTCTAACTACTGCTAGGAAAATCTTACAGCTTAGGATGTACTGAAATGACAAACTTTTTAGCTCTTCTGTATTTGCAGGGACATTAGGAAGAAAAGAGATTAAAAACAGATATAAATAATGAAGTCTACCACTATAATGTACTCCTAATCTCTAAACACTGGCTGCTCATCGTTAACGATCTGTAAATTAAAACCCTTCACAGAATGTTAGAATCTAAATACGTACTACTTTTACTAGTGATGCAAGTCCTTTATTGAGAACTTCCCCACCACATCACATGCAGCAATGCAAATGTTTCACCTGCCGTCAATGGAGCACACAGATTCAAGATGAACCTGAGATTCAGCAATATGCCTTTGTTGGTTGGCAAAAAGAAGATGCAATCCTCTGGGAATGAGCAGGGTTTCAGGTAAAGAAGGGAGATTTTTTTTTTTTTTTTAAACCCCACACCCTGCTGACGGTCCTCCTGTCAAATACTTCCCCAAAGCCAGGGGAGAAGTGCTGCTCTTCACATCCAAACCCTGCCAACCACACCCAGCCATGTCCACAACACAGCGATTATGTAATGCAGACTGTGAGCCAAACCAGGGCGATAAGCAGCATCTCTCCATCACAGAGATTTGTGCTCTCCATAGGCTGCCTTTTTCACCCTGCACTGTTAAAAACGAGATTTTAATCTCATCATAAGGTACACGTCTCCCAGAAAGCTTTACAACTGCATGCCTACCACAAGGCGTTTATGTCCTAGTTAAAAAGGAAGAACATCAAATCAAACATTTACTATTTCCTAAAGCAGGTAGCTGAAAGACAGGGGGATTCCCTTCTGACACAGACAAGACCCGATCCGGACGCTTTATGTGGCCCCAGGAGGCCAGTTTTGGATCAATTGTTTATGCTTTTTTTAATTCGTTTTTTTCAGGGCCTTAAGTGGCGCTTTAATAACATGGTTTCTGGAAACAAAAACAATTAAAAAAAGGAACCCTCACTCTCGGTCCAGCCTGACAGAACAATAGCAATAATGCGCAAGTGGAGCCTGCTGTGTGAAGCACATGAGATTAGTGCAAGAACTGAATGCAATGCAACTCCAGACAGACCCCAGCCGGCTCTGCTACCGCCGGGAACACAGACACGAACATCTTTAAACGAGGAAAGGCTACCACAACCACGGCCCAGTAGAACCCGAACCGTCCAGCTACAAAAACTTATGCGCACGCTGTCACGTATCGCACAAACAAGGACAGTCGCTTTGAACGCCAGGTTCATTTTATGCACTTTCAGCTCTGAAGACGAGGTGCAGGGACGCGACTTAAATTAATTCACCCGCAACAGAAACATTTAAGCGTAATTAAATTACCTTCTTGACCGTCCGACGCTGCTCTGCAGCACCTCTGATAGAAGATGAAAGCGGCTCCTCAGGCTTTGAACAAATATGTCGACACAAACCGGCAGGTTCCACCAAACTAACAATGGAGCCGCGCGTCCTGATGCGATGTGAGCGTCCCTCCGCGTGCCCTTCCCTCCACGTTTGAACGGCGTCAGGCAGCTCTCCTTCTTGAAGGATGGACCGGAGTGGGGAGGGGAGAGGAAGAGGAGGAGGAGGAGGCAGCAACAAAGCGTCCAGTTGCAGCGTGGTCTGCACTCACAAAAAAAAATAAAAATAATGTGGTTATGCAAAACAGAGCTGACGTCAAGAAAGGAGAATAGACTCTAGCGCCAAGTCCTCCACACCCACAACCCCCATCCTACCCTTCCAGAGCTCCGCCCTCTCATGGGGCGCCTTCATGCACCCTCTGATGCTGAAGTGATATTTGTGCTTTTATCGAAACAGAGACGAATTAAGTTTTGATATAAACCAGGGTAGGAGTGCACCGATCCGACTTTTTCAGTCCCGATACCAATACCTGGATTTTGTGTATCTGTCCACACCGGATACCGATCCGATACTATTGTTGAATTCATAAACTGTATAACTTCCACCTTATGCCTTTCTTGAATGGACTAAAGGCACCAGACTTTACCAACTAAACATAACTAAGACAAAATAAAAGATTTAAAATATAAAATTACCACAAAAATAAAATTTTGGGTGAAAAATGAACCCCTTTTTGTGAAATTATTGCAGATTGTCCACATTTTGAGTAAGTATGACACCAATACATGTACATGCATGGAGCCTAAGTCAAAAAAAATAAACGAGAGTCAATGGAGGGATAAAAGTTATTTTCTGATTCTGATTTTCTGTTTGAAATGCGCGGGGGATTGAACATTTGATGTCCAGATAAAATGCAAATTTTCGAATGGCGGCAAAACGTACATTAGGTTTTGTGTAAAAACACTTAGCGGACTACAACTGCAGAACAAGAAGAAAAATGGCTGCAGCCTCCAGGACAAAGGAATGACGATTAAAAGCGGAGAAAACCACTATTAATCTAATCGTGTTGAAGCAGTCAGTAGAGTGAGAGCTAGCATGCAGGAGAAGCTCTACAAGCCCTTGGTGAGTGTTTTTTACGTGCTAGCAAGTGCTAGCTGGCATTACCTCCGTTACGATATATGTGCGACTTCTGACATTTTATTTGTAGGTATTTTAATTACGAATTTTAACAATCAGATCAATCCCAAATAACTTGACAAACAACGCAAAATCAACATAGTTATCGAATAAATCAAGGTACGACATAAGTGTAATTCAGGGTGTAAGACAAAGCAGACTAGAAAATAACTTTTATCGCTCCATTGACTTCCATTCATATTTCTTCGGCCAAGGGACCAATGGGCCGACCAGAAGAGGAGGAGACTTAGGCTCCCCATACTCAACAGTTGACCTTAAGCATATGAGGTTTTTACACAAACAGCTTGCCATAGCATGAGTTTTGCAGGAGGAGAAGTAATTTTCTGGAAAAATCAGAGGAACATGTGATTTTTTTAAATATGACCCAGACACCATGTGTTGGTCTGCGTTAAGATGGACAGAGTTCTGAGACTGAAGTCAAAATTCTGCAAAAAGTCTGACTTTTTAGTATTAATTCACTCTGCTTCACTATGACGCAGTCTTTCGCATACAGTACATTCTCATCCACATTCAAGTTTTTGTTCCTGGATAGAATTTTTTAACTAAAAAAAAAAGATATTTCCAAAAGCCCTTTTTACATTTAAACAGTTTTATACTCTGTGTACTAACTAGGATTTTTTAATGTATTTGAAATGTGAGGAAGTCATTGTTTAATCACGGTAAGGTAAATAATGAAGGGCCCCTGGTAGGTAGGCTAATTTGGGGCTCCAAGTGATTCTGTGGCCTTGCCTATTTAAATCTGACTGGAGGAATAAAATCTCACAGCTGCAATGGAGCAACAAAAGGAAAATATTGCAGGTTTTACGTAGGAAGTCATTATTCAGTTTGGTACACACATAAACACACCCCTTAAACTGAGATTACTGTGGTCTGTTTTTGTTTAATTCTCAGAACTGGGAAATGTGGGAGGAGCCACCAGGTATTAAATGATAAAAAAAATAATCTTTATTGCTTTATGTGAAAATAATCAGCATCCCAACATCTATTTAAAGTTAACCATAATCTTTTTTCACAAGACATTTTATGGTACTGCTGTCAAATATCCAGCAGGATTTTGAAAATTGTTTTTGGCGATCAAATTTTTCCAAAACAGTTTACGTCAATAAATCAGTGATTCTCCACACTGACTCCTCCCTGCTCTGAATCCCCCTCTCCTCCATTGTGTGTAATTCTTCCTTTAAGCCAAAAAAAGAAAGAAAAAAAAAAGAAAGGGAAAATCTAAGACACCAAACCACAGGGGCAGAATAAAGGAGTGTCTGTTTTCTAAAATTTGAAAAGTTGAAATTTTAGCCACTGGAAAGCCTCTATAAGGTTTGTTCATTTCCTGTTCCCACAGCTTCCTACAGTCCTGTTTCTCCTATGGTACGAGCTTTGAATGGGTGTAGGATAAATGCTTTTTGTGCGACTGTTCATTCTTCAAGATGCAGCTGCGGAAAAACACAAGCACAGAATAGAAATCGGAGAAGAGAGGGAAGCATGCCGAGACGACTGTACCTCCCATAGAGCCTTTTAGAGTGAATAGATACATACTTCAACTCTTGCTTTCTGCTGAAAAAGAGAGAACGGAGACATTTAACATTAAAAGAAAGGGACGATGGGAAATCTGAGTGGCTGCTAAGCGGGAGTCGTCTGCCAACATCTCAGCAGTTCATCTGTGTTCCTCACTGAGGACTCAGTGTATAGTGGCAAGAAAAAGTATTCAAACCTCTTGAACCTTTCCCATATTTTGTCACATCACATTAAACGTCTATGAATTTAAAGGAAATTTCATGCCAAAACAAAACAGAGCATAATTGTGAAGTAGAAGGAAAATTATCTATGATTCTCAAAAGTCTCCAAGCAACGAACTCCATTTACTCTGATGCCCCTAAATATAATCCACAAGCAATACCCTTCAAAAGTCAACTAGTTAGTCAATTTATTCAGTGTGATATATTATTTTCTAAATGGCGGTTCTGTAAAGAACTCAGAGGTTTGTTAGAGAACTTTAGAGAACAAACTGCATCATGAAGACTAAAGGACACGGAAGAACATGGAGAAGCAGATTTTAGTTTCTTTGCTACCCGTATCTTCAGAAACACTGAACTCTTAAGTCTAAAATTAAAACGTACCTATTTAGACTCGCTTATGACTTTTAATAATGTCAAGCACCTTGAATTACCTTGTGTTGAAAGTGTGCTATACACATAAAATTGCCTTGCCATAGTTCAGGCAGAAAGTTGTTGTGAAGATTGAAGAAGTGTTAGAGTATAAAACAATACATATATATATATATATATATATATATATAGATATATATGTATATATAATGCATATATATATATATATATATATATATATGTATATATAATGCATATATATGCATTATATATACATATATATCTATATATGTATATATAATGCTGCTTGTCTGTCTTTTTAGTTCACAAGGAGGCTTTCTCAGAGCATTGAGAATCTCAAATGGTATTATTTATATGTCTAACTTTAAACTACAGAAGCTAGAGAATAAGCCCAGCATAAATGCCTTCTGCTGTATTTTCAGGTCTCTCTTTTTTCCTCCTCAAACACGGCACTAATAGCATCCATCAATATGTTGAAAGCCAGAAAAGCATCCAAATCCCCAAACATCCTGCCCATCCATTTCAGATTGCTTGAATGTTGGCCACAGAGGGGTGTGGCTCAGAACTGCGCTCTACAAATCCTGACCAGAGTTAAGACTTACTGGAAATTCAAAGGGCTCTTCTGGTGAGACCTACTTGTTTTACATCTCCTTGTTTTTGTGTGTGTGGTCAGCAGGACAACGCTCTACAAAAACACACCACAGCCCGGACAGCTGCACATAAACACACACAGACGTAGACACGGTAAAGACACACAGGTGCCTGCCGAGTTTATTGTTTCAGCCCACAAATTTAACAGGAAAAGGAAAGGATTGCTGGTGCAGGCACCTACTTTTGATCTGATGTGCATTGTTGGTATAAAGGCCCTGCTGTTCAAACGGAGAGTCACAATTGAGCAAGTGGAGCATACTTCAATCGAAACCGAGATCAAACTGGAGACCAACAAAGCTGACAGACTATTAGTTGCTTATGAAATGAGCGGTTTCCTCTGGGCTTTCAGTCTGCATTTAAGTCTCAGAGGAAAGGTTCTGTATGTACCCAGATGAGGAGCAAGAGGAGAAAGGAGAGATATGAGCCGTGTTTGTGGGATACATTAAACTACGAACATTTCCTTCTGTCTCTCACAGACACATTAACACGAGGTACAGTCAGCGGAGTACATAATGGATGATGAAATTAGCTTTAAGTGGGAGGAAAACTGCAAGACCTCAACTCCTAACTCTGCTGGGGAAGTAAAGCAACCAGGAAATGGAACCAAAATTGATCTGAGAGGAAATATGTTCAATTTGTCTTCCCTTAAAGCTCCAGAAACATGAGGCATTTTAAGGTGATGCTGAGAATCTGTTGCAGACAATGGGGATAAAAATTACTTGCAACCATGTATAGTCATTCAATAAATTAGGATATGTGTTCCAATGTGGTTCATTTGTCAGGTTAAAACAACCCATTGAAAATAAAATGTAAGCAGGTATTAAACCTACTTTTCATTGAGGCCATATCTTCGTATCAAAAAAGTAATTTTTTTATTGGCCTGATGTCACTTTGTGATCTTAAATATTGCATTTTCATCAGATGTAAGCCAAAAATGATCAGAATAAACAGAGATCTGTTTGAACACACAAGTTTGCATGTAATTAATCTATACGTTTCATTTAGTTGACAGTTACTTAAATAAATACATCTCTCAGTGATGTTCTAGCTCATCCTATATGACTTTATGACTACAGCTCAAAATATTAGTGTAATATTTTTTGTGTCTGACATCAGAAAGGGAAACTCGTATAGATTCAGAACACATAGTGAAATACTTTATCCCTTAATAAGTTTGTAACTTAATGACTATAACTTAGACACAGGAAAACTCAAAATTCTAAGAAAATTAAAGCATTACATAAAAAAAGTAGTAGTATTTTTAAACAGAAATGTAAGACTTCTTAAAAATATGTTCATTCATCCGTTCTCAATACTTGGTTGGGGCTCCTTTTGCATTAATATATGAATCGACAGCATGACACGGTGTCGAGTAAAATATATTGAAGAATTTGAAGGAACTACAGTGGACGGAGGTTGGAGTCATATGGTGCAACAACAGCAACAACTGCCACAAATTTAAGCCAACTCTGGACCAGAGACGGCATCAGAAGAGTCTCACCTGAGCTGCAGAGAACAAGAACTAGACTATTGCTCACTGGACCAAAGTCCACTTTGCAGACTAAAGTAAAGCAGTCCCAGAGTTTAAATAAGCAGTGGAGAGGCAAAGAATTGGCATTACTCGGCGTCCAGTAATGTGGCTTCACGGTTCTAGATGATTTCAGGATGTTATGTCATCTGTTAGTTCTGGTCCACTGGGGTTTCTTAAGTCATCTACCTGGAAATTTTAGGGCCCTTCCTGCTTCCTTCTGCAGTTCAGTTTTATGGAGATTCTGATTTCATTATCCAGCAGGACTCGGTGCTGAAGGTACCAGAAGCCGGTTCGTTGCTTCTGTGCTTGACTGAACATAGAGGAGCTATGCAGGTCAAGAGGAAGATGAGAGACACCATAAAGATGACCTGAAGGCCACTATCAAAACAAACTGAGCTTTCATTAGAACCACAAGCTGATCGCCTCCTTGACACGCCACATGGATGGAGGAATTCATGCAAAAGGAGCCCCAACCAAGCGTTGAGGGCATATAGCCTACTGTACAGTATGTGAAAACACTTTTCAGTAGGCTGATATTTCTGTTTTAACGAACACTTCCTTTGCTTGTACGCAATATTTACATTTTTAGAGAAAGCGAATTTAGGTTTTCTGTAGTTGTACCTCACATGTTTAATTATGAGTTCATTTTTTTTCAAGTGAAGCCATGAAATGGGATTTTTTCCCCCCAGTAACATGTCAAATCGCTTTGTTTTTTACATTTCACGTAAACACAATAAAGCATGGTGCGAGAACATACACCGGTCTGGGATGCAGCAGGAACCCCCGGAAAATCAAGAACATTTTCCTTTAATAAGTTTGAACATCAGAATGACCAGTGTTGGGAGTAATGCATTATAAAAGTAATTAGTTACAGGAATATATTACTTTTTTCAGTAACTGAGTAATGTAATGCAATACTTACAAAATATACAGCAATATATTTCTAGTTACAATGTCAGTAACTCAAGTTACAATTGCGTTTTAAAAATGTTTTCTGGCCAACTAATGAAACAGACCAGATCAGACAATCAAGTTGGATACGGTAGAACAAGATCCACTTCCTGTTGCTCAAAACTAAAACATCAGAGAATCGGGACGGCTGAGGAAAAGATCCGACTGTACATTTAAACATTATTCACACTGTTTTCCTAACCATCTGCTGTAAGACTTCAGACATCTAATCTTTGTCAACCATCTTTGTGATGAACACTTTCAGCACCTTCTTTTGATTAGATTTAACAAACATTACCATGAAATAGAAGGCATGCAAAGGAGCTAGAGACTTAATTTTAATAAAATCGTGTTTAAAATACAGTATTTGTGGTGTGACGCTTGTGTAAAATGTAACTTGATAAGATACGGTGCTTAGAAGTCGTGTTAGGTATTTAAAATATTTAGCCAAAAGTACCTTAAAGTAGTGTAACTCGGTTACATTTTTAAGGCAGTAATATGTAATTCAAACATATTACATTTTTGACATTGTAACTAGTAATGTGAAATATATCACAATTTCTTTGTAACTTACCCAACACTGAGAATGACTGTAAAGATAGTGCGAGCAGATATGGGTTCCCAAAACAAGGTAACGTGAAGTTCTTGCTCCCTCTACTGGTAACATAGCAGAAGGACAGCAAAGATATAAAAAAAACATGACTGGATAACAAAAGAAATCAAAAGTGACCCAGAAGGTTTAAAGAGTAATTTAGCAACTGAAAGGTGATTAATACACCGGTGAAACTTGAAAAATTACAATATTGTGGAATTATTTATCTCAGTGATTCAACTTAAAAGGTGAAACTAATGTGTGATAAAGACTCAATACATGCAAATTGAAATAATTCATGCCTTTATTTATTTATTTGATTATGGCTTATATTACATGAAATAAAATTTAAAAAAAGGATTTTAAATTGAGAAAAGTTGGACAATTGTACAATGGTACAATTACGTGTATGTACTGAGTACTTGGTTTGGCCCCTTTTTGCATTAATCACTGCCTCAATGTGGCGTGGCATGGATGCCATAAGCCTGCGGCTCTGCTGACGTGTTCTAGAAGAGCAGGATGCTTCAACAGCGGCCTTCAGCTCATCTGCATTGATCCGTCTCATGCCTCTCATCTCTCTCTCGGTCATGCCCCATACATTCTCCATGGGTTCAGGTTAGGAAAGTTTGCTTTCCAATCAACCCCAGTAATCCCATGGTCACTGGACCAAGTTTTGGTGCTTTTGGCAGTGTGCGCAGGTGCCAAGTCCTGCTGGAAAATAAAGTCAGCATCTCCATAAAGCTTGTCTGTGGAAGGAAGCATAAAGTGCTCCAAAATGTCCTGGTAGAAGGCTGTATTTACTCTGGACTTAAAGAACAGTGGACCAACACGAGCCGATTACATAACTCCCCAAATCAACACAGACTGTGGAAACTTCACACCGGACTTCAACCATCTTGGATTGTCTGCCTCTCCAATCATTATCCAGACTCTGGGACCTTGGTTTCCAAATAAGATGCAAAAACTGTCTGCAGTTCTTTTTTATTATTATTATTTATCCCCGGTAAGACGCTTCTGACAATGTTGTCCAGGAGCGGCTTGACAAAAGAAATACGACAACTGAAGCCCATGTCAAGGGTTCGTCTGTGTAGTGGCTCTTTATTCACCAACTCCAGCCTCAGTTAACTCTTGTGAAGGTATCCAACACTTTTAAATGGTATTTTCCTGACTATACTCTCTAGGCTGTGATCATCCCTGCTGCTTGCGCACTTCTCCCTTCCACATAACTTTGTATTGAAGTGCTTTGGCAATATCCAACCTGGAGTATGGTGATGGAGACCATTTGATGGCTCCGGAACCCTTTGCAAGTGTTTTGGATTAATCAGCTGATTTGATTGTGACATTTGGAGCCTAAAATATGAAAGCTTTTCACAAAATTCTAATTTTGGGTTTTTTAAAAGCTGTAAGCCATAATCATCAACATTTTAATAAATAAATGCTTGAAATTCATATTTTAAGTTGAATTACCGAAATGGATAAAAATCTGCATGGTATTCTAATCTTAAATTTCACATGTATACTATATATGACAAAAAGCAGATGACAATTTAAGCAGTGTGTCTCTCAGGTACAGTACAGGCACATCAACACCAAAACTCAATTTATAAAAAACACTGAAGTCAAGGAAAATCTTTGTAATCTTTGTAATAAAAAACAATACAAACACACACAGATATAGCATCCTTACATTAAAGGCATTGATAAAAGAGGCACTTTTCTCCTAATCTATTAATTCTACAGCATAATTAGCTTAAAAAATAATTCTGCTGATATGTTAAGACTGAACATGAGAGGAAAAATGTTGTAGTCCATAAGTCCAGTCCTTTTTGGCCCCAAAAAACTCACCAAACAGAGCTTGCCGTCTTTACCCTGAGACTCAAACTATTGTGCGTACAGAAGAAAACAAAAAAACTAAAAGAAAGCTACTTTATTCAGGACTCCAACTGTTTTAGACAACACAGCTTTATGTCGACCAGGAACGACAACCAAAAAGAACTGAGTCACAATGACAAGGCATTGTTAGCTCTCCGCTGCCATCGTTTTCTATCATTGTTTCCTAATCAAAGTCTGGCTATTCAAGTCAGATCCAATTTGTTAATGGCCATCAGTGTTGTCTTTCTCTATGGGGAAAGAGAGTTGAGAGCGAAATTCATCTCCAGAATGGTTTGGCATCATTAAAAAAACAAACTGGAGAATACACCGAACGCAACACAGTCTGATTATGACTCGTTTTTCGGCAACTCCCAAACAGTGTGCTGTAATATGAAATCCAGTAGGATTTATAGCTCCAACTTTGAGAGAAAAAAATGCTCAAAATTCATAATTCTGAGGATGATTCATAAGCAACCTAATCTATCATATTTGTTACCCTCATTTTAATCAAATATCCCATGAATTTTTATTCTGTTAAACAAAATGAAAAGATTTTTTTTGAGTAAAACTGCATAATAATGCATATAATCTGAAATTTTATAAAATAGAAAAAAAAAAGATCCATACAAAAGATTCTGCACCAAGCATACAGAACCAGAGGTCACTTTTGCAAATTTTTGCTCAGTTTGTGGTGTTGCTGCTGCTTCATTAATCATCATAAATACAGAAAAAAAATACTGAGATTGCTCTAAAAACAATAAAAACTAACAGAAATGTTTGTGCAGTGGTCATCAGCAATGCCGCTTTGTGATGCCCATAAAAGATTCAGTTCTTCAGCAGCTCTCCGTCTCCTCTCGAAGGACTAAACAACCGGGAATAAAACTGAAGCTCCAGGAGGCTTCATCCGCCAGCGAACACCATCTTCGTTTAGTGCTGAATGTTTGATCCACTGGAACATTGCTGATGTGTGTAATACACACCGCTAGACAGCAGAGGAGGCTGGTGAGCATTCGGAGATTGTTGACCTTAGTTCACCAGCAGGACGTCTTCATATGTTGTTGTTCTGTCAAAAATATGAGAATCAAAAATATGATTAAAAGTGTGGTGATGTATTTTCACCCCGATTCAGCAAAAAAATCAAACTCTAAATTTTAGAACCTCATGAAATACACAGCTTTATATCAAATAATTCAAAATTATTTTGCTAAACCCAAGGTTGACGATTGTAGTGTACCGTCTCTACGTCTTTGCTACACCCAGCAGCTGTTGTTTGCATGCTGCTTTGAGCTTTTTCTGCTTACTTGCTGATTTTGATTAGCACGTCTTAAATAAAAAGAATATATTTTCTGTGGGTTATGAAAGATACGCTCACCTGTCACAGCAGCAGAAGAAGGAGCAGGGAGACGTCTCCACCCCCCTGAACTTCCCTGAGTTTGGTGCATCTGTGCACTCTGCTATAAAGGCATGCAGATCTGTTATGTGCATCGATTCTTGGGTTTGGTGCTGTGGAAATCAATGAGAACAGGCGCCCGTTAAATATAGATTTAATTTTCTTCCCCAGTGATACTGTACTCTGGTGTATATGACTAGTGAATACTACTGTATTTACAGTGATGTATTTATCACAGAGTGACGTTTACATACACAGAATAAAAAGACACATTAACCTTTTTATTCTCAATGTCTGAAGTAAAACCAGACAAAACTTCTCTTGTTTTAGGTCAATTAGATGGACCAAAATTATTTCTATTTGCAAAACACCACAATAATAAGAGAATAAATGTCAGAGACTTAATTATAAATGCCTTAGAAATCAAAAGTTTAGACTCAAAATGATTAATAAATCTTTGAACAGTGAGGGAAACCCTAGATGATGTCATGACTTTGGAAACTTCTGTTTAATTGGAGGCACAGCAGTGGAATGTATGTTAAGGCTGGAACACACTGCTTATTGTTTAACACAATGGGAGAGTCGGAGGAAATCAGCTAAGATATCAGGAAGAGAACTGTGGAGCTTACAAGTCTGATTCAACCTTGGCAACAATTTCCAGATGCTTGAAGTTGTCACTTTCATCTGTTCAAACAATTATACGCAAGTATAGACATGATGCTAATGTCCAACTTTCACCATCGCTCAGGAAGGAGACGGGTTCTGTGTCCCAGACATAAATTTTGTTTTGGTCCAAAATGTGCAAATAGACCTAAAAACAAAAGCCAAACACCTTGTGAAGATGTTTGCTGAAGCTGGTAGGACAGTGTTATTATCTACAGTTAAATGTGTCCTGCAGCGACATGGACATAAAAAAAGCATGACTGCAGTTTGTAAATGCAACCCTTGAGCTTTGTTTTAGGAGAGAGATCCTGTGGTCTAATCCAACCAAAGTTGAGCTGTTTGGGCTAATATAACCATTTTTAAATTTAAGAAAAAGGGAGAGGCCTGTAAGCCTGGAAACACCATTAAAACTGTTAAGTGCCAACAAACATGAGTCAGTTAGACCAGTTCTGTCAGAAGGCCTGGGCCAGAACTTTAGGTAACTATTGTGAGAATTTAATGGTAAGAAACCCAAAATGTTTGACCCCAGTCATCCAGTTCAAAGGCAGTGCTATCAAAATACTGAGGAAATGTATGCAAACGTCTGAGTTTGAAGACATAAATACATAATTCATCCCTGACATTTTTCTCTCATTATTGTGGCATTTATTAGTTAGAAATTGATTCAACTTCAGACAATAAGAACAGAAATGCTTAAGTCTTTATATTCACACATGTTTTGGGTTCAACTTTAATGTGAATAACAATGTGAAGTAATATAATGTATTTGTTTTAAGTAGGGGGTAAACTCTATTTTAACTACAATAAACTTGGCTTCTCTTGTTGTTGAGTGGAAAAATATCTCACCTTAATCGTCTCGTAGGCTCCTGTGATGAGAGCGATAAACAGAGACAGGACCATGTAGATAAACAGGGAGATGAAGGTATAGAGGTAGAGTTGGCTGAACACCCACACCAGAGTGCTGCTCTCCTGCATCTCCGAGAACGTCACAAACATGTCGTCCCCATTTATGAGGGAGAAGAGGCACTCCGACACCATTGAAAGAGAGCGAAACTGTGAATAATAATAATAAAATTAGAATAACAAAAAATCAGAGCTGAACATTTGTTTTACCGTTCATCAAGAAATTGTTTACACAGACTTATATAAAGTATTTCCGGCAGGCTACATGCTGGCCTGCACAATTCGGCCTTACGCTGTCACGGGATCGCATTCCTTCTATATTTGTGAGTGAATACCAGTGTTAGAACACCCACATTGTGTTAAGTTTGTAAGTTGCAGTGATATTTTAGGTGTTTTCACTATAAGATAAAAGTTTCTGAGGCCTCGGAGCGTGTCCACACCGGTGCCTGCTTCTGCTTTCCTTCTTTGGGCTTCTCTGCCTCTCAAGAGTAGTTTACGGACAGGAAACGGATAGTTTGGAACGTCTTTTAGACTTCTAATCATTTATTTGGAACATTTTTTCCTCATTTTAAAACTTGGGTTGAAGCGGCGCTTAATTGCAGCCTCCAGTGCAGCAGCACGAATTTAGCCTTATGAACAACATCTAAAGTCATCCGTCCTGGAAAAATATTAAAAACCTCATGACTACAACCTCTGCAGCAATCCCAGGAACCACAGCAGGTGCATCCTAGGTGCAATTTTTTTTTATTTCACTTGTATACTAACAATAAAAATGGAATAGCATTACACAAACAGATGTTTGAAAAAATAGGCCAGATTCTGAAACACTGAACAGTAATACAAAACACAAACGTACAAATCAATAACATATAATAATTCCATGTAACTGGGACATCTTTCTTACTTAAATGTATTGAGTAGGAAGCATACAGTATATTGCTGAAGACTTTGGCATCAGGCCACTGCAGCTTTGCTCTAAAACTTGTGCACAGCAGAGACACCAGGACTCACTCAAAATGAACCTCTCAAGTTCAACAGCACAGGAAAAAATTCATTGTGAAATTTCCTCATGTACTTTTGGGATTTGTTAGTCTGACAGTCCATCGCTGCGGTATACAGTCAGGTCTTCAAGAATAGTCTGCTATAGTTTTTCTTTTTGTTTTGGCTGGTGGCGTCACATTTACAGCATAGCCCATGTTCTGAGCAAAATTGGGCATGTTTTAATTAATAAAAGAGGTTTAAGTTGCAACCCATCTGTTTCTGATTTGAATGATTTACTAATTTAATAATTACATTATTTGATTATCTAATTTATTTTTCTCCAGTATTGATATTTTTCCTTCCTTCAATCTCGGGAACAGGTGTCTAATTTAGTCTGCCCGCTCCCGTTTTCCATCAGTAACCAATAAAAAATAAAATACAATTTACATCCAGAGATGTTTATTTGATTCACCTTCACATGGTATGGTCCAAGTACAATCCAGCCACAGAAGCAGTAACCCAGATAGATGACAGCTACGCAGCAGCAGAAGCGGATCACGTTGGGTAATGCTGCTCGAAGTGTGATTATAAGTATCTGCAGAAAAAAACAAAATAAAATAAAAACATCGGGAGAAGACATCAGACTAGTTAAATTTCTATCCCCTTACATTACTGAATGAATCAGCTCTCTTCACCAGATCTGTGACTTACATTGTACTTTTGGAAAAACGTGAGGTAGCGAATGACTCCCACCCACACCAAAAGAGTCGAGGTCCCCAGCAGGATGCCACAGATGTCATAGGATGACAGAGTCTGTGAGGAGAAAAACAAGACGGATAATAAATCTGTGATATCAGTAGCATTGTTAACCACTTCTCTGCAACCAAACTACAGTCCCTTGCAAAGGTATTCACAACTTTCTTTCAACTTTTAGATCAAAAGCCTATGTAGAAAGCTAAGCCTTCATGGATTTCTAAAAACATAATAGGTGCTTTCAGTGAAGCATAGTGGTGGCACTGTAATACAGTGGGGATGTTTTTAAATACAGGGCATATACCCTTTCCTTCACAGTTATGAACAACTTTGGGTAAGAAAATACCAATAAAAACCGTTGCTTGTGGTCAATACGTGACAAAACTGGAAAAAGTACAAGAACTTGTGGCATGAAATACCCAGTGTCCAATGAGAAAACCTCTTATGAGTCATTTATTAAACTGTATAAAGCGAAAATGCACTTACAGTGGGTAAACAAAGTATTTGGCAGCTCAGGTCATTGACCAGAACCTCCCCCGTGTAGTTCTGGGGCTGTTTCCTGACCGTTTTCAAGATCATATGTATCCCACGAGGTGAGATCATGCAGGGAGACTCATGTCAAGGGAGATTAATAGTTATCTTGTATGTATTCAGTTTTCTGATATGTGGTCCAACAGTCGATTTCTTCTCACCAAACTGCTTGCCTATTGTACATTGGCTCATCCCAGTCTTGTGCAGGTGTACAATCCTGTCCCTGGTCTCCTTAGAAAGCTTTCAAGTCTTGACTATTGTGGAGGTTGGATTCTGACTGACAGTCAGGGACCAACAATACAGATAATGAGTGGAGGATAGAAGAGCCTCTTGAAGAAGTAGTAACAGACCTGTGAGGGGCCACAATTCTTGCTTGTTTGTTGGAGCTAGATACTGATTTTCTGCACAATTTTACAAATAAATTCAAAAATCATATGTAATTTCCATGATATTTTTTAACCTTTTGTCTCTCACAGTTGTAGTGTACCTATGATGAAAATGACAGACCTCCGTCTTCTTTTTTTAATTAAGACCACTTCCACAATCAGTGGCGGTCAAATACTTTTTGTCCCGCTGTACATGCAACAAATACATGTATTCTGAGCTGGTCTCTCATCGATGGATGGAGCCATCCTCTGAGCCAAAAAACAACAACTCCCATATTAAAACATGCAAATAGTTGGTGTGCAATATATTACCATCACAGACTACAAGTACTTTTGCAAAGGACTGTGTATTAAAAGCGTAAAATAATATAGTAAAACAATAATAGTAAAACGGGACACAACAGGGATGTAGGACCTTTGATTCGATGCCAATTTTGATGATACTGCCTGTGATGGTGAAGATGTCGCTGATGATGAGGAGAATAAACCAGCCATTAATAAACTCAAGTCGATCCGCGCAGCACACTTTACGATCCAGGGTCTCCTTGAAGTACTGAACAAATTCCTGTTGATTAAGTCAAACATTAAGGTCAGAATCCATTATTTATTAAACGTACATGTCAACAAACACAAGATTTTTTAAAACAAACTAATGCTTGGAAATATCACCATCCAGGCTTTTTTGTTCACTCTTTTGGTTTTCGGTCACATTCATGACCGGAGGTTTACATACACCGAATAAAAATAAAGACATTTTTTTATTCTCACTGCCTGAAGTTGAATCAGACCAAAAGTCTCTTGTTTTAAGTCAGCCAGAATTTCTAAAATTATTTCCATTAGTGAAATGCCACAATATTGAGAGAAAATATCTCAGAGATCTATTTATTAATTTCTTTAAAATCATATGTTTACATACAGAATAAATTATATTTCTCTAAACAATGGGGGAAAAAACGAGATGACGATGTAATGGCTTAACACATCTGAGCTAATTGGAGGAACACTTGTGGATATATGTTAATGCTACACCTGGAACACTTTGCTTTTCTTTTGGACATGTTGGAAGAGTCGGAGGAAATCTGCCAAGATATCAGGAAGAGAACCGTGGAGCTCACAAGTCTGGTTCACCCTTGGAAACAACTTTCAGATGCTTGAAGGTGTCACTTTCATCTGTTCAAACAATTGAAGCAACACCCAAAACATGGAAGTTAAAGCTTGTGGAGAAGTTAAAGTTTGTGGAAGGAGACCCAAAACATTTGACCCAAGTCACAGTTCAAATGTAATGCCACAAAATACAGAGGAAATGTATCTATTAAAATAAATATTTAGTTAATTCTAAGCAAGAAAAGAAGTTTGGTCTGATTTTGTAACCTGTTATTTGGTGTATGTGAACTTCTCGTTTCAACTGTTCCAATGTTTTGTCTCTGTTATAACAGAACTCCTTTACCTGTTGCAGCATGATGCCTTGAAGCAGGGAGCGTCCACACAGGAGCAGAGACAGCAGGCACACCAGAGAAACAATCACGTCGAACGCTACACGTGTGAAATTCTGAGCTGTGTGTTTGAAAGAAAATAATGCTATTACTATGAATCACATTTAACCTCATTTTGGCTTTGAATATTTGTAAATGGACTGCATTTGCAGTCCCTTACAAAGGTATTCACACCACATGAACATTTAAACATTTTGTCAAGCCAAAATCAAGCCAAATCACATTACTGCAAAGTACATGGATTAAGAATTGTTGTTCTCAACATTTGTTTTAACAGGGTTCCCACTCTTTTCATGAAATTATTTCAAGGACTTTTACAGGACATTTGAAGACTTTTTCAGCTGCTACAGTACGAATAAAGTTATCACAACTAGAACTGGGTGATTTACCGATATTGTCACGTCGGGATGTATACCACTATAGCGGTATTATAGCTGCGCAAAGACTTTTATTTTTACAATGCCACCTGCTTTTCTCTACTTGCAATAGAACAGAACTAAAACATAAGTTATTCTCTACTTTAGCTGATACACTGCTTTCCATGAGAGTCCAAACTCTCAAAGTCAAGCTGCATTTGCAATCAGTCACTAAAGTTAGAAAATATTAAATATTATCAAACTTTTAAATTAATTGCATCATTAGCTTTGACCAGCTTCCTTGCATCTGAAGAGGAAACAGATGATACATTGTGTTAGCCTATCTCATAAAATCTCTGTAAAACTCATCAAGGTTTGTGGTGGTAATGTAGCAAAAAAAGGGAAGGATCATGTGGGAAGGATGCTTTTGCAAGGTATGTTATATAGTTCTCTTCTTAGTGAAATCAAATTTCACTATTAGCACACAAACCACTCTGCAGATAGCAGGACATGTTAGCATGTGCGAATTATTCTACCAATTTTTAGGCAACTACTCTTCTCAATTGACGCACGGCTGAAGAGCGGCCCGAAATCTAGGTGTAGTAATGAACTTGAAAAACTCCTGCATGCATCTATCTTTAGTCAGCTTGTGTAATAATGTCCTCACAGGTCTGCCTAAAAAGTCAATCAATCAGCTACAGCTAGTGCAGAACAGTGCTGCTCGCCCTCACTAAAACTAAGAAAGTAGAGCACATCACGCCAATTCTAAAGTCCTTTCACTGGGTTCCTGTAGCTCAGAAAATAGACTTCACATGTTTTTACTAGTTTATAAATCATTCAATGGCCTAGCACCAAAGTATGTTGAAGATCTGTTGACACTATACAAAGCCCAGACACCTCGGGTCCTCCAACTCTAGTCTACTAATCATCAGTAAACCAAACACGGAGAAGCAGCTTTCAGTTTCTATGCTCCCCTTATCTGGGACAAACTTTCAGACAACTGCAAAGCTGCTAAAACACGAAGTTCCTTTAAATCAAAGCTAAAAACCCCTCTGTTTAGAGCCGACTTAGAGTAAACGAATCATAACGGCTGGAATGTCAAATTTTTTGGGCTAAATTTGTCAAAAAATCGAGGGTATTTCTAGCTGTAATCGGTGAATACTCTTGGTGGCAAAGAAGCACCAGCATTGATAAAATGGATGAAATGGGGAGCTCTAGTGACTTACCTTGTCCAGAAACACTTGGGTCTTTACATTCTCTTATCTTTGCCTTATTTTCCAACCAGATCTTCACCTTGCCACTGTGAGCCTGGTTGTCCATCACAATCTGAAAGAGACAGCAATATGCAAATAATATTATATTGCAGCATCCTTTATGGATAACAAAACCACAGAAAATGAAACAGCTTTTTGTTCCAGGTAAAGTAAGTTTTTAATTCATGTGAAAGTTCTCAGACTTATCATGCATTAAGCTGTAGCCGTGACTTTCTTTAATCATCGCATATTTCAAGGTAATCCTTTTTGAGAAACTAATAACTGCATCAGTTAAAGCTTAATCTCCTGTCACCATCTTAAACCTGCCTTTCCACTCAGAAGATGTAATCTGTTTTCTATTTGTATTTTTTTAAACATGCTAGTGACATTTTTAAGATATGTTGCTCTTAAAATACAATAAACTTAAGCATTGTTTAGTATCAGCTTTTATGAGAAAGACATTATGTTGGAAACACCAGAACCGCCTTATAAAAGTACAGAAAACTATTTTTTAGCTGGGCAATAAAACTACCACTACAATTGCTAAATCTTTTATAAATTTACTAAATTAATTTGATAATCATTAATGAACAGAAACATATATTATATATGATATATATATATATAGTTTTATTTTCAAATGAAAAGGAGTGGCAGTGTCCCTGCTAAAGGAAGTTACCTCCTGATTGGCTGAACAATTTTCTATTACACATAATGTTTTACATGCATTAGTCTCATTTTACTAGATGACTTTCTTCCACATATTTCCCATCCCAAACATAGCACGTGTCTTTAACTTTAAATCTGTTAAATTAAGAATGGATTAACTGAGCACATGACTGATAGTTGACCTGATTTTTTTGATGCCAGCTCCAGAGATATCAAGTGCATTTTTGCTGCTTTTCTGAATAATCATCTCCCTGCCCAGCCAGCCAGTTTTACTTGACTTTCATCTCTTAGAAAGTTTGCAACTGTACCACAATGTTTCCATTTTTACATGATAAATTTATGAGTGTAATGAGAGAAGTTCAAAGTTTAGGATATTGGGACCCCTAATTCTGCTTTAAATCTGCTGTACTGAATCAGCAAAAACAACCTAACCTAAAACAATATTTTCCCCATTTAACATTTTAACACAGCATAGTTTTAAATATT
The DNA here is from genome assembly GCA_028564705.1 of Apricaphanius iberus. NCBI lineage: Eukaryota > Metazoa > Chordata > Actinopteri > Cyprinodontiformes > Aphaniidae > Apricaphanius > Apricaphanius iberus. The sequence continues at coordinate 257,855 of JAPXFQ010001800.1, forward strand.
TTGTGGAGTTTAAAGACAAAAACAAAAGAAAACATAATGACGTGGTTCTGCCGAATTTGTCTAAAAACCTCAGCCAGTAACATGGCTCGGTCTGAATCCAACGACTGGACCATCTGGTTGTCTGACTCACTGGACAAGCGCACTTCCACATTTACGTGGCTCCTCCACTCATTAGACACTGCTCCATCTTGCACCAGAACAACATTGGTGAAAGAGGTTATCCACTCCATAATGTCAGCGAAGGAGAAACAGCATTCTGCTACCACTTTAACTTTAGGACAAAGTACCAGAGTCTCAAAAATAAAACGCCGTATGAAGTCGTGAAAAGCTAAAGACTAGTGAGCAAACTGCAACTGGTGTTTTGTGATCTCTCGTCTTCTCTGGCGTTGTGTGTTCCCAAATCAGCGGGGCGTAGTCTAAGGGATGATAGATGACAGGCGGGATGAGAGATATGTCTCTGTGTGTTTAGGATTTAAGTTAGCTTGTTTTGCATATCTAGTATAGCAGCTTTAAACCTCACCATAGGGTCTAAGGTACCGTCTATCCCAAACTGCACCCGACTCTTGTACCCTTACACCGGTGAGAAAAGGGTGAACCATGTTTCAATCGGGTCTGTGCTCAGCCAAGCTCCAAGGCTACAAGTACATTTGCCAGCATACCTTAACTCTATGCCTGTCTCTAGAGGAAGGCCCTGGTGACTTGTGTCTGGGTGAGGGAACATGGTTTCCATTGTAGGTATTCTTCAAAAGAGGTCTTTATGTTGCCCTAAAACTGATCCCTCACCTAGGGCTTGTTTGTCATGTGTGACCCTACAAGTGACCCATGACTCAGCTGAGCTCCTAGGATCATTTGGAAACTCAAATGTTCACAAATTAAGGAAAAAGGAGCAAATGATCGATAAGTGGGTTGATGTTGCGTCTGCAGGGATAAAGGCACTGTACAACTTGGTCTTGGTGAAGACGGGGCAGATCCAAAAAGCCAAACTCTCACCGATTGATCTCCTATTCTACCCTTATCTAAGCTCACAAGCTGAGTAGTGAGTGAAAGAAGAGGCCTGTGGATACCAGTGACAAAAATGGGTTTCCTCTGCAGGGTGTCTGGGCTCTTAGAGATAAGTTGAAAAGCTTGGTCATTCTGCATGGGCTCATAGTAGTACCTCTGTTCCTCCACATCGATAGGAGCCAGTTGAGGCAGCATTTATTTAGGACGCCTGCCTGGTGAGGTGTTCTGGGTATGTCCCACTAGGAGGAGACCCGGAGGAAGATCAGGACAGGCCGGAGGGACTAAAGTTTCCCGGCTGGCCTGGGAAACGCCTTGGGATTCCCCCTGAAGCAGCTGGCTTATTCTGTCTCCTGGTAACTGTTCTGCACTTTAATTAACAGCACTTTATAAATAGAGTTGGTATTGTTGACAACCAGCTCTAAATCCCTTTTAGTCATCTTTGAATTGAGAATGTACGTCTGTTTACGGTTTAAACTTACCGTAATGTGGAAAGTGTAGCAGTCTGGGATCTCATTGTTGATGATAGTCTGTATATTGATGGCCTTCAGTTGGAACTGTATGGTGACATTAATCAACCTTAAAAAATAAAAATAAAGAATGTTAAAATTTTTCTTAAAACATGTGTGAGGTACAAGTTATGCAAACTGCTGTGTTTACACCAACTGCGGTTGAGTCAGAATTACTGAATATGGCTTAGGCTCGTCGTGGGAGGGTGTTGTGTTGTTTGTACAGGCCAGATAGGTGACTTGATGAATGTCATCAACGGATACAGAAATCCAAAGATAACTTTGTCAAAGTAGGAGAGGAGAGAAAAAAAGAAGACTTACTTGTGAAATTTGAGCGTGAAGTTCTTGTAGCTGCTGGTGAGCGGACCTTGAGGGATGGACAGAGGATTCACACCGACGCAGTCTAAAAACAGAACACCAAGTTGGGAAAAACTGAGTAAATGTTAATCATCGCAGTCATCCTTTTGTGCATGGAAGGGATATGACAACAACAACATTTAAGAATCTGGTCAAATCTGTGTTTCAAATGCCTGTTGATGCAAGATGTGATTTTACTTCCTGGTATCTCATAACTCTAACACACTCATGACTCATTTGAGGAAGTTGGAAACTTCAATCTAATGTAATATGTTTGAGGGAAAAAACGTTAGATGAGGAAAGGCTGGTGATAAAGAGAAAACTGTTGAATTATTCCTGAACATTAAATAAAAATGTTTTTTTCTCGTTATAATTTAGAACTAAGCAGGGTGTTTGTCAATAAAAGTAATATGTTCTAACATGAAGATACATTATATTATACATTTATATCTGTCAATAAACTAAAAAACAAACAGATGTTTCCATGATTAATTCAGCCCATATTAAGTTATTTTATTTGTAAAAAAAAGAAACAAGGCAAATAAAATAGATCTCTCTTCACCTCAGTTTTATAGCAGACAGGCTCAATGTTTTTAATAAAACCTGACTGGTATTTGGAAACAATAACAGTTTTATTTAATTTAAAGGAAAGAAACAAACCAAGTCAATGACCCTGAAGCATGATGCTGCCAATATTGTCTCTGGATTCTGCTAAGCAGAGCGTCACAGATCGGTACGCTATTCTAAGGTCTGGTGTATTCACGAGATAGTTTCCACGGTCAGTTATTACGCCTTTTTGTCTCCCATTCAACAGACTGTATTGTGGGACTGCAGCAGCTCCACCCTAACCCCTTACTACAACTGAAGAGGGCCCAGGAATGGTGCGGTATGGGTTGGTAGTTTGGCTACTCTTACAAGGGAAATTGACAAAATTGAGTGCTGAACTGCATCAACATGTTCAATACCACTTAGTACAAATGTGGCATAATACCCTTTAATGAGTTTACAGGGTTCTTTTGTAGATGCACAGTAGTATTAATGGGGGGATTTCCCTATTGCGCTCCCTGCCCAAAAGATACATTTTTCAACTGTTTTGGAGATTGAAGATTCAACTTTTATTGAGTTGTAAGCAAGGGACAAACTCTGCACCTTAGCAAGTGAGTTAGCTTACAGATCCAGGTAGAAAGTCGGCATTTATGCATGTGGTTGATCCCTTCACGTAAATTTTCTCTAGTTTCTGCTCTCATGACAAGGATAACGATATCTTCGGGGCTCTGAAGCAGCTGCTTGGCTGGTTGACTCCGCCATTCTTTCCAGTGCCAACCAAAACATTGGTACACAGTATCTGTCAATCCGAACTTTATATTTGAATTCAAATATAATCTTACAAGGAAACGTTGTGCTGTCAGTCTGTACCCCTCTAAACACAGCACAGAGGTTTTATTTCTTTAAATTATAGCTTTTTATGAAATTGTTACATATTCAACTTTGAAGAATTCTAACTTCACAGCAGAAATAAACCTTTACAGTCTGGTAAAAAAAAACAACAAGCTGGAGTGCTGGTGGCTAGCCGGAGTGCTGGTGGCTAGCAGTTTGCTCCAGGGAAGGCAGCCATGTTAACAGTCTAGGACATTTTGACAATTTCTCTAAACTTGACCATCAGATGAGTCTATGCTTGTTCGCCTTCGGATGTTAAAGCTGGACTTATTGGACAAAGATGGCTTGCTGTGGTATCAATTGCACTAATGGACCATCCAAGAAATATAGGCTCCATTTTTTCAGAACGGAAAAATTAAAATTTCTGATGTGCATTGAAGATGATGCTGCTTAATGGAAAATGGGTTGAAATTATCATGTTTCTTGTTTACAGATTGATTATTTAAACTTGCTGCAATTAAAATTCACAAGGTCCTAGAGAAGTTAATTAACCAACAAGGCTTTGTTCTTTTATTTGACAAAATTATTGAATTTGCCAAGAGGGCAGAGGGGTAACAGAGTCGCTCAACCGCGGCGGTCTTGCTAAAAGCCCCCCTTAACCTCTGTTAGCATCATGTTAGCTCTGTTACCTTGTAGAATTGGCTCGGAATTTGATAAGTGTCAATCATCCCGCCCCCACCCTCACAGCTCCACCTCTTTGCCCATTTTTTTTATTTTCGGGGCATGACAAGGCATGTGCTAGGGCCAAGATGGCGGTGGTGGGAACCGCCCAGTTGGCTACAATTCAGCTTTTCATTAAGCTATGGGTGACAGTCTATGGTTGGAACACATTCTCACTGAGGCTTTGGCAGACTTTAGCCAGGCCGAGTGTTTCATTTGGAAGAAAGGCTTCTGTATTATAAACCCTCTCCTTACTCCAGATATCCAGAAAACACACAGCCTGTGGTCACATGTAACGCTTGCTAGAAATGTTTGCTGCTTCTTCAGAGGCTTCTTGGCCACCATCCAAAACCAGCTTTTGAGAAATATTTTTTTTGCACACAAAGCACATTTAAAGCTGATAACAAAACAAGAGATGCTTGAGGTAGTGTGTTAAAGGTGCAAACATCACAAAATCTGTTGGTGAGCACACTTTTTAGATTTACTGTTTTTTAGGCTTCATGCAGGTGAAATTTTACAGTTTTCGCCAATAATATCAGCTTTAATTTTAATGTTATGGAAAATACTGAAGAAATGCAGACAATTCTCTGCAAGGATTTACAAATATTTCTCCAAGTCAGGCAGTGACAAAAACGTTGTCGGTCCTCGTTGCAACTTGCATACATTGTACCGCACACATTGCAACTTCATGTTTGCAGCCCACACTGTAAAATGTGCAGTTCATGTACCTGTCACAATGACTGGGTCTATGTTAAACGTATCATTGGCTGGATCGATCTGTCCCTTCTTGTAGTACTGCTGGCAGAGGGAGAGGGCGCTGCCATTCACACCGACGCCGTAGACGTAGGCGTAGCGCCCCACTGTGGTCTCAGGTAAGGCGAGATACTAAGGAGGATGAGATCAGAGGAAACCTGCTTAACCCAGAGTTTTATAATAAGAGGCAAACAGTGATGTAGGTCATTACATATTGTCGAGCTTCTGCCGCATCATAAAAAAAACAAAAAAAAAAAACGTTCAGGATTCTCATTTATAAAACTGAGTACAATCCTGACTAAAACCATCCTTAAGTTCAGCAAAAAAATAAATTACTTGTGGTAATTAAGTTTTATATCTATCAAATTTGGAGTATGAACAGCTACATGCTAATTTTATTTTATAAATCATACTCTACCACAACAGAAATGTGCTCATGTGCTTTTGTATCATATCTCGCCTCCTACACAACCTCTTTTTGCCATAAAACTCCACAGTGAGGTTTGTTTGATCTTTTTACCTTTTCTACAGTGTAAAACATGTGGTTGTAGACGTCCTGCTGGGTGTAAACAGCAAAGGAGTCATCTGATGATGGATCGTAGTCTTTGAGAAAGAGGTGCTTGAACGTCATCGTGTTCTCCTCCTTGAAGGTGACGGCAACCTGGTTGCTGATGCCAAACACGACTAACTGCAAAGGAGAGGGTGCAAGAATAAAACACAGCAAGGAAGTAGATGTTAGAATAAGGAGGAGTTACATTTACAGAATCTTTTATTTTAAATAGATTAACGTCCATATACCAGGAGGAGACGTTAAGTCAGAAACATGTAAAGCAGGAGGAGGTTTACCTTATTATACATAAACACAGAAACAAGACTAATCCACAAAATCAGTAATGCGGAGATCATTTAAAAAAATCTATATACTAAAATACAAGTAAACAATATAAAAAGTGTAAATATTTTAAAGTAATAATTGCAATAATTGAATTAAGATTTTTATCTTTCCTGATTTATGCACAATGTAGCAATTCAATGCACGCCAGAAATCATACTTTGACTATGGTTCACTAGCAAATGTTCTCATTGTTTTCTTCAGACAGAGCTTAAAAAAAAAGAACAGATTTAAAAACACTTAAAATGTTAAACTTCAAACTAGTGATAGGGTGATGTGGGGGATTTTATTGCTGATGGTGACACAGATGTGAAGAGGTCGTGGTCAGCTGATAGCCAAAATCTGTTGATGTTTCAGGCTTATTTTCATGGCTAATATCTAATTGTTTTTCTGACTTATTTCTTGCTAAAATGTCCCACTTATAATAACAGTGGATGCACACCATTTCTACACCTAATCCGATATTGAACACTGACTTTAACTAACTCTTGAATTTTTATTTTGTGCTGTGCAGAGTATAAAAATCATACCAACGTTAACCAAACAAATAAATAAATTGACAAAGTTTTAAATATGCAAAACTAGGAAATAAAAACAAATGCGGGATACGAGTTAAAATAAGACATCAGAAAGCAATTAACAGAAAAAAACAACTATATTTTTGTAGTGCTCACAGTTAATTTATGATTTAATAAGACGATCAAATGCCTTTTCTCATATAGCTAGGTTGGTTTTTAACTTAAAGCTTTTACAACAAACTTGTATCTTTGTTCAGGTTATCTTTGATATTATTTTGTTTGGGATCTGAATTATTCAAGTGTAAACGAAAAAACAAAAAAAGTATTTAAGGGAGCAAATACTTTTTCACAGCCCTGTCAGTGCTGCACAAAGCATATTAAGCCCAGCTGCAAAGACAATAGCTCTTAAAGAGGGTCCAATATAAAGATGTAGTCATGCAATCCCATAGCTTAAACAAACACTCAGGATATCTTTTTAACTAGTGGTGAACATGTTGGCATGTCCTCTCTATTTCCCTTTATAAAACCAAACTTGTTTTACACAAAAGATTTATGATATTTAAAAGAGCTGCTGGAAAGCAACGCTTTTCTGATGTACCTGAGCTGTGACAATAATGATCTTAAGCAGTTGCAGGATCAGCTTGTAGGGTTTGCGGCCTTTGGCATGATATTTATCACATGGACTCATGAAGAAGTACTTCAGCTTCCTGCGGATGGCCTCTTCCTCCGGATCAGCACTGAGCCAGTGGCTTGCTGTTGGTGTATGGACGTTCTGCTTGTTGTGGTTGCTGTCGTTGCTGTTTGCCTGATGGTTGTGCTCGCTGCTGCATTCTGTGGAGCCATAGTGGTTCACTGAGGAGAACAGGCCTGTTTGTTCTGCTGGGGGAAAAGAAAGAAGAAGAGTTATGTACTCTGATACATTTACATGCTTGGTCTTTAAGAAACAAAAATCGATTTTAAAACAAAATAATGTACCATCCTAACATGAATACCAAAAATACGAAGAATAACACAAAGAAGAATAGGAAGAATAAGAAGAACACCAAGAATACAACATTTTTTTTACAAAGAACACGAAAAATACGAAGAATACAAAAATATGAAGAATACAAATAAATATGAAGATTAATATAAAAGATACAAAGAATACTAGGGATGCATTGATACTGATACTAGTATCGGGGCCGATACCATTCTAATGTCTAATGTATCAGTATCGGTTAAATTTAACAGATACCATGAACCGATACCTAAAATGTGTAAACTTAACACTAACTCAATAATAACTGCAATAATTTCACAGAAAATGTTCATTTATTAGTTGAAACTTTAGTTTTGTGGTGTTTTTAATGATATTTAATTTTTTTTAAATCTAATTCACCATCATTGCATTTTTTTGTGGTAGAAGTATTAGCGTTGGTACTCGGAAAGTACTCAAATCCAAGTATCGGTATCGTAGCTGTTTGAAAAAAGTGGTATTTTTGTATTCCTAAAATATACAGAATGTATGAAGAACATGAAGAATACAAAAATACAAAGGATTTGAAGAAGAATACGAGGATCATGAGGAATACGCAGAAAGAGTGCAAAAAATATGAATGATCCGATGAAGAATACAAAAGACAGAAGAATCTGAAAAATACAAACAATAAATGACTAAAAAACAGGAATAATGAAAGAACACAGAACAAAGAAAAATATGTGGAAGAATTCAAAGAAGAAGAAACTCGGAAGTAAGGGGACGCTTCAACTTCCCAACATTGACACATACTTTACTGCAGCTTTTTGTTGTTTAAAAACAAACTGATGTATGGGAATGCGAAGGAGATGAGTGAACCTTAAATACAATGTGCAAGCAGAAATGCTTGGGAAAAAACAAAAACCATTACACTGGTATAGTTGTGATCTTAACCATTATTGGTGGCATGGCTCCATCTTTACAGAAGTTTATTTATTTCTGCTTTTTTTTTTTCATAGCCTTTTGGCTCCATCTGTAAAAGTAAGATACAGAACCGTACACATAGAGTCAAGCCACACATGCTGGCACGTGTCCACAGCTGAACAGAAAGCAGAAATGAAAGTACGGTATATGCCGAGGAGTTGCCGAGCAAATGAACGTCAGCAATTTGACACCACATAGTAAGATCTGACTATGATATCAGCAGGTCAACCCCACCAAGTCGGTCTCTGCTATTTAGGATCAACACACACAACCCTCCAGCAGAGTGTTGGGAAAACAACCACGACAGGAAGGAAAGGGGAGACCTGGGAGTTCTTGTCGTAACGTATCGATGTCTTTGGTCAATGGTCTGTACTTGTGTAGCGCTTTATCTAGTCCAGAGGACTCAGCTAAAGAGTGAAAGAGTTGCAAATGTGGAACCTATATTTGGTGTGCAATGACACACTGAAACCTACAATACAGAGGGGATACGATCTGTTTCAGAAGTGCCTGTTGTATCTCTGATGGTGTCAACTATATCGAGTGTGACAGATTCCTTAAGTAGGCAGGAGCAGAAAACTGATTCTATAAAACCGGTTTTAACTGACTGCGTTCCTGTGAAAGAATAGCCACAGACGTAGGAATCAACTAAAGCTAAAGGCGTCATATGAGAAAGCCAGGGTCAGCAACGTTTATGAACAGGAAAGCAACAAGTATATCTACTGCTGTTAAAATAACACACCATATTGTTTATTACTTAAAATATTTTTGATTGTTGCTTAGGATACAAAACTAGGAGGATCAATTTAACGACTGCGTAGTACGCATAATATAAATGGGCATTAACATCAATATTGGATGAGGTTAGTCATTTTGTTACATATTGGTGTCTCAACAGATGTGTATTTCCATCTTGTTGCCCCTTTGTGTTTCACGAGGGGGAAGGGCGGGTTGGCCATGGAGTGTCTGTTTGGTCATGTGAAGCAGAAACACAATGTGGGTTTTGTAGTCGCTATTACATGGTGTTGATAGTGCAGGGAAAGATATAAAATACGCAGTGGACCCCCGCCAATTGGCGGTTCAGTACAGTATTCGCAGTAGAGCTGGGTATCGATTCGAATTTCAAGAATACGTTCAATTCCAACCCTGAGGATATAAAATCGATTTAGAATGGATTATGAATGGTACAGGAGTGGGATGACTTCTTCACAAAGACGCTTGCGAGACACCATAAAAAAAGTGCGGTTCCGCTACTTTGATAAGCCGCCTGAAGCCCTGGTAACAGAATACGGGAGCACATCCTGCAATCGTCTCAGTTATTTTAAGAGAATGTGCAGAACTGGTTGGTAGTTTTGGTGTTTGCTTGAGTTTCAACTGTAGCGGCCCGGTGTCGCAGCATGTGACTCCTGAGGTTTGTCATAGTTCTGGAATACTTCACCTTCATTTGGCAGGCCTAGCAAATCACTTTGCTTCCGTCAGCCTCATTTTTTTGTTCACAATGATGCCAGACAGCAGGCAAATTTAAATGTTATAATCTATGAATAGATCACTTCAGCTGTAGGCACTGTTCCTTGACTGTTAGGATTAGAAAAAGAGTCAGGATAAGGTTAAGTAATGATCCCCGAATGTTAGAATTACATGAGTCAGGTTAAGTTTAGGTAATGGTCCTCAAACATTAAGGGTTAGTGATAAATCAATCAGACTAGCCAATCAGAGGTGGGAAATGAGGGACCTTGCCCCTAACCGTGGATATTTCCAATATTCACAGACTGCAGCCTAGTACAAGCGTTTTCAAAGCTGTACATGCATGAGTTCAATGAAGTGAAAGTGGGTGAGATTAAAGTTCACTGGAAGAAACTGTATTAACCCATTAACATTTAAGCCTTAAAATACCCATTTGTACTTTTTTTTCTACTTTGGCTGTAAAAGGCAAGCAGCGTTAAAGGGTTACATCGATTTCGGGACATATTAATCGATCTTTATGACTATTTATAAAGGATCGATTCAGAATCAGAGAATCGACTTCACAGGAATAATTCACAGATTTATCTGTAGAATTTGATTTCAAGTCCTTTCGTGGAAAATCTGCCAATTCGCAAAAAAAAAATTTCTAGCTCACATATAAAACATTTGAAAGAAAACGCAGCTTCGGATCAGCCAATCACCTTGCGCTCACAGGCGGTACCCCCAAGAACGTAAATTAGATGGTGTTTACTGTGTGTATTAATGCATGTTTAGGTATATATGTGAACTAATAAAATAAGCTGTTACATGCGTTTTTAGAGAAGGGTGAAGTATAAATCTCGTAAGCGAGGGAATTTTGTGGCATCCAGGGTCGGCGCTGCTTTGCACCGTGCTAATTACAGTAGGAGGAAAAATCCAGAAGATTATCCTTGCACTTAATTAAATTGACTTTAAGATGCAAGAATAGCATGATGGGAAATGCTTTGACGATAACCTCGGTACAGCTTGGTAACTAGTCCATCCAAAACTCAAGTGAACAAGGTGGAGAGAATGTGGAGGTTTTAAAAAGCAGTTTTTGTTCTACTCGGAAAAATGTGGATTTAGAGAACCGAGCAGCCATTTTATGGTTGGAAACGAGAAAACCACTCAGCACAGAGTGGGTTTATTATTCCTAACACTTGTCACATGGTTTTTGCCTCACTTACACAGGCTGTTGGAAGAGACATCAAGAACAGAGTCTCAGTATGTTCAATGCATTTACCATTACACCCTGGCTTTTGGTTTAAAACTCTAAAGTAGGTCAGAGTTTTGAAAACAAGCAAAGATTGGGATTAGGGAAATTTATTAACGTTTCCATTAGAGTCAGCGGCCTGTCAGAGTCCTTCGTCAGACAGACGAAGTCAGCAGGGTTATCAGAATGCATGTTGCAAATGGGAAGTAAAAACGGAACAATTGAGCTGCTTTGGGTTCAATATTAGTCACCTTAAGCGTTAAGCAAGATTAAAGGTCAACGTGTGAACAACACAATGAGAAAGTTTGCAGGTTTTAGGCTGCTGTCACATATTTCATAGTTCTCCGTTGGTTTTTCCGAGTTGCAAATAGGGATGTACGAAAATAATATGCCTATATATTGCAGTATTTTATGTCCCGATATTGCATCAATATTCCAAAGTAAAGCATGGATTTTTATTTTTAAGAGTTTGAATTGAGTCATTAATGATTACAGTAATTCTTGTCAAAATTAGAAGTATGACTGGTAGTTGGTGGTTGTTTTCACCTTCTTTGTACCAGTGGATCGACTAGATCTAGTAATAAAACTGGATGTGTTAAGTATGAAACCGACTTGAGTGTTTATAACGCTGTGACAGATTTAGAAAATTGGGCTCTACTCCGTCCATCACTGCGTATGTGATGGAGAACCCTTGCGTCAATGGATAATGGCGTTGCGTCTATCCGTTTCTACACAGATGGAGAAGAATAATCTAAGGTTTAAGAACTCAGCAACGTCTCATCCAAAAGGTCACAAAAAACCCCAGAACAACATCCAAAGAACTTCAGGCCTCACTTGTCCCAAGAGCAAAAATACTTATACTAATAATTTTTGCTAGAACACATCTTGATGATTGAAAAGAAATTGTGGGAAAATCCTCTGTGGAGTGATAAATGTGTCTAAAATGTGTCCCATTACACAAACTAAAGTAACACCACATCTAAGAAGAAAAAAAAAAAAAGAAAGCATTTTCATGGTAAAATATGGTGGTGGAAGTGTGATGTTCTGGGTCTGTTTCAGGACCTGGAAGATTTGCTGTGATAAATGGAACCAAAAAATCCTGAACAAGAATGTACGGCCGTCTGTTGGTGACCTCCAGCTGAAACCAACCCGGGTCAGGACGACGATCTAAAACACACCAGCAAGTCCATCTCTGATTGGCTGAAGAAAAACTTAATAAAGACTTTGGAGTAGTCTAGTCAAAATATTGACCTGTCCTTTTGAGATGCTGTAGAATCAGAATCAGAATCAGAAGATCAGAATCAGAATCAGAATCGGTTTTATTGCCATTGTTTGAGAACAAGTTCACAAACTAGGAATTTTTTCCGGTACAGTTGTGCACATAAAACATTTAACATAAGTAAAAATAAAATAAAATAAAATAAAATAAAAAAATAAAATAAAAAGAATGAGCCATAAGGCTAAAGTCTTTATAAATATTATAATCTGTATGTATATAAAAGAACTATGAAAAGATAAACATCTAAGAATTGCTTTAAAAAGGCAGTTCATGCTGGAAAATCCTCCAATGTGGCTAAATTACATAAATTCTGCGATGATGACTGGGTCAGAATTCCTCCATAGCTGGAAAAGACTCATTGTTGCTGCTAAGGTGCTGCTTCAGGGCCATGTAAGTCTAGATTTTTTTCTCCCTCAATAATAAAAACCTTCCCATAAAAACTCTTCTTTGACAAGCCTGTGATTATTCTCATTCATCCAAGTCATGGTTATCTCAAGGAAATTTCAATCGAACGCAACTGGACTTGTCATTGGATCCTTTGTGCTCCACGTCTTAACGACGGTCGTTGGCGTGCCGCCTATTGGTGGAGGTTAGGTTTCGGCTTCATTTGTGCCCTATTGTGTTATAACGACAGTCATTGGAGTCACAGTTGTTTCTGTTATTAGAGGCTAATTTGTTTGAGTTTCCTAGGGAGGGATGAAAGGGCAGCATTGTAAATTGGAGATAGGTGATGTCTCAGGCCTCCTCCTCTGTTTAGCGATGGTTTCTCTACTTTTACATAGATGGCTTCTTTTACTCCTCTTTCAAACCATCTTTCCTCTCTGTCTAATATCTGGACATTGCTGTCCTCAAAGGAGTGGGCTTTATCCTTGAGATGTAAATGAACAGCAGAGTCAATGCCTGAGGAGTTAGCTCTCCTGTGTTGGGCCATGCGTTAGTAAAGAGGTTGTTTGTTTCTTCTTTCTTCTTCAATTTTTTTTTTTACATTTGTTTGATCTGAAACATTTAAGTGTGACAAACGTGCGAAAAACAAGAAATCAGGAAGAAATTCACACCACTGTGTATATATGTGTTTAAATGTTTTTTTTTTGTAAATATCTTCGTAGAAAAATGTTTTTAACAGTTTTTCCCTTGCTAAAAAATGTTTACATAATAAAAAAATCCAGGATCCAGCAAACAGGGTTTTAGGCTCTGTTTTTCATTCAGCCATGTTTATATCTGTTGGAGAACATCAGTATAAGCCCAAGTATTTATGATTACCAAATACTTGCCACACTTGGTTTCCACTAACACACCAAAACCAAGTTAAAGGGTCACTTCCTGTGTTAACACCTGACAGGAATTAGCAGAAATATAAACAGCAAACAAAATCGTCTATTTCTCGAGTCAGTTAGCCTGTATTAAGTTTAGAAGGAAGTGAGCTGTAAAGGCAGCAGGCGCTACATGCTGACCATACCACAAGAATCCAACCACTTAACATTCTGTACAGACAGCAGCAGGACGTGGTAATATCTGCAATCAGAGGAGCGTCTCAATCGTCACGGCAGATCGCTATCAGACAAACTAAAACGGGTGCAGGTCTTCCCCAGTGCCACCTGGTTTGACACGAAGGATGCACAGACACGGAGTGAGTGAATCTCTGAAAGTATCTGGTTCTTCAGGAACATTGTCGCCTGCGCAGATGAACTGATGGAGCTCCCTGTCAGTGTCAACCAGTCGTGACAGGAAATCTGTCAACATCTCGGCGCTCGGATCTAATCTGACCACCCAAAAGCAAAGGGCCATCCACAGGTTGGCAGCCCAAAACTTCTGTTTACACCAAAGGGAACATATCTTAAACACAAAAAGCTGATGTGCTGAAAGCTGAGGTCATCTGTAGATGGGGGACGATTTCCTCTTTCAGCAATATGTTCGAGGAAAGTTAGAATCCCAGACAGAGGCCCACTGATAGACTGACAACCTACTCCTGATCTCTCCTAACCTGTTCAGGATTAGGTCCCTTCAAAAAATGGATGGAAATGTTCAGAGAAACAGAAAAAGTCTTCAAAAACAGCTTTACTACATAAATAATCTTATTTTCCTAAAAATTAACATAAGAAACAAGAGAAGAGTGCAGGGATAGTGACCCAGGACAAGAGATATTCACATTCAAAACTTAAGAATTCATCAATTCTATCCATAAACCCAGTTGCAACACTTTTAGAATGTCTTGATATTTAAAAAAAAAAAACTAAAGCTGCGTTCCACAGAATTAATTTCCAGACATATTCTTATCCAGCGTACATCATTTTTAAATCTGTAAGTTTCCTAAAAGAAATCTGTAACTTTTAGCAGACTCCACGGTTGCTTTGACATACGGTTGTTACTGAGGGAAGACTAGAATTGAGCTATTTTCATCATTCTGTGGATGCAGAGGATATTTGGAATGCGTTTTTTTTCCTCTTGCCCTTCAAAACTGTTTCTTGACAGTTAAAAACATACAGTAGTATTAAATAAATAACCCATACAGAAAGTTAAAATGACCTTTACAAAACTGGAGGGAGTATATCGTTTTTGACAATAGTGCAGATATTAAAATTCTGAGGGGAAAAAAAAGATGTAACAGACAGCAAAGATATTGTAAGAAGCAATATAGAAGGAAACTGCATTCCTTATGGCAAATTTCAGTTGTTCATTCAGGTTGCTACTTGAGGAGAGAGGAAGACTGACCTGTTATCTTTTTGTTTTGGATTTAAAACAACACTAAAACCATGTTTTACAGTAACAGCTGTCTGATGCATTGTATTACTGCCGTCGTTAATATACACAGTTAATGGCAACTAATGCAGGAAACATAAAGTATTTTAAAAGGCCACTAATTCTTGCTCTTGGAGTATAATTGAATCGGCTAAAATCAGTAACTGCAGCTCAAAGATTAACAACACAGGAGAAGAGTAAAGATTGGATCTGCTTGTCTCCGTGTCTACTTGTGGATTTATTCCTGTTTTCGAACACGGCTCCTTTAGGCACAATTCAAGCATACCTAAAGGAGAAGGAAGCTGCAGCTAAACTGCTAACGCAATCATGCATGTAAGGAGCTTATGACCTGGAGAGTAATTATTCTGCATGAAAACACTCATATCTTTTGGATGTGTATGAGCTAGCAAAAAAAAGATGAAAAAAAACCCCACAGAAACCATAAATATACTGCAACTTCTCAGACATTACACACAGAAGTGGCTGTTATTATATCATATGATGCAGTAATTACACCATTGCTAAGCTAAAACACCACCAATACTGAGCTTTAAAGACCAACATTCAAGACAGCCTTACCTAACTTTGTGTTTACTGTCTTCACCACCCTTCATGACACATCTTCGCAGGTTCAAATGAAACCTTTGGAAGTGGGCTCTCTTCGCAGTTACTGTCTGATTGGCATTTATTGGTTTTTATTGTGGTGCTTTCAGGCGTGATAACCTAATTAGATGCGGAACTGAACATAACGAGCTGTGTTTCTGTCTGACTTTAGTAAAAGGTCTGTTAGAAAGGAAACAAATACAATCGACACAACCGAAGCACACTATTTTGTTTGATAAAAGCAGCCTGATAGCAGAAAAACAACCCATGGGACAGATTTTACCACCTACTCGTTGCATTCTGGACACCAAAAACGAGCGAAAATCGGTCGAAATTATCTGAAGAGCATGCCAGATTGAGAAAAAACCCCCAGATAAAAATAAGTAAATAGATGACAGATGATAAGAGGAAACGCAGCAGACAGTAACAGGGATACAAACAGCAGCAGCAACAACAGACTGTAACATTCAACACGTTACCTGAAGAGTCTCGCCGTTCTGTCGCTGCCATAAGGGTTGAAATTAAGCCGATAAATATTAAAATCAAAGCACAGCACCAAATCGAGAACTGCTATGATAAAAGTCCCAGTTTTGCAGCACTATAACGGTGAACTGCCGAGCTACTCAGACAGTTTTACCTCGATGTTTGTTTGCTCACAAAAGCGTTTCCGCTATGCCAAGTCACGTGACTAAAAACCAGCTGACTCTTCTTCTTCTTCTTCTATAAAGTTTATTGGCAGTTTGCATGCTTTGTGCATGACCGCCATCTTCCGGGCTGACGTTATGATCCAATGGAATGCTATTTTATACCATTTTTAGTTAAACAAACAAAACAAAACAATACAGAACCCCCCCCCCCCCCGCAAGATAACAACAAAAAACAAACCTAAATTCTGCTTGCTATTTGGGTTTCTTAAATGGACTCAATAACAGCCTTAGCTGTATGCTGTATGCAGTCTTTGCTCAATACATTTTCCATTGTTAAATCTTTCTTTAAAAACCTCTTCATCTTTTCCCTCTCTCTGGAATATTGTCTGCATTCTAAGAGTATGTGTTTTACATTTTCTATTGCTCCACAATAAGTACATAGTCCAGTTTGGTGTTTCCCTATAATATGTAACCCACTGTTTAAACATGTATGTCCCATCCTCATTCTGCTTATCCATGTTTCCTCCTGTCTTTTCAATACATTGAATTTACTAACAGCTACCCTTTTGTGTAGGTTATATAAATGTCTGCAGCTGACTCTTCTTCTTCTTCTTCTTCGTAGTTTTATGGTGAATTATCATCACAAACTGGCTTGGTGTGGGGATGGAGCAACAAAACAAAGCTCAAACCATCAATGATCTAAGCGGCTTTTATCCTTGGCTTGACGGTTCGTGGGTGGCTGGTGCTTATCTCCAGGAGTCATCGGGGGTGGTGGGGTACACCCTGGACAGGTTGCCATTCAGCGCTGGGCAACACAGAAAAGACAAACAACCTCGCACGCACACACACCTAACAATAATTTGGACAGATCAATTAATAATAATGTTTTTGAAATGTGGGAGGATGCCGGAATACCTGGAGGGATCCAACGCATGCACAGGGAGAACAGGCAGGCTAACTCCTTGCAGAAAAGAAAGGGATTCAAACCAAAGGCATTCTTGCTGCAATGTAACAGTGCTACCAACTCTGCCACTGTGTAGAAACTTCTCAAGCCAATACAATTAATGAATAAATGAATAAATAAATAAGGGATCCAATAATACCAGTTTTTTTTTTCAAACCGCTACGACCGCACCTGGATCTGAGTACTTGCCAAAACCGAGTACCAATGCTTATAACTTCTACTACACAAAAAAAATGCAATGAACTGGAAGGCAGCTTTACTTTTATTCTCTTCTCTGAATTAGCTAAAAAAAAAAAATAGGATATTGATAAAAATGACCACAAAACTAAAATATGAGTATGTTAGAATGGTATTGGCCCCAATACCAGCATCAGTATCGGTGCATCCCTAATGGTGAAGTAACTCCAAATGGGTAGTTATCAGAGGTTGTACTCATGATGGAGCAGCAATATATAAAAAGGCATTTTATTCAAGCAGAAGTAAAAAGACTTGTGCTGTAAAGCCAATCCTAGAAGTAAAGTTCAAAAAGTTATCTCAACTAAATGTAACTATTTTATACCCGTCCTTGGTCATGGCCCATAAGTGAAATTATTTTAGTTTTATGGGTGTAACTCCAGTTTCTTATTAAAAAAAAACAAACAAAAAAACAACAACATTCAGTTCAGTCACCAATAATACAACTGGCACAAAGAAAAGTTTTCTTTTCCTCGTTAGCATGTCTAGTAAATGAGGAGTTGGCGCCCCCTTGTGCTCTGCACATAATCCAAGGTTAATCCCCAAAGTATTCATATTGCTGTCAGATTCAGTTTGAAATTTGTGTCTGATAGCAAATGAGACAAACCCAAGGGTTGGGTTACAGGTAAGAGGAGCCATTTTACCAAACATGCTTACAGACTCCATGCTGATTTTTTTTTTGGGACTAGATTGGGACTGACCGGGAGTCTAATATTTATTTACTCTTCAGTATGATTAGATGATAAATTATTCACAGAATTTTTTTTTTGTTACAATTAAGTTATGACTGATATATAGCGACCACGTGATGACTGAGCTTTACATGGCTCTGCAGCTTGAATACTGGACACGTACGATATCTTCAAAATTTGTAGATTACATGTACTATTATTGGAAAATTTGTCACTGTCTTTTAAAAAATGATAATGATTTCCATGTGAAACTCTTTTGAAATCAAAATGATATGCTATGCCATGACTTCAAATCTGTGATCCTTGAAATCCTTGCTTGAAAACCCTCCAGATGGCTAAATTGAAAAATAACAAAAAACAATTCTGCAAAGGAGAGGACCTAAACACCTACATGTGAAAGACAGATACTTGGTGCCTGAGATTAGCATCAAGGTTGATAAAACTAATTATTTGGTTTAGGAGGAATTTTCTTTTTTAACAAAGCTTTTTTTGTATTTCTTCTCCTTTATAAATCAAATCATAATTTACAAACAGTGTTTTGTATTAATTTGGATAAAATAAAAAATCAATTAACAAATAAACAATAATTGCCAGAAGACGTCAGAAAGGGGACAAATAATTTTTTCGCTACACTGTGCGATAACAATTATGTGCATAAGATCAGCACTGATTGTGGTTTTTGTTTATTCATGAAAAATGACTAATCTCTTTGCAGAATCTTTAAAAAAAAATATCTCCATTTTTAAAACAGTTTTCTCCCCACAAATATACATTCAGTTTATTACTCATGGCATGAGGAGTGACAAAAATGTTCCCTCACACTGATAGCAGTCAGCTGATACACGTATCCTATCAGATGGTAAACACTCACTCTGCATGTGCTTTAGGTCCCACATCTCCATGCATTCACACAGAAGAAGCCCTGAATGGATTCTGTTGTAAGGACAATAATGACATGAGGAAAAAGTCAGATCTTATCATAATAAAAGAAAAAAAAATCTTAATCTTGCCTTTTTTATTGACTAAGAGAAGCAGACTTTGCTGCTTGACTGTAGTCTAAATCAATATTTGTACCCATCAGAGGACAAACAGTACTATTGGGACATAACATTGCTGTCATGCGCATACACCTACACACAGAAAGAAACGTACACAAAACCCCCAGAAGCCCCTCCACGTTGTTACTCTGGAGGATTTTATTAATGACAACCGATAAGGTTTAAGTAACAGCTTCTTCAAATCTATCTTTTAGACTTATTCTATTGTCTTATTTTTATTTTCATTTTTTTTTAAATTGGACATTAGAAGCAACAAGCAAAGCAACAAGGATATGCAACATGATATTTTTGGGATTTACACTTTTGGTTCTTGCTTCATTAAACTTTTCAAACGTCTACAGCAGACCAGCAGGTAAGCTCATGAAGTTAATAGAAAATGAACCTGTATAACCCTTGCAGTGTGACAAAAAAGTCTTTGGCAGGCAACAACTGGGAAAGTTGTCTGACTTAAAAAGATGAGAAAGTTCTATTATTTTCATCATGGTTTCACTTCAACTGAGATACAGAACGTAAAGAAATATTCAGAAAATCAAATTGTATGATTTTTAAACAATTTATTTGTATAATGGTCATTAACAATAGTTCATCTCAATACTAATATGTAACCTTGGTTGAGAATGACAGTGGTTAAACCAGGGTTAGTCAAATACAATTCTTAAACGGCCAAAAAAATATTTTCAACAAGTCAAAGGTTTTATATTATCTTTTGTCAGTCAATTAAATTTCAGTTTATTTAAATAGCGCAACACGTGTCATCTTAAGTGCAGGTCATTTTAATTCAATCTTACATACATTCCAATCAGCTTAAATGTTTTCTATCTAATTAACATGCCTTAATAAAATTAGCTTGAACAAACTTGTCTGTTTTAATCAAAACAGCAACAAAAATGCAATGTAATTTTTACTTAATAGTAAATTCAAATGAATATTCAATTAAAACTAAACACTTTCATTATTTATGCAACAAAAATAGGCTTCTTGTGCTTCCTCAAAATCCATGAAAGTTTGAGGGAGCATTCTGTTGCTTGTTGTTGTTGGGTCATATATTTCAGTTATATCATGCTATGAATCCTTCTGCTTCATAGCATGATTCATTGTATTTATGGTGAAATTATATTTTTTAACCCTCTCCACCCTGGATGCCAGGTGTGGGGCATTGCTGATTAGTGAGCCAAGTTGGCCGCTATAGGAAGGCAGATTGCTGATGCTTCCGTATGTGTTGCTCCTTCATCTGCGGGTCAGCTGTTGGTGTTGTCCTGGGGTCTCCTTAACTAAGATATGTGTGTTGGGGGACTTGGGTCTTTCAGATCAGTCTTTTAGGTTTATCATTGCAATGGTCTCTTTGCAAATTACACACATGCATGTGGTGCTGGATGGAGGGAGAAAAAATAAAAATTGTTCTGTCCATTGGTCTTTAAGCTATCTATTTTCATTCTCCACTTTTCTTTTAGCAGATAATTTAGACCACACAATTTTTCCCCATCCAAAAAACTGCAGAGAAAGAATTAATTAACAAGTAGCTCAAAAGTGAAAGTAAAATGTTTGCTCATGCTGTTTTGCAGCGGCAATGTGCAAGTGACAATCAGCATGTTGATAGACTCCTCCGTTGTTCTGTTACATAGTTGACAGACGGCATTGTGTTCTCTTCCATTATTTCAACTGCCTCAATATGAAAATGTGAATATGGTGAAGGAATAGGCCCTTAGGGCCATAAATAAGTGGTTTGCAGGCTAGATTAAGCCCAGGGGCCGCCTATTGGGGAGATTGGGTTAAACATTTGCTGTAGGTCTTCACCAGGTTTGCACACACTGTAGATTGTAATTTTGCGTGTGTGATTGAGACCGATGGCAAATGAGGAGCTTGGCCTCAGGCTCCCAAGACAGAGGTGGGCCATCCTCGCACCCTTCTGGGGGGTCTTGTTCTGGGGTCTCAAGACATAGACAGGGTACCGGCTTCATAAGCAGGAGGTGATGTCAGAACCAGGAGGTTCAGACAAGGTGTGGGTATGGGAGCCTGGAGATGACGGTATCGTTGGGACCTGAAGACTCAGGCAGGGTTTGGGCTCGGGAGCCTTGAGGCAACATACTGGCTTTGGGGCCTGAAGGCTCAGCTAGTGTTCAGGCACAGGAGACTGGGGTGACTCATCCTTGAGTCCCCCTGGGAGCTCTGGTTCCAGGGACCAGGCAGCCATAATGCTGGCTGCAGCAGGAACCTGTTGTGGGCTGACTGTCCCTGGGTTGGAAGAAACTTAGCTGGAGGCAAAAGTAGGTGAGACTGGTGTGCAGAATGATGTGAGGTAAACCAGTGGTGCACAGGATATCTGCTCCTTGGTCGTCTGATATGCAAACTCTGCTTCCGTTATCAGATCCAGATAATCCAGGGGGTTGAAAATCAGGTGGAGCAAGGAGAGGAGCTGGTAGGGCTCTGCAGCCTCCTTCAGATTACCCATTGGAGGAATAATGGTAGCGTTATCCAGTCCCAGGTGATTTTGAGAAGGTGCATCACAGGTCAGCAGGATGCAGGAGGAGCGGACCGCCTCTTAGCGCACAACATCCACTTCCTTCCACTTGGCTGTGCATCCGCTTGATCCATTCCTTAGCAGGACCATTCTGTCAGGCGTGGAGGTGCAGCATGGCCCCTTACGAAGAAAAGATGCAATGTGTATTAGGAAGATGAGGAAAGGACTTAAAGGGATAGTTCGCCTATTTAAGACATGAAGTTGTATGCAATCCTCACCAGCACTATAGTGCATACACGTTGTCTCACTCAGTGGTCACCTCCCTGGTCAGAGTTCTGGCCGCTTGAAGTTGTTCAAGAAAGTAGTCCCTGTTAGTTTCCGGGGCCACAAAACTATGCGTTTTTAATTGAAAAAAATATATGTGTTTGAAAGCTTGATTAATTTACATCACAAAACTGCCCACCAAAAAAATTCATACCTCCAGTTTTAATCGGCACTATTTTCTCTTCCATTTCCATCAATCCGCGCTGCCGTAAACGTCAACGGTGCGCCTAATCCCGTCAGCTGTTGATAGCGCAACTCGCGGACAACATGTCTGACTCCGAAACTTCCGATGATAAATGCAATTTTAGCACAATATCAGATGAAACAGATGATGAAGAAAGTAATTTTAGCAAAATACCAAAGGCATACCTTTATGAACCGGAGTACACCGATGCTGAACTTCAGCAGATGGAGATAGAACGGGAAGAGAGAGAGAGAGAAGACAGAGACGGCAGCGCTTTCAAACACATATATTTTTTTCAATTAAAAACTCATAGTTTTGTGGCCCCGGAAACTAACAGGGACTACTTTCTTGAACAACTTCAAGCGGCCAGAACTCTGACCAGGGAGGTGACCACTGAGTGAGACAACGTGTATGCACTATAGTGCTGGTGAGGATTGCATACAACTTCATGTCTTAAATAGGCGAACTATCCCTTTAAGTGAGATCTTATGTAAGGCCCCAGGTTGAGGGAAAGTTATCTTGTATGTATTCTATTTTCTATAATTGCTCCAACAGTTGATCTCTTTTCAACATGCTGCTTGCTCATTTTACATTGGCCCATCCCAATCTTGTGCAGGTGAACAATCTTGTCTCTTGTGTCCTTGGACAACTATCTGGTCTTGACCATGGTGGAGGTTGAAGTCTGACTGTTTGAAGGTGTTGAGAGGTGTCTTCCATACAGATACAGAGATCAAACACATGCTATTAGTATAGATAATGTCGAGGATAGAAGAGCTTCTTAAACAACAAGTAAGAGGTCTGAAGGGGCCAGAATTCTTGCTTGTCTGTAAGTGCCAAATACTTTTTTCTGCACCATTATATGAATAAATTATTTCAAAATATAAAATGTGATTTTCTGGATTTTTTTAACATTCTGTCTTTCACAGTTCTAGTGTACCTGTGATGGAAATTAAAGAGCTCCGTCCTACTTTTAAGTGGGACATCTTGCATAATCAGTGATTGCCAAATACTTTTTTTGCCCCACTGTATGCATTAAATATTTATTAGACTACACATTATACTTTTGATTAGTTGGCTTTTACTGTCCTGTTGCTTATGAAGTTTTATTATTCACACTGCTTACCATGTTTTAATTCATTATTCAAGTATTGAATATTGTCTTTCCAGAACATTAATCCAAGTATTATTTTTTACAGAATTAAACTTAATGAGATCAACCTACAGGGAATAGACCTTCAACAACTTAACAGGTCTATAATAAACATCCATCATGTTTCTTTCAGGTTCCCACTTGCGAAACATGGAGAGCTTCATCCAAGCTGTGCAGCAGGTTGAAGACACTAACCCTGGTCTGTCACCCCTGGCTCTGGTTAGAGCTTTGCGGAGGACTGCTGGCCATGATGATCTAATGACCATCCATTTCTTGGGTGCGTCCCATAATCTCAGTGACACAGAGGGTTTAGAGGGATCAATTCTAAATACAACCTCCTTTAGCTTTTTTGATAAGGCTATCCACCACATTGTGACTGATTATGGAGAGGAGCGAGGTGTTGTCCTTGCTCCAGACGGCACAACGGTTGCTCTTGCACCCCTACTTTTAGGGATTGAATCTGGACTGAAAGCCAAGATGGAGGGCACACAGGCTCTTGGAATCTTCCCTCTAACCCTTGGAAGGACGCTGGGCTTGTCATTCCTCAGCCTCCAGGATATTCCACCATCTATGCGTCTGGGTCCCAATGGGTGCTGGGACAACGTGGAACAACCAAAGGTATTTAAGCTATCTCGACCTGCCACTTTGGCCACAGATGCTGTTATAAACGGTGGCATGGATGGAGTGGTACTGGGCATGCACGTCAGCAAATTACCAGCATCTGAGCAGCCCCAGGCCCTCAGTGAGATTTTAAGAGGATACTACAATTTCACCCTGACTGAGAAACAGGGCATTGATGTTGTCACCAGCCACATTAGCCCAAGGAGAAGGCAGCTTTCAAGATCACTCCTGGAGCCCCTTGATCTTCACACTGCAGTGATGACTACACTATCATTGGTCTGGAAGTTGGAAAACACAGAATGGATTGCTCAGGACTCTGGTTTAGGAAAGGCGGTGCAGGATGGATTGTGGACATTTACGCACAAATACTTGGGTGAGCAATTTTATTATATCAGATAAATTCAGGCTCGACATGGGGCCGCAAAAAGTATCTTTGCTGGATGATAAAATCTATTCTAACTGTTAAAAGCTAAAGTTTGAATTTCAAAATTAGCTTGTAGTCGCTCTTTCTGGACAAACTGCAGATTGTTTCTTTTAGATTTAATATGTCAGATGTTATTATACATTTTGTTAAGAGGCTAAACCACAACATACAGTATTTTTAATATTTCTGGAACTTTTTGTAGCATTTTGTCTTGCAAAGCATAGCACAGAATACCTTACCATACTATATAGCAGAGGTGTAGACTTGAGTCACATGACTTGGACTCGAGTCAAACTTGAGTCATTAATTTTGTGGCTTGAGACTTGACTTGACTTGGAGTGCCTCCCCAATGACTTGGGGCTTGACAGAAGTTTAGTTTGGACCAGATAGGAAATAAGGGGGTTGGAGCGAAGTAAAATACCCTGAAGTTTCAAAATAAATGATGTGCAGATTTCTGATCGCTTGACTATGGATAAAAACAAAACAAAACATCACTACTGGGGACACCAGGGTATAAGTCAGTCAATCTGTGGGTGTAATTTGTTGGCTTTTATCAGGGGTGAGGAGTAGTCAGGCCTTGAAGAGGATAATAATCCAGTTCATATGATACCATTGATTATTTTTATAAGGACAACATTAAAAAAGAGAAGGCATAAGCAGAAATATCAACAGTTCTGGGGTTTGATGGTGAGTTTATGCTATTTATTAACATAGAATATTTTATACCTGCATGCTACCTTTTAAGTTATGCAATTGCAATTCTCCTGTGATTCTGTGATCTCCAAGGACCAGCTGGGAGGAAAGCTTTCACAAGTGATACACGTCTAAAAGGCTCCTGGTGGGAAGGGACACAAGGCTAATATTGCGAGTAAAATTTGTCTATTACATTATGCACCACCTACACATCCAGTGGAAAGCAGGGGTTATCTTAGCATAGTATGGCATAGCATAGTAGAACAAACCACAGCATACCATACCAAACGATAGCATATCATTGCATTATTTAGTATACCAAAACATAGCATACCATACCATACCAAACTATAACATAGCTCAGAACACCATACCGTACTATTTTACTTATAAAGCACTTTAAAATATCAGTAATGCTAAAATGCTGCAAATAAAACTATACAATAAATGAGAGCAGATTATGGGTAAGAAATACATACAAATTCAAAATGGAACAGTTAGGATATTAAAATAGGAATATAAAAAATAAATAAAATCACAGACCAACTCTCACTTAGGCTTGAAGGCGAGAGAGTAAAAGTGTGTTTTTAAGTGAGACTGAAAACGATGAATTATGAGGCCTGTCTGATGTGGCTTAGTACATTTTTCCAGAGGTTCTCTGCAGCAACTGAAGAAGCTGAGTTTTGATCCAATCTTTAAATATGCATGATAAAGTTGGACAAAGAGAGAAATTCTTTTAATTGCTTAAGAAAGACTTGAGGGTGGGGAGGAAGTTGAACTTCCAACTGGACACTAATCCCAAATATACAGCCTGAGCTGCAAGAAAACTGTACAGTTCAAAGCGTAATCATGTCTTACAGTCATAAATTCAAATGAGATTCTTTCTCAATACTTTAAGGAGGGAAGAGAGAAATGTTGATTTGTAGAGATGCCTAGCTGATGGACAAATATTCCAAAAACACAGCTGTAGTGAAAAATACTGCTAGAAGGTACATACTCTTGGCAGTTGAACATATGGGAATTCCATACTTTAAATTTCATTTCAGCGATGTAAATACTTTATTTTCCTTCAGTTTTACAATAATACACTACTTTGTGCTGTTCTATAACATGTTTTGCTAGTAAGATGTAGTTTGATGTTGTAACCTGACAATGTAAAAACAAACCAATAAAGGTCAAAAATAGTTTTACAATGTTCTGTAAAATGAACACATATAAAATTGTTGTGCTCTGAGATAGCCAGCCCACTGATAACCATGTAACCATGTCTTTCTGAATGCAGATTGCCCTCAGATCATCCCTCGCTGCCAGTGGGGGGCCAAAGCCTACCAGGATACACCAATTCCACTCTCTCTTCCCCTCCAGTTTCTCTACGTTCACCATACCTATGAACCTTCATCTCCTTGTTTATCGTTCTCGAGTTGCTCCCGTGACATGAGGTCCATGCAGCGTTTTCACCAAGAAGATCGTGGATGGAATGACATTGGATATAGGTAATCAAGCCTTGAAATAATCATATCTGACCTAAGGTTGTACAGAGGTAGAGTTGGTAGCACTATCTCCTTGGTAGCAGCAAGAAGGTCCTGGATTCAAATCCTGGCCTGGAGTTTTTCTGCCTGGAGTTGGCATGTTCTCTCCCTGTGCATGCGTGGGTTCCCTGCAGGTACTCTGATTTCCTCCCACAGTCCAAAAACATGACTGGTTAATTAGTCTCTCTAAATTGTCCTCAGGCATGGGTGTGTGTATATGGTTGCTTTTCCTGTGTGTCTCTGTGTTGCTCTTTGATGGACAGGCTCACTTACGACCTGTCCAGGGTGTACCCCACCTCTCGGTTGATGACTGCTGGCAATAGGCACCAGCCCCCCTGCAATCCTGCCTAGCATAGATGATATTGTTAATAGATGGATGGATGTGTCACCAAAGTTAATTTGAGGGTTCACTATGTTCTAGAACTGCATATAAAGATTGAAACAATCCCAATAAAGAGATGATGCTATGCTATTTTTAACTTAAAAATATGTTATGAAGGTTTACTTAATATGCAGGCTGATCTGATGCCCCTTTTCCACTGTGGTCAGCTTGGCATGGTCCGGGTCAGGTCAGCCCCTATTTAGCGTGTTTGCGCTACCTTTGTCTGGGCCAAGCCTACGTGCGTGTAGAGGGCAGACTGCAAGCATAGGAAGTTCTTTGGAAAAATGGACAGCATTAATGATGAAAGGCCGGTGAGCAACGGAACAGAGGGATGGCTGGATACCGGCTCAAGCATATGTAATGTTGGAATATGGTGAGTGACAACCGATTATTACTGGAAGTTTGCTAAACTGAGACCGCTCATGTCCTCGTCCAAGGCCGCATTCCTGAGATGGCAATGGAAACTCGACCAGACCGGTTTTCGTCCAGGCTGATCTGACACAGACCCGGCTGAGCTAACCCAAGAGGGAAAGGGGCATAAATGGTCAATTGACCGAATGCCACTTTTCAATGCATGTTACACAGGAGCCACATACTCCCATTCTCACTCACAAACACATAAGCAACTTGAAGTAAAGTATCTTGGCCAGGAGAAAACTGGAATTACTTTACTTACTGAGCCACAGTTGCCTGCCTAGCTTGACCTGCCAGCTTATTTTAAAAGACTACAGACAAAAAAAGGAGATCAAGTTGGGAATTTCAATCAAATGAAGATCAGCTGTAAGAAAAAATCTGCCTCACAGAAAGTCAGTGTCAGGATGTACTTCTGGAAAAATTAAGGACCAAAGCGCAGATGCGGATTGAAAGGTGAAGATGAGGATTTATTGGAGGATGGAGAAACATGATGAAGGCAGCAACGGCAGGAGAATGACATCAATGATCCGACAGGGAATGAAGCATTTCTTAAATAACAGAAGGAGACGATGATCAGGTGAGTCCACTAAGGCATGCGGTTGCATGCAATAAACAATAATCAGGTGCAGAGCCCTGAAGGCTCTGACAGTCAGTCCCTTTAGCTAGTCACGTTGTTAGTATTTATGTGCTATCAGCACATTTATACACCTTTACACCTCAACACTGAGTGCAGAACGGATGTGGGCTGGTTTCAGTATGGCTTCCTCACGGACTGCAATTCACACTGAC
The DNA here is from genome assembly GCA_028564705.1 of Apricaphanius iberus. Lineage (NCBI taxonomy): Eukaryota > Metazoa > Chordata > Actinopteri > Cyprinodontiformes > Aphaniidae > Apricaphanius > Apricaphanius iberus. The sequence continues at coordinate 285,795 of JAPXFQ010001800.1, forward strand.
TGTGGTTCTTGTGTGGAATGTCCCCGAAAAACCCTGAGTGAAAGACATGAATGTTTAGCAATCATTTGCAAAAACATTGACCAAAACATAAAATCAAACAAACTTTATTTATAGTGGACTTTTCATGATAAAATCAGCACAAAGTTCAATACATGATAATAATCAAAATATGAACAGATTGACAAACAGACAAACAAAACACATCTAAAGCAAAATCAATCATTCAGAACCACTTCAGGACACACAAGGCACATACACACGCACTCAATCCCCCACTTCTTCACTGCAAAAACACGGCTAGATCCATTCCTATCTCTTTAGATGAACAAGCAATGAAAATAAATATCTAGAACTACACTAATTTGAGAAAACGATATTTAGGTGATCAATCCACACTGGAAGACTGAAAGACCCCACAGCCACAGAAGAGTAACCACATGATCATGGTAGGCAGTGCAGATGCCCGCTCACCACAACAAAAGCAAACCTTCCCAGCTCGAAGGATCCTCATGAAGGAAACGATGGAGTTAACCTATACAAAATTTGACATGATACATTTAAAGATATAGCTGTAAAAATAATATGTACTGTGAAACACTGTGAACTGATTTCCCTGTCATTAATAATAATAGAAAAAGCTGGAGAGGAAAAACTGCAATACGAGTTTCATTTTGAAATGTTATTTCTTTAACTTCATGGAAATCCAAATGCAGGGTCTGAAAAAAACAGACTTCATGTAGAAACTTTGCAAAGCTCCACATCGTACCTCACCGCACAGACAATGCTCTAATTGGACTAAATATTTTTTGGTCTTTGTGGAAGCCATATATAGTCCAGACTGTATTTTTTATGTACTCATGTGAATGAAGCATCACAGAATACTTCTTTTTGCTTTTTTTATTTGTTTTTACCATTCCCACCTGTCGCGGTATGTGTGCAGCAGGGTGGTCAGAGCAAACACACCGGCTGTGGTGCACGCACAGCGGGTACGCAGAGCTCAGTTAACTTTTTGCGTCGTCTATTTACTCTGGACACGGAATCTGTTTTTTTTTTATTAGGTTAATCAATAAACATATTTTGTGGTAATAGAAAATTATCAAAGCACATAACTTAGCTCCATTGCTAAAGCTAAAACTATTTGAACATTTAAAAGACAAAAAAAAAGATTTAATTACACATGATAAGATTATATTATATAAAAATGGAATGTACTCAGCCATTATATAAAAACCCAAGTGAATAACTATTCTACAACACAAGTAGCACAAGGCGAGTGTGGCTTTTGTCTACAATCATTTGTCTATATATGTAGTTTTTATCGCTCGAATCACAGAGATTTAGTCTTCAGGACTGAGCAAATTTCTGGAGACGCTCCGCACACAAACCGCAGTCGGTGCTTGCAGTCCGTAAAACAGATGTATGGAAACCCAACCAACACGTACAGCACTCGGTGTGAATGAGGCATCAAAGAAAATTTTAATGTGAAATGTAATTAAAGCTGGTTAAATATAAATGATAATTTGATTTATTAAAGGAAAAATCAATCCAAACAAGGGTGGCATGGTGGAGAAAAGTAATTACAGTTTTGGGATAATCCTGCGCTGCACCACTATCACTGTGACATGATCAAGATCCCCTTTCCCCTGATATTGATATTTTTCCGGTTTTATTTATGGGATCGATACAGGATGTTAAACATTAACTAACATTAGTGCATCCTTAATAATATGTATTGAAAGGTTGTCACAAAAAACAAACAACAAAACTAGCTGTAACATGTATGTTAGTCCTTACACCTGATTAGGCTTATAAGGAATGGCCAGGCTATTGCCTGGTCTTGTTAGGAACCTGCGGCTAAAAACACACCATGCATTTCTGATCCATCCATCCATTGTCTTCCGCTTATCCTGGGTCGGGTCGCAGGGGCAGAAGCTTGTGCAGAGAGACCCAGACTTCCCTCTCAACCAGCCGCTTGGGCCAGCTCCTCAGGAGGAATCCCAAGGAGTACCCAGGCCATCCGAGTGACATAGTCCTTCCAGAGTGTCCTGGGTCTTCCTCTGGAACTCCTCCTGGTGGGACGGGCCCGACACACCTCACCAGGGAGGTGTCCAGGCCAAATCTTCCGGAAATATTTATTTATTTTAGACCAAAGTATTGTATATTGTGATATAAAAAGGTATTTATTGTGATATTCATTGTGTATTGTAATATATAGCTTCGTGGTTGGATCGGATGGTTACATCTATGAAGGAAGGGGTTGGAACCACCTCGGCAGACACACCAGGGGACACAATTCCATCGGCTACGGTGTGTCGATCATTGGAAACTACACAGTTACGCTGCCGTCTCGCCATGCCATGGACCTGTTACGCAGTGATCTGACGCTCTGTGCTGTGAATGGTGGCGTTCTGACAGGCAACTTTACGATCCAAGGCCATAGACAGGTGGTAAATTACACCTCCTGTCCTGGAGATGCCTTATTTTCAGAAATCAGAAGCTGGGAACATTTTAGGGAATGACAGCAGTGGCAGCTATTGCTGTTTCAAGATTTCAGAAGATCATTCTGATTCGTGATGCATTTTGACTGACCTAAATTGGTTATTTTATCCAATGAGGAGGGCTCAGTTAAGTTCCATATGTATTTTATCAGAAATACTTTGCAAAGAAAATGGACTAATAAATTGTGTGAAATATTTTGAACATGCAAAACAACAAATCAAAGTTGTCAAAAATTAGGAAACATCTATTTTTAAGAAGTAGTTTCATGTTAAATTTGATCTACCATCTTTTTCAAATGTATTTCTAAAATATGAACTTTTTTTTCTTTTCAAAAAAAGGTTAAAAAATACTAAAGAAACTTCAAGTAATGGAACAGAGATGGGAAAACATTCCCCATGTGATAAAGCAATGTACTTTTTCAGATGCAAAAAAAGAATAAAGCGATAATCCATCAGTGTTGACTATTTGAGACCTATAACCAACAGAAATCATCACAAACTGACTTTACATGTTGAGATTTAACCTTACTTACTCCAGCTAAGTTTCCCGACTAACCGCGGTTTTACATCAAAGCGTCATGTGAGCGTAACACGAGCGTATGCGTTTTATGCCCGTCTATTTAAAGGTGTCAATTCACACCAAAACGTGATGCTAGCTTTGTGCTTGTGGGTTCCCAGCTGTGGATTTCTCAACTGCTGCTCCTCTTTGATTTTAAAATGGGTATTTTCTCTTTAATAAAAGAACTCAGTGTACTGATTTGTTGAAATAAAATTTATATATGTGTTGGAAATAGCCTACTAAAGTTAGTGTAGTGTCTGTTCTTCGTTAATAATTTACTTTTAAACTTCATTTAGCTGGGAAACACACTTTTAGATCTTGCGGAGACCCGATACACAAAATACTACAACTTTAAACCCAATTTCCCCTGCATGGAATTGACTGTAGTTTTTTACAAAGTAAGCAGTTACCATCTAAACATAATTTTGATGACACTGGGCTCCAGGCTTTCTTTTCTTTAATATATTCCTTGTTAAAAAATGTGTCTTTTGTCGTAAAAAATAGAAATCTTCTCAACTTAAACAATTAACCTTTTGCCGTGCCTTGTTTTGCATCTATTTATGTCCCAGTGACATACGTTACGTTTATGTCATCGTCATGCATTGCGAGGACTTTTATTTTGAACGTCTAGCAGAAGTTTGATTAGTAGCTCAGAAGATTGTCGCGAATACTCATCAAAAATAGTACTCCAACCTATTTTGAGCGTTGTGCTGCATGGGGACGCTTTTAATATGTGCGTATAGCTGGTGTGGCTTGTCCTATTGATAAAAACGAAAGCAGACGCTGTGGACGTATTCAGTTACGTATTTGGTTCGCATGACGCTTTGGTGTAAATTTGGGGTTAAAAACAAAGATTTCTGTTATCTTCATTGTTGACACCTCAACATAATCTTCTCTAGATTTTGTTGAGGTGGTGAAAGGCAAGCTATGAAAAGATTTAATATCCAAGCTAAAAGTTTACTCTCTTAAGTTGCTCTTTTCATCAAAAAATACATGTATATACGGTATATGATCTGCATTCATACAGAAAATGATGTGCTGACTTTAGGTTTCATTGTGTTGCAGTGACAGTTGCTATTGTGATAAACAGGTTTCCTGTATTTAATGCATTTAAACACTTTGTCAACACTCAATACTGGACTTCTCTTGCATGAGTTCCTGTGTTGCATTTAGTGTACCAACACAGATTGTTTCAAAACACAAACAGGAACAACTTTGGAATGCTAGAATGAAAGTGAAAGTTGAAAGGGTATTAAAGCTTTTCCTGTACGCAGTGCATTTCCATTACACTCCAGACTGCAAAACAGTGAACACTTCAGCTTCAAGTGAACATCAGTGAGACAAAAAGGCTACAATGAGTGAGTACTTTAATTTCTTCTCTACTGAATAGTTTGAAAGTAACAGAAGTCTTTATTCTTTTTCTTAAACCTAAACAATTTTATCAGTTAAGCATGTGTTAAAAAAAAGGATAATTGTAGCCAGACCCCGCTGGAAATATGGTTTAGGGAAGCCTTTGAAATGTACTATTTAACATGTTAAATTTGTCTGCTTCATGCGTTTTGTGTAAATGTTGAAACCTTTTACAGGTTACGGAGACATTACTAGAGTTGAAACTACTGGTGCTTCCTGGAATACCTCCCAGCAGGATAAACTTGGTTACTCAGGCGAGTATTTAAAGAAAAATGACTCATATGACAGTAAGACATGAACTGAAAATGTTCTAATGCTTTTGTCTCGATACAGGTGTGAAGGCATCAGAAACAATGGCTCAAACGGATTTAGGAAGAATGAATAACTACAAATCGAAAATCAACAGTGTGGGAAGTCAGTGTGGTATTGATCCTGCTCTTATTGCTGCCATCATATCCAGAGAGTCCAGAGCTGGAAATGTGCTCCAGAGTGGTTGGGGGGACAATGGAAATGCCTGGGGACTCATGCAGGTTGTCAAACGCAGTTTAAGTCTAACGTGCAAACTCTTGCTAAGGGTCGAACAATGAGAGATTTACTACTATTTTCATTCCATGTCTTTCAAACAACGTGTAGGTGGATATTAGATATCACACTCCCCAAGGTGACTGGAACAGTGAGGAGCATCTCCGACAAGCCACAGGGATCCTTGTTCATTTCATCAAAAGGATTCAGAGCAAGTTCCCAGACTGGACCAAGGAGCAGCAGCTGAAAGGTTTGTTTCACAAAATAGCCTCTCTGATACCCTTAAGAATTTGTATTGTTAAGCAAAAAATATGTGCTTAACTTCGTAAAAGGTTGTTAAGACTTATAAAAGGGCTTATTTTGTGGCTAAATAGCATAGCTGTGTTGTAAAGAGGCCTAGCGACTCAAAGGCTCCTTCCCAGTGACATCTCACATCTTCAGTCTAGAGCTTGTATTTTGTTGAATTTGATTTCAGATGGGAAGATTGAAACTCAAGCAAGTTTTCATTTATAATTTCCTATAACATAATTTTTTTCATAAATGGATCTGGTAATAAACAAAACCCCTCAGGTTTCAGTTTTAAGCTGTATTGCCCTAATTGGGATAAAAAAAAGCAGCAGACATTGTATTCCCTGACTCATTATTTTGTTTCATTATCATTATGGTTTACTTTTTGTCTCTGCAGGAGGGATAGCGGCTTACAACATGGGTGATGGCAATGTCCATTCTTATGAAAATGTGGATGCCAAAACAACTGGTGGGGACTATTCCAATGATGTTGTTGCCAGGGCCAAGTGGTACAAAAACCATGGTTACTAAAGTCTGCCCTGGAAAACAATGTGTGACCATCTGAAAAAAAAGATCCTACCATGCAAACTTAAAAAAATCACCTTGTTGATTCATACCGCATAAGTATAGATTTCAGTTATACTTCAATTTTTACCAAATGAAAAAGATTAACAATTCTTCTTAATCACTTCTGAACAAGTAGAAAAGTCTCATGTTTAGAATCAAGAGTCACGTGTTCATTTATTTTCAAAGAGATAAATCTTTAGCCTAAGGAGAAATTCATGTTTTGTGCGTAAAGATCTTGCATTTGTAACAAAAATGGTGGAAAAAGGTTGTATAAATTAAAGAAAAAAGGCAAATCAATTTTTTTTTAATCGATTGAATAGATGACAAGATTTGGTCAGTCTTTTTTAGAAGCATCACATCCGTGGAAATGTACCACAGACTACTCCTTTTCAATCACACTGTCAAACACAATAAAACATTTTAAGTACATTTGGAATATTTTTTTTAGATATTTGTCATCAAGATTTGCCTTTCATTTTTTGTAATGCCGCAAATAAACAGAACTGATCATGAAACAGCTGAGCAGATAGAAGACCAGCAGATTATTTAACACAGTTACGTCTTTGTTTTCCAGATTAATCTTTATTTTCCTCTACACATTTTTGTAACAAACTAAAAGACAATGAAATCAATGGGTTGAAACCTTCTTTTTTTAAAATACTTTGCAGCAGCTTTCTACATTATATGCTCAACACTTTAGTCGTTGAGATGGAAACACTCAAAAAATGTCTCTGCCCCTGTAGTCAGATCTTTGAAATTTTAAAGAGAAGATTTGTTCCAAAGAAATTTAATGTGGAGAGCAGTAGCTGCTAAACAAGTAAATCCTATCCATACAGCAGTCTTTTGTTTCATATGAATGGCTGTTATAGGCCACAAAGATAAATTTGACTGTAGCTTAGCAAAATCTGTAGATACATTATAACCGATTGTAAGAACAGCATATAGGGCGACATTCTGTCGTCAAAGTGTTTATGAGGTGGAGATGAAAGGCCAAAGGTCAGCGGTAGGTGCAGTGGTGCTCCTGATGCTGCTGTAGCTCCACCTTATGCTGGAAGCTGTAGTGGCAGAGAGTGCAGTGTTGGGGTCGGTAATCTGTATGCTTTCGGCTGTGCGTGAGGAGGTTGGAGCTTTGCCGCATATCTGGCACACATAAGGCTTCAGTCCTGGCGCACAAACAAAAATGGTTTATTTAACACACAAAATGTCAATAGTTTTATGATTTAGAATAGAATAGAATAGAGCAGAATAGGATTAAACTTTGTCATTGCACATGTCACAAGCACAAAGCAACAAAATGAAGTTTGCATCCATCCAGAAATGCTTTCACAAGAATATAGATATATTATGGATAATATACTGTAATTTTAAATATATAACGGGTACAAATGTAGTGAATGTACAGGCTATAAACAGGTTATACAGGCTACAGGTGTAGTGAATGTACAAGCTATGAACAGGTTATTAGTAGAATGACACCTAAAAAGAATCAGGATTGTCTACAGCTGGGTGTAGGCATGAAGCAAAAAGAGGAGTGACATGTGCTCTTTTAGGTTGAAGACTTGGCGTAGCTGGGTGTCATTGTAATGTAAAATTGAAATGGATGGATGTGGTATGTTCATCCATCCATCCATCCATCCATCCATCCATCCAGTTGGGCTTGTCCTGGGTTGAGTCACAGGGGCAGCAGCTAGAGCAGAGAGACCCAGAGTTCCCTCTCCCCAGCCACTTGCAAGTATTGTGTATTTTAATAAATAAAAGTACGTTTTGTGATATTTATTGTGTATTGTGATATATAGCTTCGTGGTTGGATCAGATGGTTACATCTATGAAGGAAGGGGTTGGTACCACCTCGGCGCACACACCAGGGGACACAATTCCATCGGCTACGGTGTCTCGATCATTGGAAACTACACAGCTACGCTGCCGTCTCGTCATGCCATGGACCTGTTACGCAATGATCTGACGCTCTGTGCTGTGAATGGTGGCGTTCTGACAGGCAACTTCACCATCCAAGGCCATAGACAGGTGGTAAATTACACCTCCTGTCCTGGAGATGCCTTATTTTCAGAAATAAGAAGCTGGGAACATTTTAGGGAATGACAGGAATGTTTCAAGATTTCAGGAGATAATTTTTATTCGTGATGCATTTTGATTGACCTAAATTTGCTAAATTCTTCAATGAAGAAGGCTCAGTTAAGTTCCATATGGTTTATATCAGAAATATTTTAGCTAAGAAAATGTACTAAGAAATTATGTGTGAAATATTTTGAACAAATAAAACAACACATCAAAGTTGTCAAATCTTCTTGAGATTACGTCTGGGGTGGTGAAGGAAACAAAGAGTTTAAGATCACTGTAAAAAGATTTTATATCCAAACTAAAAGTTTAGTCTCTTAAGTTTCACTCAATAAAAAATACATGTATATACAGAACATGATCTACTTTCATACAGAAAATGATGTGCTGACTTTAGCTTTCAGTGTGTTGCAGTGACAGTTGCTGTAGTGGTAAAGACCCAGTTTGCTGTATTTAAGATACGTTTAAACTAGAGCATGGACACCTGACCTGAGGCTGATGGTACCCAATGGGCCAGGCTGGGTTCAGGCAGATATGTAGAAAGGATGCTTGGGTTCAGTAGTATCAGAGGAGGGAGGACGAAAACCCCCACCTCCGTCCAGGCTCAACGAGAGCATTATCAGTGTGCGATTTTGAAAAAAGCGAAGCGGGATATTTATTTATTTTATTTACTTTTTATTCATAAAAATAACAATAGGTTTGTTTATGCTGGCTGCAGGGCATCTACTACATATGTTTACCCTTTAAAAACTGACACAAAATTTTGAAAAACAAAATTATTGTCGACAAACAAATTACGATAAAAAAATAATAAGATGATTAAAATAAAAGATAAAAACTCACGTGTCTTATCCAGTCATAGCAGGTGAGATTATTTTCTCCCCATAGCAGCATCAGCAGCACCTTGTCAGCCCTCTCAGATCCACAGCTCTGCATATTTTGCTATCGGGGAAAAAAGTCCACCTCTGGACCAGAGGAGCCGAGCCGGGGTCAGGTGCAGAAAGTATTTTCAGGGGTAAGAATCCGTACCCTTGTTTTATTAAACTTTGCACACAGTGACAGTCGGGTCGGTTCGGTTACTCGGACATCTCTGACAAGCCACAGGGATTGTTGTTCATTTCATCAAAAGGATTCAGAGCAAGTTCCCAAGCTGGACCAGGAGCAGCAGTTGAAAGGTTTGTTTCACAAAATAGCCTCTCTGATACTCTTAAGAATTTGTATTCATAAGCAAAAAATATGTGCTTAACTTAGTAAAAGGTTGTTAAAACTGAAAGAGGGGCTTTTCTGTGGCTACATAGCATAGCTGTGATATAAAAAGGCTTAACAAATCAAAGGCTCCTGTCTAGTGACATCTCATCTTCAGCCTGTCTAGATTTCGTATTTTGTTTGAATTTTAATTCAGAAGGGATGATTGAAACACAAGCAAGGTTTCATTTATAATTTGTTTTGATCCGCGCTTTTTTCCTATAATTGGATCTGGTAATAAAAAAACCCTCAGGTTTCATTTTTAACCTGTATTACCCTAACTGAAAAAAAGCTGATAACTATAGATTTAAATTATAATAAAAAAATTGATAACAGAAAAGATTAACACTTTGTCTGAATTACTTCCAAACTGGTAGAAACATTTATAAATCTTTAGCTAAAGGCTAAAATTAATGTTTTTCGCATAGTGGTTTTGCATTTGTAATCAAAAATGGTTTAATAAGACTTTGTGAAATGCAAGAGGAAAAATGCATAGGGAAATCTTTGAAATCAGTTGAATAAATGACAAGATTTGGTCGTTAAAAAAATAAAATAAAATAAAAAGCATGAGATCAGTGGAACTGTACCACAAACTATCAGGCACTCCTTTTCAATCACACCTTAACACACAATATAATAAACATTTTTTAATATTTTTTATATATTTCTCATCAAGATTAGCCTTTCATTTTTTTTTTTTCAAATAAACATGAGTAGATCGCTCCGAATTGACCATAGAAGAGCAGAATAGATCCACAGCCAGCAGGTTATTAAACATGGTTTCCTCATTGTCTTCCAGATTTTTCTTGATTTTCTTCTGCACAGTTTGGTAACAAGCTAAAAGACAATGAAATCCATGGGTTGAAAAGTCCTTTATTCATATACTCTGCGGCAGTTTTGTAAATTGTGTTCTCAACATTTTAGTTATCAAGATGGAAACACTCAAAAAATGTCTCTGGCACTATATTCAGATCCTGGAATGTTTTAAAGGGACGATTTCTTCCAAAAAAGGTTTAATGCAGAGAGCAGTAGCTGCTAAATAAGTAAATCCTATCCATACAGCAGTCTTTTTTTTCATATGAATGGCTATTATAGGCCACAAAGAAATTCGACTGTAGCTTAGCGAAATCTGTAGATACATCAGAACCGATCATCAGAACAGCAGATGGGGCGACTTTCTGTCTTCAAAGTGTTTTAAGTGATGGAGATGAAAGGCCAAAGGTCAGCGGTAGGTGCAGTGGTGCTCCTGATGCTGCCGTAGCTCCACCTTATGCTGGAAGCTGTAGTGGCAGAGGGTGCAGCGGTAGGGCCGGTCATCTCTGTGCTTTCGGCTGTGCGTGATGAGGTTGGAGCTCTGGCTGAATGCTTTGCCACATATCTGGCACACATGAGGCTTCTCTCCTGGTTCACAAACAAAAAAGCTTTATTTAACACAAAAAACAGTAATAGTTTATGGTTAAGAATAGAATTCAACTTTACTGTCATTGCACATGTCAAAATACAAAGCAACAAAATGCAATTGGCATCAATCCAGGAGTTTTTTAGCAAGAATATAATATTATAGATATGTTACCAATGTACACAGTGTAAAGGTATGTTATGAATATACTTTAACTATTAGTATATAATGGTTATATCTGTAGTGAATATACAGGCTACAAACAGGTTATACAGGCTTTAACTGTAGTATATGTTCAAGCTGTGAACAAGTTATGAAAAGGTTATTTGTGGAATGACGCATGAAAAGAATCTGGATTATCCTGAGCAGGGTGTAGGCACTAAGCGAACAGAGGAGTGACATGCTCTTTTAGGTTGGTTTAAGATTGGGCGTCCTGCTATGTTCATAACTATCTGCAGAGGTTTCATACACAGGATGGGAGACCAGTTATACTGTCAAAAATTGGGGGCACAGAATAGGTACATTACTGTGCCCCAAGGTACTAAAAAGAAATGTACACACTCCAAGGACAAATATTGAACCTCAGGTTAACTATCTGTATCTTTTTCACTGTCTGAACGGTCTCTACATGTTCTTCAGCACTAAAAAGTATATTTTTGTACCATTTCTTCGATAGGGTACAATTTCTGCTGATTATCTTTTTTACTAAAATATACATCCATTAGCAAAGCTTGATATATGTAAATAACCTTCATACTTTTATTTTAACAAATTTTTGTTATTTTATTTTTAATCAAACAAACATCTGGATGACTATTGGCTAATTTGTGGTCAGGTCAATCATGTCAAATCAATAATGATTTGCTGTCAAGGTAGCGCTGATAAAAAAAAGTACAGACTACAGGGGTAAAAATAGGTACATGAGTAAAAAAAATGGTAAAGTAAAATTATGTACACTGTAAACTCCAATAAGTTCAGTGAAATCAGAAATTATTAGGAAATTCATTACATAATTTTTGAGTTAACTTACATATAAAATATAAGTTCGTCACATCTTAATTTTTTATTTATTTAATCAAATCAAAGCATTTAACTACCTTCAACTCAAAACTTAGTTAACTAACTTATACACTTTTATTTCACCAAACTAGCATATTTTGATTTTTAAAATTTTATGCATTACCTCACTAACTCAATTGCAAGAAGTTATATAAACTCTAAATTGACCTATTGAACACTAGATCATATGGCCTGCATTTGTAATGCACAGTTTAAGTCAGAAGAATATAAAGGGCTTTATACCACATTCAGTAATACACACACTGATGGTGGTAGGCAGTTTTGTAGCCACAACTGCCCTGGAGCAAATTTGCAAAAACGAGGCTGCCCTACTATCTGCACTGCTGAACAACATTAGCAGGTTAAGCAAAAGAAGTGTCTTGCCCAAGAACACAACAACTGACACAGATATAGCAGGGGTTTTAACAAGAGACCCACAGGTTATGTGACAAACTCCTACCACTTGAGCCATGATGCAAACAACCCTTCTTAGTCAGTGACTCCTCCTCCTGAAATGGCCACAGTCAAGTTGCCTGACATTATGATGTTATCATGTCTCTTTACTCAGAAATTTTGATATGAAGATTTCATTTACTCAGAATCTTTAATTCCATTGATTATATAACCACAGTCATTTTTTTATCTGTTTATAAGTTTTAAGATAGCTTGACTTGGTTGCTACTTTTGATTACATTGATTAAACAAATTTTGCATTTGTTGTACTCTTCAGGTTTACAGTGCACTTCTATTTCTGAGTGTGTAGGATGGTGTGACAGTAGTCAGTTTGGGAGATAATAGAATGCACGAGCAGAAATCACATGTGGGGTGCCCCAGGGCTCCATCCTGGGCTTCTCCTAATATCTACATGCTCCCACTAGCCCAGATTATAACAACTAATAAGATTAGTTACCATAACTATGCAGATGGTTTTCAGCCTTACATTACAATGTCACCAGGGGACTTTGAACCCACCCAAACCCTAAGTAAATGCATAATCCAAATTGATGGATGGATGTACCATCATTTCCTCCAGCTGAATAGAAAATAATGAGGTAATTATCTTTGGACCTAAAGAGGAACAATTGATTCTGCGTTTATCTTTAGTTGGCTTAATTAATGCGACACCGTCCTTACAGGTCTGTCTAAAAAGTCAATCAGACAGCTGCAGCTGATCCAGAACGCTACTACTGGCATCCTAAAACGAATCAGGAAAGTAGAGCGAATCAACCCAGTTGTATAGTCCTTACACCGGCTCCCTCCAGCTCAGAGAACAGACTTAAAGATACTTTTACTGGTTTATAAATCTTTTAAAGGCTTTGTCCTAAAGTGTGTTGAAGATCTGTTGTCTGTCCAAGACTGATGCCAGATATGCAGCAGGAGCAGCCCTCTCAAATATCTTTTATTAAAGAAGATACCTCACTTATTCAAAGTCAGACACTCAGCAGGTTCATGACACCTGCATGCTGTTGTGTCAGTGTGCAGGGGTCACGTCGTGGGGTTTTAATCAGTGTTGTCGGCCAGGTCCTGATTTAATTGGGAAAAAAACTTTGACTCTGGGACAGGTTTGTGCATGAGTATGAACTAAAATTTTTCCCGTGTAGGACACTCCAGCAACCACAAACAGAACTGTAAATCAGCGCTTGTCTATGTATCTTCTACACATAGTTAGCTTGCATATTACCGTAGCTGCTTTTAGTTCCAGTAGGTGCATAGTGTTTCAGAGTTCTGACTGCAGTTTGTATCTCATTGACTGATGGTGTGTCAAAGCTGCGGTGTCAAACGCCAGGGTTCAGTGACCTCCAGCAGCTCAAATTAACATCTTCGTAGGCGCATTTTCACAATCGGAACTTCAGGGTTTCTTAGTATATCTTTCCACTTCACCGAGCTGGCCCACCAGGACTGTTTTTTTTAGTAACCAACTGACTAATAGTCTTTGGGTATTTACTTGGAAATTGCATCGTAGAGTTGCGGACGTCTTAGGAAATTCCTTTAAATGCCAATTCTGAGTGGAGACGCAACGGCTGAGAGGAGTCTGACAACATATTTATCACGTAAGACGAAGGACCTTTAGAAAAAACCCTGAGGTTCCAGTAGTGGAAACGTGCCTTATGTTGACAATGTCAGCTGGTGACATAAACCTACCTGTGTGAATGAAGGTGTGTTTCTTCATGTCTGACTTCTGGTGAAATCGCTTGCCACAGTACTGGCAGGGGTAGGGTCGTGTGTCTGAATGAATCAGCAGATGAGTGGAGAGGGTGGAAGAGCGCTTGAATACTTTCCCACACACCTCACAACCGAAGGTCTTCTCCTGAAACAGGGAAGAAAGAGTTTTTGAAATACAACATTCCTATGTTGCTTTCTATCCATAATAACGCATCTGTGATGCTGACCTTGCCCCTGTATGGGGATCTCTTGTTATCGGCCCTGCTGGTCTTGAAGTGGGCAGCTTTGATCCCATGACTTTTGCATATGTGTGTCTTTAAGCTCGACAGAGATGAAAATAACTGCAAATACACAGATGAATATTCTTTAGGATGACAAAATTAGACTACTAACAATCATTAGAACATTTTTACTATTATCCAAAAAATCTAAATGTATTGAGAGTTCTTGGCATTACAGTTAGGTGCAAAAATTATTTATGCTCATCAGGTATTACCCTGTGCATTGGATCTTAAATTAAATACTTGAAATCTTGACATACTTTGCTACAGTACACACACTCTTGTCTAAGGACACTAATCCTCGAGCAGTTAGTAGTCCTCGTTTCCCTTTCGATGTGCAATGGCTGAGTCAGATGTCCCAGTCCCACTGATAGTTTGTCTGGGTATTCTGAGCTCACAGGTGAGCTCAACCATACTCCTGGTGTGGGAACAACAGCATCCACTTTCTCCTCTTTGATAAAGGCATTTGAGTGAACAGGACTACAGGGCTCAGCAGATCCTGTAGAAAGGAGATACAGGTTAAAAAATGAATAACAAGGCACTTACCAGACCATAAAGCCATAAAACCAAACCTCAGAAAACTTAATTTGACAATTTATTTTTCTCCTTCAGTATACTCTCAATCACATGATTACATATGTGTTTGCGTTTTAAATGCCCAGGGACATGGACTTCTTAACTTAAATAGCACCATCATCCTCTTCTTAAGAATCTAATTTTGTAGCATACACAACTATGTATCCAGCTCAACCACACTCCCATGGATGTTATAGACACAGGCACCACGTCATATCTGACATGTTGTTGACTATATAATGCACATATACACCCCTAGAAAGGAATTTACTCAAGTGTTACTCAAATGTTGAAGTACTGAGCTAATATTACCACTATCTAATGTATGCTATGCAGACAGTCTGTTTGTACTGATTACTCACATCAGCATGCTGAATGCTTGAAGCAATACATTTTTGACTGATTGCAATGTTTGTATTGAAATTATGTTTCTTGTAAAGTGACTTGAGATGACATCTGCTGTGAATTGGCGCCATATGAATACACTGCATTAAATTTTTTCCAAGTCTAAGTCACAACAGGAAGTGCTTTTATTTTGATATTTTCAGTCGGAAGTATCTTTGTAATAACAGATAGAGAATGCTGAAGGAAAGTCACTTTTATTCTATCCTGAAATAATCCAAATTCAGTTAATATAGGGTTCAGTTGGGGGGACATTCATATCGCCATTATTGTAAAGCTACAGCGAACATGCATAGATTTTTATTACCCAGTAACACCGCATAACCCCTGGCTAATAATCAAACCCATCTTTTTCAGAAGGTCTGTTTGGTCTGTAGCTCACATACCAGTTTCTTTTTCCCTCTTCATTAGGTGAGATAAAAATTGTTACTGAGACTAGAGTCTCAAACCAGGAGTCCAAGTTAAGTTTCAAGTCTTTTTAGGGCACAAGTTGAAGCTGAGTCTGAAGTCTTTTTTTGTGTGTCTCAAATGGGAATAATCCCTATCTTGTATTGGCTCCAACTGATGGCAACCCACCCTTCATTTGCTTTTTAAAACTTTTTTTCCCCACATTTAGAACCCTTTATAATCCAACCAGCTTGATAGAAACCGAATAAAACATTGGAAGCATGCAGACTTAAAACCTATGTCAACCCTGCCATGTTTCTGTAATGCATAAATACATCTACATACAGTCTGCAAGAGATGAGCCAGTCTAAACCCTGGGTTAGTCTTCTCAAGGAAGTACATATTCGGGTCTCTGTCAGAAAGTGCAAAAAACCTATAGCTTTCTTGATTCAATAATATCCTCTTCTTTATGCCAAAGTTTCCTTGAGTCAAACTTAGAAAAAAGGCATCAGAAGCCATCTTACCTAATTTCAATGTTCCAATTTGATAATCATTTTGTTGATGATTATCATGAGTTGTTTCGAATAAAAATTCACAGTAACCTATTAAAAAAAATCACATGCTTCTGAATTTGGGTGGTGATTTAAAAAAAATAAGTGCAATATATTACGCAGTGTGTTTTGAAAGAAGTAATCTGTTTGAAAAGACTGCTCACATGATACATGCTCTGTCTCAATCAAATGACCCTGTGTTGTGTTCTCTGCAGCTGTTTTTTGCACTTATCATCACCTGCACTCATGTAGATATCAATCTGCTTATCACATTTAATTTTTATTTATTGCATGCTTAGCAGTGTTTGTCTTATTGTATGTTTGCACAAAGTACCACAGCAATTTCCTAATGTTGTAAATCTGCTCAACATTTGGCAATAAACCTTTTCTGATTCAGACTTATGAAGGAATCTGTCACCCACCGTTAGATTTTGGACTGAATTGCTGAAGGGGCATGCTTGCATCGGTGGAGCTGGCGGGATGAAGGCTGGCCTGTGAAGTTAGAATAGACGCTTGCTTTTTGTCTGGTTGTT
Source organism: Apricaphanius iberus (assembly GCA_028564705.1). Classification (NCBI taxonomy): domain Eukaryota; kingdom Metazoa; phylum Chordata; class Actinopteri; order Cyprinodontiformes; family Aphaniidae; genus Apricaphanius; species Apricaphanius iberus. The sequence goes on from JAPXFQ010001800.1 coordinate 302,311, forward strand.
GAGCTGTGGAGTACCCCAGGGACACATCCCAAGTCTCCACTTTTTTATCCAGTTCACTTAACACTACAGGGGTGGAAATAGGACTGGGGCTTCTCACTGTGGGCCGAAGGTGGAGCAGGCCTCCTCGCTTCACCAGAAATGATCGAGGCATCACTCAGCTGATTCAAAGTAAGCTGCAGCATGAAAAAAAATAATTAAATTGAGAATTCAGTTAAATTGAAGTTAATAAAATTTGACAAAGATTCTTCATATTGTTAATTGTTCATATTATGTTTGGTGTGTTGCTATTGAGTAACTTGTAAACACTGTTATCAGAAACATGAAAATAACAATTACACTAATAAATATTATAACTGCCCATAAGGGGGCAGCAGATGTGCATTATTATAATTTGTTTTGTCTATCTTAAATCTAACGTTGTACCTAAGGAAATAGAGTCGCAAAATTTCAGGATTAGAAAAAACAAGGATGACCTATTTTCTTTGGTTTGTTCCAGTAAATTAACCATAACCTCTAAATTCAATTTAGATGCAATGAATGATTATTAAGTGTTTTGCCCCCAATATGTTACAAAACATTAATATAGCAAATAAATCAACTAGTTTTTTTGTTGCTGTTTGTTTTTTTAAATCCAACTACTTATGTTTTCCATAAAACTATAAAGAATGTATGATTAGTATGTTAAAAGTTATGAAAAGGGTGGGCTAAATGAGGGTCACTAATAATGTTGGGACAGGAGACCAAAACTGAAAGTCAGAAATCGAAACTTAAAAAGATTTTTTTATGCAGTGAGAGTATTTGATTTGCTGGTTGGCAAGCAATTAGAAGTAGCACACTATAAAGGATAACCCCCCCCAGACATAACTAACTAGCTAACTAACTAATAATAGTAATTGAAAGTATCTTCCTCCTCAACCGGTGGGCCACTGAGGGTTGGGCACTGAGATGGGTGCCCATTGGTCTCCTCCCGGCCCTCGTCCGTGCTACCACTGCCTTTGTGTTCCCATTTTAAAAAGGTTTCTAACAAAGGTTTATGAAACTTTGCCAAATGCTGCTAAAAACTGTTGGCTACTTTCTCAGTATGTTGAAAAAAAAGAAAAAGGAAAAAAAAAAGCTTTTAATGACCAGGGGAGTAACTGAAACTGAATCTAACACTGAGGTTTAAATTTGCACCAAAGTATTCTGACACCAGCAGCTATGTGGAGTGAACCATTATCGCAAAATGCAACACAACTCATGACTCAGTGCTTGCAATTGACACATTTAGAGGAGGGCAGACGAGACGCACCAGTTCAGAATACCTTCAATGACATTTAAAATGAAAAGTGAATTTAACTTAAAAATACTTTACCTTGAATTTGGAAGATTTAATAAGTTTAATGAATAAAAAAAATGTATGGACAGCAAAATGTTGCTGAATATCCAAGATGGGGCAGGAAATGGATCAGTAGATGAAACAGGGACACCATGTACCATCGCCATTCAGAGACCATTAGAGGGACAGGAGCTCAAAGTTAAAGGAAGCACTTTGAGCAACAGCTTAAAAAATCACACAACATAACTTATCATCCTGATTAACAACAAACGATATTCAGCAAGAATTTGATAGGGAATCAAAAAAGAATATATAATTGTCAAAAGATTGGAACCATGCAAGGCAAAAGTAACCTTTTTTTTTATGATCTACAATGTTGCTGATGAGACACTGCTTCTGAGCTGTGTTAATCTGACACTTTAGACATTAAAAAGACCAAAGGAGAGCTGGTAGCTGATTAAACAACTGTTATAAAGTAAATTATGGAATAATTTAACTTAGCTGTGTCTCATTAAATGAACCCTAATATCTAACTGCTTAACCTTCACAGTAACTCAGCTGCAGACAGCTTTAAAGTTTAAAACAGCTTAGAGGAGTTAGCTCTACTTTTCTGTAATAGTGTTGGCACCTCAATGAGATTTAAAGTGAAGAGATGAAATAAATTCATATCTTCAGCAAAAAAACAATAGGGTAAAAATACTGATAACTTTTTAAATAATGTAAATACAATTTTACATATTTATGTATTTATTTGGAACAGTATATTCTAAAAAAATATTTTAAGTTTTATTAAAAATTTCACAGGTATAAATATCTATTTTGGGACCTTTTGATTTATTGAATTTTGGCATTTATAATCAACTGGCAATATTAAAGAAGGAGATCTGGAACCAATACTGCAGGAATAATGAGGAAGAAAAAACTTGTTTAAAATTGTTTAATGTAACTTAACACCAGGACTATTTTTCTTTCACAAACACGTCTTTCTTATATAAAAAAAAAAATTGTCAGCCTGCGTGTGAGGCTGCCTGGCTCACATGCAACGCAAAGCAGGACGTGGAGGCAAGTCAAGGATGAGCATTGGTTATTGGTCATCATGTGACTGATGGCAGCCTGATCATTTCATTTATCTAAATTGTTTTTAATAGCAAAAAATGACAGATTTTGGGCACAGGCAAGCCTCCACATGGACACACTCTCTAAAAAACAAACAAAAAAACTCAAAAAAGGGCACTTGTATCATAATGGATTAAAGTCAGTCCTTGGTGCGACTCGTAGCGCATAATTCCATGTTTTAGTTGTTTTTCTCTCTCTGTTCCCTTTCCTGTTCGATAAAATGTAAAATGAAGGCCACTACTGCCACACAATTTTAGAATAAATTGCTAGACTTTATTTATTTCCAAAATAAGTGTGTATTCCTTAATTTAATATTCCAGTTTACTGAATAATAAGTATTTATCTCATGACTTAAATTTTTGGTTTTAACATGAAATGTTTTCCAACCATAAACAGAGTTTCCTAAAGAATGGGCTTATATTCGCTCTGCACAGCCAACAGCAATGAGCGTAAAAAATGAGAAGAAATACATTGACACAGAAATCTTGCAAAATGTTATATTTCAAATATGTAGAATAGATAATGTACAGCTAGGCATGTTTTGTAAAGTTGAGCTTCATTTAACATCTTGGAGGGCCAAGAGTAGGGGTCGGACCATTTGAATCAGCTGTGCTGGAGCAGAGACACATCTAAAACTAGCAGGGCATTTCAGGCCTCGATTTGGAGACCCCTGGCCTAAAGACTTAACATTTAGGGACAAAATGTTTTAAATCATGAAAATCTCAGCTTTGTATCTTTTAAATAAAACCAAACTCAAAACTTTAGTAAACAAACAATATATGATTTAGAATTTGTTTTTAAATAACGTCGTGATGATGTATTACAAAGTGCATGTATACTCAGGGTAAGACAGAAGTTGTTGGGAAAGTCAAGCTATACTGAGGTTTAATCTGGTTCGCACAAGGAGTTATCTCTGCCTCTGTATAGCAAAATTAATATACCAGCACTCCTCCATCACCTTCTGCTCTGCACTGCCAGTCAGCTGCCATAAATATGACTATAAGTAGACATAGTCAGTCTATAAATGTTACAGATAACATTATTACACATGTAATTATCAATTAGTTTTATGATTTAAGCAGTAGTAGGAATAATTGTTACTTTTCTGTTTGAAAGCGATAATATAGTTTTTTAAATTTTGATTTAAATTTTGGTGTTCAGCTCATGATAAATGGAAATTGTATTACTTTTATTCCGGAGTGTCTATGACAGTTTTAACTAGACTACTCCCCCTTTAGGTTCCTGCATCATATCTGTTTTGTATACCCATCTTGGGAGTATTGTTACCCTTGAATTAAGATTTAAATAATTTCTAAAGGCTTTGAAAAACCACATTGTTCATATGATAAAAACAGTGATTTCCTGATCTCGATAATCTCTCAACGATATTTTCATGTTTTTGGGTGATTAGAGACCGGCTTTAATAGCTGACGAGTCGTGCTGAGGTTTACGAAAGTACGTCCTGGTTATGTTTTATGGTTATTACACAATAATTCTGTGCAAACCAAACATGTCTTTATTTGTATTGACCATTTATGACAGCCTATGCTAAGCAATTATAAGATATAAGTGGATCTTGAATAGCAATTTTTTTTACAATACTGTACCAAGTAACTGTTTTGCTTTTTACCTTTGTCTGAAATATTAAACAGAAGCTGACCTTTAATTCTCTAAGATTTTTATTTAATGGGATTTTCAATAATAATGGTAATGCTTATTGATTAAATTAGTCTCATAAAAAGTTGAGTTACTTGCTAAAATATATTTCCGTTTTATACATTTCAATACTAAAAATATTGGATTGGGATTGAAATTGGATAGGATTTGAGGTTAAAAGATAAGATCAGGATCACAAGCCTAAAATGTTGATCAAAATCACTAGTTAAACCCTAGAAAACATAGAAAGCCTTATTTTACCATGACTATTTTTCAGCTTGATCTAAATTAGATGGAGGAAATACTTAATCTTTATGTTTGTGTTACATCTTAAATCATTTTCTTCTGCTAACAAAATAAGGAAATAATCAGTTCTGGCAATCAGTGAGCGTCAGATCTGATCAGATCATCACGGTACATTATGAGCCTGCAAGTTGTACCATTTAAGACGACATCAAGGAGTTGTAGTCGACGTTCACATTTCAATGCAGTGATTTATGTCATTGCTGGTGTGCTCGCTGTTAGATGCGTGTGAGCAGCTGCAAGCTTTCTGACAGAACAAAGTTCGTTGTGATTAAGGTTTTGTCTAAAAAATTACAAAAAATGAGCCAAGAATCAGCCTACTCCATGGATAAGTCAGTTTAATGTTAGTGGAACATGAAGACGTGATGTTGAATGGGGAGAACATTCCTAAGAAACCAAGAAGCTTGCTTTAGTTATTGGAGTAAGCCTCAGAATGAACTTCAGATATCCCCTATGAGACCAAATGGGGACTTTACAAGTTTTATGTAGTTTTTTTTTAGATTACACATTTAGATTACACATTTGTACAACTGGTTAAACTGAAGCTAAAATAAAAATTGCAAACACTCACCAGATTTTTACATTCCACTGGAGCTCCTCAGCATCCCTTGGACTTCTTGCTGTATCGGTCTATGAGACAAGAGGCTCACATGAAGTTAGAAAGGATAGATGGTCAGCGTGCTCAGAGGCTGATCTCTATGTCGGTGTGATGTGAACAAACGAGAGACGAGGAAGTGCTTCGACTCTGAAGCCTTTGAACCCACACCACACAGCTTCCTCACACACACAAGCTCTAGCGCTGCACGCTCGAGACAGCAGCACCGAAATTTAAAAAAATAAGCTAAAACACACAAGACTCCCAGGAAGGTTGTAGTGGGGCACAAAACCAACCAGGCCACAAGGCTCGACTGGGGGTGGAATCAAATAAATCTGATTAAGAGGAAGCAGATGGATAACTCTGCTGGAAATTCTGCAGAAAGTTTCGACACATTGTGTTGACATGGTTGTGTTTCAAAAGAGACCATTGAGGTCAGGTTTAAAAGAAGAAGGTTAATGCAACAACAATTTCCTTCAAATGTATTAAATGAACACTAACAGAAGAGAAATGACACTAAATGGGCACAAGATCACCTTATTTTTTCAATCTAAAAATAATCATGTTTTTTTTGGTTTCTGGTGAACTCAGCTTAAGCTGACTTCGGCAGGAATTTCTAAATTCATTTTAAAAATTGCGAACGAATTGCAAAGATCAAAGTGTCAGCTAAACTATGATGCATAGTTTGATTCTTGCTCGTAAGTGACTTGAAAACTTTTGTTTGATGATGTAGCAAATGCACCCGCAGCTAGTCATCGCATGACTATGTAAAAAACAACTTTTCTACTTGTCTATCTCTCAAAACGGATAAGCAGTGAATCAAACATCACGTAATTAAAGACTGACAGCATTTGAAATATTTAAACTTTGATTTGAGCTTTGTGTCATAAAGTCGACCTAATCTACAGAATACAAAAAAATCAAACGTTTTTACTTAAGTCGCATAAAAAACGGTTTGCTTTTGGGGAAGTACAAGCAACATGATTTTTCAAAAATTTATAAAAAAAAGTTGCAATTTTTCGAGGGCCTCAGAGCTTTAGCAACATAACGACAAAGTGTTTTGAAGACCCAAAAATTCCAGTAGACATTTCAGATTAAGGCAAGATTTCAACCTCCCTTTTATGGACTGTTCAATCCATAAAAAAAAAAAAAAAGAGTATGACAGATATGACAGAGATGTACATCTATAAAGACATGGCAGTCCATGATTTTAGAAGCATTGTCCTAGTGAGTCCCTGATGAAGATGCAGAAATCTCGGGGGGGGGTCTGGCGAAAGGACAACTGTTAGTTAGGTGTACAACAAATTTCTTTTATGGGAGAGTGACAAGAAAAATTACATTTGTGAAATAAAACCATAAGAGGTCTCTTTTGCCACAAACCAAGCAGGAATACAGTAAACATGTAGAAGAAACTGGGCTGGCAAGATGACACCAAAACTGAGATTTTTGGCGGGCTTGCTAAATACTGTGTGTGGAGGAAAACCAACATTGCAAAAAAACATTTTATTGAAAGAGTCAGAGGCTTCAAAAGTGGGGAATAAGTTAATCTTTCACTAGGTCAGTAACCCCAAATTTACTGTGAATATTCCATTGGAAAAGTTTAGATCAAGGCGTATACCTCATACACCTCTAATTGGTCCAGATAAAGTCCAGACCTAAATCCAATTGAGAATAAGAAGTAATCCTTGAAAACGGATCCTCCGCATGCCATCTGACTCAGAATTAAATATTTTGTGCTGCTTTTAAGATAAATACAAACAAAAAAAACAAAAAATACATTGAAGTTTATGGTTGTGACAAAATGCAAAGGATGTAAAGAAGTCTCTGTTCATGAATTTATGAAGATCACATGTGCTATTAATAAAGTATAAATAATAGTTTCAATTCAGCTGATTGATGTTTACAGTAGTTTCGGTTACAAGCTTTGCTATGAGGATTACATTTACGGAAAAACAGACACAATAAAATGAGACTTATGCAAAGGTGCAATGTCAAAGTTTATTTTGCATCATTCATAGGATACAGGACACTGAAATGTATTTATCCCCATCATACTGATATCTATACCCTTTTTACTGTCATATAATACATCTGACAACATCAGCTGAACTGCATGAGAGGCTGGACAACGCTTCCTGGGCATGATGCTGTGGCTATTAAACAGCAGTCACATACAGTACAGTAATGAGAGGAATCCTAGATCAGGCTACCTGAAAGTAAAAACTTTCATTGTTTTGTCTAATCCAAGATGATAAACCTGGAGTAACACAGTGTGTTCCATGTGAAACGTAGCTTTGAATTCAATCAAAAAACAATGTCATAATGTGTTAATCTCCCAACTTTTATGGCACATATTTGATCATTATCTTGTGTACTGTAATACTGCTAGCATGTCAATTCAAAGTTGTGATGGTGAGTAAAAATATGACATTGAAGGTTAATGCTACCACCATATTAAAACTAACTTACAAATAATAAAAAAATGTAATCACAGTTGATCTAGTGTGGTCGAGACAGTGGTGAGGACAGAGCACCATTACTGAACGGTAGTTAAACGATGTCGGATGGGTGATGACTTTGAAACCGGTATGCACTGATTGCTTTGTTTTCGTTTTTGAAACTCTTCTCTGAGTAATGTCCCTCTGAGTTCAACATTTGATTTAGGTATTCAAGAGACACCCAAAACTGGAATGATAAACTAAACCTATTCAAGTTTGAATGTTGTAGATTGGAGAACATTTGTGGTTTCCAGAGGTTGGTGTTTTATGAACAGCACAATGGACAGTACCCCTCCTTACTCTTTTAATGCCTTTAAAAATTAACTTTTAAAATTAATGATGTGACCAATTACTAAAGTAAAAAATACAATCCAGGTTGGACCAATTAGTTTTCAAACTAAATTTGATTAAATGGAGTCGAAATTGCTTAAAAAATACTCTAAGCAACAAATGGATATTAAAATTGCCTTTTTATTTTTGTGCTGGTGTGACACATTTTGCATCTTTAGCCAGCACATCACAGAGGTGTGCCCATTCCTTATTGTGTTATTATTATCATAATATTATCTATCAAATCTTGTCTCTCTGATCCACAGAGTTATGTACTTGATGGATTAATTCACCATTTATTTTGCCTGAAAGTATCAAAAATCTCAACACCAATTCCAGTGTCGAGATTTCCATTGCTACATCCAGCAGTTGACACCAGAAGGCTGTTATTTGCAACAGTGTGGTGGGGAAGCCAACATCCTCTTTAGAGCTTTGATAGCCATTGCTGGAAGATCCAGTTTTCTTATTTCTCAAGAGACGGCATTAAGGTCTGTGTTTTGTCATTGTTTCATTTGGCCAATGGAACGTAAAGCGACGTTAAGGGGAGGAATTAATACCAAAGTGTTGTAAACGTGTTAGATAATACGGAAACTAATATAACGGTGGTATGCATTGGTCAAAACTATGGCTGTCACATGTCTTGTAGTAAATCTCACTGCTTTTTAAGAGCAATAACCTAAATAAGGTTTAAACTGTTTAAAGCGATTTAGAGGAAAGCAGCTATTGGATAGGGTGCCCTTAAAGAGCCAGTACACTAATATAGTGCCAGAATAAAATTCTAGAGGTGAAAAGAAACCATTCTGCTCCTAAATCTGCTTCTGTAGATGAAAATTATTATTCCATATTTCCAATAATTGCTCAACTTTTTTTAACCTTTTTTTTTTATCAGACATTAACTATTTCTTTGTAGTGCAAAAAGGCAAAGATGGCTGCTTTATGTGAAAGACACCTTTTGATAAAATATTTTTCTCAACGTTTTGAGTAGACCTGACTGTGATATAACTTTAAATATCTGAATATCTCCATTCTATACGTAGTGTTTAAAAAACACCATGTTTGATATGAAAAATATTTTTCCGTTACATTTTCATTCTCAGTGGAGACATTTCGTAAGCCTCCTCACAAAATGAAGCACCACCTCCATGTTCCCAGGCAGACATTTTGACCTGTCAAAATCTGATACTGGTAGATAAACTAGTGAATTCAGTTTAGTTATTGATAATGCAAATGCCAATGATAGTGAAAAAATCTGATAAGGTTGCCAACTTTTGAAAGTTAATTTTGTATTTTATTAAAAACAGAGAATACACTACACTATACACTACTTTTTTCTTTCTTTTTTTTTTTTTAGAGAAAAGCATAAATAGCCCAATGTAGGTTTGAGCCACGGGAATGAACAGACATGAAATTAGTTTGAATTGTATCCTAGGAAGATTTTATGTTAGGGTTAGATTGTAATTACATAGATTTTTGACAAAAACATTTTTTCCAGATCTATTTGATCGGAATTTGCTTACAGAAAGAAAAAAAAAATCCAACAAAGTCTCTGGTTTTAATTCAATCACATAACTAATATCCCCTTCCCACTACTGCATGTGTGTGTTTCTTTTTGCTGACATACTGAAAATTAAACAATCATTTGGCCCACAATTATCCAACTTTTCATGGTGCATTAAAATTTAATTCACATAAAGTCTGTTCATTCCTAAATATGACAAAAATAAATTCTGGCTAAAGTAATGCAATCAGCCTGATGAAGCAGCACACTGATTTTCACACCTTCGATCCCCATATATATGCACTATTCATAACAGGAAGGCATAAAAAGCAACACACATACTTCAGAAAGGTGGTAGGGCTTGAAGTTAAACCAGATGACATGCTATTTGTTACTACATTTTATATGATATACATGAATCAAATTAGCTGCGATAGACTGGCAACCTGTCTAGGGTGTACCCCGACTCTCGCTGGTTGACAGCTGGAGATAGGTACCGCCCAAGGATAAGCGGTTTAGAAAACAGATTGGATGAATGAATCAAAATAGCCTATTTTTTTTACTTTGCCTTAAAGGGATACTTATTTATTAACTACCCTTTAATGATCAGTCTGAAAAAAGGCATACAGTTAAAATAAAAAATTATTTCATATAATACTCTTGAACATTTACACTGCCAGTGAATATGGATGACACATCTGATTGGTTGTAGATGCCAGGAAGAGACTTACAACCAATGATCGATGGTTCTGCTGTTCGGATTAGTGAGAAAAGATAACAGATTAAAAGATAGGCAGAAATACAAAATATTTTAGCAACGGCTTACCAATTTAGTCAAGATTTGCACATCTGATCAGTAGTAAATCACATGAAAGGACTTACAACTAATTATTGATGTTTTGCGGTTTGGATTACTGAAAAAGATATAAAATTAAATGGTAGAAAGAGTAAAAGATACAAAGTATCATTGAGCAACTGCTTACCAATCTGATCAACAGATTTTCACAGACTTTAAAAATACTGAAGAACATGTGTTCCATATCCATTGTCATACAGAACACTCCTACTTGTGAAATTCATATTTCTAGTGATGTTGGGGAACCCTAAAATGAGCCATCTGAATGTCTTAGGTTAATCAAAAATGCAATGCTATTGTATGAAAAAAGATACAAATTCTTCCTCTTACAAGTCAGATTTTAAATCAAAAGCCTTGGTTACTGGGTCTATTGTGAAAAATAACTTTAACATATCTGTTAGCAATCCTCATGTAAATAGTTCAGATAAATATTACATGTCCCTCATATTAATGCTTTTTCGGTGTTACACTGTGTTTAGGATATTACTGTTAAATATGATATGCCCTTAGTGTTGTAAAGAATGCAAACCTAAACTCCACGTGCTAAGCTTTCTCCAGAATGTCAGTCTTTCCATCATAATCGCAATAGGACAGTGAAATCAAAGTCAAACCTGTTTCTCTTTTTCACAGAGAAGCTGGGTTTGGAGACAGTTTTTCGATCATTGCTTACTGTTCCAGAAAGACATTCAATTGGATTTTTTCTCTTTTTGCAAAGCAATTCTCAACCGCATATGTTTTCAGTAAAACAATAATAAAAAAGTAAAAAGGGGATAAATTCAAAATCATAGCAGCACATCTATCTGTTTCTGAAACAGTGTCATAGTAAACCCCCATGAACAAAATATCAGGTTGGCACAAAGGACGGTGCAAAGTTTGGCCTCTATTGACATCCCTATAATGACAAAAGTTCATACACATATATAAAAAAATAAAAACCCTACCAAAATAAGTAAAAAAAAATATAAATAATAATTAAAGAAACAAAAACGATTTGGCAACTTTGAGTTTCTACCTTTTCCGAGGGCTGTTTAGAATATGTTTAAAGATGAACTGTTGTAACAACAAGCTTGCTTCTTGACAACTGCAAGCTACACACAGACGAGTATTCAATATGACTTATTTGAAGGAACCCATCTTATTATATAACCTTATGACGTATCTTTGTTTCTCTACTGTACTGCTCATTCCTGCAACTTTCATATTTTTAGAACATGGTTTACATGGAGGAGCAGATAGCAGAGAGGTATTCCACACAAATCAGAAAGGATGGATGATTATCTTCTGACCAAGGGGTGTAATGGGTAAAAAGTGATTATGAAAATGTAATTACCTCTAACAGGACCGGGATGGAGGAATTAGGGTGTACAGTGAGTCACTGGTGTAAAACTCCATTCACAGAGACTTAGATGTTGTGTTTCCTATGTTTCCCTCCTTGTGGTCACAGATCTTGAGCAGCGAGCAGCAACAGTTGTGATACAGTTCATCTCTGTTTAGCATCTGTATGTATGTGATGTGATTATGTTTTGACGGATATGCATTTGACAGTTTCTGGCACACAAATAAGGAGAGCGGCCTTACATTGCCGCTTCTTGAAGGAAACGCTGGATAAGACTTTTTTGGTGAAGTGGAGATGTTCAGGGATAGAGACAACAGGAGGAGGTAAACAAAAGAAAGTAATTCAGTGCCACAATGTCTGCATCACAAAAATGGTAAAGACTGGAAAAGCCAAAGAGGATTTGATTGATTATTAAAATCAACTGAAGCGGTTGTCCGTTAGAGTCTCTGTAGTTGGGAGAAAATGTAGAGGAATGACTAAACCTTTTCCAGGTCTCAGTTATCCATCCCATCAGCACACACCATGTTGCCGTATAGCTGCTGTGGGTCTGGATGCATCTGTACCCGCTCCTCTGCCTCGCTGTCCGTGCTGCCTTCACTGTCGAGCTGGGAAGACGGGTGACACGGGTCGGATAGCGTGGGGTAGAGGGCAGTAGCTGGTAGCGGACTGTTGAGGAGGTCTTCATCTGAGCTAAGGTAGTCTCCCTCAGCAGAGGTGGGGCTGGCCAAGCACAGGTCCTGGTAGTTGGTGCTCCCTCCACCACAGCTGATCCTGGAGCTAGGCGCTGCCTTCTGCCCTCGCAGCTGCCTTACCTAAATGCAGAGGAGAAAGTTTTGACATTGATAAACACTGATGGTTTTCTTGTCAATAGATAAGGTGTTTCAGTCACATCTATCCGGACAATGTGTCTTCCATAAACCAAAAAGGTAGGGATTCCCCAATCTGATCGCGACTAAATTTTTAAGCTATAAATCACAGGATTTCCTGAGGCAATGATCGAAAACAAAGTTCACTGAGCAAACTCCAAGAAGCTAACCCTGACAAAGAACAGAACAGAAACAACATACTTTAGAGGAAAATTCAAAAATTAATTAAAATAATTAATTAGGAAATACATTTCTAAGAGATGTACCCCGCCTCTCGCCTGTTGACAGCTGGAGATAGGCACCAGCCCCCCCGCGACCCCTGGAGGACTAAGCGGTTCAGAAAATGGATGGATGGATGGATTTCTAAGAGACACCAAAATGATTAGAAAATGAGTGAATTTACAGAGCTGGGTGATTTTAATTGCCTTTTGCAAACAGATGTGCTCTCTGTAGCTTTCCATAAACATTAAAAATGTGCCTTTTCTTGGAGGCATTTAAGTCTGAGCTTGAAGTAGTTTGTGAAAGAGGCAACCCTATTGGACAAAGCAACCTATTCTTGGTACTTGTATATGCTGGTTTTAATGTATTTATCAAACTCTATAATGATATGTATCAAATTTTACATTGGCATCTTCTTTATTGATAGCGTTATATGGTCTGCAGTATGAGATCTACTTTTTTCATCAGTGGAAAATCTACCGTCTTATTTTGTGAGGCTTACAGATAGCATCTGCTTAACACTCTTGCAGAATAAGTGAAGGAGATATTTGGTGATTTCAAAGAGCAACTGATTTATCGGTTATTTGCACAGCAGTAATTCTATTAACGTTATAGTACCTTTGGTATGTGATGTGCTAGTCAACGGTGTAAAAAAAAAATGCATATGTCAGATGGAGACTTGCAATCAGAAAGCAGTCAGATTGAAATAAGGGTGAAAATACTTGATTGGGACATTCCTATAATAGGATAAACAAAAACATACAAACAAACAAACAAACAAACAATAAAACCGCCCCGTCTTTAAAAAAAAAAAAATCTTTACATTGAGCTAAATGTATTTGACAAGTCATATTATTACAAGTCAGGTGGTGGGAAATTTCAAAATGGGTTAATGTGTGTGTGGTGGATTTTCTTTAACAAAAAGGATGAGAGAGAGTTCCTTCAGCAGTTTTAGGAGATTTAATTACAGACTTGTTGATCAAACAAGGAAGACTGCATTACACAGAACATATACATACTGACCTGCCTTCCAAAGTCTGACACAGACTTACATAGATTCAGTAATCCTTGAAGCTATCAACTTTACATCAGATACATCTCTCGAAGCTGAGACCTGCTGGTTTCAGCTGGCCTTTAGGAAAAGACAACATCTTGCTTATGTCAAAGTGTCCGCAGATATCTGACGGTTTTCATGCCGACCCGAGATGTAGCAAAAGTATCAGCACAATAAGTAATTTCGGTACTGCGATGCACGTAATGCATTCTGGGGTTATAGACATGTTTAATCACACATTTCTTACCTTGTTTATCCGCCTCGCACGTCCATGCGGATCCTAATATACTGTATGTAATATATATGAAATAAATGGTGGTTCATTACAAGGGTCGGTATCATTCATACACTGGTGCGTTTTGCATTCTCCACTGTTCAATGTGGTAACTGCCATTTCCATAGCCAACCATAACTCAATGAGTAACGGGTATACTTGAAAAGTCAGCCAAAAACAGCCTTTAAGAGGCTTTAATAGGCTCCGTATGAACGAGAAAACACGCATCCATATGCTGTTTACAGTCAAACTGGGGGTTTGTTTGGGGTTCAAAAGCTGTGACTGGGGGTCCAAGCCGCATTAGTGAACATGCGCACTCGCAATACCGATATTAGCTTATTCTTCCAGGCCTGGAAAAAACCCCAAACCCCAATTGAATGAATTAATTCAGAGTTTTTGTGTAATGGCACATTTTTAGCTCCCCGGAGCTTCCGTAGTGGAATTGGCATGGGTTTTGATGCAACAGACATAGAGCAAGAGACCCCACACTATTTCAATTGCCTAAAGCCAATCGCAGTCAAAGGCAGCAGCACCACAAACCTATTCCTGAAACAGAGGCATCCAGCCAAATATAAAAGATGTGTGTGTCTCTGAGACTAACAAAACCACAGTGACAAACAAACCATTGCTAAACAACAGATAACTGTAGCCGAATCCTTTGCACAAGTTGTCTGCCGTTTGTACTTATTGCTTTTCTTAATAAGTAGAGGGGAAATCTATAAAAATTGTAAATCAAATTAAAAAAAATAAAATCTGAGATTTTTTTTCAGGCCAAATAGCCATTTGAAGTGGGTACCAAGTTGAAGTTAAAATGATTTCATTAACAGGATGAACACATTATGTGCAGAAATAAATAGGGCTCGATGAAGATAGACGAAGGGCTGCTTAAATATAGAATTTGATTGTGGCATGAGAAAGGAATTAGAATAAGGCTTAATCAGATGCAGGTAGGAGAGTGAGCAGACAGAAGAATATCAGTTTGGCACGAGGCAGAATGGCAGGGAGGATATAAATGAACAGAAAAGGAAAACAAAGGTGTAAGCATAAAATAGAAGAGAAGACCAGACATAAAATAATCGTACATACATAACATAAATCTAACACAGAAGGAAAACTAAGAATTATGAAATCTAAACATGTAATAAAGAAGCACAAGAGAAACTCAAGGTAAAAGCACTAAAGGATATAACAGGAAAGAGAGGAAGAAACAGAAGGAAAACATAAGTATACACACTAGATAGAAAGAAACTCAAATCTAAGAACAATAATCCAAAAGATAGAACTAACAAAGAGGAAAATTATTAATAAAAAGATAAAAACAACCTTAACACAATGAAACAAAGGAAGAAATATCTAATGATCCCAACAGTGGACTAATCAAAGGTCAGGCTTCAATCCAACAGCGGCTTAATCTTAAATAGGCAAATAACTCAAAAACCTCCTGTATGGCTGAAGTAAAACAATTATGCAAAAGAAGAGTGGGCAAAAGTTCCTCCACAGTAGGGTTTACAAGGCTTTGGGTCATGGCTGGAGCCAGTTTTGGTGCCTATCCACTGAAGAAACTTTCTTTAACTGATACAAATTACAGTGCAAGTCCTCTACATAGGCAAGTGTTTATTACGTTCCTTTGTCATTAAGGAGGGTAAGTACACCCAGAAGCAGCAAGC
Source organism: Apricaphanius iberus (assembly GCA_028564705.1). Taxonomy (NCBI): domain Eukaryota; kingdom Metazoa; phylum Chordata; class Actinopteri; order Cyprinodontiformes; family Aphaniidae; genus Apricaphanius; species Apricaphanius iberus. The sequence goes on from JAPXFQ010001800.1 coordinate 317,894, forward strand.
ATTTAAGGATGAGACTTAAAAAAAATTATTTTATTGAAAATAATAAATTTAAAGAAGCTGGGAGGCAAGTCAGGACTAGAATAAGCTGGTTAGCTTGAGTAAAAACCAGGTAAACACAGGAAGTAAAAACAGCAATGAGTGAGTGGCGGAAACAGACGGGAGAAACCAGCAGTGAGCTAAAAAGAATGAGGACCCTTAATACTGAGAGGCTTGACTGCTGACAAGAAACAGGTGACAGAATGGGAAACAGGATGCAGCTGTGAAGGGAGACGAGGCAGGCAAGCTGAAGGAAAAGAGAGAGAATAATGGCAAACAAGAAGCAGATTAGGAGTTCAAAAAAAGAGCAAGGGGGATTAAACGAGAGAAAAAGGATCTAAGGAAAAGATAGGAAACCGATAATAATTGAAGTTAAGCTGAAATAAGTATGATAAATTCAAGAAACCCAAAAATCATAAGATACCCAAATTTCTGACATCCCGGCCAATAGACGTTATTATCAAAAATATGTACAAGAAATTCAACCTGATATGGACCTACAGTATGAGTTTTAAATAAAGAAAATCAGGGTCCTGGGCTATTGCTCCAGTAAGGCCTTTCAAAAGTCTGGCTCTGCTCCACAGGGATCCCTAAGGTTTGTCGCCAGTTATCACCGACACTGATTGTACTGCCACAGGAATAGAAGCCAGAGGAAAGATAAATGCTAACATAAGAAAATACACAAAAGAGCAAGAGAAGAACACAAACCCAAGGAAACAGACATAAGCACAATGGAAAGGACAGGTGAACAAATGAACGAGGGAATGGTAAATGGACTGAACTTATATAGCGCTTTTCTAGTCATACTGACCGCTGTCTGCGCTTTACATTGAAGCCACATTCACCCATTCACACTCACATTCATACACCGACACCCAACATGGCTCAGTAGGACGATGAGGGAAGCCAAAATGACAAAATCTAGGTAATAAAGCAACAAGTTAATAAAGCAATAAACAAAGCGAAAATGCAGAATGACCTACAGTTCAAACATAAACAAAAACAACCCAAAACTGTGAAACTTTTTTTATTTACTCAGGTAATCTTTGTCTGATATTAAATTTGGTTTGATGATCTAAAACATTTAAGAATAACAAAAAAGTGAAAACAGGAGACATATGTTAGGTGGATCATATATTAAAAAAGAACTAGTAATAATGATAATAAAACGATCAACAAATCTCAAAGAGGTTTTAAAACATTTCCAGTTTAAAAAAAGTCAAAACTAAAGAAAGCCTATCACATATGTGCATGCTTTCTGCATGTTAACCTTGCATGTACCACAGTGACTCATGACAAATCTCAGAGGTTTTAGTTTCCCCCTATCAAACACTAAAAGAAGCTACATGGTAGGGGGAGGGTAAATAGTGGTTAACCAATGGAAATGTTTTGACTAACTGCTTTTTGTAAAACTATGCTAAATGCAAAACTAAAAGACAAAAATGGACCAGTTTAAGGGTTTAGTCTGTAGAAATATTTATGTCAAGTGATCTTGATTGAAGATTATGCCGGTATGTATCAGCACTATCAGAATGAGTACATCCTAGGATGATTTCTTTTTCACTACACTGAGATTTCTCTAAATGCTTCATTGCTTCCTCATCTGTACTCACGCAAGTTTCAGTTTCTATAATAAAAACCAACCCTTTGATGAAGAAAAGTTGTGGGAGGAGAAGAAAAGCGTGGAGTGGAGCGGTAAAGAGCAGGGCACTTTCAATACAACCATCTCACTATAAAGTTCAACCAAGCTCCCCTGTAGTCACGCACAGCCACTCTCTGAATGAACAAACCCAGACTCATGCTGAGTGGGAGGTTTGTGTCTCAAATCAGAGCTGGAAATTATCTCTGTAGCACGTCACAGAGTTTTCAAAACCATGAATATTGGTAGCTCGTTTTCTACCTGGCAGTGACTGAGTCAGCTGTACGTTTGTGGGATTACTGAAATGTAATTTTTGAACCTCAGCCAGCGTTCAACATTAAAGATCACTGAAGTGAATGATGAGAACCCAGGTGCTGGGGAGGATCAGTGGTCTGTTGTTACAAGAAAAGCTCAAACGGATTTGCGTGTGTCGAGGTGGAAGTGGTGTCTTGATATGAAGCTGGGTGCAGATGATGAGATTGTTCAGAGGGGTTAGCAAAGCTGTAGGCTATTTGCAAGTGAGTATGTACTGAATGGACAAAATGTACTCCACCAGATTTTCGAAAGACATTTCAAACTTGTCTAAATTTACAGCACACACAGTATTGAACGTATGCGCTTTCATCTGTTAATGAAAAAAAAAGGATTTCTGGATAAGATTAAACATAAATCTGTGAAAGTTTACTTAGTATTAGTATCACAAAAAAACAAACTGTTATATTTTTTCAGAATTTTATGAAAAATAAATATAATAAGCACTAAACAATACAAATAAGGCAGGAAACATTTAAAAGGGTTCATTGGAATTAAGGCAGTCGGATACGTTTTTTAAAATTATCTTTAGGACTGAGATTTATTTTTGAAAATAAGTTATTTCTATAAATGTAATGCTGTACAATTGGTTAGATACATTTACTCATGTATTTAACAAAAGAGCAGGAAAGTAGCTTTACAGCATAACATTGCATGAAAAATAATGTTTGAATTGTTCTTTCCTTTATCATATAAATGTGTTTCCCATTTCCATATGCTGTCAATATCATGTGTGAATTTATGGAAAATAGTGACAGACATGGGCTTAATCAGATTTGTCTTTAAGGCAATAGTAATTTGTGAATATTACAAGATGGTAACAAAGTCCTGCTTGTTGTCAGGGTAAACTTTTACATGTTATTATTTCGCAATACTTAATTTATTCTGCAACCAAAATCAATTTCTTTTTCACATTCAGATTGACTGAAGATTAAATTATATTCTAAGTATATTTTATCTGTTAATTTTTAACAGTTAATCTGTTAATCAACCGTCCTCTTTTCCCTGGACTTGTTCACTTTTCACATGATGTCTGTGGCATCTGGAGGGACTTCATAGACTGATGAAAATGTCGGGGTTTTCATCGTTTTTCAGGGGACCAATAGGCATACCTAAAATGACTGGAGTGATGCATGCTATGCAACACCCTTTCTTTCATTTAATGTCGTCCCTGAGCTGGGCCTAGTAGAGGGCTCTGACCTGTTCATAGATGGAACAGTCTGTCAGTGTGTTTAAAGCCGAGTGTAGCTTTACAGACAAATGGAGCTGGCATATGTGTTTCTATGTGCGAGAAAAATGTCGAAGATCCAGTATAGGCCAGCACGATATGAGCAAAATGTACGATGTGCGGTGACACTCTTCAATATTGCGATGATGATATGACTTGCGATATATAAGAAAATATTAAAGTTTGCAATTTCAAGTTTTACAGTTCCTGTCTCTAAGATTTTTCAGTTTTAATGGATTCCCTACTTTTAGGTACTCTCAAATACTGAATAGCGAATGACAAATACAAAAAAATGGATACAAATCTTTTTGTGAATGCTTTTATTGAACAATTTACACACAATATAAAATCTATTATATATTCACTCCAACAGGACCCTGAAATATGAGATAACTTGAATAGCAGGGTTAATAGAAAAAAATCTAAATAAATAAATAAATAAAAATTGAAAAAAAAAAATTACCCTTAGGGTAACTAACTCCCTTTAGTATTCTCTCAGGGCAAGTTCTTAGCCAAAAACATCAGCATGTTAACGTTGGTAGGTTTCAAAGATGCACGCTGACATGTTACCACGTTCCCTGATCTGCTCAAGAGCCTTTCTGAGGGTGAACTAATGGCAGGTATACACAGATACGGTCGAGCTGGTTCACTCTGCTTCGGGTAAGTAAAGTGGTGAAGTTTCCACAAAGCCAGTAGGTCTGCCTCGCTGTCAATAGTTGCAGACAGTAAGAAGTTGTTGACTTGTTGAATGTTCTCCCTCCTAAAACAGAGAGAAAAAACATGTTGCTCCTCACTTTCGGATAATAAACAATCTGACCATAATCTTGTATCCTACCACTGCTCATACCATTAAAATTTATAATAAATTTCGTAGTCACCTGCGATGTATCTTTCATCTCCGACATGACCCTGGTCTTTATGTCTTGGGCCTTCTCGACACTGATGTAGCTGATCTTGAACCGTTGGTCCAGGAATGATCCTACATCCAGAAGGTCCTGTGCTGCTAGGTCATCATATTTTGCATTCATGTAGTCCAAGATTTTTAATAGCATTGGTCAAAACTGTTTCACTTTCTTTTTTGCCAAGAACTGATGTCTTCAAGAGATGAGGGATTGCCTACACATATAAACCACTCACAAAGTTTCTGCCGAAAGAGCATCAGTAAACTTTGCAAAGGACTTCATGCCAGATTCACAGATTCAGTTACATCCTTGTCCTGCTAGGAGGGAACCAGATTACGAGTTTTTTTGGTCTGCTTAATGGACTTCAGTTACGGTCCGCTGCTGCTCCAAGATCCTCATCATCTTTTGCTTTCAGCCCCACCGGGTTAGGCATTCAGTTACAAGAGCATGCTCAGGGAGGTTGTGCTCTTGTTGTGCTCCCCAGAGAGCTGTCTTCTGCTTCCAACTGAGGGAGAAATGTCCCACCAATTCGGCTGTCATCTTTAAGAGCATTTTCTGAAAAACACACAAACAAATAAACATGTTACTTTTATTGCAATTTATTGCATTTGCAAAATAATAACAAAATGACTAATATCAGGTAAAAAGTGAACGGAACAATAATTCAGAAACTACACACAAGTTAACTACAAATACTAATAGGTCGCTTTTGTATTATTATTATGAGTTATGGGACACATATGTAATAATAATTTTTTTTATTTGAAGGAAGAGCTCAAAACCAATAATCAATCCATCAATATCAACATGTAGAGACAGAAATGACATGCTGCTGTGTAACTAATAATCCAACGGTATTTAGTTTGTTTAATTAAAAAAAAACTATATACAGAGCTGTTTTCTATCAAAGGTAACTTTATTTACTTTTATTTATTTATTGTTATGATCTGCCGCTATACAGAAAACGAATTATAATTAACGTGATCTTCTTGGGGGCAGTCGGCCCGCTAATATAATGGTAGGGGAAACACTAATCTGATAATAATGTCACGTACACCAAATACACTTACCGATAGCAAGATCCAATCTGTGGTCGAAACATTGCAGTCTGACCCAGCGGCTAAACTGGATTGCCTTCACAATATTCGGGCCGTTGTCAGTCGTGACAGAGATTAGCTGCTCCTCCCGTAGATGCCAGCTGTTCAGAGCTTCCTGTAAGGCAGACGCTATGTTCTCTCCAGTCTGTTCTCCTTGAAAATGCTGTGTCTCTAAACACCGTGCTTTTAGCAGGAACTCCCAGTCCACTAAGTGCATAATGAAACTGATGTAGAGCTCTGCGGTTTAGTTAGACCAGAGCTCTGAGATTCAGGCAAGGTACTCCACCAGGCCAATCTCTGACTCCACCCTAGCCCTGCATGTCTCAAACAGTTTCGGAATAGCAGTATCTGAAAAAATACTTCTGTGATGGAATCTCATATCGTTGGTTGAGTTTGTTTACTAGATTCACAAACCCGGATCTGGTCTAAGTAGTAATGGGCATCTTGTCCTTGGCCAAATAGTGAGTTATGGCATTCATAATTTCAGTTTATCGTTTAGACGACTTTTGATATGGAGTCGTGCTCGTAAAATTCTGATGAAAGGACAGCTGTGATGTTCGCATTTCTTTGCTGCTGCTCGCCGTTTGCGCTTTTGATTGGGTGCAGCTCCCTGGAGGGGGTCGTGGGGAAGGTTGGTGGTGTTAACTCTCGATGTTGCAATAACAACTCTGCAGGTCCTGCACAGAACCTGAGACTGTAGAAAAATATCTGGGCTGTACCCAAAGATGTGGATGCAGTCATGTGTCCAGGGCTGTATCTAATTGGCTAAATGTCAGCATAGGTGTGAAAGCATGGCAAATATAAACAAAATTATTGCATTTCAAAGGAGCTTTTGCGATGTGTTTATTGCACACGGTGACGTTGCAATGAGGATGAAAATATGATTATTGTGCAGGCCTAATCCAGTAGGTCCACATGGACACATAAACTATAATATTGCTGTGCAAAGTGAGCGTTCATCTATAAATTGACTGAGGATAAAAAGAGGAAAACTAAACGCTGGAGTAGACCATTTTAATAGTCTTTTTGAGACTGCCTCTTTTTGCTTTCATTACTACATTGAAAATAAAATACTACTTCTTTTATCAGAATATTATTTCAGATTTTTGTTTAATTTTTTTCTACCATGACTTAAAAGGTAAAGTATTATTGCTACTGGTGCATGTTCTAATTTGTAAGACATATTTATGTGTTTAATGTTAAAACATGGATCAGATTGTACGACAATAACCATAGCATAAGCACAAAATTCTGTAATAAATTTGAAACAATTATGTTTAAATAGATCTCATATGTGCTAAGAAAACATTAGATGCAAACACTTTTATGTAGCTTACAACTATCTTGCAAACAATCATAGAATCATTATGTAAACTCTGACCTCATTTTTTAGCTCAGCAATCTGGTCCCGGAGCTGGCTGATGTACTGCCTTGAGTCTGAGTTGTTCAGATGGCCTTTGATTAGCCCTTCTTCTTTCTACAAGTAAAGTTATATACTTGAGTTTAGCTTGATAATATGTTACCCATGAAATACACTGTAAATAAGATAAAAGCACATCATCACACCACAAATACCATTGGCAATTCTGTTTGATTTTTATATGCACAAGAGACTCAAACACCTGTATCTCAAGATCTGCAATCTTCTGTCTGAGTTCAGCCATGGCAGCCATGCTGTCGGCCTCCCTCAGTCTCACTGCCATCACCTCCTCTTTACTCTACAAAGAAAATCACAATTTCTGACTTAAAAATGAGATCAATAAAAAAAAAATGTTTTCATATCACAGTCATATGCACCTGAACAGGGGAGTAAGCGGAGCAACTGCTCCTCCATTTTCATAAGTAAGGTCCAAACTTAAATTTTTGTTTTCATTCAAAATAACCTGCAGTCAGGAGAATTTAAAGTGTGTGTAGTTTCAGCATATAACCTTCATCTCTTGGAAGCAAATAATAAATAGTAGAAACATTTGCTCAATGTCAGTGTACCAATTGGTTAAATCCAACACACCAATGAGTGATTTGGAACTAAAAGCTGCTTCTTTGCAACTTGATCTGTCCAATCAGAGAGTGAAGGGGACGAAAACTAAATCTGAGTCTGATTTAACCTTTTCAGTGATAAAACAGAGCTGAATCTCTCTGACTCACCTTAAAAAAAGATCAAACACAGTGGCAGATGTAGCTGAATAAATCGACACATCCTTGAGACAGCATTAATTATCAAAAAACATAAAGTTATCAGAGATCAAACTCTGGAATTCGGGAATTCAAAGTTTTGCCTTTTTCTGCCTCTAAGTAACAGAGAAATCAGTTCAACAGTGGGTTAAGACAGTTGGTTAGAAGTATTCTCCACTTTGCTCCTCTGTTTAATATCGTCATCCATCAACTATGGTCACATGTGTATCGATAGCGTCTACCTAGTTTCTGTATTTCTAATTGTTTGGGTTTTCCTTTAGGTTTCTCCGTATCATGTACAGATCTCTGCATTCTAACCTTGCAGTCTGACTCGGCCTGCTTCCTTTTCATCTCATTGAGCTGGGCCTGCAGAGCTTTGTTCTGATTGACCAGCATCTGAAGCCGATCTTGCAGGGCGGAGCGTTCCTGCTCGTGGCGACCAATCAGTTTGCTATGGATCTGGTTCTAAGTTGGAGGAAAGTTAAGCAGAAAGTTAGAGAAATAACATACTGAAATTTCACAATTCCTGAAATGCCCAAAATGTTCATCATTTTATTTTTGTTCATCTGAATTTCTTAAATCAGCCTCGTTTGTGTGTTGAACAACCGTTGGAAAGCTTGGAGAACTTTCGCTCCACAACAGTTCAAAAGGTTACAAAAACTCTGTATTATAATGAGAAAATATAAAACGAGGGGTTGGCCCAGATCAGTGTGTGTTTTATTTACTGCTACAGTAAAGTGTTAACACAATCACAGGTTTACTTAGAGTTTCGGTATCTGACCTGGCTTTCCAGCTGCAGGGCTTTGAGCTTGACCTCTCTGAGCTCAGCCTGAGCCTGCGCCTCCCTCAACCTGACTGTCATCAGTTTATCCTGCAACTCATTCATCGCGTTCTTCTTCGGGGATTCCTTCCAGTGGCCTCCGCCAGTGCTGCTGCCACGTGACATGTGATGCTACAGGGACAAGGAGTAAATTATTCTACTTCTAAGCAGATGAACATTCCTGGAAATGAGGGTAATATAGAGGCACATTGGTTGACTGTGTCTTATACCTGCCAGCGCTGGTTGAGATCAGTGACAGTGTCCTGCATCTCTCTAAAGGAGCGCAGCGTCTCCAGCTCCCTCAGTTTCATCTGCTTCACCTCTTCCTGCAGGGCGGCCATGTTGTTCTCATCAGGCAGGCAGCTGCTTCTCTGAATAATTAAATATTTTTTAAAAGGGTTAAAAAAAGGTATCTATCAACAGATATGTACGGGTGAAAAGTTTTGATCCACTTTGAAGTTTTTCCACTTTTTTTATCAACCTCACAATGTAATCTGTTTAATTGGGATTTTATAATGAAATTTATACAGTGTAACATGATTTTTGCAGCAACGTCCTGTGAGATGCTTTTCTTAAGCAGGAAAAAATATGGATGGAGGTAAACACAGAGCAATACTGGAATATATAGATTAAATATACAGTATATAAATGTATTCACACTTGATTACATTTCCATTCTGCTTCATGAATGTGAAATAGTTTGTAAAAAACGACGAACTGTAAATAAAAAGTCCAGCAATGTAAACAAATGATATTATTTAGTAAAATAACAGTTTCTATTTATTTAGGCAATACGTTTTACACCTGATAGACATGATTTCCCATACTGCAGATAATAATGTTGAGTCCTAACACCTTAATGACATAAATACCATAACAAAAAGAAATCCAGAGTCCCCGTCAAGTCATACTAGTCTCATTTGGAGAGGAAGCATTAACATAGTTTTTTTCAGCAGCAACTACTGTGGTAGCATAGAACTAAACTGAAACAGAAGCTCTTACGTTACAGTTAAATAGTTACCACAGTAATGAGGTTTTCTGATATTCTTTCAGCATACAATCTAAAATCCAAAGCCTGAAAACTGCAATACGAGCGTTTGTAAGCTCACCTTCTCCAGATCGAGCACCTTGTCTTGCATTTCTTTCAGCGCCCCAAGCAGTTCGGCCTCGTGCAGCCGGGACTGTTCCAGCTGTGTTTGCAGATTGTTTACAAACTGCTCCGTGTACTGGAAAAACAAATCATCATATTACGCATGCATTTCGTACAGTAGTAAGAGATATCAGTTTTTAATATATGTGATGATAATCGACTTTTTACTTGTCCTTATGGACTTATTCGTTGACTGAAAAACTACGTTTATATGCTTCATTTTAGTGTGTCGAGCAGATGCATTATAATGGTAATTTTGGGGCAAGCAGTTCCTTGCAAGTTTACCACATGGGTGGCAAACCTGGGTGTGAGTTCTGACACATCTCTTTTTTGTTTCTTTCTCCTCAGAAAAGAAGAAGCACAAACTATTACACATCTTAAACCTTTTTTTTCAGAATGCTGAAAAGTTTTACCAAAATGAAATGCACTTGCGGATAAATAAGAATTAGACAAAACTGAATTAAATATAGTTAAGTGACATAATCCACAGGGATGGAGCGCAAAAGTCTTATTTTTTTCTGTAAATGTGCAAAATTCAGCTAATAAACACAGACATGCACAAAAATATTAAATTGTACTCTTGCCCAGTGGGGTGATGTCAGCAAAATGAATGTTACTCCATATTTTTAAGTCACCACATGAAAGTCAAGCTGCGAAGTAGAGGGTAAGAGAGCAGCAGAAAAGCAGCAGAGTGGAAAAATACGTAAGAGGTAAAATACAAAAGCTTTAAATCAGGCAAGAACATAGCGTGAGTAAAGGACTCTCGCTTTGTCATTCTGGGCCTTTCAGTCGTGGTTATCAAAGTTGTCTAAGTAGTATGATGGGGGTGTGCGAACCCTAGAGGGCGGAGGGTGCCAGCAGTCTGAGATGGAATAAAAATCTCCAGTCACAATAACGTAATTTAGAAAGAAATCACTATATTTATGTATATTTTTTACTTACATAATTATGCAGCCTGCTACTTTAATAGACAACCAAGTTTGCATCAACTCAGCAAAACTTTCTCTAGATTGATGTGTTGCTTTCTCTTTCCACCATCTTCTCACATATAAGAGCGAGTTCCAAAGGCGGCAGCGAAATCTTTAACTGAAATTCAGCGGTTACCAAAACAGTAAAAAGGCTTTTTATTTGGTGGGAGCTGGAAACACAGTGATGACCTTATCAAATCGTGGTAACTGATATTCATAATGAAAGGAAGTTTTTTAGCTTTTTGTAGCTGACAAGCTGGTGACAGCTCAGTGACACAAGTCTTACATCTGAATTAGAAATATTGACTTAATATTGGAAAACTGATAAACATATATAACTGATACACATTTTGCAATACACATTTAGGCTCAACACTGGTTAAAAAAATTACTTGTATATATATATATATATATATATATATATATATATATATATATATATATATTTACTGCTAATCAGTCAAGTAAATATTTGTTCTATAAGAATGCTGTCTTGGTGTAATTTCCTCTGCAATACTGCAGAAATGTTCTATAAAAGCAAATCAGAGCAAACCATGTGCAGCAGTCATTTGTCTTACAAATAAACATTGATATAACTATGTCCATATAAAGGCATACAATGAAAAAAAAGAATGATGGTGTTTCATTTTTACTCTAAGTGGCAATTAAAAAGATTTTCACAGCTTTGGAAATTATTAAAATCTAGTTATTTTTCTTTCTGAAATGGTTGTGAAGCTTGAAACAGTTTGACTCTCATTTACCCTCTGCTGTTGCAGCTCCCTGATGGTATCCTGGGCTTTCTCCAGGCTCTCACTGGCCGTGTTGCACTGCTGTCTCACCACCGCCAGCTCCCGTTTGATAACATAGTTCTCCTCTGCTTCCTGTGCTCGAGTTACCTGACCCTGTATGAGCACGCCATATACGAAGGATCAAAATCAGGAGCAGAGTTTCATTGTTAACATGCAAGCATACTGGTGTTGAAGGAAATGGTTACAATTACATAAGGGAATCACATAATTTAGGGGAAACATTGTTCCATGTTACACAGTTGATCTTTTACAGTGCTCTTCAAGTAGAAATGCTTACTAGACTTTTGATTCGTAGTTAGGGAAAACAATCTCATTATTAAAACTATAGTTGGATATATAGTCAGAACACGGATAAAACTACAGAGTATAGCTTTTTGGTTTAACTTTTACCGAAGCAGGGGTTTTGAATTTCAGTCCAGGATCTACTGTCCTGTTATCTTAGATGCACCCCTGTTACAATATGCCTGAATCAAAGGAATGGCTTATTACTGGGTCTTTGCCAAACTTGTTGGCATGCTGAAGAAGTAATTCAACCGTTTGATTCAAGTGTGTTAGAATAAGGATGAATTTAAAAGTTGCAGGACGTTCGATCTCGAGAGGTCAGAGACCCCTGGCTTAAAGCTTGGCTGATAATTTCTAACGCCCCATTTCCACTAGGGCCCATACGGTACAGAATGGAACGGGTAAGTACGCCCTGGAACGGGTAGGTTGTTTCCATTACACATCACAAAAGAACGATAGTGGGCAAAAAATGAAAATGAAGATAACATTTTAGGGAGATTATTACAAACTGACAAAGCGATATTGAGACCTTAAAACAAAAAACAGCCTCTACGGCCCTTTTGTAAATAAGAATTTTTTCTTTACCATGATCTGTTTTCCATTTTGTTACATTACATCCACAAACATTTGTGTACTTATTTGAATTTTATGCAACAGACCAACAAAAGGAAAATGGCACACAATTTTAAAATAACAATAAACACTTGTAAAGTTTGGCATCCATTTCTGTTCAGTCCTGCTTTGTAGGATAGACTAGATTGTGGTTTGTACACTTTGTAGACCCACCATTTTTTCACACCTAATACTGCAACTCTTTTAGGGCGTGTCTCCGCCAGCTTCCCTATTCATTTTTCCAACCATTAAGTCAGACTGGATACTGATCATTTATGAACATACATTTTCAAGCCTTGCCACAGATTCTCATTTAAATTTAGGTCCAGACTTTCTCTTTACCATTCTAAAAGATAAACTTGCTTTGATCTAAACCACTGGTCAGTCACCAAGGCTGGTCCTCAAGATCTACTGCAATGCACATTTTAGATGCATCCCTGCTCCAACACAGCTGAGTCAAACAGATAGCTCATTACCAGGTCTTTGCAAAACTAGATGGCATGCTGAAGATGTTGTTCAAGCAAAGTTGGAGCAGAGATGCTTCTAAAACCTGCAGGACAGGAGCTCTCAAGAACCAGAGTTGGTGACCACTTATCTAAACTATCCCATCGTAGCTCTGGTTGTATGTTTAATATCATTCATCTGCTGTAAGGTGAACCTTGGTTCCAGCAACAGCATTCACGATGATGTGCAGGCCTAAAAGTTTAATTTTGGTCCCATATGACAAGAACCCTAAATGTTTTGAGAGACCACTTCATTGCTTATTTCCAGTGTTGGGCAAATTACAAAGAAATTGTGAAATATATTTCACATTACTAGTTACAATGTCAAAAATGTAATAAGCTTGCATTACATATTACTGCCTTAAAAATGTAACTGAGTTACACTACTTTAAGTTACTTTTGGCTAAATATTTTAAATACCTAACACGACTTCTAAGCACCGTAACTTATCAAGTTACATTTTACACAAGCGTCACACAACAAATACTGTATTTTTAGGACTATTTTATTAACATTAATTCTCAAGTTCCTTTGTATGCCTTCTACTTCATGGTAATGTTTGTTAAATCTAATCAAAAGAAGGTGCTGAAAGTGTTCATCACAAAGATGGTTGACAAAGATGAGACTCCGATGTCTGAAGTCTTACAACAGATGGTTAGGAAAACAGTGTGAATAATGCCGCTGTTTAAATGTACAGTCTATCTTTTCCTCAGCCGTCCTGATTCTTTAATGTTTTAGTTTTGAGCAACAGGAAGTGGATCTTGTTCTATGGTATCCAACTTAATTTGGTCTGTTGCATTAGATGGCCAGAAAAACGATTTAAAATGCATTTGTAACTTGAGTTACTGAAATTGTAACTAGTAATATATTGCTGTATATTTTGTAAGTAATGCATTACACTACTCAGTTACTGAAAAAAGTTATATATTCCTGTAACTCATTACTTTTGTAATGCATTACTCCCAACACTGCTTATTTCACTGTAAAGACATAGACACGTTGAAACATGACGTCACGCACCCAAGCCCCCACCTCTCAGCTCCTCTCTGGAGGGCAGAAAGACATATCTTCCCCACTAACTAACGTTGTTGTTAACAGACATTTGCCAACAGATCAGCGCTACATGGCAGTGAAAGAAAAATCTATCAGCATGGTTAACATGTGCAACGCTGTAGGCTGCAGAAAGAAGAAAAAAGGACGGTAACAATATTTAATAGATTTCCAGGTGATGAAATACACTGCCGTCTATGGCTGAGTTAGAGTGGATGATCTATCCATCCAGGGATCCAGTCTGATAAACGAATCTGCTCATCTTCCACACTGGAAGTATGGTGATGTTAATATATATGTATGCGTTGTTTGCTTCTGCTATGTAAATTTGAGGCATGATGATGAAATAATGTAGATATCTGTAAACTGAACTGGCGACAGTGATATCTGAGGAGTTTCTGCTGTAGCTTTTTAGCTATTTGAAACGGTCAGGAAGCTAACTCTGTCGACTAGCTCCTAGCTATCAGCTTTCTTACATCTTACTGGTTGTACAAATGGCTGCCCGATTACATGTTGGCTGTACACTTATTTTATTTCTTTATGGGTGCCTGTTTAAAGCCGTGGTGCTGTGCTCAGCCTGACGGTGATGTCATTAGCTAGCTGTTGTAGTGCTAACGCAACCTGCACAGTGTAAGCTGTCGGTTCTCCATGAAATTGCTTCATAACTCTGTAACGTGTTGTTGTCTTTGGGTGGAAATATGTCTATTACATGTCAGTAATCTGGTGAAGTTATAAACAGTTGTTTGAAGGGTCGAGCGCTGGGAGTTGTCCTATTAATTGTATCCCTTCTTTGTTTTTGCTGTGTAAAGTCAAGGCATGTTGATCATATAACTGTAGATATTTCCATATTGATCTGGAGGCGGTCATATCTGAGGAGTTTCCTCCTGTTGCTTGTAAGTAAAGGGTCATAAATGGTCTGGAAGCTTTGCGCTACGTACAGTTAGCTTTCTGGTGTGACTTTTTCAATTATCTGTACAAAGATGGTTTATGTTTTATTTTGTTTGTCTAATTGGTCGACCACAACCGCGTGGCTTTGCATAGCTGTTTGGAAGCTTTTTGCATTCACACCTAAAACAGCAACTCTTTTAGGGTGGGTCTCCACCAGCTTCCCTATTCATTTTTGCAAACATCTTCAGTCAGACTTGATGGTGATCATTTATTAACATCAATTTTCATGTCTTGCCACAGATTATCATTAAAAATTAGGTCTAGACTTTCTCTGAACCATTCAACAACATTTTGTGTTGGTCTTTTACATAAAATTCAGTTGAATTGCATTTAAATTTGTGAATTCTTTGTTCTTTATCTAGAATGAAAATATGCTAATTTAACAATGACATGCCACATGCAGGGATTATTAAAATGTAGAATTCCTTCATAGCTAAAGACTGCATGCATTCAGAGAGTAGACAGTATCGTGGGCTGAAAAGATACACATCATACAATTTATTTTCATGCATTTTGTTCATGTTACTGGAAAAAACACAGCAGTGAAGCTGAGAAGAAAGGTGTGAGTAAGGCAGAGGTTAGCCAGAGGTCTGTGGTAAAGTGGTGCACAGTACTCTACCTGTATCAGTCTGTCTGCCAGAGCGGCACTCTCCTACAGCAAAACCCAGGAGAGGAACAAGAGGGTGAAAAACAAGTGATGAAGATGGTGAAAGAAGAAGAAGAAAAACAGTGGGAGACCAGGGAAGATGAACCACAAAAAAGGAAACAAATGTAGAGAAGTGAAGAGAGAAGTGAAGAAATGTTTGTGAGCAAGAGAAGCAGCAAGTTCATTGAGAAAATGTCTTTCACAGAAGATGAGAAGATCAAAACCAGAAGCCTTCACTCACACATGCTCACAAATGAATAAATACCTCAGTGAAAGAAACAACAAAACTAAAAGTTTGTGTTTAAACCTTCAGTTTAATGGTTTGTAATTCCAGTGCTGAACAATACTCCAAGACTGGTGTAATGTGGCTTCAGCTTCAGCAATGCTGCCCATTTACCTCAAGAGACAGTAAATTGTTTACTTACCTTCTCTAGTGTTTCAATCCTCTGCTTCAGCAGCCTGTTTTCTGTGCGTAACCTCTGGTCAAAGATATATAAGCAAGTGTACTTAATCACCTGCCAAACATGTAGTATTTATGTAGCATTTATAATCATTAATATATAATCACACAAACCTTAATCTCAATCTGCTCCTCCATTTCTTTATTCTTAATTGTGGTGTATTCTTTCTCAAGTCTAATAAAATGAAACAAAAAATACTAAACATTTTTTCTTAATGTCAAATAAAAAATACATTAGAATTTAAAAGATTTTAAGAAAATTTTCCAAATAATTACATTTTTAATTAGGATTTGGTGTAGATTACATTGCGCTGAAGAAGAAAAAGCTATGAAACCTAGGAGACTGGGTTTCCTTCTTTAATGCAGCACTTAAGAGCAAAACAAACATTTATAAAAGCGGATGTGTGTTTGCTTCTGTGGAAAAGCATTAAGGTGTTACATAAAGCTCCTTCAACCTCGGGTCTTTTCAGTGGAAACTGAGTAATGAGCCGTCTTACTTCTTCATCCTCTTGGGGTTGTATTTGACCTGGTAGGCCCTGAGGATCAGTTTGTCAGGACAGCTATCAAACTGGTGGGGGATGACCTTCTGGAAATGCTAAGAGAAAAACAAAAGGAAAATATGCTCATAAATATATTTAACATCTTCAAAGCAGCCAAAAACTGTTGAAAGTACCAAAACAAGGGTCGCCCTTATTAAGAAAAGTGTTGTCACAATACAAAAATTTCTAACTCGATTCGATACTGAACAAAAAAACCTTGACACTCGATTTTGATACTGAGGTGATTTAATAACAATAACTCAGAAAACTTTTTTTTTTCAAAGTTTTTTTTTGAGTGTATGTACATAGAAGAGGTGTCACAAAAAAAGACAGACACCAGAGACCACAGAAACCACCAATGGGATGTAAAAACACAAAAGGGGTTAAAAAAAACTTTATTGCACCCCTTACCCAGAATAAGCCACAGCCCCCTCAGATAAATTCCTCTGCACCAGGTCTGCTATTAGTGCTAAAATAAAAGGACATTGTGAAGATTCTAATAGTTCTGGACTGTATTTGACAAATCTGAAGTACCGTTTAAACTGCTTTTTGGCATGGAGACCAGATGAATATGCTTGATCTCATCTACAGGTGGATCACTGACTTCCTGACCGACAGGAAGCAGCATGTCAGGCTGGGGAAGAATGTCTCAGACTCCCTGTAAACCAACTGCTTTTTTGGCATCGAGACTGAAACCTCCATCACCACTGTGAACTCCATTTGGAAAAGAACTTCTCGTCATAAGAACCGTTTCTTCCCCTCTGTTGTTGGACCCATGAACAATAACCCCAAGACAGTTCCCAAAACCTGCTCAGAATCAATCACATGACCCTGTGTTGTGCTCTCTGGACCTCTAACCATTTGTCTATCAAGGTAATTAAGTTTGCAGATGACACACTGTTATCAGACTCATCACGGATGGCGATGAGTCGGTCTACAAAATGGAAGTTGTATGTCTGGTCTCCTGGTGAAGCCGCAGCAACCTCGTGCTGAAACACAAAGGGCCTGATTTATCAATTGTTTGCGCTAGTTAAAACCAGCGCAAGCAGCACAGCGTCGCAAAAACACTGTGTACCTGATTTACTTACAAGTAAATCCTGTTAAACCTGGAGCAAGACACACGGAATCCATTTAGCGCTTTTCCCCATTCTGAATATGCAATTTGGACGTTTATACCAGAAGAAGCAAAACGTTGGGAGAACAGACAAATAAGTAGGCGTTCCAGGCGCAGTGTGATTTACTAAGCATTAAAATGTTTGCGGCGGCTATTTTAGCACTTATTTTTAGCGCTTCAGAAAGGCATGTCTTAACTTTGCACCACCACATTCAACATAAGTTTATTACTGACAAATGAAAAATTGCCATTCACACACATTCTAACTTAATAGTAATTAACATTCTAATGGCCATAAACCTGTCAGTTTTGTAAATATTTACCTGTTTTCCCCCCAAATACGCATCATAACTGACTGCGCTCAACACGTCTCCACCTGCCGAAGACTCACTGAGCGCACAGTGAGTTATGATCCTCGTGGATCCTCATTAGTTTCCTCCGTAGTGGTTAATCTCCACGGGTTCAAATTATTAAAATGTTCATATACAATACCACAATGACAAAATGGATATATATATATATGACATTTAAATACTAAACTCAGAAATTTCTGTTTACATATTTTAAAGATTACATTTTATTTCTACTTCAACTTGACATTTAATGGACACCATGATAAAGTGCGATGCATTTCAACAACATTAGTAGAATATGGACATCAGCAAGCTTGTTTTGGACATGCCGAAGCTTTAATAAATCTGACTCTGTATTACGATGGAGCAGAGAGCGTCGCATTTACAAAACCCACATTAAGTTTCTTACTTACCAAAGAGAAATATAATTCACAACATTCTAGTCTAATATTAATTAACTCTGTAACAGCCATGGAATTGATACGAATGCCGTTTCCCCCATTTATTTGATCAAAGACGCGTTATGAAACCATACACACTATTCCTCTATAGCTGTTGTTTTACTTCCATAAAATATAATAAAACAATACGTAATATATATATATATATATATATATATATATATATATATATATATATGCCTGTACTTCTGTAAATAAAGATCAGCTGCATACATATTTCACTTCTTTCATCAGATTTTAGCAGGCAATAAGTATTTGTTTCACTTTGCATCTCTGCTGCTTCCAGATGATGGCAGATGTGTAAAAAAAAGCTAAATGTGGTTTTAGACCACAAAGTTAAGCTGTAGACTAAAACTAAAACACCAAGTCTCTTTCATTATCAATACAACACTGATAAAAAGGCCTTCAGAATGACTTAAGTTGTACAAAGCTTCTTTTTATCAAATTAGATCTGTGCTCAGGAAGCTTGCGTGTGGTGGGGAAATTGGGACATGGAGTCTTTTGTGTTGTGGCTGAATCTGTACATGAAACTCTTTAGTAGAAAAAGTGGCACACAGCTGCAGACGCTTACCTGTGACATTCCCTCCATGTCGAGCTGAATGAGGTCAGTTTGGTTGTACTGCAGGATGGCCAGACCCACACGGAAGATAATCTCTAGGCCCTGGGAACAGTTTGTACGTTTCAATGTATGTCAACATTGAAATTTAGTGTGTTGTGGATGCACATGAAAAAATATTTTCTGATATATATACAAAGAATGCATCCTACCTCATACATGAATATATCAAAGATGCGTGTGGCAACAGGTAGCGGAAGAAAGGTGAGAAATAGGGTGAGGAACCAGGAGGAGGCATACATGGACGTGTGGAAACTCTGCGAGCGGAAATGGATGTTCAGTTCTGGAAGTTGCTCCTGCAGTGAGAGACAGAATCAAATAATAAACACCGCCAATTGTCTTAGAAGGAAGTGACTTTTGGAGATCAAAATAAATATTTTGCTGCCCCACTGTGGTCAATTAATACAGTGCAACTGTTATTATATTAAAGAGTCTCTTGATTTTTTTATACCTGTAGCAGATATTCAAACTGGTAGATGCACAGGCCAAGCTCTGCCATGCTGGGTTTGAACAGTTCCCTCAGACGGTACTCCTGCATCAGTCGCACAAAAACACAAAATGCCTCTTCTTCTGGCATCTGGTAGGAGGATGGAGTGAGTGGGTTATCTTAATGGTTGCAAGTTCGATCTGGCTGATGTTGAACGATAATAATGAGAATATGCCACATTTTTCACACTTTACACAGCTTCATACCCTTGTACTTTTTTCAAAATGTTTCACATTATGACTACAAATGTGAAGCAAAGTTATTAAAATTCTTATGATAGATTAACACAAAGAGGAAGGTAAAATATACATATGTGATTTAAGATTTTTTTGAACTATAAAATTTTGAATTTATATCTGGATTTATATGACTCAGTAATCTGTAGAATCCTGAGACATACAACACCATCATCCGCCAACGCAACCACTCTGCAGCAGACCCTTGGGCATGACGGAGACATGCCTGATTTTACAAATGTCAATCAAAAGCTATGGACAGCACAAGCCTGTGATTGGTTAGCATGCTAATCCCTTTAAATTCTTTAACAGCTCCACCATTTACTAAAAATTGAGTGCTAAAGATACGTAGCAGCAATCATGAAGCAGACGGAAGAACAACAATTTAGGAGTGTTCAGCGCCTGTTACAATAGCTGAAAAATACCTTTTTATCATATCTGTGCACGGAAAGCTCTTAAGTATTGAAAGAGGGAGAAGTTGTTGAAGTGAAGAGCTTTGGTTTACAAAAGTGAATATGCACTTGTGGACAAGACCCCTGTTGTCCTGGTGGAGAATTGCTTTGCAAAACTCCCTAGGCAACAGAGAAGTTTCAAAGGAAAACTTCTCCGTCTATACTGGTGGGTGTTGATGCAAACTTGACGCAGAAGTATAAACTACACACACTCCCTTAGCTTAACAACTTTCTCAACGATTTGCTGTTTGTTCACTAATGTTCTCTTAAAAGTCTCTGAGGCCTTCACAGAGCAACTGTAAAAGAGGATAAATTCATCTCCCTGCCACTTTCCAGATTTAACTTAAACACAGCTTCGAGAACCAGTTATTAGGCCCGAGCAGCTAAGCACTGCGAAGGCCTGTTGTATCTGTACTGTTTCTTATTTTTCTTCTCCCAAATGAATTGGCTTTTTGGAGACCTAAACATATTCAAAAATTCACCATATTTGGCGGGGGCATCAGGTGAGCGTGAAATTTACGTATTCTAAGGGAATTTTAAAGGGCCGTTGCCAAATAACTCAACAGTGCCCCCTAAACTTTATCTTATCCACATGGTTTAACATAGAAATATGAAACTTGGTACATTGTTAGAACTCTTCCAGACGAACAAAAAACTCTCATAATGTCATAGTCACAGACGCACAGGAAATCGGCCATTTTAAATCAAACGCCCAAATTTACCATTTCACACATGTTGAACTTTGACGAACTCCTCCCTGGAATTTTGAGCAATCGTCTCAAATGAGTGAAGCTTTCTGTGGTGGATAATCATCAGGTCCCTGAAGATCCTATATGGTCAAATCTTGACATCACTTAAGCCCTGCCCCCTCAGAACAGGAAGTGTAATGCTTTGCCGTGAAAGTTCCAGAACCTACACAGTCCCTCATAAAGTCAGCCATTTTGGTTTAAAGCTGCTATTCTAACTTTTAAAAAACTTTCTCAAACAGATTTTATAATGATGCTCGCTGCAAGTGAGTGTTGAGATGGCGTTCAGGCAGTGATGCGTGAATGTGGCGGTAGCAACACAGGCCAGAGCGGCGCTAAGCTGCGAAGGCCGCTAGATGCTGCTTGCAGCTTTAATTCTCTTTCTTACTATTCAAACTTAAGAACTACTTAGTGCTAGTCTATCAGAAAAAGGCAAGATACTGTAACCTCAAGCAAAAATCCAACTGAAACCCTGAATTACAGTATTGTTTAAACACAATTTACTGAATCTTTTTTAAGTCAAGTCAAACTAATTTATAAAGCACTTTAACAAACAGCATGAGCGCTAAACAACTGGTGTACAGAAAAATTGAAACAGAAAAATAATACAACAGTCTATAAATCTTAATTTAAAAATATTAAAATAAGTTAAAATAAATTGCCCAGTATGGATTACATTGTAGAAATATAGTTTTCGATCAGTACCTGCATTAGAAGCAATCCTACGATGAATGCACTGCCTTGGCAATAGCCCACCTCTCGATCTACAAGGGAGTAGGCCTGAGAATCAAACATATGAGCTTTGGGTTACATTAACAATGTTATGTGTTAGTAGAAAAAAAACCCTTCAAGATCCTAACAGAACAGTCAAAGTCAGGGGAATGGGATTAGCAAGTGTCCAGATATCCATCTTCATTTCCTGAGCAGCTCAGCCGTAGGAGGCAACATATAATTAGCAGAGAGTCAACAAGCTGGTTCCCATGGCAATTAACAGCACATTTCCATGTCTTCTGTGTTTCTTTTATTTTAGAACAAAACACATTTAGGATAGAAAGTAATGATAGCCAATCACATCATATTTCCCGTGCACCAGCTTTTTATTATTACATTAAGCACTTGATCACATAGAAACATAGTGATAGGTTTGAAACAGAAGCCCAGATGATACTTATTCAGGCTGCAGTTCTATGCAGCAAAAGCTGAACACACCCATGTCATGTTATATCAGGTCATGTATTTAACATGTTTCTTAAACCCCATAACACAAAAATCTTATTTTTTAGATGTCTTTACCATGAAAACATACCTTTAGTAGCAGATTCACACTGATCTCATTTACAAATCACTTTTTCTAACTGGTCCCATTGCAGACATTGCAGACAGTCATCAAAATCCACCTATAACTTTTTGAGTTATGTTGCTAAAAGACAGACATCAAACAAACCCTGGCAAAAACATAACGTCTTTGGTGGAACAAACCTACATTAAATTATACAAGGTTTTCATTTGTGCTGCAGTTAGATTTTTTTTTAAATAACTGAAGAAATCACTGTGTACAGTTTAGTTGACAGTGGGCAGAAAATATTCAGGCCCCTTCAAATTTTTCACTCTTTATTTCATTGTAGCCATTTGCTAAATTAAAGAAAATGCTCATTTTATTTATCATTAACGTGCACTCATCATCCCATGTTGTCATTCTGCAAATTTATTAAAAAAGAAAAACTGAAATATCACATGGTCATAAGTATTCAGACCCTTTGCAGTGACACTCATATTTAACTCACATGCTGTCTATTTTTCGGATCCTTCTTGAGATAGTTCTGGTTCTTCTCTGGAGTCCAGCTATGTTTAACTAAACTGATTGGATTGATTAAACTGATTGATTAGGAAAGGCTTACACCTGTCTATAAAATACCTTACTCAAAGTGCACGTCAGAGCAAATGAGAATAATGAGGTCAAAGGAACTGTCCAAGGAGCTCGGAGAAAGAATTGTGGCAAGGCACAGATCTGGCAAAGGTTACAAAAGAATTGCTGAAGCACTCAGGGTTCCTAAGTGCACAATGGCCTCTATAATCCTCAAATGGAAGAAGAACTCTTCCTAGACCTGGCTCTCCAGCCAAACTGAACAATCATGGGAGAGGAACCTTGGTGAGAGGGGTAAAGAAGGGCCCAAAGATCACTGTGGCCCAGCTCCCAGATGCAGCAAGAAGATGGGAGAAAGCTCCACCAAGTCAACTATCACAGCAGCCCGACACCAGTCGGGGCTATATGGCAGAGTGCCCCGAAGGAAGCCTCTTCTCAGTACAAGTCATATAAAAGCCCACACCGAGTTTGCCAAAAAATAAATGACAGACTCCCAGACGAGGAGAAATAAAGATTCTCCGGTCTGATGAGACCAAGATTGAACTTTTTGGCATTAATTCTAACCGGTATGTGTGGAGAAAATCAGCCACTGCTCATCACCTGCCCAATACAGTTCCTACAGTGAAAAATGGTTGTCGGATCATCATACTGTGAGGGTGTTTATCAGATCAGCTGCAGGGACAGGACAATCGGATGTAACTGAAGGAAAGATGAATGCATAAGAAAATCTTTTCCTCAGGCCTCAGGAGCTCAGACTGGGCCGAAGGTCATTTTGCCCGTGCCGGTAAATTTGGTATGTAAAAAACATCGAAAGATGTGCTTTAGTTTAGCGGTGCTCCTGCCCCTTTAAGAAATTAGCTTTGCCGTGAGTCACGTGACTTCGCACAGTCATGTAACAGAGGGGGAAATGAGTTGCTAATGCAGCAGCTGTGTAGCTATATTTACCAAGTGTTTAGACTAATCTACCTACTATTTTTCAGAAAAATATGACTAGCGACAAATATAGTGACTTTTCATGGTGTTATTGGATACTCAGATTCTAACGTGGAGCACGTATTTGTTACTGCAGCAACGGTGCTGCAGCTGAACCAGAGCGTTTCTAGCCCAAACAGCTCCGAACAGGTCCTGCTCAGGCGGAGCAGATATTAACCCCACTGAGTTGTTCTGCTGTTCCTACCTGTGCTCTAATGTAAAATATTTTCTGTCTAAAATAAACAACTGCATACTAAAATCACTTATTTCACTGGTGGGTGGGTGATGCGGTCGGTGTTATCGTCCAGTTATCGTTATCGAGGTGAAATGCTCAATATACCATGATAATGATTTTAGCTCATATTGTTTTTTATAAATTTGCAAAAACTTCTACATTTCTGTTTTTTTTCTGTCAAGGTTGGGTGCTGATTGTACATTAATGAGAAATAAAATGAACTTTTTAATTTTGGCAAATGGCTAAATTAAAATTAAGAGTGAAAATTTTAAAGGGTTCTGAATACTTTCCCTATCCACTGCATGTGTTTGAGTTTGTGCTTGTCAAACTGAGACAAGTGTTTTAAGTTACAACCACAAAAAAGCCTCATTTATCGAGGGCTAGTCACAGACCATGATACTGTTCTTAATGTGATACTAAATTATGTTTATAAAAAGAAATAAAGTAAATATTAGTGGGTTTGCTGGTTTTAAGAGTAAAGATTAAAGAGAACTTGGAAAATATTTTTGATGAGGCTGAATAAAAGCCTCCACCAAGGAGGCATAGATGTCTCATCTTTTTCTCTCAATGTGAGCTCAAGCCCTAATAAAAAGCTGCAGTACTCACCTTCATAACATTGAAGAGGACTTCCTGCCCCAGGCTGTCCTGGCCTTTGAAGAACTCATGCTCAGGGTAGGTGCGGGCTATGTCCCTACGGATAAGCTTCTCACAGGGAGACGACATCTTCAGCAGCTCAGAGTACTGGTTCTTCACCGGCATGTCAGTGGCGTTGCCTAGCAGCTGCCATACAATGGCACGGAAATGATGGGGGATGCCTTTCCTTATCAACTCCTGTAAAACAAATACATAAGACTGGATAATCCCCTCATTTGATACCCAGAAATGAATTCTCAAAGATTTAAAGCAATCATTGAGAAGCTTAGATTATATTTATAACTCTCTTCAATATTTATTTTTTTGCTTGACATGTCTGATTTCTGTTTTCCTGACTATATTTTCCCTATTGCATCCCAATCTTCTTGAGAGGCAGCCCTCAGGTTAATGAGGTTCTGGAGTGCAGAGTTATGAGCCTCTGCACAGTGACTCAGCTGATCCCTGGGATTCAGGTCTGGGGTAAGAGCAGGCCACTCCATTCGAGGGACCTTAGTCTCCAGCAGCCGTTCCCTAATGATGCAACCTCAATGAGCTGGAGCATTGTCATCCGTGAAGATATAATTAGGCCTGTGTTGTTCATACTGTATCTAGGTAATATGGGCAACGAACAATGAGATGTATTCATAGCGATGGAAATCAGACAACAGGTTAATCCTCCATACACAGTTTAAAACAAAGGACTTAAGTACCTCTATCTGCTCATCTCTCAAAGAAATCCCCAATTCTAAATCGTCTAAAGTTGATTCCAAAGCCATTTTAAACGAGTGCCGCTACTGAGCAGTCTTTGTTGTTTTGCTCAGTTGTAGCTTCACCATTGACAAAAATAAATAAACAAAATAAAAGCTCTGCCTTAATAGTGCTAAGCCCACTATTTACATTTATTCTAGATGTCTTAGCTGGGAGAGTTCTGTACTGATTAGACAACCCTCCCTGCACCACTGTAACACCAACCCTACCAAAGGCAGATTTGGTGACAACAGTGGCTGATACATCGTGTTCACCATTACATCTTCCGGCCACTGTTATATCTTCAGGCCATAATTTCTACTCAACCTGATTCAACTTTCAGCAGAGAACAGCACAGAGGCTCGCTGGTCCCACGACCAACCTAAATGCACCCTGATGTGAAAGATGATGACGCTTGTACCTGGTGGTGTGGTCAGGTACCCTTGCAGGTTGTCTAGCACACACCACACGCTGATATACTTGGTTTTGAATGGTCTGACATGACACTTGGGTGCCTCTCACCTCCTTTAAGTGCACCAGGTGGCATTCATCATTCGGTTCCACAGGGTACTATGCACAATGAAGCTGTCATCAGTTTGGGATGTGGCTAAAGGACGTCCAGTACTATATCTCTATGTGACTCTTCCAGTCTCTTTGTATCTCTGTTGCAACCAGATGATAACACAGTAGGCTTTTTCAAAAGAGGCCACAACCGGCATCAAAGAGCCCTTTGGTGTTTTATAAGTGCTCAGCCTGTAGTGACAATGTGGTGCGATCAGGTCTTCTTCACAAAAGCTTATGTGATGTCGGGATAAAGTAGAAAGTGGGGGGAACCTCATGTCTTTTCACAAGCTGCTACAAAAGGTGGCTGTCCTTCACAGTCCCTTTGAACTGTCTGGCAATCTGGTCTTCAGGTCTAAAGGCCTGAAGTTCCTGGACCTCTACATCACTCCAGTTTGCCAATTGAGCTGATTCAGTTTTTAAATGCTAAATGAGCCAGTTAACATACCATACATCATCATGACGTCACCCTCTTTTGTAACAAGGCGTGAACTTCATTCAAAAATCCAGTGTTGTGGCAATATTGTAGTAATATTACTATCAAACATGGTGGCATGAATGCAGCAATATTCATGCCTCGCCATGGAGCACAGAAGGCTTTTTTACACACACACCATGCCAGCAGTAATACCCTAGTATGCCCCCACAGTACGTCTCTTCAAAACACCTTTTGTGACACTCCAAGCATAGTCTGGGAATGTCCTGATTGAAGCCTTGCAATGGCAAGATAGTCTTGATCAGTTGTTAGTTGTCGTCTTGGTTTTATGATGTAAACATTTGAAGAGCATGATGAGGAAGGCTGCTTTAATACCAATTCTGATTGAAGCAAGAAAGCTGATGATCCTTAATCATAACCCTGTTGGAAATGTGTCGTTCAACTCATTCTAAGAGAAAAGCCAGTGGTGCAAAAAATACTGAAACAACAGAACAGATGGACACGTTTGTTCAAAGGTTTAGAGAAGGTGATATTAGATTCACGTTTAACGGCTTTTTAGGTTAATCCTGAACTGTCATCCAAATACCCGTATATGCCTAACTTTCTGTGAGTAGTGTTTGTAACTACTATAAAAAAAATGTCTAGTTGAATTATACACTTAGTGTCAACAAAGGCTACATGTTTAATGTTTCCGTCAGTTATATTTGCTTCCATGCCTGCTCATTTGTCAATCAGTAATCAACTTATTCTGCCCACTTATGTCTGCTTATTGCTCTGCTGCCTCTCAGAACATGTACTGGGATTTTTTTTCTTTCTTTCTTGCCAGGTCTTAATCTCCCGGTTATGGCTTTGCTTTTGCCCTCTTGATTTCCTTTAGTCTGCCTTTCCCTGTTGGACACTACAGTTATCTCTGGCTTACCTTAAAAATTGGTCTGGATTTGTGATCAGATTTGGATTATGGTGGTTCTGACTTCTGCTTTTCAGTGTGACATCGGCAAGATTTTTTTTAATCTAAAGAGTGTGCAGGAAGGAGTTGAAGAGAAAGTGATGCAGAGAAACCAACTGCTGCAAAGAAAACAACCTGGAACTTTTCGATGAGGACACTAAAGTTCACGGGTCCAGGAGCAGAGCAGCTGATCCATCATCTAAGATAGCGGTGCCCAAGTCCAGTCCTCGAGAGCTACCATCATTAAACTCGTGGATGCCTCCCTCCTCCAACATACCTGAATCAAAAGGCTGAATTCCCTCACCAGTCATCCAGCTCTGCAGAGGCATGGTAACAAGACAGTCATTTGATTCAGGTGTGTTGGAGCAGGGAGGCATCCAAGAGTTGCAGGATGGTAGCTCTTGAGGAATAGACTTTGGCACCCATGATCTAAGAGGTTTGTGCCAGTCTGAATTTGTTTAACTAACCAGTCATATATTCATTCAGCCAACCAGAATGTTTGTATGACCTGTCTGTGGCTCCCACCAGTTTCTGATTTTTTAAATACTTTTTTTAAATAGTTTATTTACTTTTTTTTCACTTTTTATTCCTGGGTGAATTATCGAGTCCCATGTAGGCTTAAAAAAAACGTGCATTTTTTATATCTCAAACCTATGTGTATCTCACCTTCAGAAGTTTGTCCTTCTTGCGTCTCCACTCCTCCCACTCATTCACAATGCGGCCCCATAAGATCCAGGTATCTTCCTCTAAGTGTGACAGGTTCGAGGAGGCAGAGGAGCTGGACACCAGTGAGGAGCCGCTGTTGCGTCGTGAGCCGCTCATAGATCGCATTGACTTGGAATCAGCCTCTAGCAACCTGCATGCAAACAGTTTATGAGCTTTAGGACTAAATTAGTCTATCTTACTCAAGAGGTTGTGCACATTAGTGACATATGCAATCTGTGTATTAGTAATTTTCTTAGTTTATCATTTTTCCACTGTGCTAGTTCTGTTAAGATTACTGTTCTCTGATTTTATTTACTTTCTACCAAGCATTTATACTCATGTTTTCCTTCTGTTCTGTTTTCCTGCTCTCCTTTGTGCTATATCTATTAGTACTTTTACTTTGAGTTTCTCTTGTGATTCTTTAGTACTTATTTATTTAATTAGGTTTAATTATTCTTAGTCACTACTCTGTGTTAGTTAATAGTGTTAATAGTTACCCATTCAGAATTATTTTTCTACCCAGTCTTCTCTTATGCTTCTAGATTACACCTTTGTTTTCCTTTAATGTTCTGTTTATTTTCTCCCTGATATTCAGCCTTCTCCCCAGCTGAAATTCTCATGTCTTCTCACTCTTTTACCTTTTCTGATTACCCTGATTGAACTAGTTCCTTTGTCGTTCCTCAATGACACTCAGTATTTAAGCAGCTGTTCTTACAAACCATGCTGGTTTCTCTATATGTTTCCCCAGTGCCATTTTGCATCATTTTCTATATGTTTTCCCTGTTTATTCTGTTAATTAAAATCTTTTTACTTCAATTACATCACACCAGGACACTGGGATATACGGCATCCATTTGTATTTGGATCCAATGAGTAATAATGTTGCTGAATAACCTCCACTGCAAATACAGTTGCAGTTTTGCACTGGAAAAACATGAAAGTAAAAGGTTTGACTGTTTTTGAAAAACAGCTAAAAATCTATCAGATTGTGTGGACCTTGATTTTCAAGTCTTACTGCTGAATTTACATCTGTACTTTAACTGATTCATCCTAATACATGAACAATCTTTGGTTTAAAGGTTGGATATGAAACATGAGCATGACAGCGACATCTAGTTTATCTAGGTTGTAGTGAAAACAATAAAAAAAACATTCCAGCTGTTGGGTTGCCGATGTTCGCTGCCTATACGCCCAGTGACCAACCTGAACTGTGTCCAGTGAGAAATGTATTTTAGAGGAGTTTAATTGACAGGTAATGTTAGCCAAGTTAGCTAGTGAGTTAGCTTACAGATCCAGGAGAAAAGTCGCCATTTCCGTGTGTGTTTTATGCTGTAGAAATATTTTATGGTGGGTCCATCTAGTGGAGGCTTCACCTAAAATTACTTAGTTTCTGTTCTTCTGAATTTTTAGGATCATTGTCCTGTTGGAAGGTGAACCTCTACCCTTGTATTAAGTCTTTAACAGCCTCAAATAGGTTTTTTATTCTTTCCAGGATATTCCCGTGGGTAGCTCCTGCTTTCTTCACCTAAATTTGTCATCATAATGGTGCCATCACCATTTTTCAGTATGGGGATGGTGCGTGCAGGGTTATGTTATATTAGTTTTACAACGATAGCAGTGTTTTGCACGCCAACCAAAAAGTTCAATATTGATCTTATTTCACATCCGAAGGGGATGAATACTTCTGCAAGGAAAAAGTATTCCCTTCCAGAGCATTGCAAAGTCCCACCCACTCCGTTGATTAGCACCATGGCTGGAAAAAGTTATAGAGGAAACACCGTAACCATTTTAAAAAGAGAACTGTAGTAAACTGGAAGTATATTTTTCAACTTGAAAAACAAAACAACCATTGTTTAAAATTGTTGACAAGCAGATCTCTTGCAATGATAATTACAGATTAACTTCCAGTCTGAATCAGATGGGAACTTCCTTTTAAGCATGTAAATGCTAGATTTAGTTTATCTGGTTAAGCAGCACAAAAGCATTGTTAACAAAGATCAGCTACCACTGTTACCTGTTCTGCTCCTCCAGTTTGGCCAGCAGCTCAAGTTCATCTGGACTCAGATTCTCAGAGTCTGCTGGAGAGGCTGCTGGTGCAGACAGCACTGCATCATGGGAGGAAGAGTCTGGGCTGAGCACTGGGCTGCCTGTTGATGGGGGATCTGCGTCCATACCAGGAGGAGAAGAAGGGCAATCGAGGTGAACTCCAGCGGAGCTCTCCCTTTCTGGGCTAATGCTGGGGATCGACATGGTGCTGAGAATGGAGTGCGAGGGATGACACAGTGTAGGTATGATAAGAGGGTCTCTGAGGCTCAGTGCTGGTCTCCGTCCTTGCTGAACTTGGTTGTCACCTGATTGGGCGACTGGTGGGCCTTGGAGCCAATCAGATCAGAAATATTTAAACCTGTCATGGATACAAACAGAAATAAAAAAAAACAGCTATTTAAATGAAAGCAAAACAGGGAAGTTAAAGATTTAAGGGAAATAATATTAGAGATTCTTTTTAATATAGATTAATACTTATTTATTAACAATTTATCATAATAGTCCGGAAATGAGACCAAGTGTTTATTGATTTATCATATTGAAAATACTTAGTGGCCATGCAATAGACAAAGATTATCAGTAGTAAAATGTTGCTGTATGAGGATGGAATACATTACCAGACATGCCGTAATAAGGCAACGTTAATATATGCCCCTCTACAGGTCACTCCTTTTCTTGTTTTTTTTCTCCCACACTTACATGTTTCATATTCTCAAAAACGTTATGACAAACTGGGGAAATTCAAAATGCAGTTTTCAAACGAGCTGACCCAAGTTAAAAAAAAGGAAAAAAAAGTATCTTCCAAAGATGTTGATGTGGTTATCCAACACAACTGGGACCTAATCTGTTCGGTTACAGTCGGCCAAACTGCATTTGTGTTTTATTGAAAAATGTGTGTTTTATTGGAAAACATGAACAAAAACGGTACAACAGAGAACAGATACTGATAACAAGGGTGATGGAAATACATTGAATATCAAATAAAGTACACAACACAACAAGGTAAAGCAAAGCATATAGGAGAGGCAAGGCAAGGACAGCAGCACAATAACCATCTGAGGACTCCATGGGAAAGAGACAATGATTACATTCATCCACTGCAGCAAGCCTGAACAAAACAATCATTAACGGTTCAATAAACCAGCTGTGTTAGTAGAAAGTGGCTGTTTTTAAAACAATCACAAACACCATCGTTTGGGTAGGACCGTATTCTACCAACATAAACTAAATCTGCTTACAGTCAATAAAGACTTCCTGTAAAAAAGCACACTGACGGAGTTTTCTCCATAAAGTTATGACATTTGAGTAGCATCGGGCATTCTGTCCCCATCCTGTCGACATATTGAGCTGTAGACGACAGTAAATTTCGGCCTGTGGTTCTGAACAGACTTAAGACTCTTCAGCCAGAGCAAAAATAAAAATGAAAATTCAAATGATGTTGCAGGCTGCATACAATGCTCATCCTCTTATGTTTATTTTCCCTTTTTTTTTTTTTATCTCATGTTTTTGCATTGAATTTATTTTCCTTGACTTATGTTTTGCATTTTCCCGCTGTTAGGCCATGTATACATGTAGTCAGATATTTTGTAAACCGAATATCCCCAGCACGTCGTTTAAAAACAAAAAAACAAACAAAAAACCCCATCGACACCTTACCACGTAAATGTGTTAAGCACATTCATAGACTCGCCTAACCTGTAGGGGGCAGTAGTTGTCCAAATCCTTTCCACTCAGAATAACTATCTACTTTCGTACTTCTAGACAGAGCAGTTACTGAGCTTGTAAAAACAAGCAAGCAACAGTCGATAAAGCCAACACTGCTCTGAGGGCATCCATGCTGTTTCTGAGCATAAACACAGGTCGCACATGTGATGTCGAAGCATTTTTGTTGAGGGGATGGATTAAGGGTTTTGAAACCTAGAGCCCCGGTTATTTATGTCCAAGCTCAAAACAAAGAATTCGCAAATCTTCACTGGTCAGCGTTTTAGGAATAGTTTTTGATGCTGAAAATCTGCACTTTAGTATGGATAACAGGTGAAATCATAGAAAAAAGCATTTGCGTTTTTTGAGATACCCAGCTGTGTGTGGACAAGGCCTTAGTTTTTACTCCTCCCCTACTGCCACCTCTCTATTTTTCAGCCTGCCTGCTTTGTCTCCCCTCACAGATGCAACATTTTCCAATCAGTGGCGCCACCAGAAATTTTTCATAGGAGTGGCCAGATGGGGCCACTTAAACTTTTGGGGTGGCACACCAAAACCATAATTTCAGAATTGTATTCTACTGTTATAGTAAACCAGCCCGTAGAATACTATCATAAAGACTTAAGGAAACTCCTACTGATATATTTTGGTTTATTGTGTTATATTTAATGTTACTAATGATATAATGTGCATAGACTAATAACACACTACAGTTAACATTTATAGCTGTACAACAATTCAGTTTTTTTTTCCAATTATATTTGACATAAGTTCAGAGCTGGCATAAAGGAACTAAGTACTTCCTTAGGGCCCCCCAAACCCATCCGGGGCCCCCCGTAAATGCTGAAATTGAACAGACTACAGATGTTACAATTTATAAAAATGTGAATATTACTCCATTTGATTTAGTTTTGTTTCAGTGTAGATTATTAAAAAAAAAAATTCAATTGTTTAAATGTTTGTGTATTAACTAGGATAGTTTCTTTGTAACTAATTTTATATTTTTTTTAATGAATATTCTACTTGTATTTTAAAAATGGAGCAAAAATATTTAAATTAAAGACATTTAAACCAATAAAAATGCATATACTCTACCAATTAAATTAGAACAACTTTTTAATTACATTTAAATATTTGAATTAAATTAAAACAAAATTTAAAATAACATTTTAATATTTGTTGTTTGATTGTTGTGTAACCATTGTTACAATCGATGCTTTAGTTTAACCTTTCTATTTTGTCTAACCTTCAGATTGTCCAGATAATATTAATAAATACCTCTGATTGATTTTTAGGATCACCCAAATAGACTCCACCTACTTTTCCAGATTAGACCAAATCTTTATAGAAATGCTGTTATTGTGGGTAGTGGTCTTAACAGAAAGGCGGCGCCCTCGAGTCAAAATCTGCTTAAGGCCCAATAAGACTTTGGGCCAGCTCTGCATAAGGTGTACATTTATTGTAAAACAAAACAGTTACTGGGGAAAAGCAGATACCAACAACTTTAATGAACTCTCTATTCACTAATTTATCGTAATCAGAATTGAAGGAGGCTGAGAGATGCAAAATCAATTATTCTGATGGAATAATATTAATAATAAGCACCTCTCATAATTATCGATTATAGCTGTAATAATGGCCTATAGTTATCTCTATTCAGACTAATAAAACTCAACTACTAAAAAATATGAATCACAAAGCTTTAAGTGATTATGTCGTTATTGTATTTCAGTGATGCACTGTTTGTGTGAAAACATGTCATAAACACATCAAAAAACTGATGTAACAATATACTGTAACCATCTGGCACTTAAAAAGCACATGTCATGACATTTCTCAATCTTCTTTTACTAAAGAATATTTTCGACTTAACTACTTACCCGTAGCCTTTTTTGTCTGGTTTCTTATCTCTTAACTTTTGCGCTGAGCTGTTACTGTGTGAGCTTCGCAACAACATCTGGGGGGAAGCAGGGAGGGAGGTGCGCTGCTGACGGAGAAGAGAGCTGGCTACGATTGAGGGTCTGGAGCAGCTTACCTGCCCAGCTGTGCATTAGGGATGAAATTCATAGGTACACGCTGAGCTGTTGCCGTCTAGGCACGCAAAAGCGGCAGAGAGGGAGGAGCAGGGGAGAGAGCTGGCTACTGCGAATCGAATATCTAGCGCAGCTTACCTGCCTGGCTGTGTATTAGGAATGAAATTCACAACTGATGCTAGTCAAATTTATCAAGGTCGGTGGGGTGGCCACAAGTCGGTCTGGGGTGGCCACGGCCACCCTAGGTCACCCCCTGATGGCGCCATTGTTTCCAATCAAGCCACCTGTTTCTCGTTCCAGTAATCAACCTCCCAGTTTATATTCTGCTCTCTTTCTCTCCTTCTGTGCTGAGGGACTGTGATACACCTATCAGTTGGTTGCCAACTGCCGTAAAACGTCACAAGGAAGAAGAAGTCCTTCTGTGCTGGTCCCTTCTGTTTGCTCCATAGTTCCTGGTCTTACCACAACTCCCCATGTACCCTCCCATATTTATTGTAAGTTTTATTATTTTATTCTCAAAAACCTTTATTTCACGTTCCATCTACTGTTGTGCCGTCATTTTGGTCAAACCATGACAGAGAGCCTATTTACTCAAAAGGGAATACATGCTTAGACTGATGCTTTCAGTCATTGAGCTTGCTGAATTAATTGTACCATTATAGTAAATGATGCTAAACACAGCTCTAATGTCAAGTATGTAATATTTTTTTTGAAAAATTGTAAAAACCTGTTTACCTGCGGAGCTGTGTAACAGCGACTGCTCACTGTCTCTCATACAGGATGTTGCAGCTGGCAATAACTTAAATAATGAATGACCATAAAGTCTGCTTAAGGCTACCTTACAGTAAGAATAAATTAATGATTTATCAAACTAACACAACAGTAAATCTGAGTTATGTTCTTTTGAATATTTGCACAAGCAAGCCGTTATTGACTTTGAATGATAATATGAATACAAATATCTGAATCTTTTAATAATTTCCCTTCTTTACAGGTAAACCTCGATGTAGAACGTCTGGTTCTATGATTAGCGATAAGAAAGTTGTCCCAGTCTCCCAATGGGTTTCTTCAGCCTGAGGCAGTGAAAATTTGAAGGCTGTCAAACAAAGACATAAAAACGTATTATTTATTAATCCTTTCACAACACTGTCAAAAACATTTCCCTCTACAAATCCAGGCTATATGTTGTACATTGTGAAAATTTCACTATGGCAGAAATTGCATCCACAAAGACCAAGGAAATCCTAGGATCACATACAAATCTGACTAAGTCCCAGTGTGATAAGGTTTTCCGTTCAGGCAACCCTTTCCTTTTTATTTTTATTTTAACCCTGTACCTGCTAACCTTGCTGTAGTTCAGATTCATGATCTCATGTGGGACTAGTCACATTGTCCCAGTATTCAGCTGCTGTACTGTCCTTGTGACTGTTGCAGCTCCAGGTTGCTCAAAGCACACCATTGTATGGGAGGTAGGAGTTTACTACAGCTCAGCTATCTCTGCTTTCCTCTCACATTTAACGAATTGTGTGATCGACTAAACACTACTGAAGGCAAACATTCATAAATTAGATTCACAGTTGAGCGTTTTTTCCCCTCACCGGGGAACCCTCCCCTCCCCAGATGTGTATCTCTCTATGTTTCATAAACGGGAACGCTGCTCGGTGGCTGCATGCCCAACAGTGACGTGGATCTGTTTGTTGTTGTTTGTAATGATCTTGGACAGGTTGTACTGTATCTGTAAATTCCTTGTATGCGTCATACTTGTATGTGTCATACTTGGCCATTAAAGCTGATTCTGATTCCATGATGACTTTCAGTCAAACAAGGTTCTCAGGGCCTTTGGAAGAGGAATAGGTCCACAGCATCACAGAACCTCCACTGCACCTTACAGAGGGCTTGACATGCTTTCCACATGTTCTTCAATTGCTTTTTCAGAATTTTTCTTTTCTTGTGTCTATAATCTGAGTCTTAGGTCGTTTTCACAACAGATAGTCCAGAAGACCCGGTTCAAACTGCAAAAGAGTTCACTTCAACCCAGCCGGTTCTAGCTTTTTAGGTTAAAGCCATCAGAGTTCAATTAAAGTTCATGCACAGCGACATTATTAGGCATAGTAAGAATTTAAATCTTAAAAATCGGGACATAAGGGGCAACGCATGGAATACTGGTTAAAGTAGGCGTCCCATATGCAGAGGCTTCAGTCCTCAATGCGGCTGTCCCTGCCTCGATTCCCATCCCAGGCGACCTTTGCCACATGTCTTTCCTCACCTCTCTCCCCCTTCAAAAAACAAACAAAAAACCTCTGTCTACTGTCAATAAAGGCCACTCTGACCCAAAAAACCTTTAAAAAAAATTGGGATGTAAGAAAATATTGATACCCCAATATATCGTGGTATTTTATGTTCCAATATTGTATCAATATTCAAAAGAAAATTATCGCCTTTAATTTTTTAAGAATTTGAAATGAATCATTAATGATGACAGTAATTTTTGTTATAAAATAAAAAGTATGACTGGTAGTTTGTGGTTGTTAAAACTGGATGCGTTATGGATGAAACAGGTTGGAGTGTTTAGAGTGCTGTGACAGATTTTCTACAGTTACATTCAGTTTTAAAAAACACTATACATAGTATTACTTTTGATATATTGCAATATATTGTACCGTCCCCTTTGTATCGTGATACATATCAAATAGCCAGATTCTTGCCGATATTAACTAAACATGCCGATAGGCATTAAGCCCCATTTAAAAATCTCTTAACTTAAAATTTAAAATGATTTAAAATTAGCTTTAAAAATATACTGTTTACCTTCTGACTAAATGAATTCAAAGGTTGGGTACTGTAATAGAAGATGAATAATATATAATAATATATTATCATAATATAATTTCTTTAACTTTGCACACATTTACCAGGACAATCCAAGTATCGGTCGTCCTTCCCATCTTTGACTAAAAAGCAACAAAAATATGATGTGTGATTGTTCTTTTTATCGGTTTTTAAACTGGATACAAAAAGACAGAAAAACGTCTTTTTTTTCATATTTATAATTTTAGTCTCGGATCAAAAATACAAGACAGAGAGTCCTGTAGGGGATACTCCAGGAGTATGTGGTACCAGGCACCTTGATATGGGCTGTCAGGTTCCTGTTCAACCGGTGTCATAGCTTGGCTCGCATTGCCAGCAGTAAGTCAGGCTCATCTCTGGAGAGTGCTGGACTCTGCCAAGGTTGTCCTTTATCACTGATTCTCTTCATAACTTTTATGGCCAAGATTTTCAGGCGGAGCCAAGGAGATAAGATGATCTATTTCAGTGGCCTCAGTATTGGGTCTCTGCCTTTTGCAGATGATGTGGTCCTGCTGGCTTCAGTAGAATGTGATCTACATGTAGCTGGAGCTGTTCGCAGCGGAGTTTAAAGCGGATGGTATGAGCGTATCTCCAAATCCGACACCATGGTCTTGAGCCAGAACAGGGTAGCGTGCCTCCTCCGGATCAGGGATGAAGTCCTTCCCCAGTTCAAGTATCTGGAGGTCTTGTACCGTCATAGGGTCTTGTTCATGAATGAGGGAAAAATGGAGCGGGAGATCAATAGGCAGATTGGTAGGCCGTCAGCCATTATTCAGGTGTTGTACTGGTCTGTCGTGTTAAGGAGAGAGCTGAAATGAAAGGCGAAGCTCTCGATTTACTGGTCAATCTATGTTCCTACCCTCATCTATGGTCACAAACTTTGGTTAGTGACTGAAAGAAAGAGATCATGGATACAAATGGCTGAAATGAGTTTCCCCCGAAGGCTGTCTAGGCTCTCCCTAACCCACTTACGCGTCCATTGGAAAGCAGGGGTTAGAGAGATAGGGTGAGAAGCTCGGTCATCCAGGAGGGGCTCAGAGTAGAGCTGCTGCTCCTAAAAACTGGTATGAATGCCTCCTGGATGCCTCCCTGTTGAGCTGTTCTGGGCACGTCCCACTAGGAGGAGACCCATGACACGCTGGAGGGACTATGTTTCTTGCCTGGCCTGGCCTTACGCTGTGTCCACACCAAAAGCGTCAACACGCGCCACATGCCCCCAGCTGGTTGCTAGAACATTCGTAATTCGCACCTTGAAGCGTGTACAAAGCGAACTGGACGCGCTTCAAATATTGTATTTTCACTCGCGAACTGGCCTTCATCGGAGCTGGGACCAGAGTGCAGCTGGCGGTGGATTATGGACTGAGCTGACGGAGGACAGCGTGTTCGGCCCGGGCTTCAGCGGAGCTGGGGCTACAGTGCAGCTGGCGGAGGAGGACCGAGCTGGCGGAGTACTGCGTGTTCGGCCCAGGCTTCAGCGGAGCTAGCTTGGGGCTACAGTGCAGCTGGCAGTGGATTATGGACCGAGCTGACGGAGGACAGAGTGGATTACGCGTTCGGCCTGGCCTCCGGTAGACCGGGGACCGCTTTACTGGGGGTTTGGTGAGCCACAGATAGTGGCAGAGGGATCCATAAACAGCAGCGAGCTTCTCATAAACACCGGCTCCTCGCAGCTTGGAAAACATGACCTGCTCGCCCAGTTTATGCCGTGAAGGTCCAAGCTTCGCCTGCCGAAACACCAACTACATTTCTGAGCAGCTGTCCATCTGTCTGCGGTTCTGTCTCTGTATAGCAAACTGCTTGTGTCATGTAGCTCGGGGTGATTAGCCACAATGTCGATCAGTATTTCCTCCATGTCCTGCTGAGACTGTGACTCCATGACAGTCACAGAATCACTGAAACTCTGTCCCCTGATTGGTTGACGCGCCGCGATTTGACGCTGGAGTTCAGATTTTTCCAACTCGAGCAGAATTTTTTAACGCGCCGCAAACGCCTCACTCATCGCGCTCCTCCATTGACATAACATGTTATCCTGACTCACCGCTCGCTTAATTGGTAATGCTTAATTTGCCAAGTGGGTAGGTAGAGGGAAGTCTGGGTGTCTTTAATTAAGCTGCCGCCCTTGTGATCCGACCCCGGACAGGCGGAAGATAATGGATGGATGGATGGGCCGCATGACTGAATTGGATTTCATACTTAATTGTTCAGAAGTACTGTACGTAAACAGGTGTTAACACCATTTTCTGCGATCATCAAATTGTGACTCTGAGTGGTGTTGTTTGGCTAATTCCTGCACAGGCCTTCAATTGTGATAGCTGATGCTCCTATCATATTATCCTATAGTGACTGTGTTCGCACAGATAAGCTATAAAATTCACAGTTTTTTAGTGTAAGGTGACTGGACATTAGCTCACAGGTCAACAATCTTAATAGCTCCCAGATCATATCTTATGTCACTCTTCCACAGCCTTTGCAAAACATTTTACATTCACCTCATATCAAAATTTATTAACGGCATTAATGATTATTACAAAGTGACACTACAATTGTTTAGGAGCAATCTGGGAAATACTGCCAACTGGAGTCATATAATCTGATAGTTGCAGAAAATAGTCCATCCAAGCAATTAAATATAAAAATCAAATTTGGTCATCAAGCCCATTTTTCATATTTGTATTTTTGATCCATGACTAATATTTTTAAAATATTTATTTAAAAAACAAGACATTTTCATTTTTAGTATCATATTTAGTCTTTTACATTTATTTTAAAAAGAACAAGCATCATTATTCCTTAATGCATAAAACCTACAGTATTCTGCCGAGTTCTGAAATCAAGACTAAAAACAAACAAATAATAGAACCTTTAATAAGGATAAAGAGAAAAAAACAGGGTGGGAATACTTTCTTTTCAGGTCGAGATGTAAAGATTTCAACAAATGCTTCATATGTAATACAATGATGCATCAGAATGTGTGCTGACAGCATTCCTTTAATATTCAGACATCTGTGCATCAGTTACCTGAGGACATAATCCATCATTTTTTGGCAAGAACAAGCTACCCTCTAAATATCCTTCAACAGCATAGGCTACACAACTCTGTAAGATTTCTGTAACTTCACATGATCAAATGTTCACGTTTTGTAGCCAAATTCTTTTTCTGGGCTTTGTCTGAGGCAATGTTCTTGTGATTAGGCAATACAAGGAGAAAAAAAACATTTTATATTGCTGAAGTTACTATAATTATCAAGAAAATTATTGTGAGCTCAAACCTGGTTCTCCATCTCTGAAATTGGAAATGAATTCTACACTAAATGGTACTTCCTAGCCTCATTAAAGGAGTCTCTAAAACCTCCAAACAGAATGATCACTTTTAAAAAATTTACAAAGGAAGCAAGAAACATAGGTATTGTTTAATTTGCACCACAGGTGACTAGGTGTGTAACACTGCATTCAGCTAATACACAATACACAATATTGGAATTACAACTACAACAAAGGATGTTAACATTAATTTAAGAAGGGTAAAACCTGCTAACTTTTAGTTTTCACTATGTTGAGAAATTAAAGTTGCTTTCAATGCTCTGTAATCAGCGCAGAATATATCAGTAAGGTTTGACTTCTCTTTATATTCCAATTTTCAAACAGCATTCAACAGCCCTGCGGTTTCAGAGATTACAAACTGTATTTTAATAAAACTCTGCTCAAAACAGAATTATTCAGTTCAAGCAGGACTAGTTTTAGTATTTCAGATTTTTAACTACCACAGAGAGATGCTAAATTAAATGCTCTGACAGGTATTATCGAAGAATTCCATAAGGAAGAGGCTTCGTCGAGGCGTTTTTAAAATATTCTTAATGGCCAGGTCCTATACAAGAGCCCCTCTCTAGGCACGTCGGCCCTCCCATGTCTAACATGTAATTTCCTGTCTGCCTATGTGAGCTGCTAGAGCCTTCTCTGTCAGAATGTTGTGTCTTCTTTGCAGACTTAAAACACGAGGAGGCTTACGGTTAGATTATAGTAGGTGAAAAGTCTACAAGTCTCCTTCAACGTCAGTCGCTTCGTTGACCCCCAAGAATTATGTTATATTCCTCGGATGCCTTCACTAATAATTACTAATCACTTAATAGAAATTATATTTGCAACGCCAGAAAGGCGCACATTGTGAACCGGCCTTTACAGTAAACAAACAAACAAAACCAGCAGCTTGCACCCAAGTGCTATATATGAAAAAAAAAAAATCGCATAGACCGTTTTATTCATTGCAGGTGAAACAAATATGAGAAAGAAGAGTCTGAAAGCAGTGTAAAATAAAACAGTTTTCAGAGTTTGAACAAGCATTTGTCTTTTGAACAATAATCTAAAGCTACAGTTTGGATGCCAACATCAGCGCTAAGTTAGCCAAATAAAGTCATGTTTATGACAACAGGTTATAAGGTTGTTAAAATAATAAGTTTTCCAACACAATCGGTAGTCAAACATGACGTCTTTAAAGATTCTCATTTGCGTCAAATATAACTGAACTGTTGCAATAACCCCAAGTTGA
This sequence comes from Apricaphanius iberus, assembly GCA_028564705.1. Lineage (NCBI taxonomy): Eukaryota > Metazoa > Chordata > Actinopteri > Cyprinodontiformes > Aphaniidae > Apricaphanius > Apricaphanius iberus. The sequence goes on from JAPXFQ010001800.1 coordinate 358,801, forward strand.
TAAACAGCTTCGGATGGAGGTTCTGCAGACAGAGACACCCTCGCTCTCCCTTCTTCCTTGCAGATGCTCACCAGAACCATCCTGGGTGAAATCATGGCAAACAGACAGCAATTTTAAAAATTTTGTAAGGCTTTTTTATCTGCAAAAGTGAAGGAGTAAAAATGAGACTGAAGCTGACAATTTAAACACATACAAGTCAGATAAAGTAGCCATTTACCCGCCTGACTAGTTTGTCACTAGAGGACATATGATTACTAGAAGCATATAATTGAACATGTTACATTTGTAAATACCTTGGGTCTTATTTATAAAGCTGTCTTATGCATAAGTCACTTTCTACACTAACTTTGTGATTTACAAAAAATTAACAGGACGGAAAAATGCGTGGATCTTTAAGCACGCTAAGAGACTAGCTTACACACATTTTGGACACAGAAGACACCAGCAGTGCAGTCGGTGAGATGGAAAAATTGTGAATTCAAACCACATTTTCAGACTGGTGGATCCTCAGACACACACACAACCAAAAGTTAGCCCCAACCCCCATCACTGAACGGAGAATAGAAATGAGAATCTGAATTAAAATATATTGCTTTTAAAAATTATACAACAGCATGTTTATGTGTATGTCTTCAATTCATATCATAATTGCTCTTAATGGTACATAAATAGTATTTAGAAGGTCTTTAGAAGTAGATGTTATTACTGATTAGAAACATAATTAATGCACAAGAAGGTTTTGTGGCGCTGAAAATGCTGGTAAATATATTTTTTCTTAATATCCACATCGAGTTTAACAGTTTAGTATTATGGCCCTAGCTGGGTATTAGTAAGAGGGGATGGGCAGCCATAAGCTGGCATGTCACTCTCAGTGGATAATCGTTCCACCTATATTCACATAAATTTCAGAATGGAAAAACAACTGCTATTTACATTTTTATAATTAACATTCAATTAATGCATTTCTAATAATATTAAATATAACATTTATTTATTGATAAATGTTGATACAATGACTTTAGCTTTTTTGCATTTTTTTGTGTGCCTAACACTTGGATTACAACAAGCAGAATTTTGCTGGTTTATCAGTAGAGCTAAGAGTTCAGCAGAGTTTGCAGTTTGCTGCTTAACTGATATACTTATAGTTTAAAACTGTGGCTTCAAAACAGCGTTATCTTACTAAGAGGAACCAGAAACACACAACAGAATGGAGAGTGACAGTGCTACGCAATGTTGTGTACAGCCTTAGAAAACACTCGTCAGTCTTCATCTTACTCGTTGATCTTATTCAAAGCAATATAATGGACATTTTTAAACAGATTTTACATTTTGGTTTTCTCAAATTTTATCTACTTTGAGCATTATCATGACCACTTCCTGTTAGCCAAGAAATATAATAACTTTTTAATATTGTGTGACCTCATTTTACTTTCAATTTAAAAAAGCTTGGCCAAGCAGTAAAATGAGGCTATGGTGTAGGTAAAAACAGGAAGGAAGAAGACTTTAACCCAGGTTAAAGGAACAGCCTCAAAGGCATGACTGATGTACACTTTCTCTGTAACTTTTACTGCATCGCCTTTAACGCATCACCATAAACACTTATCAATAGAAAAGCGGTCTAATGAGGCAATATGTTCATAATTCTTTGTGATTTGGCCTGAACATTGCTGTTTTTTAATGAATCTAATTACAAAAAATATATATAATTATGTCAACCCTTGGAAGAGAATAAATAAGGAATCAAACAGTCTATGATAATAGTGAGAAAAAAAGCTGTTTACAAAAATTGCACAAAATATTGGGAATATGTTATTGCAATATCAGTTTATGCAGTATTTATGTAGCAAGTGACTGGAATGCAGTAATTGTGTTTCAAGCATCAGAGGTTCACATTTTGAACATTGTACAGGTCAGCCTTGTGGATTAGGCCTCGCTGCAGTAGATGTCCATACCTGTCACAGTGATCCGGATTACTAAAGCCTCGCTTCCACTCAGTGGAACCGTGCAGCTCGGTGTGGTCCGATCTGCCTTTTTGTCTATTTCCATTGTGAAAGCAGCCCATACAGCAAGCCCGTACCGTTCCATTAATGGACCCCTTCAGTTGTAGGTTCACAAGACAATGGTCCGGTACAGTTAGGGCGGAGTTATTGGTAGCACACAATGCAGTCCTTTGATTCATGGAATGAAAAACATCACTGCTTGTGACAAGCACAAGACATAAAGACTAGTGGTGTTTCATTCCACCTCATTGTGCACAGAATATACTTTTCTTTGCCGTATGGAGCCCACTCATAAACACTACAGTAAGGTTTATGTGAAGAAAGAACCAAAAACCAAGCATGATCTGCTGTCTTGACTTATTTGTTATGCTTTATTGCATCACGATTCTCGCTGTACTAGCATGACAGTGCTGTACAACGCAGCCCAGTAAAAATCCAGCTGGCAGTGGAAGCACTCTCCCTAAAACGTCAGACCGACCGGACTAAGCAGCACTGTTCCGTTCAGTGGAAACAAGGCTTAAGGTCACAGAGTTGAGGCACAGATGACAAAGAGAAGACAGAGGACATTGCGGATCTGTAACAACTGTTATTTCCACAACAAGATTTCTCAGTTGATAAGATTTTCTAATATCAAGCAGTCCTAACTTAAATGTAAGAATCCAAACAACTCAGTAAATATCTCTTTTGTGCAAATAGATCATAATCAATCATCTTCTTCTTCCTGATCTGCTTAGTGTGGCATCACATGATGAGAATGCCACACTGTCTTGACGAAATGTAGATGTAATCTCATTCCATACAGGGTGCCATTCAGCTCAATATTTACAACATTTTGACTGAACAGATTACGATGATATATATATATATAATTTCTAGTGAATAAGACAAAAGTTTAGCCAGGTGAATATTAAAATGTTATTAAAGAAGCCAATATTCGCAGCAGGGCACAACACAAATCTAAGTCTGGAGGCTCATTTGCATCCTGTGTCCTAGTCTCCAAACGTCATTTGCCTGCTGGTTTAAATACCACATACAACAGTACCAAAACACCAAGACTCTGTTGGTATCAAATCTGCAAGGCAGCACAGATCCAGTTACAAATCTTCAGGATAGGACCACAATAGACCTGGTAGGTGTGAGTGCTGATGGAGCTGTGATTTTAGTGTGCTTCTACTACAACAGCCAGGTCATCAAGCTGCTCCCAGTTTCAATGAGTCAGCAAAGCAGACAAAGAGCAGAGCAGCACACTCAGGCCTGCCAGCAACAAAGCCGTCAAGTAGCAAGCGCTCCATGAAAACAAACACCAACTCCATGAGATAAAATAAATAAATAATAAGATAAAGATTTCAAAATAAAAAAGTGTAAGTTTTCTGATGATCTTGGTAAATTTAGAAATAAAAGCAACGAACTTCACTGTAAAGTTTGGGGTTAAGATTTGTCCAGAAAGAATGATTTAAATTAGCAATGCAGAAACTCTGAAGGAACGCATTTACAGAGCTAACAAACACAAGAAATCAGCTGACTTATTCACACACTGGAGCAGTGGTTCATCTGAGGCCATTTTAGACATAAAAGATCCAGAAGACAGAAATGATCTCTATAGGAAATATCCAGTTTAAAATGAAGTCACAAAACACGATGTTGGTTCAGCCTATTCTTGTTTTTGTTCACTGATAAAAGATGGTGCAAAATAAATGGAGACAAGCTAACAAAAAAAAATCTCTTTAAAGAACAAATGTTTTGTTAAATCTGTCATTTTCATCAAATGCAAAAGAATCTACTGTATGCTTCTTGAATCATACAGTCTGGAAATTACCAGAGAAACTACAACCAGTGAGCTAACCAAAGAACAAGCATCAAAGCTTAAATGTGATCCCCCAGGGGTTGATTTTTGTAAAACTAGACACTGTGTTGAGTGAGTATCTAAAAAGTACACCAAAACAAAAAATTGCTGGGTAAACAGAATAAAAGTATGTAAATCATTTCCACCCAACTGATTTGGGTCGATTTAGCAAAAAGGAATTTTGTTGAGTGAACTAAATGTAAACATGTTGGGTCAACTTAATTCCTTTGGGTTGCTTAAGGCTAAAAAATAAACAGCAGGGGATGGGTCTCAAACTCAGAAAACGGCCTCTGTTTTCTGAGCACCTGCACTAACCACTTTGCTACACAATAACTCACAAAACGTATATATACAACAACAAAAATGACTTCCTTTCCAGTGCTAACTACAAAATTATTATAGCCTAATATTATAAAGACCTGCCAATTCCCTTTTTTTCATGATGGAATTGTATTATTCAATCATTATAATCATGTTTAGTTAACAATGGAAATGAAGTCATATTTTTTATTATATACAACTTTTCTGAGTAATTGTGTAAAAAGTGGTTAGTGCAGGTGCTCAGAAAACAGAGGCCCTTTTCTGAGTTCAAGTCCCAACTCCCTTCTGTTTATTAATTAGCCTTATAGCAACCTTAATGTATTAAGTTGACCGGTCTCATCTTCTTCCAAATGTCTTCCTTTAAGACCAAATTTGTGTAGTGAACGACAAATAGGCTGCTTCTCCTATCAACAAGTCCTTTCACACACTTAGTCAGTGTTGGGAGTAACAGCGTTTTAAGTATAACGGCGTTACTAACGGTGTTATTTTTTTAGGCAACTGAGTAATCTAACTAATGACTTTTCCTATCATTGCAAGGCCGTTACCACTTCGCTGTCTCGCTGCATTCTCTAAGACCGCGGTGAAGTTAGTTTTAAGTTGGATATTCGACGGACATTAGTTTCATTAAAGCAGAGGCACCCTTCAACGTTTCACCGAGAAGTGAGCTGATAGATACATCACCGCTGAGGGCTTGGTCCTAAAGGCGTTGGTTTTAGTTAGGGTTTGGTTTTCAATGAATCTCCATATATCCTGGAAAATCAATACATGTGAGATCTATCAACAAAGTAATCCCAAAATATTGATAAATTGTTGTTCAACACCTGACGAACCTTACACACCGATTTATATATATAAAAAAAATAATGATTTTCCTTTGTTTCAATTTACCCTTTGCACTTTATTGAGATATGTGTGATGATGTATGTCCAAAATTTACTTTTTGAAAATTTTTATATTTCAGCATACAAGTTCAATCTTATTGAGTCAAGTTCAAATACCAAATGTTCTAAAATACTATACATGGAATTTTTTATTTGTCATTCTGTTATAAAAATATTTGACGTTATAGATATAACAGAATGTTCGTTATACATAGAAATAACGTCAGTTACTTTGTTGAGTAACTAATTACTTTTACAGTATAGTAACTGAGTTGACTTAATTATTTTTTTGGAAAAAGTAATTTGTAACTATAACTAATAACTTAAAAAAATAAATAAATAAATAAATAAAAAATAATTACTTTTTAAATGTAAGACACCCAACACTGCACGTAGTCATATTGTGTCAGGCTTCTAGTTATGGCAAACGTTTTCTATTTATACTGCACGTAGGACTGTGATTCTTAATTAGGTATCTTCTGAACAACAATGATTGCATTGGGATTTTCACAAATTTACACAACACTTTTTAGAATTTTTAAGTAAAATGTTCATATATATGTATAATTTTTGTTTTACTTTACATACTTTTATATGTCATGTTGCTTCATCACAATAAAACAAACTGAAAGTTTTAGCAGTACCAAGACAACATTTGGAAAAGCTAATGAGGAATCTGAACTTTTGCAAGGCACCATACAAACAGCACAGTTTGGGTGGACATCTAATGCAGCTGTGTTGATCAGATTTAATCCTTAGCAGCTTCATCCTTCATCCAAATCAGTCTTTCAGTGTTATGACCCAAATATGTGACTCATGCTTGATGCAACCATTCCGGTCAGTGCAACTAAAAGCAGAAGCAGAGAGTAATTAACATGTACAGCAGCAGGCAGACAAACCTTACAATGCAGTAACAAATGTAGACGTTATTCCTACTTCTGTTTGGATTGGCCAATCCTGCTAACACACAGACAATGTAGCAGCAGAGGGAAAGCTGGAGCTTGGTTGCTTGGCACAGCTTTCTATTGTTTGTGTGCTTTCGTGGAATCTGATAGAGCAGAAGTTTTGAATGATCACTACATATAAAGGTCACTGGAATGGGAGAATCTCACCTGTTTCCTTGATGGGTAAAAAGTGGAACCTATGCACTGACATTTGATTTTACAGATAAGCCTTTAAGTCATTTCTTAAAATGATACGAAGAGAACATTACTCTATAAGATACATCATGCCCTTAGCACCAAAGCAAATTAATTAAATGAATCTTGTATAACAAAATTAAGAGCGATATAGATATATCCCTAATCCTTCAACAGGATATCCCAAGGGAAAAACCCCTTCCACCCAATGTATCACACTTTTGAAGTGACATTTTTTTTTGGGGGCTATGGTAAATTAATAAAAGTGAATCACTCAAATTAGTGATACCTAATAAAGATAATATCTGTTTATCTTAATCTCAAAAGTCTAGCGTATTTAGTAAGATCCACCTGGCTTAGGCTCAAATAGCACAATCCTTGCAAGCTGTATAGATTGATGTTTTAGGATTTTATGAGATCTAAACACCTAGAAACCTTCCTTGCAAAAAATGCATTTGAAGGGTTATTAAATGACTTCTAAACATCCAAATAATTTGCATTTAGCATACTAGTTTCCAAATAATTCTATTTGTTGTTTCTTTAGTGGGGAAGTAAAAACTACATGGGTAACAACTTTTTAATATTTACAATTTGATTCATTTAGTTACGTCAGTATGTTTTAAAAATATTTTTGGAATTTTACATATTTCTCAGCTGTCTTTTAGCTGTTAAAATGATATAGTTTCTACTTAGAAATTTAACTTAAAATATACCCCAAAACATATATGATCGTTGTTCCACCAGTATCATTAGGCCCTCCATCTGTCTTGGTCGTTGTGTCCTTGGGTAAAGCCTAGGAGTGGGCAATTAATCTAATCTTAATCGCAATATGAAAAAGCTTGATGACGACAATCGCTTGGTGTATTTTAATTGTTGTGCCAAAAAGATGACCAGATTGTGGAAACTAACCAAAGTTAGCAGTTAACATTAGCAGGCAGATTTGAAGAGATGTGATGTTGTTAGCAATACAACAGAAGCGGGACACACAATCTGTATGCGACATAATAGTGAAGGCTATATTATTATTTTTTGTATTATTGTTTTGATTAGACAAAAATTTAATCGAAAATTAAGATCGTTCATTTACTGAAAATAATTGTGATTATTTTATTTTCCTAATCGCCCAGCCCTAGTAAAGCTAAGTTTATACTTCTCCGTCAGCAAGTTTGCACCCACATACGTATTGATAAAGACGTATTGATAAAGACGTTTTTCGTTTATACTTCTCTATTGATGTGTCAGTGTTGCAAAGCAATTCCCCCACCAGGACAGAAGGGGTTGCTAACTTTTTCTGGCGGAATCTACCTACCATTGCTGTGTCAAAAAAACACTGGATTCGACAGATAAGGGCGTTGCATCTATCTGTTCGTCCTAGACGGAGAATATAAACTAGGTGTAAGACATTTCACCCGACTTTGCTTGCTGATGGTAGTCAGAGTGACGAGTGGCGCTGTGTACGCCCACGTTGCTTTTGGCTACAATGTAGATAATTTATAATTTATCATCATAAGAAATGATTTATATCTTCAACACGGGGGCCAGGACCAGTTCTACAGGAGCACTGACCCCTGTTGGCCCCCATCTGAAACCACCCATGCTACCGCCTAGCAGAAAATATTCAGGATTGGTCATGGGGAGCAAAACAACTTTGACACATTGATTTGGCCTCCATATTCCACTTATCTTAACTCAAATAGGCATCCATGGGATGTTCTAGACAAACAACGGTGATCCATGGAGGCTTCACCTTACAAACATGCGAGATTTAAATAACCTACATCACACATCTTGGTCCCAGACATGATATCTTTAAGCATCTAGTGGAGTCTGTGTCTCAACAGGTCAGAGCAAAAAGGCCAACCAATAAACCATTAGGTAAGTAGTTATAATGTTGTTCTTTATTCGTGTTTTCTAGCTGAGTTAAGAAATTTTATATAAAATCCATCGAAATAAATTGTATGAAAATAGCTAGATTATTTTGAATTGGTTAGATGTTTACAATCTGTTTTATCTGTACAATCTTCTGTGCTATGAGAGCTGAGTATGACTCCATACTTTGGGCATAAACTTAAGAGCCGGTCATCTTACATACTGCTTTGCTTGGACATGACAACTCATTATCCCGGACCGATGGGCCTGCATGCTTGCATGCTCTGCAGCTGAATCCTAGTTCGGCTGGATCAACATCTGTGTTTAATATAACAGACCCGTCATGGCTCCTCCGTGGTTCCGAGTGTCCCCGGTTTCTAACAACAACAACACGATTGTGTAACAACATGAAATGAGGACGGGACGATGATGAAAAGCTGTATCAACATAGCACACAAGCTGCAATATGAAATATGGTTTATGAGCAAATAAATGGGCCCGCATGCCTGCTGGCATTCAGTTACAATGACATGTTTCACTGAGCTAAATGGAGCAGACAGAACCAGCAATAAATACAGGCCGAAATGAGTCACGTATCTCTATTTAGTTCCGTCTGTTTTGAATATAGAGGTTACAGACAGTTAAGATCAGGGGCCTGTAAAATATCCTTGAGATAATACTGGTATTTAATCTTAAAAGTAAAAGCTTAAAATGCAAACGCTTACCTGGAGTCCGTTTCCATTACCACAGAGGAGGGTGCGCTTAACCTCGCTTCCACACCAGTAAGCCGTAACCGCTAGTTACGAGCTAATTAAGCCCTTAATAGAACACCGAGGACGAACACAGAGCGACGGTCCAGCGCAGTGCCATCCTCCTGCCTTCGCTCATCCGCGAGGCAGCGCCGCCGCGTCGCACAGCTGGTCGCTAGAGCTCCGTGCACGCGACGCGGGCCGGGCCGTCCGAGCCGCGTTAGCAGGGAGGAATGTTTCCGCAAGCCACCTTTAAAATAAGCATGACAGCCGTGTGATGCAGCCAACGACTCAACAGGGACGTGGTTATAACCGGTGCGCATCAATCAAACAGTGAATCACACAGAATGGCTGTCCTGCGTCTCCGACTCAGCAAGAGGTAGGGCGCGCCAATCGGGTTGCGGACTGGCGTCTGATTGACGTGTCTCCAGCCAATGGCTGAGCCGATTTTGCGGGAATTTTGGGGAAATACATGGAAAAGAGCCAATCCACGTGGAGTTTTATTCTGCGCGAAGGTGGGACCCGCAGGTGACACAGCGCTGTCGAGGAAAAACGATTCATGTGTAATCAAACAAGCAAGTTATTAGTGATAATTTAAGCAAACTTTAACTATCTATCTATCTATCTATCTATCTATCTATCTATCTATCTATCTATCTATCTATCTATCTATCTATCTATCTATCTATCTATCTATCTATCTATCTATCTATCTATCTATCTATCTATCTATCGTGTTCATCACTGTTTAGTGTTAATTCTCTTTCGCATGTTTCTGCAGCTTTTGCCTTTCTTTCTTTGCCTTCCTTTCTGGCCTCTGCGCTTACCTGCTGCTTGTTTTTACCACTTGTCAGGAGTCAGAATCCCCAACTCCTCTCTCTCCTTCACCCCTTGCCGGATTCTCCTGATTGTTTCTCGTTTTGGTTTTCACATGATTTCCTGCCAGTTTTACCCACCAGTTCATCAACCGGCATTCCACACAAAGCCATGTGTAAGTGTCTGTATGTTCTTTTTATTAAAACTCTTAACCTACTTCTGATTCCGACCCTCCCTGCAGATGCATGGCTCCAATCTACATCTACTTGTTAAAATCTTAAAATGCTAAATATTAAGCAAACTATTCATCTTGTATCAAACACGTTTTCTGTTTTTATTTTAGATTCACTGTAAATGGAGCCAGAAATATACAGCAACTTCACATTAATAGTAGACTTGTTCATAGCCATGCATAAAAATAGCTAAATACAGAAAGCTCTTTTAAGGCATTTGTCCTGCTCTCCTTGATAAGCATATACTGAACAATTGCATATCAGTTTTTCTTATATCTAAAAGTTACCAAACTTGGGTCTACAATGATGTGGTTCCTCTTCTACAAAAAATAATGAATGACTTTTTTTGGTTTCGTTTAAAATATGACTAGTTTATTCAAAGTGAACAGCAAAATAAAATGATGAGTTTGCCCCTCATTGTAAAAGCTTCCAACACTCCTCTGATAGGAATGCTAAAACGGTAATAGCAAGGATGCCTTCCAATCTCAAATAATCTGAACTGTAATATAAATATATGTACATAAAACATAAATACGTATGTAGTTATATTTATAGAGACAAGAATAACATGACTATGTAATCCTCACATGCAAAGACATCTAAATTAAGCCACAAATTGAGCTGTATGAAACTGAATGGATGGGGTAAGTATTAACCACAAGAAAAGAGATGTGCAAAAAGTATTGAGAGCCAAATATATATAAAGCTTTCCTGTTGTAATTGGAAAATAACAATTTGTTGATCTACATCAACAGATGGCCTATGAAATTTCATATTGTCAAAGTAATGGTAGTGACTGATTATAAAACTAAAGAGACCTTCATAGAGACCTTCATAAGTCATGTTGTTCCAAAACATGAAGCTGTGTTTCTGCAAAACATACAAACACTGTGTATGGTTGTAATTTTAAACTGGTAAAAATTCCAGGGAGATCTTTTGAAGCCCTAATCCGAAAGTGGAAAGAACATATTTTAACCACCAAGATTTAAAAAAATGATGCTACAGAATTAGAGAAGCCAGTAAAATCCTAGGATAATAATTTGTCAAGTTTTTTGGTAACTGAGCCACATTCATGAAAGCACTAAGGAGACCAGTAAAATTTCAGAAGATTATTGAACAGAGATTACAGAATTAGCATGAATGCGTCAGGAATTGGAGCAGAGTGGGGACACTAGAAGGAGTACGCAGAGATGTGAGCATAAATTAACTGATAGTTGGAGTCTTGTGAGCAGTTTACAGACTGTTGGAGTGGAAACGTCATGGAGGAATGAGTGGAGCTAGGTTGAACGTGAGATGTTAATTCAGAGGTGATGGTGAATATCCAAGGAGAGGTTCTGTAGGTACTAAGGCCATCTAAAATGTAACGTTTTACAAGAAATGTTAGATGAGTTATCATATTAAGAGATTACTGTTATGGAAATGAGGCAGAAATGAAGCACACATGAATCAGTTGTTCAGGGCGAAGAGGATGAGATACAGAGGTAATAGTTCTTAAAGGTGAAGATGGTTACACTAAGGTAGAGGCCCTAGTGGACAGAGATTGGTTGCAGGAGAATGATTAGGCAGGTAACCTGTGGTTAAAGGAATCTAGAGAATAATCAAAGCAGGGTTTGAGTCTTTGATGAAGCAGGGAGTAAACTCAGGAACGGAATCATTGAGTTTAACAGGTAAACTTTGAAAGCAGACAACAGTAACTTGGGAGAATCCAAAGACACATCTTCGAATCTCAGAAAGCTTGAGTTACCACATAGGTTAACACTTAGGTATAGAATGACTGGCTTCCAGCTCCTCTTATCCTCCTGCAAAAGACATTGATAGATTGCAGGTGTACCTTAGCACACGCCTGAGGGAAAATTACCAGAGGTGCCACCTCTGCACCTATAAACCTGTGGTAAGATTAGTTTAATACATTTTATGCTAAACAAAAGAGTCTGAAAAGTGTTCATTCTTGAATTGAAACTATATTATTTATTGGTATCGGCTTACATATATATATATACACATATATATATATATATATATATATATATATATATATATATATATATATATATATATATATATATATATATATATATATATATATATATCCTTTTAGTCTTTAAAATACCAGAAGTTGAACTTCAGATTTTTTGTCTGTCTGATTACATCATTTAAAAATATTAAATTAGATGTTATGTGTATTTGAGTAGGCAATTTACCAAATAGTTTGTTACTCCTGCTTTAATCAGCTCTTGGGTGGCTACTTTTTACCTTCACAAAATATGTTTAAGTAGCCTACTGCTTCTACTCTTAGGCTACTTCAGTACAATTTTGGGGTTTTCTACCTGCCTTTGAGTGTAACGTGTTAAGAAGGTGTCATTAATAGCTGCTAAAGTTATGTTTTGATTCATTTTTGTATGTATCTTTCACATTCATTGAGACTATGGCGCCCTCTATCGACCCTAATCCGAAATCCGGAGGTGTACTCGAACGCAGCATCATTCGTGCGTGCACTCTCTCTCGTGAATAGCAGGTTAAGCTAGCGGTGCTACACTAGTTAACGCTAAATAACAGCAACGGAAAGTACAGACTCAAGGTAACCGTATGTTTTGACTTTTCACGAAACATTTGTGAGTGTTTAGCGTCGTTTTTATTTTATTTCTCAGTTGCATTAGGGGATTTTGAGATGAAACGGTTGTTTTACTAAATGACGCGTTTGGCGCATCAACATAACACCGGTGTAGTTGGGATAAATATTGGTCTTTATGTGACATTAGTTTAGGTTGTTGGGGTAAGGAGTTTATTTTTAAAATATCCAAATGTATTGAGTATTAAATAGCTCTTATATGGCTGTGTAGTGTAAAAGGGTGATATCCCGAGCACAATGCTCGCTTTTGCTAGCATGCTAACCAGTTTGTATGAATGAAGGAGAAAGACTATTGTTTTTGTCTATGTCCGTAAGCTCAAGCCAACGTGTTCACTTTCCTATGATTATGGCCATTATATGGTAAAATGCGTAAATCCAGCTGGCTAATTGTGGACATGCAGGAGTTGTTTTCCTCCCAATATTTATTAGATTTATTTTTTTTGCGGTGAGTCGGGGCCTGCTAACGTTAGCCAAGCTAACTCATCGTAACATTACCGAGACTTAGGATTCCGCTCTTACGGCATTAAACGGTACCATCAAACTCCCAAATATTTAAATCGATACTAGCACCAGGTTACGCCGAAAATGAACAATATTATGGTATTTTGCTGTCCAAACAACGCTGACCCGTTATTTGACTGAACTAAACCCAGAGCGCCCGCAGTCAGTGGCGGATTTAGACCATTTTAGGAGGGCCAAGCTGGGGCCAGCTGCTCTATTAGAAAGTCGCCCTCATAAGAAAATAATTTAAATTAAGTGTATGATTACAGCAATATAATAAAACATTTGTTTCCATAGCTTAATATACTATTGCTTTTCAATAATGTTCTAGACATTAACATTTTGCAAAAACAAAACGAACACTTGGAGTTCTTGGTTATCCATTTCAGTTATATGAAAACATATTTTTCTCAGCATCTCTTTTCAACTTCAGATAAATGCTGACATAAAAAAAAAACGTACAGTTGAAAGCTTCAACAACACTTTTTTTTCCACGTGTCGCATTATGCAAATGTATTGCAGAAAAATATCGTATATATTACTGGTTTACGCTTTGCATGTAGAAGGAGGGGAGGGGTTAAAGTCCAATACTTAATTTGGAGACCCTTGTGTGTCGGGGGGAATTAGTTGCCCCTGTCATCTGTTCAAAGCTGTTCCTTCCTCGGATTGCTTTTGATAGACAGTTGGCCACTACAGACCGATAGCAAACCACAATGGTGACAGTTTTTGAGAGTCTAACCCAGTTTAACCATCACAGGCCCTTTTTAAAATCGTGGGAATTCTTATAACTGACCCTTGTTTTCTACGTATAACACATCAACTCTGAGGAAAATAACTTCACTTGATGATTAATATATCCCATCCAGGTCCAGCATGAAAATATATTATTCTTCACTATACATGCCAGTAATGGCGTGACTGATTGTTTCAGACTCTTGCTGGTAAACTAATTTTACAAAGTAAACAAAAAAAACCAGCAATGTGCTCCAGCTGATTTAGCTCTACAGTCACTCTAGCAGCGATAACGTATCTCCTGTATGTCTCTTACTGACAAAAATGGTGTAGTTTGTTGAGGTTTAATAAAACTTTTGTGTGTTCTAGTTATGTAAAGCTCAGCTGTAGTATAGTTTCAGGTATGAAGTTTGGTTTCAGCATTGCCATAGCATTTCTCATTCTTAAACTCTCTACTCTGCTTTGGCTCAAGCCCTAACTTCAGCTGTTGAGCAGTAGGCATCCCATTTCACCCACTGGTGAACAGTAAAGTTCATAATTGACTCTGTGAATGTTAGGTACCCAGGTTCTACATCTTCACACCAAACCCATTTCATCCGCCATTATATTTAACAGTTTTAGGATGCAGATTTGTAAATTGGTTATCTCCAAACATGGTGCCAGGCTTTATGGCTGAACATCTAAACTTTAATCTCGCTTTATAAAGACTATTGCTCTAGATGACTTGTGATCAATTCAGACGGCAAACATGCTGCTATGGTCCTTTTTATTAATAAGAGGCAAACAGAGGATCGAGTTTGCATCTTAAATGTAGTCTTAGAAGGGCCTGTTGGATTTCTACAAATAATTGTGAGTGAACTTGGTGGGATGCCTACTTCAGTAAGCTTTTACTTGTGGACAGTTTGTGTAATTATAAAATTTTTATTTAAGGATGCAGTTGCTTCTCTAAGATTATTGCTATGTTTAAAAGTAAACTGGTATAGGTTTTAACCTGTATTTAATGCTTTTTCAAAATGTCACAAACAAAATTCAGATTTTTGGTTGTTTACTCTTGCAAAATGCTGTGACTTTATTCTATAATACAAATATGCACATTTAGTTTTTCCCCATTTTCTCTCCAACTGTTATCCAGATGGCAGAGAATGACGTTGATAATGAACTTCTGGACTACGAGGAAGATGACGAGCCCCAGGGACTCCCAGAGACTGGTACCCCTGCCAACAAGAAGGAGGTGAAAGGGTCCTATGTATCCATCCACAGCTCAGGCTTCAGAGACTTTCTTCTAAAACCAGAGCTGCTCCGTGCCATTGTTGACTGTGGTTTTGAACATCCTTCAGAAGGTCAGCCACAGTCCTGGAAATGATCTGTTTAAACCTCACACAAAATATTAATTAATACAATCAATTAGAAATATTGGTTATAATGTCGGTTCATAAGACTGTGTTGATTTTAGGTTCTGCTGCTGTTTGGGTCATAATGCTATTTGTGTGATCGGTGTGATGGCTGAAGATTTTTCCTGTTAGTTATTTGGCATTTGCTTTGTTTCTAGTTCAACATGAGTGTATTCCTCAAGCTATCCTTGGCATGGATATTCTTTGCCAGGCCAAATCTGGCATGGGAAAGACGGCTGTGTTTGTGTTAGCCACACTGCAACAAATTGAACCTGTGGATGGCCAGGTGAGTTGATCAGTAAACATTCTTTTTTCCATAGATTTACTAGAAAACGTCTAAAGTCATTTTGCTTTGGCTGTAGATATGCTGATCAGAGATTTATAGCTTGAGATGCAATACCAGAGACAATCAAGCCAATCGTAATGTCTCTTTAAAAACTGTAAGTAGTTTACTTCAGGATATTAAAAACCAGGGGTGTAACGGTACATGTATTCATATTCATACTTTCGGTTTGGTATGGAGAATGTTTACCGCAGAACTTCGAGCATAGTGCGGTCCTTAGCTCAACTTTAAAAAGTGCTCTCAGCTATCCCAAACTCTCTTTAGGAACATTAATGGTTTCTCGTGCAGCTACAGTAGAACAGGACTGATTGACGGAACCAGAACATTGTCAGTGAACACATCTTTAAACAGTAGTGTGGTCCATAACATGCTCTGCACTGAACTGAGGGACTCACCTGAAACAAAATCAAGCTGAATGGACACTTCTCTGATACTAGAGGAAAACCATCTAATGTCCACATGGCTACCAGTAGCAGCCAGTCAGCCCAAACTAAATAAATGATAGATAATATGATGATAGATAAATGCAAGTTAGTGGAATCCCTGTTGATGAGAACAGCTGCCCATATTGCATTCAGGCACAACTGGGAAACTAGGCTTTTAAAATATCAAAACAAACCCAAAGTAATTTAAAGGGACTATACATAAGTTGAACATCAAATAAATATATCAAAAGTAAAATGTCGTCATCATAAATGCTCCAGCAATGCCCTGGTCAGTAGAATGAGCCCGGGCCATTTTACCGCTGTTCCCTCTATATTTCTGTAAATTCACTTGAACAGCGAGTGTTCGGGTTGAACAAGCAGATTCCCAGAGTGGTTTCCTGGGGCAACGTAATGACATCATGCACGTTCACACTCGGGTTTAGTGTTTTATTATTTTCTATCATAAACCACTGCCGAGCCCGGGGTAACTAAAGGAGGAATTCAGCAGAGCACAAGAAGAGAGCGGCGTTAAGCACCAGCGAAACTACAGCCCAGATTCTAACTAAACCCACGGTAACATTTCTTACTTCAGCTGAAGTCATGTCTGCAAGTGTGTAAATTGTCCAGGATGGGACTGATTCAGCTGTTGTTTCTGTTTTTTCATTCCTACTCGTAGAGCATGCATGCACGAGCTTACCATTTAGGCTGCAGTTAACGGTTTGGCCTTAGGAGGCAATCACGAGTACAAAACTTTCAAACTTCACAAAGTCCCTTTAAACATGTTCTATTCATTTCTAAACTTTAACACTGGCTGTTTTCATTAATGTATTCAAGTGGCTTTATTGTGATCTACTCTGGCTATGTCCAATTGTTTTATTTTATTAGTAACAAAAAAATCCAAACTAATCTCCAGTACGTAAGATCATAACAAAGTAAAACTAATTTCAGGAAATGAAAGGAAGGAATTTAGAGAAGAGGTTTAGTGCCTATCATGGTAAGAAAAAAAATCTAGTTATATACAGATTTTGTATTTAGTTTTCTTGATTAAAGTGTACTGAATACATACCAAACCATGATTTGTGAACTGTTACACCCCTAATAAATAAGTTAAAGAATCTAAAGGACAAAATGGAGCAAATTTGCTGTTATACATTCAGCTTTGTTGATAATAGAGACGGCTCTAGGAGACTTTTGGATGCTTTTTTTAGGCAAAGAAACAAAAGATGTTCGTACAAAAACAGCAGCCCCAATAGCACCAAGATTTATTAGAAAAATTAGATTACTGTAAACCGTCATAGACAGACCTGACGGTTCTAAAATGACATTTCTCTGTTTATTTGTTTGTACCAGGTGTCTGTTCTTGTGATGTGCCACACACGAGAATTGGCCTTCCAGATTAGCAAAGAGTACGAGCGCTTCTCCAAGTACATGCCCACTGTCAAGGTGTCTGTGTTCTTTGGCGGCATGGCTATCAAGAAGGACGAGGACGTTCTGAAGAAGAACTGCCCCCACATTGTTGTAGGAACCCCGGGGCGTACGCTGGCCCTGATCCGCAACAAGACTCTCAGTGTGAAGAACATCAAACACTTTGTGCTCGATGAGTGCGATAAAATGCTGGAGCAGCTGGGTGAGTTAGATGGTGGTCAACCAATTGTTAAGAAGAGAAATCCCTGGCAAATCGTGATAGTGACCATCTTAAAGTTGCTTGAGTGAAGTACTTTTTGCATATATGTATATTTTTGTTTCCTCCAGACATGCGGCGTGACGTGCAGGAAATCTTCAGACTGACACCTCATGAGAAGCAAGTTATGATGTTCAGTGCAACACTAAGCAAGGAGATCCGCCCTGTCTGCCGCAAGTTCATGCAAGATGTAAGTTATCACTGCGGCTTGGTGTACGGATGAGCAGCAGTTTGTTACATGCCAACAACCAGTTGGTATGTAGATGGCATCGGCTTTTTAAACGTTTTTTATTTCCCTTTCTTTGAAAGGAAAAGGTGTCTCTGTGTCATGTCATATTTATTTCCCAGGAAATTTCTCGTCAACTTAAAGAAAGTGAGGCATACATTTAGAGATGGCTTCAGTTACATTTATTGTAAAGGAACTATTAATGGGAACATTACCATAAGTTTTGCCTCGGTTATTTACTTAAATATAAAACCATTCTAAGTATCCTTTAAAAAAACAAAAAAAACAAATATAACCACGTTAGAGGTTGGATTTAGTAAGCCCTATTGTTTCATTTGAGGGAAGTCATTTTCTTTAGTTGTTTATTGTAGCCTAAAGCAAAAGCATCCCTGTCTTTAGTGTCAGGTTAGACCACCGCTGTCCTGAATCCCGTCATACATACGTCTTACTGTCGTGATCTGTGTAATGTATTGCTCAGTGTAAAGCCCCCTTTAGCTTTGCCCACTTGTGGCTGTCTGTGTCATAAGTGGCCATTTCAGAGGGGCAAAGTGAACCTCCTCAGCAGCTCTGGCACGGCCATAGGCGACGATCCCATGGCTCTGCTGGAGCACAGGAGAACAGGTCTCAGTGGGCTATCTCTAAGGAGAACCATGGGGAAGATGCTCTTTGTTTTCACATCTTTAGAACGGTTCACAAATATATTTTTCCTTACTCTGCAGCCCATGGAAGTGTTTGTGGACGATGAGACCAAACTGACACTGCATGGCTTACAGCAGTACTACTGCAAGCTGAAGGACAGCGAGAAGAACAGGAAGTTGTTCGACCTCCTCGACGTGCTCGAGTTCAACCAGGTATAGCTGATGCACCTTTAGGGCTGTTGCTTTTCTCTTAATAAAATACAAAACAAAAGGTTTCAGGATTTCAGAGTTTCCTTTGGCTTATGACAGGTGGTGATCTTTGTGAAGTCTGTGAATCGTTGTGTGGCCCTGTCCCAGCTGCTGGTGGAGCAGAACTTCCCTGCTATTGCAATCCACAGGGGGATGGCACAGGAGGAGAGGTAGGTGCTACTTTATTCCTGCAGCGGCTTGAATGCATCAGCGCAGCATAACGCTTAGCTCATTTTTAGTTCAGTTGCTTTTCTCACAGTGCTCGGAATGTTAAGTAAATCATCTTTTGAGTTTTCTGATAGCTTTCCTTGCCCTCTCCAGGTTATCCCGGTACCAGCAGTTTAAAGACTTCCAGAGGCGGATCCTGGTGGCCACTAACCTGTTCGGCCGAGGCATGGACATCGAGAGGGTCAACATCGTCTTCAACTACGACATGCCTGAGGATTCTGACACATACCTTCACAGAGTCAGTTCAGATTTAAACAAATTTGCCTTTAACAGCTGGTATAGTCTCGATTTCCAAAGATATATAATCAGGTCTAGGAAATTTGTTTGTATGTCTTTATCTGAAGCTGGGTGTATTTTGAGCTGTTTTCTTCTCTGCTTACACCAGGTGGCCCGAGCAGGCAGGTTTGGAACCAAAGGCCTGGCCATCACCTTTGTTTCAGACGAGGCTGATGCCAAGACCCTGAATGAAGTCCAAGATCGCTTCGAAGTCAATGTCGCCGAGCTACCCGACGAGATCGACATCTCCTCCTACAGTAAGTTTGCAATGTGTTGGCATGTGCTATCGAATGGGCTAAAGGAGGCCCTCATGCACTATCTGTACTTGTAAATAAAACCTGATCTCATGTATTCCGTTAATATAAAAAACTTAACATGTTACCTCTGAATAAAATCAATTGGCTAAGAATTCACCAAAATTGTAGGTAGAGTCCACCTATGTGTAATTGTAAACGTGAAACAATGAGCTTTGGTCGAATGAGATCAGAATTGAGCATTTGGGGCCTACTGTCAGAAGACTGACACTGTACTTCCCTTTGACTGCACTATCCCCAGTGACACATGATAGTGGCAGCATCATGATGTGGGGAGACCTATCACCAGGGACAGACAAGCTGCTTATTTTGTATGTTAAGGTCTGAACACAAATACAGGCCACAGTTTTTTTTATTTTATTTGAATAGATTTGTAGTTTTAGCATGAGGAAATGTTGTACATTTTTATTCAATATTTCTGTCTACAAGGTAAGATGACTCGTCTTTATCTTTAGAGACATCACTTAGGAAAGATTAGTAAAGCAGTGTTTGCTGTTTAAACATGTGTGTATTAATCTTTAGTTACTGATAACTTGGTGAAAAGTCAAGAGTAGAGAGACACAATTTCTATTTATCTTTAGTCTAGGGGTCGATCTGACTTTTTCAGTGCCGATGCCTGGATTTTGTGCATCTGTTGATACCAGATACCGATACAATAATATCATTCAATTAATAAACTGTATAACTTCCTCCTTATATCTTAAGAGACTAAAGGTATCAGACTTTACTAACTGAACATAACTGAGACAAAATAACAGATGAAAAATATAAAACTACCACACACACTAAAAAAAATTCAAGGGAAAAAGATTTTCCACGTTTAAGTATCGGTTCATAGTATCTGTTAAGTTTAACAGATACTGATACATGTACATTCGACGGCATCGGGGCCGATACCAGTGTTGGTATCTGTGCATCCCTACTTTAGACAAGGGATGTGACGCTCCAGACAGTACTAGATCAGTCTCTTCTTCAGCACAGCTTATTCAAATTGTCCAACTACATTCTCAGGATGTCAAAGTTTCCCTTAGGTCTGCTGACAAACCACAATTTTATTCAGGTGTGTTGAACCAGGAAAAGTACCAAAATATGCAGGGTACCGGCCCTTGAGGACTGATTTCTGACACCCCTGCTGTAGATTTTTCTTTCTTTTGTTTGGTTAGCATTTTCTAATCTTATTTCTGTTTTTGCAGTTGAACAGTCCAGATGAGTCTGCAGTCTACGACCGGTGACGACTGCGTGTGACTACTATCGTTGCTATTTTGTTGGAAGATGAGGAAACATGAAGAGACATCCATATTTGTTTAAATGTAACTCTCCCAACATTAATGTAGTCAAGTTCAAAAAGAATTTTTTTAATTTTCAACTTGTCTTTGCTGAGTGCTTGTTTTAGTGTTTTCCTTATTGAACCCATGTTTTCAAAATATTGTTTTGGTTAAATAAATACATTTTTTTGTAACTTATTTTTTTTGTGGTGAAGTTATTGTTGCATAATCAATTTTTTTTTAAAGATAAGACTTGGAAGACACTGTTTTCAGTTTGACAATAGATAATTTAACTTACCAACAGGGGAGCTACACTGTAGTTTGGGGGAGAAGACAAATTCGAAGGAGCTGGAAAAACAGTCTGTTCACAATTAAGGCAGTTTTATATCACCTTCAACTGAGCGAAAGTAGCATCCGCTCTCTTAAGTACTCTTATCTTAGTCTACAAGTATATCTGTCCAAATGAGTCTAAAAGACAAAAACAGTTCAATAAAAGTGATGAATGAAATCTATATACTCAACATTAGTTTATTTCATAATGAATTCTTTGGAGTTGTGATATAGTGATGTATTCAACCTGAGGTTAAGTTTTCAAGTAAAGTCACAATGTGCACAGCAACATGCCAGTAAAAGGCACAATTGATGCTTGTGTTTATAACTTTGTTTTATATTTGACAGATTTTAAAAATTTCTAATAAAAAAATAAACCCCACATAATCCATGCATGACATCGAAGTTTTTAAAATAAAATGGCTTATGTTATTTTCCTTTGGCACCGAGTAGTCACAGAGCATCATTAGACTTTCAGGCATCAAAGTGAACCAATGATAACTTCACTGGTACTAGAGTGGGGATCTAAAGTTTGGTAAACATTTGTATTAATGTGCATAAAGAAGCCATGGACAGGTCACCAAAAGGCATTAAATTACAGATGAGACATTGTGTTTCAAAAAAGTTTCATTTTATACAAAATAATGCAGTCTGCAAAAGTTTGGGCACCCCATAGAGTTAATACCTTGTAATTTCCCCTTTGGCAAGTATCACAGCTTGTAATCAGTTTTTGTAGCCAGCCAAGAGTCTTTCAATTCTTGTTTGAGGTATCTTCGCCCATTCGTCCTTACAAAAGTTTCAGTTCTTTAAGATTTCTGGGCTGTCTGTCACGCACTGCCCTTTTAAGGTCTATCCATAGATTTTCAACTATGTTGAGGTCAGGAGATTGTGAAGGCCATGGCAAAACCTTCATTTTATGCCTCTTGATGTAATCCATTGTGGATTTTGAGGTGTGTTTAGGACGAGTATCGATTTTTAAAAGCCATCGTCTCTTCAACTTAAGCTTTTTTGCAGATGGCATCAAGTCACCATCCAAAATTTGCTGAAATGTAATAGAATCCATCTTTCCTTCAAATCGTGAAATGTTCCCTGTGCCACTGACTGTAATACAACCCCATAGCCTCATTGATTCACCCTATGCTTAACAGTTATACAGAGCTTCTTTTCATTAAATTCTGTGCTCTTCCTTTCCAAATAAAACTGAAAAGTTTTATTTTAACCTCATCAGTCCACAGAAGTTTTTTTCCAAACTGCACCAGGCTTGTCTAATATGTTCATTTGCAAACTTAAAACGCTGATCTTTGTCATGAGGACGTAGAATATGTTTTCTTCTGGTATGAAAACCATATTTGTATCTCTTTACAGTGGAATAGTGTACCACAACTCCAGTGTCTGCAAGATCTTTCTGGAGGGATCATGCAGTCATACAGTACGTGGGTTTTGACTTACTTTTCTCACAATCCTGCGAGCTGTTCTGTCGGATATTTTTCTTGGTCTTCCAGATCTGGCTTTAACTTCCACTGTTCCTGATGACTGCCGTTTCTTAATTCCATTCCGAACAGAGGATTATGGCATCTGGAAACGCTTTGCTATCTTTTTACAGCCTTCTCCTACTTTGTGAGAGTTAACTATTTTCAGGTTCAGGGTTCTAGACAACTGCTTAGAGCAGAGTTGTTAAACTCATTTCCTTTTTCGGCCACATAAAGGTTATGAATGTCCTTAAAGGGCCGGTTGTGGTAGAAAGTATTCATAAAAATATATTTAACAAACTGCTAAAACATGAATAAATATCTGTCTCAACAAGTACTTCTCAACATCAAATTATACTGAACATCTTTTCATAATGATGTGATTTGGACTATTCAAATAAACATTGATTTTAGTGATAAATCGGTATTTAGGTGCATATAAGTGGAACTTAAAAGATCTATGAATATGGTCTTCTACAGTTTAGGGGGCCACATCACTGGCCATGGCGGGCCGGATTCGGCCCCCGACTTTAACACTGTGACTTAGAGGAACCCATGGTGCCGATTGTTGGGGCAAGGTCAGATGAGTCTGGGCCTATAAAGCCTTTGAGATTGACATCACCTGGTCTTTCCAAACGATGATTGTGAACAATCCATGCCACTGTCAGGTCTCAGCTGTCCAAAGGGGGCAGTACAAGGTATTAACTGTGGTGTGCCCAAACTTTCGCAGATGCCATTATTTTTGTTTTCTGTTATTTTGATAGTGTAAATGATGAAAATAAAATCAAACTTTTTTTGACATAAGAATGTCTCATCTGTAATTTAATGCCTTTTGGAAATGTTTCCATCCTTCCTTGGCTTCTTTATGCACATTAATACAAATGTTTACCTGGGGTGCCCAAGCGTTCGATCCCCACTGTATCTGACATAAATTTCAACACCAAGTAAAGTGCTTTGTTGCTTGTGTAGAGTTTCTCCTGTGCCTGATCAAAGTTTTTTTCTTCCATCAATAAAAACAGCACAGAGCAGAATAGTTGAGGAATTCAGGGCTCCAATTAGGTCCCACGTCAGGTTTAAACAAGAACAGACGAGTGTACAATCCACCCTGGTCAAATATTACAATGTAGGTTGCTTATTCATGGCAGTGGAGCCTGCCTTTGGTCTTCTGTTTTGGAACCAAATGATGACAAGTGGCTCCTCGTCTTGAAGGTTCCTCCTCTGGGCTGATTTCCAAACAACAATCCTCAGAACTAATCAGTAAATTTGTGCGTGTCTCCATACATCCACTGCTGTGGATGGAGCGCCACTTCATTGAGGTGGCCACAGTCATGGCTGCATTTACATGATTGGATGTACATTGTCAACTTCTGGAAGCGATCACCGTCCGGGCAGACGAAGGTCACAGGCAAGGTGCGAGTACGACGTGGCGAGCAGCAGCGGTCGTTCGTACACGCGCCACAGTAGTTTGGCCGGTAGAGACGGACACTTTGACATTCTCCATAGGAAAGGCGGATGGGCGCTGGGGTTTTCTGGGTTGGAGAGCAGTGTTTACCTTTCTGTAGGTTGAATAGACAGAATTAACAGAAAAACTAGTCATTAATAGTGGATTTCAAAGTCTACTCACCCTTGTAAAATACAAGGTTCTGCTTATGAAAAAAAAATAACTTCAAAACTTCAACTGAAAAAAAATCTATTAGAAGAAAAATAAAAGGAAACAACTATAATAACCTACCTGAAAATCTCTGCACACCCTTACATCAGTACTTGGTTGAATCTTCTTTTGATTTACATTTTTTATTTTCACTTGCTTTGGTGCATTTCTCTGATCAGAATGAAAATGATCATAACTGTAAGTTCAAGCTTGGTATGTATTTATCAGTGAGTAAAACAGTAAATGGAGTGAACTTACTGTATATAGCACTTTTTTAGTCATACTCAAAGCACTCTACAATGAAGCTACGTTCACCCAATGCTTGCACAGGGGTATATTGACATAGGAGAAAGTTGGAATTGAACCTACAATCCTCCAATTGCAAGACAATTACTCTACTAACTGAGCCACAGTCAGTCTCATCAAAGAGTGTCAGCTTAAGTATTGTCTTACATCTATGATGTGTCTTTATACAGAAGATGAAGGTTCTAAAATTTTGCCACTTAAAATCACCAACTTTAGTCAAAAGAATTTGTTTTATGCAGATGTTATCAAGCTGCAGATAATTATTCAATAAACTAATCTAGCCATTTTTTTATGCACCAGCACCTTCTACTCTGAATGTATGACAGTGCCTTAATTTTCACAAATTCCTACAATTTATAATGGCTTTTCAAATGTAAATTTGACAAATGTAGACCACCTCAGATTAGCCTCCTCGATGAGAAAGTCTTGAGTCGATGACATTTTTTCATTGAATAATAACGTAAGAAAAAAGGCTTCAGTTTTTTTCCAGAATTTTTAGTGCATTTTATATATTTAAGTCCATCTTTGACCTGCATGCTGCAATTCTGAGGTCTGTCACTTAGTCCAAGCCCCTTTCTATTACAGCCCAGCTTTTATTTTAGTGAAACACACCAAACACACACTGTGATTTAGGCCTCTTTAAAAACTTCCTAAAAGCACGTGTGCTTAGCAGTCTAAATGACATATTTTAAGAGTATATAAACAATCACGTATTAATACAAATGATAATTTTGTATATGATGCGCTAACTTAATTTTACCTAGGGATAAACACAGGTCTGACATTAATAAATACCCTTATTATTGTCAGAGGAGTCAGTTTCTTTTTTTTACACTTGTTTTTTCTGCTGCTGAACCATTTCTCTGTGTTTTATGTTTATTATCGCTCTCTGTTTTTCACAATAGTATGCAAGATGAAGTGGATTTTGATGCAGAAGTGTGAGTAAATCTCAAAACAAGCGCTGCTGCGCACATAATACAATAGAAGCAAGGATTTTTCACAGCTTTATGCAAAAAGTTCGGGTGCTGCTAAGGGGAAAAGCAAACCGCTGGTTGCGAGCTGGGGACGAGCATGCCATGAGGACGTGTGTTTTTTTAACCTCCAGGGGTGGAGAGTGATAAGACACCTCTTTTCAATAAATATATTTTTACCATAATATTTGTGCAAGTTTCGAAGAGAAGCAGGTTGGTCAATATGAATGATTCAGTGTTTCGCTGGATAATTTAAAAATACTTCTGTAATGTCCAGCATGTTTTCACAAAAAAATAATAACAAACTGCCTTTTAAACAAGGCTGTATTCACTTTTTATGTCCACTGTAGGCTACATGGAGTTTACACGCTTCTTTAGAAGTCATTAACTTTTGTCTCTACTCAGACATTTATGACTTTTAGCACTTAAACATTTGATCCTGTCGAGCAGAGGAATCAACAAGGTATTAATATAGACAGATCATTTCCCTGAACTCTGAGTAAACAGACTGAGCCTAGCTATGCACACTTGCTTCGCAGGAATGCTGAGCGTGATGGACTATATTTAAAAAAATGTTTCTGCCTGCTACCACACCACCAGTGAGTAAATCAGCACTAGAAAGTTCCCACTAGATCTAGGGCTTTTCAAAAGTACTGCTAATATCATATCTGTTTCCATTCTAAGAATAAATATTTGACCACAAATATTCACACAGGGAAGGGACATCAGACTTTTGTTTTTTTATGGCCTTTTTTATCTGGTCTTGGGTAGAAAGAGACTTTGCTTTTGCAACCTGGTGGTCAAACCCACAGACATGAGGAGAAATAATGATTGATTGATGCATGTTATCAGAGAAACATGGTTAAACTCTGTATGAGAAACATTCTTGGGAAGCAGAGTCTAGGAAAGGTTATTCATACATTCTGAACTTCTATGTTTAAAAAAAAAAATCTGTTACAACAAGAGACTTACAATTATTTTATAGGCATTTTATGCGATACGACATAATAAGGCATAATAGTTAACTGGAGGGAAAATGATGCAAGCTTATTCTGGAAATAAAAATAAATTCACTCATTATAATAATACATTTAAGAACCATCTTTCGCTTCTAGTGCATGTCCAGTTTTATCAAGCATGTTCAGTTTTGTCTTTAAACAGAATTTTAGGCCTATTATGCTTTAAAAAATAGCTCAAGCTCAGTCACATTGAATTGAGAGCATCTGTGAAGATTCATTTTTAGGTCTGGACTCTGGGCCATCGTAATACGTTTGCTGTGTCTCACCTACGTTGCTCAAAGGCAAACAGCAAACAGCACTTAATGTGGTTTGCTTGAAGCAATGGGTTTGTCCTTGCCACGGTTTCAGAAATGCCATATTTGTTAAGACCACAGCTACTAGCTTTCCTGACGACAAATTATTCCACCTGAGCTTCGTATCTTTGGAGCTCCGTCATAGTCACCGTTTGCCTCTTTGTGGCCACTCTGATTAATGCTCTCCCTGCCTGGCTTGTCAGTTTAATTAACAAGTCTTGTCTTGGTAAGTTTGCAGTTGTGCCGTACTGTTTCCATTTACTGATTACGGATAAAGCAGAGCTCTATTGGACGTATAAAAACTGTTTCACTGTGCCTCACAACTTTCTCTGTGACCCGTCTGCTGTGTTCCTTGATCTTCATGATGTTGCTTCACTTATGTTTTCTAACAAACTTTTCAGGCCTTCACAGAAGAACCTGATTTATACTGATATTAAATTGCACACAAGTGGACTCTCAATTTATTGGTTAAGTGGCTTCTGTCAGTTTTTCGCACAAGATTTATTTA
The DNA here is from genome assembly GCA_028564705.1 of Apricaphanius iberus. Taxonomy (NCBI): domain Eukaryota; kingdom Metazoa; phylum Chordata; class Actinopteri; order Cyprinodontiformes; family Aphaniidae; genus Apricaphanius; species Apricaphanius iberus. The sequence goes on from JAPXFQ010001800.1 coordinate 386,097, forward strand.
CTAAAAAAAAAGGGACAGAATTCAATATTTCAAGCTCTTTTCTATTCCGTTTTACATTTCACATTCTATTTGATGTTATTCTGTGTTTGTATTGTAAAAGGTATGACAATCTTTGACCTGATGGACCTGTGCTTGATAGGGTCTCTTCCTGTTAGTGTTCATTATGAGCTCGGTGTTCCTCACCTTGGCTGGGACAGTCAGTCCGCGGCATGGCCGTATGGTGCAGATTCTTGTCTCCTTCTCCAGCTTGCACTCAGTGTTCTTGTTAGTGATGCGAGAGGAGATGCCCATGCCACAACTACTCGAGCACTGGGACCATTCAGTGGTTTGCACTAGACACTTTTTCTCCTTCAGGTTGTCCCAAACTAAAAAAGATGCAAAACAGTTTATTAGCTTCCTCAAAGAGTCCTGATCATTTCCTGTAGCTATTTAATAATTTGACACTGAATGTAAAACCACTTTATAGTAGAAAAAATATTCTTTCAATTACCAGGAATGTGTTTGTGGCCATGTTGGTTCTCCCAGCTCAGTGCCTTGACGTGTACGATGCCATTTTCTAGTACCAGCTCATTTTCATTCCACTGCGGCCCTGCATGGTACTGAGGTCTGAGCAGGTGCTTCTTTAAAGGAGGGACCTGTTAAGCAACAGATAAGTCATGATGGCCATTTATGTTGCAACTGTGTCTATGTTTAGTTTGTTTTTACACAAACACACACACACACACACACCTGATACTTAGGTGGAAGAAGCCGTGTGTCCTTATGGCAGTCAACACTGAAGCAGCACTGTCCGAGAATCCTGACTAGTCGTGGGAAGGGGCAGGAGGGCGAAGCGGGTGGGAGCTTGTTGCTGCAGAGTGATGTGCAGCCGACAGCTCCGTCAATGCAGGAACACTGGTGCTTGCAGCCTGCATTGAAGATCTCTCCATTCTGGTAGATCCTGTTATTGTACTCACATGTGCGTCCCTCTGATTTTGCTGCAAAATATGGAGTTATAACAATTCAAATAAAAGCCGAAATAAGTGTTTTGCATTTAGGAAATAAATAATTTAGGTCAGACAATAAAAGAGACAGGTGTGTTTAGATACAGCATCAGTAAATATCTGGTTTCATCTGTATTTAATTGTCATTTATTCACCTCCACTTTAAAGCAGGATTTCATTTTCTGTATGCTACAATCTCAGATGTATAGAAAACAGATGCTGGAGCATCATTTGCCCAAAGGTTTAATCAATAATGTGAATGAAACCAGGTTATGAGCAGTCATTATCTTACCTCGAACAGATAACTCTGAAAGTCTTTTTGAAATAATCACAGTGACTCAAGGTGGTTTTTGCAAAGGCTGAATCAAAAAGGACTAGGAACTAAATTGATGCCTAAAAACTCAAAACAACTTCAGTCTTTATTTAGTCATTAAAATTCAGCATTGAATGAGTTTATTGACTAGGTTTTTCCATGTTGGAGGGTTTTTGAGCTTGAACGGCGTTTCTAAGGTCTCTCTACAATATCTGAATTCGATTTAAGGCCAGACTTTGGCTATTTATACAAGTCATTGAGAGGTGCCATTTGCACTGTGCTTTGGATCATTGTCTTGCTGCATGAGTAAAGTGTGATTGGCTTTAAGGTCCTGGAGTGATTACAGGTCATTCTGTTGCAGAATCTTCAGGTAAAGAGCAAAATGTATGATTCCATCAGTTATGACAGGTTGTCATAACTGATTTAGGTCAGAATATGACACAGAGCACAATAATATTTCTCATATCAGTCTTTTCTGGACTGAGATGTCTGAGGTTCTTTCAGGTATCTGCTGAAGCCATACCTCCAGTTTGGGGGTGACTGCCCCGACCACCACAGGTACCACTGTCACCTTCCAAGCCTTCTCTAGCTCCTCTTTGAGCCCTTTCTCATGTTCCTTCTTGTTGATATCACCATAAATTATTATTGCCACATCCAACACAACAGCTGTCCTCTGCTCGTTACCATCTTTTCTGTCTGTATCTGGAAGTCCAACAGGATCTTTGCTCTGTCGTCCTCCACCAACTTTGGAGGTGTTTCCCACTTTGACCTTGGGGTTGTTTCTGTATACTATGCCAGCCACTTGGTTATGACGTTCAATGTATGCTTTTCCTGCTGAATTTTACATCCTGCTGTTATGTGCTGGATTGTCTCAAAACACCATCTGCGGAGCCTACACCTTGGGTCTTGTCTGGTGTGGTAGATCTGAGCCTCTATCGCTCTGGTGCTCATAGCCTGCTCCTGTGCTGCCAGGATGAGTGCTTATGTGGTGCCCTGTAGTCCAGCCCTCCTCTAGCCATTGGTATCTTGCCATCTTGCCATTGTCTCAGGAATTCACCGAGTATGTCATCCGTTGAAGCCTTGTCCTTGAAGTACTCATGGAGCTTGAATGTTTCATCCTGGATACTGGCTCTTACACTCATGAGTCCTCGGCCTCCGTCCTTACGGCGTGCGTACAGTCTCAGGGTGCTGGATATGGGATGGAACCCACCATGCATGGTGAAGAGCTTTCATGCTGTAACATATGTGGTCTGTATCTCATCCTTTGGCCACCTTATTATTCCCGCAGGGCATCTGATCACTAGCAGGGCATAGCTGTTTATTGCTTTGAACTTGTAATTTGCCTGCGGTATTCCCAAGTACTTGTAACTGTCCTCAATGTCTGCTATTGTTCCCTCTGGGAGTGAGACCCCTTCAGTGTGGACTACCTTGGCTCGCTTTGTAAACATCCTACTACATTTGTCAAGCCCGAATTACATCCCGATGTTATTGCTGTACAATAGATCCTGGTGGTGTGGATCTGATGTTCAGGTTTTTATACCTCAGACTCTTTCTTGGATGTCTGCCACTGTGATGGTAACTGGATTCTGTTAAGGGAGGTTGCTGTGCTCCTCTCTCAGAGAGACCGGCCAGTTAGCACTGCTGTTATGTGCTGCCTCCTTTTCCTATATGCTCTTCCAGTATCTTTCAGTTTCCAGCCATGGTGGCTCTACACGGCTGCTATTGCCCTGCCACTGCGCGTCCACCGTTCCGGGATGGATTGTGAACAGTCTGTTTATTAATCTGACTTAATTGTCTTTTGTGTACATCTGTAGGTGGCTGGCCAAGGCTTGGAGTCTTTGTTTGGTAATTTTGAGTGCTTCAGGTATGTCATCTGGCTGTACCTCTTGGGTATCGGTCGTTCCATTGTGCCTCTCTGGGCCTCTGTCAATTGGCTCACTTCTCTCCTGATGTTAGCCTCCAACCTTCTTTTCCATGGTGGGTATTGTTTATCATGGCTCCCATGGTTGCTCTTATAGCCAAACATTTCTAGGATCACTGCTGGTGATGTGTATATCAGCTAATTGGTTTCAGTGATTGTTGCGGTAAGGATCGCCCTCAATACTGCATTCACAGTTTCCAGGAAACTTTCCGAGGGTATTTCTCTTAGATGTTGTGTGTGTGTGTGTGTGTGTGTGTGTTTGTGTATCACAATATGAAACGAATCACTTTTTGTCAATATTTTATATTCCCTGGTTCCATTTGAAGATATCCAAAGGTTATTTTTGATTTCAAGGTTTATTTTCAAAAGTCGAAATGTTATCAGACTGTACACATCTGTTTCAGGATAAATAAATACTTAGGGCTGGGCAGTATTAGAAACAAAAATCTTGCATTTTTTTCCATTCCAAATTTGATTTTTGACATTAATGTTTTTCTCTCCCTTTCTATTCTTAAAAAAATATTAATGATGGAAAATATCTTTCAAAACTAACTTAATAAATAAATACATACTGTAAAACAAGATGGAAGGCCTTGGGCACGCTGACATCACTTTGAACAATAGAAACCCAAGAGATGCATTGGTAAAATATTTTTTCTCTCAATATTAAAAAAAATCAATCTTCATAAATAGAAGAAATCCATAAATCAATATACTTGACATATTGCCCAGCCCTAGGTTAGATGTAACAGGATACAGATCTTCATAAAAGCTCCTCTTGGTCTCGTCAGTCAGAATAATCATGTTTTTTTTTTTTGGGTAAAGGTCAGGTGGGTCATTGTGGTCTTTTGAGTCAACAGTGTTTTTTGCCTCTCTAAGGAGCCCATTTACCAAGCCTCTTTTTTATTATTTGGTGTGCAGAGCTTTGAGCATGCTTTTTGTTGTTTTGGGACCTCCTGCTTGAATAACTGATGTGCCCTTGGAGTAATTTTGGTGTACCAGCCTCTCCTGGGAAGGTTCACCACTGGTTCACTGGTGTCCCATAGTCTGAGAAACTGGTTTGTAACTCTTTTCATACCGATAGATGTATATGACTTTAGTTTTCTACTGTTTTGATTTTTTTTTTTACATAATGTGCTGCATTTTTTAGACCTTTTCACAGTCAGAGGTTTCTTTTTAAACAATATATTCTACCAGCAGATCAGGAAATTGTCATTCCTGGATTAGGCCTGTAACATTAAATGCTTTCAAATTGTTTTTTAGTTTAATCCCATTTAAGAAGGGAGAAAAAAATGTTTCCTAGATGCCCAGGTTGGTTTGAATAGCTGTTTTCTCCCTTAATGAATGAAATTGTCATTCAAAAAATAACGCTTTTTAGATTTACTCATCTTATCTTCATTCAATATAAAAATTGTTTGACAACCTGAAACATTTAAGGGTGACAAAGTAGCACAAAACAAAAGAGGCCTGGCAGGGAGAAAACATTTTCACACCACTAACTTTTCCCAGAAGTCATATTTTCCAACATCCTAGTAAGAAATCCTCCCCAAAAATGGCCCCTCAAGTTGAAAATTCCTCTGAGAAAGTCAAAGGACTCTAACCTGCCAAAGGTTTAATATTCAATATGCCAGAATAATAAAACCTCGTCAAAGTTGCAGATATAAACTGCTTTTTGGCAGTTTTGACTGTTTGTCCCATTTAGCCAGTGGCCTCTATTTGTGAACATTTGCTCATTTAGTTTTCATTGCATCAAATGCCCAAGGTACACTGCTTTTGTATTGTGAGCAGAGAAGACCACAACATCGAGAAATTCCAATTGGCTTTTCTGAGTTACAACCAAAATGAGTTCAAGTCTTGCATAATGTCATTCTCAGACCTCGAACTTCTGATCAACAGGTCCACGGGGAAGACTAAAAATCCCAAAGTGCCTGGCCAGAATGGACATATCATCATACCACCCCCCCCGGTAGTTGTCCACAATGTACATGGCCTAGATGATTGGTAAATGGTCCAGTAATACCTAGATAAACAATTACTTTTAGTAATACAGCAGGGCTACCTGTGGAGAACATTTTTTAGTCAAGGGAAAATGGGCTTTATCAAGGCTACCTACTAACCCTCCACCTTAACAGTGAACAGAATTACACAGAGCACTTGCTCCAGAGTAAAAATAGGAAAAATGAAAGTGGCAGACTCCTTGTCCCCAAGATGAAGCTATTCATAGCTTGCAAGGAAGCACAGGCATGGTACACATGGAAAGGGTAATTTTATCCCTGAAACCCCCGTCACCATCATAAACCGTTCACTACTTATTAAAATGTTGCTGCATGTGTAAGGCTGCTTCACTACACACCAGTTTCACTTTGATTCTCATTCGGCTTGTTAAACATTGATTTGACTAAGAGAGTAAAGCAAAGTTTAAATCACGGGAGACGTGAGCCATTTTCCAATCCAGACTTCCTGCTTCTACCCTCACCTCGACAGACGCCCCAGGCCACGGTCACGTCGTTGCCATAATTACACTCCAGCCCTTTGTGGCGGTCGCAGGGCTTTATGTGGCTGCAGTCTTCATTAAGCTGTGCGGCGCACACCTTGCAGCAGCCACAGCTGTCTGGCATGGTGCTTACGCCTGGGGGGCACACAGGGGGCTGTGCAGGGCATTCGCATATAGCTGGGCAGCTAGCAGTCACCTAGAGGGATGATAATGTCAAACAAAACCCATGGGACTTTAATGCAAATGTTGAAAGAAAGATATCACAGTTTTAAGAAATTCAAGCTGTATGTACATACCTTATGGTTCTCTCATATAATTTACTGTTAAATTATCAGCCCACTGGTCAGTATTACTACTTTAAACAAACATTTCAACCTTTTTTTAGGAAACCAAATATGCTCTTAAAACAATTTTGTATATTTTAATCCTTAAAGTAAATACATAAATTAAAGTGAGTTAACATATCTAAATTTACAATTGTTGCAACATAATAAAAGTCCTGGGTTCTTTTCCTTGGTGGAGCTTTTTCTATCGAGCAGGATGAAAAAAAAATGGATTGATGGATCTCTGCTTGGCCTCCTCTCAGTCAGACTGTTACTCTAACTAACTGGATGGAAGATGTATAACAAGACCTGGGGTCAGTGAGACAACGCTCATGATTAACAGGGGTACTGTGGAATAATAGCCTCAAGTCACATTGAATCGATTTTAACTTTTTAGAACCACCTTGAACTGTATTTATAGCTGCCAGCCTTTTGGAGCATCTCCAGACCAGCTTGGGACATCATGAAATGGAATATCTTTTGTCCATCCAAACATTTGAAATATGTCATGCTCAAGCTGAACGTATATAGAGGAAATCTGGATATTAAATCCTAAAGTTTTAACATCAATTCTAAGAAGGATTTAAGTCTTTAAGTCTGGACTTTTATTGGACCATTCTATGTTGATGCTCTGATGTTTCAGAGTCATCCTACTCAAATGTTAACCCTGGTCTCCCCACCAATTTTTTTAGTTGTTCACATCACAAGGTTTAGAAAAGTAGACTTCTATTACCTCTGCCAAGGAGCTTATGTTTTTGACAGAATTTGAGTGTCTGACTAAGCTGCCATGGAGGAGGTCTGCACTCTGATTGGTTTTCTAGTTCAATCAAATATGCTTGACTCTAAATCCTTTCATAGAACCCTTTAGCTGTGTGTTGAGGGTCTGTCATACTGGAAGATGAACCTCCACTCTGTTGCCAAGTCCTTTGCAGCCCATGATCCATGACTGTTATTAAGGGTTGTCAGGATAAAAAGGACTAAATACATAGGCACACCACATTTTTCCGATTTTAAGCTAGTAGACAACTTAAAACCGAAGTATCGTTTTACCTTCTTCTTTTATTATTATTATGTTACTACATGTGGAAAAAAAACTAGTTTTGCACTTTCAGGTTCCTGTAGATCTGCTCTCACAACAGTTCTTGTTGTTTGGTCAAGTAAAATCCAATCAAAAAAAACTTACGGCTGTGCCATAACAAAATGTTAAAAAATAAATACAATGTAAGTAATATTTTTCATATATTTTTTCTTTCTAAGTTGGAAACTTAATAGTAATAATAATAATAATTAAAATAATAATAGCAATAATGTTTTTTAAAATTAAAATTGCATTGAATTTTAAAAAATTCAAACACATTTCCTCTGGCAATATGTTCTTGTCCCCCCCAAAAGGGTAATGTAACATTGGCGGCGCTAAAGAAGTTTTATTTAGCTGGACCCATGGCAAAGATGGTTCTTCCTAAAGGACTTATTTTATTTACCTTATTTTTAATATAGTAACAGTCTTTGCTCTGCACAACATGGATTAACATTTCAATCATCTTTCAAATAAGATCTGAATAGTTCTGTTCATTTCTATATTACCATTGATTATGATCATATATTCTTTTAGGGACTTTAGAGTTTCTGCTTGAAACTCTTGACGATATTGGAAATTAGTTTTTATGTATACTGTCCCTTTGAAATAATCTATAAAAACTAACCTAGCAATGCTAAAAATAACAAACAAAATGCATTTAGAGAATGTATTTTGTCCTGAAAACAGGAAGAACATTCAGCATTTATCTTTGCCCTTTCTTCAGTCAATAACATATTTGTATTGCTTAGCAAACAAAACAGGCAAGTAACGTCTAGTTATGTGTTCAGAGGTTCTTCTTGAAACGGCTTTCTATCCAGCATAAGATTGACCCATGGCACAAAAACAAAATAAAACAAGACATGAATGAAAAAGGGTTTGGAAAGGGTTTGGAAATGTCAAAGCACTTTAGTAAATGTAGCTGGACACCATGGTTGCCTGATGAATTAGAAACCAGTACCAGTTTCACATCTTATTTTCATATGTCTTTAAAACACAATTTAAGAGTCACTAAAACCTTTATCTTTAAGGTGCCTTAAAAGTGCATTTTCAGAGCTTTCTTGCAAGCTTTCTATGCAATATATTGCCAAAAATACTGCAATGTATTTAAAACAGTTGTTTTCATCATCAAGTATTTTTTATCATCAAATACTATGAAACTATTGTAATAAAAGTTTAGGTCCTTATGTCATCTACTGTCTACCTATATGTATATTTGCCACTTTCTGTATCTTTCAGTTTGTACCACTTTATAATTTAGTGCCACCCATTCCCAGCCCTGATCCTTCCCTCTAACATTTTGTTCATGGTATTGATTTTTATGTGCTAACTAAGGGTCTCTATCTGTCCACTTCCTACATTTTTCATGTGCACTCACTGCCCTGGTGTAGCTCTACAAAGTGGAAAAGTATAATATGATGTGTAAATAGCAGTTTCACCTGAAAAAAATACTAAATTTAGTGTTTGTTCACTCTTTATTTTTGGTTTAATATGTATTAAAAATAACAAATATATATGATTTGACCATTAGTAGTAATTATAGCTTTTTTTGAGTTACATAAAAGCAATAAGATGATGTTATGGATTTAGGCTTGAAACTTTTTTAAAGTAGTATAAAACTTTAACACAAGACTATTTATAGTACCATAATCTCATCATGTCCCATTCCTAAACCAGATTTTAATTATTATACAGTGATCATTGATGATCTGAAAATGAGTTTTAGTTTTTAAGACAACATTTTCAAATCTATCAGTCTATAATGCAACATCTGCATTAGAAATATTTGTGCTTAATTTTTTGCAGAATGGGTCTGCAGAAGAAGAAGCTCGTTTAGGACGCCATTAATACAAGACTCACCCCTGTATGTGCCCAGTGCTCGCCCCCCACAAAGCCGTGCAGACTCCTGGCTTGACTCACGGTTTAAACGCAGGAGCCAACATGTTTTAAATTGTAATAACCAACAAGCTGCTGAAACTTTGATAGGCATGAGTAGGCACGTTTGTTACCAGAAATGACAAACTACACGTAGCTTATAGGATTTACTGGCTTTTCATATGGCCTATGAAAAATAAACACATATTTTTTTTTGCCTAAATCACGTTAACACAGTGGAACCTCATTAAGATTTTTTCACTGAGGGCTGTTTTTGGCAGACACTGAGCTGAATGACAAATATCTTACCTGTGTGATGGCGACTGTTGTCATAGTCAGGTAGATTAGAAAGGCCATTATAAGCTTGGGAAACGACCTAAAATAAAGATAAATGTAAAAAACAGAGAACAAAACCCTCGGCGTATCAATACACACTAGGTCTAGGCTATTTTCCTATTGTACGTTTCGTTATCTCCTGACTTCACACCGCCGAACTCACAATATATAAAGACAGTGGGCGTGGATACTCCAGGCGGCTCGGTTGTTGATAGGTCGGTGGGCGGGGCTTCGCAATCAATGCAGCCATTCATAACCTCCAGAGCTGCTCCGTATTTGCTTCATGAGTAAAAAGTTAAAACGCTTTCAAGTCACATTCCTGTATATGCGGCCGCCACCCTCCCAACACCGAGTAAATATACCCATTCTGCCAGACCCGACAAGGTAACATTAAGGAGGACCTCCATTCTCCGAGAAAACAAGGGTGAAGGCATCTGGTCTGTTTTTCCTCACCGAATTTCCTGTCAGAGCAGAAAGTTTAAGTGAAGTATATTAAGCAAATAGTAAGATAGCAGCTGTAAGTGTGAATACACTTCTCTTTGTGCCCAGCATGATCTGATATCCCCCATAAGCTTGTGTGTTCATCAGAATTTATGCTGGTCCAGCTATTTCTGACCATTATTTCTCACCACATCATGCTGACGTGAGAAAAATACATTTAGGATCACTTGGAAAGAATGGTGTAGCTGGGAAACAGGATTATTGTTACAGGAGCAGAACATATGTTGGTTGGCCTCCTCCTTCTCCTCACCCCTATGCTTTATTCAAACCGCAGGTTTCCAGCCACACCTGCCCCAACACAGAGACCCCTTTTTGATGAATGAAATGTGATATACAGAGGTTTACAAAGCCAGTGTTCCCTCCTATATATAATTACCTTAACTTTATTTCGGCACAGAATGCAGCTATATAATTTCAGGGTTGAACAAAGTTGTCGAGATTTTGAGTCACAATAGCTTCTTTAGGTGCTTTATGTACAGCCTTTTCTTTCATTGCAAATCAAATTTCACATGCAGCTTTAAAAAGTATCTTGGTAAATTTGTTGGGTGTTTTTTTTATCCAAAAATGTGCTGTTTTTTAGTGGACATCATTTGAAGACAGTTGACCAAGCAGGAATGTACATAAAACATTCATCTTTGAAAATTAGGCAACTTTGAAATTAGGCAGAACTTTGTAGAAGTATTCATATCCTTAAACCTTCACAAATGCTTCATGCTTTAACCACAAAAATTTACTTGATTGGGATTATGTGTTAGAACAACAGACAGTGGGTCAAGAAGCGGTAACCCTTCAAGGAAAATACTACATGATTTTCAAATATATATTTTAAAATATGTACTGTGTGCCTGTCTATTCAGGCCCCTTAAACTTTCTCTGATTCTCTGGAATATAATCGATTGCCATTATTTCCCCAAACCTACCAAAGTCTTGAAGTCTGCTTGTGATTAGCAAAATTTTACAAGAAAATCCAGCTGTTCTGTTAAATTGTCAGAGAGTTTTTAAAGAACATTACTGAACAAACAGCATGAAGAAGACAAAGGCACACAGCAGATCAGGTTAGGGATAAAGAAAAGTGATAAGCACTGCAACTTTACAAAACAAAAGCCCAAGCTTTGAACATTGCAAAGAGCAATATTAAATACATTATCTGAACGTGTATAGCACAACCATAACACCTACCAAGAAAGGGTGATTCGCCTAAACTGGGAGGCAGCTGGACAGAAAAGACTTTGCTTCAATGCATAATGGCAGTGGGTGTCTCCACACCTTTGCAGATGGAGAAATATAAACTAGGCTTAAGCCAATAGACCTGGGTCCACGTTGCAAATTTGCACCTAGACGCAGACATATTGATGGAGATATTTTCCTGTTATACTTCTCAGTATTTCAGTGTTGCAAAGAAATTCCCCATCAGGACAGCAGGGGGTGCTGACTTTTTCTGGTCGGTCTGCCTACCATTGCAGTGTCGTTTCTGTTCAACTCCATATTTACTTCTTCAGCTTGCAAACGCATCCCCCCATATTTTTTGTAGGCCTGTGTTCTCTATGCTTTACTGCTTGTGTTTAAATATATGCCTATGCTTGTGGGTTGACCTAAACCCTTAATTTACCCTAAAGGTAAAATGGATTAATTTTGTTGTGATAAATAATAACCAGAATATTAAGATAAGTGAACCTCATCATGAATGTCTCATAGTTCCACTGTTGTAATTTTAGATAAGGTCACAGCTTCAACATATTAATGCAGCAGAAGTCACAGAACAAAGAGTGCTTGGGAAGTTATGAAAAGTGTTGTTTTTCATCGCTCTACAGATGTCTAACAAGGTAAAATTAGAAGAACAGAGAAACCCTCATCTAACAGTGGTGTGAAATTAAGGTGGCCCAGTCTTTTTTATGGGGAAAAAATAATGAACTCTCAACAGGAATTAACATTTTCCTTGGGATAAAAAAATCTAATTTAAGACAACAAATTACCTCGAGAGTAAATCTATTTAGGCAGGGATTTAAGTGGACAACAAAACCGTCCACCTTTGTTGCTTTCGAGCAACAGAGCTTATAAAACAATATATCTACTGCAACAATAAAAAAATGCAAACATAATCACCATGTGATTTTAATTGTATCTTAAATGTCACATAAATTATACAGTCCACAAGCATTTCATATTCTTAGCAGAGATCCATCCATATGTGGCAAAGTTCACAACGAGGGCCCAGGCAGGATTCAATCCCAGAAACTCCTGCATGCACGCTAACCAGTCAGCCAAAGCGATATAACTGTGGCCAAGCAGCCAGGGCGCATGATCAATTGGAGCTGTAGTGACAGGAACCTCACACTGTCACACATACATCATCTGTCTGAATCAATCATTCAATCATCCTTTAATTATAAAGCCCTTTACACACCAATATAAAATATAGTATAGAGAGGACTATTGGTAAGAAATTAAAAGCCAAGTCAAAAAGATGTGTTTTTAAAAGTTGTTTAAACCTTCTTAAAATTTCAGAAATCCTAACCATAGGATGGAGATCGTTTCATCGTTTAGGAGCGGCAGCAGAAAATGCTCTGTCTCCTTTCGAGTGACAAGGTGTGAGACTTCTCAGTCTTCTTCTGGGCACATGCTTATCTAAAAAATCTCTGTTAAATAAGAGGGTGCCTGACCACGTAAACATTTAAAAACCAAAATGTTAAAGTCATTCCTAAAACGTACCGGCAACCAGTGCAGAGAGGACAAAATGGGAGTAATGTGATCATGTCTCTTGCTCCTAGTGAGCAAACGAGCAGCAGTGTTTTGAACAAGCTGCACATGATGTGGAAGAGAGTTGTCCAGTATAATACTTAAAGCATGTATCGCTTTTTGAGGTCTTTGTATGGCAAATAAGTTTTGATTTTGCTAATGAATCTCAAGTGATAAAAACTACACCCGACATGACTGTATGCTTGATATCATTTTCAGATCCTGGTTCAGATTTCAGAGGCAAAACAGAAACAGCAACCAACACTTGTCCTTGGTTATCCGTTCTTGAGTTTATACTGAAAGATATTGGATAACTAGCTTACTTTTTTGTAACTTGGATTCAAGTCTTGTGGTGACAGGGCTTTTTTTTTTATGAAAGGCCTTAAAATTGTGGAATAGTCTTTTTTGCAATGTTAGATCTGCTAAAACCTTGAATCATTTTAAATGCTTCCGAAAACATATTTTTATGAGTTGGCTTTTATCCAAAACTGTACTAAGAATGTATCTGCATTAACTATACTTTTAGTGCTTTTTAATTATCTAATGTAATTGTATCATTGTATATACTAGCAGTTCCTATGATTTCTAAAAGTAGAATGGGAGGCAGATTTTTTATTTATCAGGCTCCTCTCCTGTGGAACCAGCTCCCAGTTTTAGTTTGTGAGGCAGATACTCTTTTAATAGTATCTGTGCATCTGTGTTTTTGATAAAGCTTACTAATATAGACATTAGACCTTATAATCCCTCTCCGATTTCTAACAGTAATGTACTAATTTACCAGAATAAAACAATTAGAGAATTGAACAAAGGTTGAATTGTGAATCAGGACAGAAACAGATTTACACCAGGTTATAAAGATAGAAAGTGATGGACAAAGAGGCTACTGTCAGCGTGCGTTGGTCAGTGCACTGCCTTCGTCTCCCTATTCCAAACTGGCCGGTCGACGGACCAGCCAGGGGGTGTCATCGAGGTAAATAATGCCAAGGTCTTTGGAAGAGCAGGCCTTTATCTACTCCAGTTATATCACTCACCAATAATATTATCTCTCTAATACATAGATTCTGGAGATGGCGCAGTCCTATGAGCAAGGAGAGATGCATAAGCACTAAAATACTTACCCACTTACCTCCCTCTATCCTCTTGAATTTCCAGATGACTCAACGCAATCTGCTGGGATTCCTTACATAGAAAACTTAAATGATTTGGAATGTTTACATAATTGTATTGAGATGAATTTTGTTGTAAAGTGCCTTGAAATGACAGCTGTTGTGAACTGGCGCTATTTAAGTCAAAGTAAATTGAAAAAAAAAAAGAATATATACTATTTGATTGTGTTTTAACTTTTGAAGCAATTTTCGGCAGTTGCTTTAATAAATGGGCTATACAAAAGTTCACCTTGACCTCGACCTCAAGCTGAGCCTAAGTTTTGATAATGTATAAATGTTAGACATTATCAGTATCATATGACGCAATGATTCTTGTCTTGTGGAAATTATCCTATTGATTTCTTAACTATTGTATGGATACACATGAAGAAATGCTAATAGTAGCATTTGTCCAGTTCCATTCTTGGCAAAAATGACCAGGAACCAGAGTGGAGGGTCTAAAGAGCTACTCAACATAAACATAAGCATGATTTTGAGGTGAAGGAAAAATACTTGATTATCCACTTATCCATAATCTATTCTGCTTATCCTTGTAGGATACACAGATGGAGGCTGGTGGCTATCTCCAGCAGTCATTGGGTTAGATGTGGGGTACACCCTGGACAGGTTGGCAGTCCATTGCAGGGCCACACCGACACAAACAACCATTCACACACATGCATACCTAAGAGAAATTTAGAGAGACCAATTAACCTAACAGTCATGTTCTTGGACTGTGGGAGAAAGTCGGAGTACATGGCGGAAACCCACACATGCACAGGGAGAACATGCAAACTGCATGCAGAAGAACTCAGGCTGAGATTCAAACCCAGGCATTCTTGCTGTAAGGCAACGGGGCTACTACTGTGAAGCCCACTGGATTTTCATTTTTTACTATTAAAGATCTGAGAAGTGTGGTGTTCATTTGAAGTCAACCACCCATTTAGAGCCTGAACCTCAACCCCAGTCTCAAAGGTTTCACAACCTCTAAAAAGAACAGGGAAGGTGACAAGCATGTAAAAAAAACTGTACTCACATCTAAACAGAGTGACTTCTCATCACATAATTTTCCACAATGGGTTTCTGTAAAGCAGCGCGTGTGAGCGGGCTCTCAGGGAAACAATTGCTGCAGATGTAGCTGTTAGTCATTAGATTCATTGTCTTGTGATGTCTTTCAGGTCATCTGCATTGCTGCATCTGGCATCTCTCATCTTGCTCTTAACAAATCTCCATATATTATGCATGGAATTCAAGATAGAGCTTGTAAGCCAAACAAGCAGAGAAACAATTGGGTCACTGAACTGATCGCCAATGTGGATTACAATAGTTCGATCTACAGGAAATTAACATGTGGATAACTTGCTTAAAGACAATAATGGGGAGATAAGGCTTAACTTTGGCTAGCTGCCTACTGTATGGTGAAAAGCCTGATTGAACTACTACATCAACATGTCTGGATAACTTAAAAGAGGTATCAATATAAATTCCAAGATTTTTAACTGTTGACTTAAATAGGAAGACATAGGGCCAAGAAAACTATCAGACCTACATGAATTGCCAAACATGACAAGCTCTGTTTTACTACCATTTGATCTGAAGAAGTTTAGGAACATCCACTGTTTGACATCACTGAGGCATTTTACCAATAGATGAAATAAGTCAGCTCCTGCATTTAAAGAAAAAATAGATTTGAAAATCATCTGAAAAACAATGAAAGGAGAGTTTATCATTTTGAAAAATGGATACCAGGGGTAGCATATATAAAGCCAAAAGACCTGGAGCCAGAATAGAAGCTTGGGGCACAGCAAAACTTAGAGGAGCATCTTCAGAACTGAAAAGGCCCATATTCACATAAAAGGTTATCCAAGACAGGTACAAACAAAACCGCTGGAGAACAATACTTTTAAGACCAACCCATTTTTCTAAACGAGATAAAATAATATCATAAGTGACTGTATTGTATGCTAAAGTTAAATCTAACAATAGAAGGGCTGCAGAATTGCCAGAATCAGTAAATGAAAATTAACTATTAAAACTCTAAATAATGCAAATTCAGTGCTATGATGGGATTTAAAGCCTGAGCGGGACTTTTCTGAGATGCCATTTGTCTCAAGATATTCCTGCAACACCATAGAAAGAAAACTGAGCTTTGAAATTGGTCAGTTTGGTGTAGGATAGGTTTCTTAATAAAGACTGCACAATTGCTCGTTATAGATAATCCGGTACATATCTTGTGACAAGGGAAGAATGTATTATTTGAATATAACTGGAGCAATATAATCCACGTTTTTTTAAAATAAGCCAGGTGGTAAGGAGTCGGTTGGACATTACTAGGGTTTTAGATGTAGGTCGACATCAAAAGGCTCATTAAGAGAAAGAGGCTCAAACTGCTCTAGAACAGCTGGACACACATTGGGGTCGGAGTCGGAGGACAACAAAACCCAGCAGTTGACATTATTGATACTGTGAAGGCACAACACCACTATAACAACAGGGATTTAGAACTCAGTTGAAAACATTAAAAAGCACCTGAGGTTTCAGACTATTCATGTCAAGTCTGACATAAATTTAGTCTTTGCCTCTTCACAGACACATGGTACAAACCGAGACATTCCCCTAATATCAGAGCTGGGCTCTAAATACATGTAATGTTTCAATTTTCACTCTCCTTGCACTGGGACCTGATAGCGCGAAGTGTGTTCGTTTAGCCAAAGCTCAGACACAATTTTGGAGCTGCCATATTTGGATAGGTTTGACTTTGTTTGGTATACTTGCACAGATACTATTAAAAAGATCCACCAAGTCCTCAGTATTCTGCTCAGCTGCTCAAAACATCTTTTATCTAGCTCAACCGAGGGAAAAAAATAATTATTTCACCTGTAGATGGTTCTTATGTTTGTGGTTGGAACATGAGACAATGTTAAAAAATTAAAGTGGTATGAAAGGTATGACTATTTGTGTAAAAAGAGAAGTGTGTCCACTGATTTGAAGGAAAGTAGCTGTACAGAAATGTGAGTACAGACTGCTCTTCGTTTACACACCAACTGTTTGTAAAAGCTTGGGGTGGGGCCACTTTTGTGTGCACACCTAACATTCTTCCTATAACATAAAGCATAGTGAGATATGTGTGAGATTTGGCATTGATGTATGGTTCTTGTGCTAATGAGCCTTGTAGAAACTCAGAGTGTTGTCAGGTTATATGAGAGAGTAGAGCGTGGCTTTCTAAAAAGGAAGCTAATTGTAAATCCTGAAAAGCAACTTCTCCATCTGCTGGAAGGTACCGGAGGTCATTATTAATAAAGCATAAAACTCTTTCGTATAAAATGCCTCAGAGTACAAATGTTCTTTTTTTCCAGACAGACTGTGGAACTGCATGACCTGCGGTGTCACATAACCTTTTACAATTTGGTCTTTTTCAAAATGTGACATCATACAGACCTCCACTAGATGGAGCCAAACTCTTCTGAAGAAGAATTTGATCAGGTAGTCAGAATGAAGCATGGAGAGTTGTGTAAGTTAAAATGTGCAGCTCAGCATGGACATGCTTTTACAATGTCCTCAAATTGTATGATTTTTTTTTGTAGGAAAGGGATGTGTGAATCATTGTTAATCATCATCATAATTTGTCTTATAACTTTTTTTTGCCTCAATAAAAAAATGGGGAGGAAAACAGTCTTTTCTCAGCAGTAACAACAGGATTTTGGTCATTCCTTATTTGAAAACGTTTGGTTTAATTAGCAAAGTCAGCTGATTTCAGTGCCTCTAAAGTCTGTTATGGTTATAAAATGATAAATAACTTTTGTTTGTTTCAAGCATTTTTTCATTGCATGCGTTTTTTCTGTAACAATTTTTCACAAATAAAAATGTAAAAATCTCCATCTACATCAAGCACAGTTGCTGGTGGGATAAATTTAGATAATTGAGAAATGATGGATTGCTATTTCTTTAGAAATGAAAATCTGTGATGGACTGGTAAACTGTCCATCCGACCATCACAGAGACACACAGGACAAACAATATGAACTCATACACTCACACTTAAGGGCAGATTTAGAATGACCAACAGCTAACAGTCATGTTTTTGGACTGTGAAGAAACCAGAGTACTCAGAGGGAAACCATACAAGCGCAGGGAAAACATGCAAATCCTTTACAGAAAGTCCCTAGGCTGGGATTTAAATCCAGGACCTTCTTGTTGCAAGGTGACAGTGCTACCATTTTCTTTCAAATAGTAAAAAGTGTTCACCTGTGCATAATTTAATCGTAATACAAATCAAATCGTCTTAGTTTTATTCTTCAGTTTAATCTTTTTTTTGCAGATCTACTTTTATCTCTCTTCCACTTCCTCTGTGTTGGTTTTGTTGTAATATAATTAAATATAAAAATTTGAATACATTTGCAATGCATAGTAAAATTAAATATAGCTTTTTAGAACTTAATCTCACTCCTTAATTTGACAAAGCAGAAGAAGTAAAAGTATGCTTATATGTAAATGCAACTTTTCTTCTTTTTTGAGTCTCCCTTATCTTTAATCATACTCTTGGAGATAAATAGCTCTATCCCCATTTCTGTCACTCTTGCTGTTGTTTATTTCCTTTTATCATGCTGCTCTGACATCTCTCCCCCTCTCCTATAAACTTCTCCACACTGTGACAGTAGAGAGAAGTCGCATTGGACCTGGCTTTATTCAGAGCACGCATCCGTCTCCCATCACCCGTGGTCTCCTGATTAGACCACCCTCCCCCCGACTGCTCAGCATTCACTAGGACTCACAACAGCCATCTGACAGCCATGGAAGCAGCTTTTCCCAGGTAGAAGAGCAGCTCTGCCTGAAGACATATAAGCCTAATTATCCCACTTGTCTGGGAGGTGGGGATTACCCGTTGGGCTGCTTCAAGATGTTTAATTTTCCATTGAGGAGGATGGGTTTTAAAATTACAAATATAGTGGCCTCCACTTTTACCTCCAGCAGAAATATATGCTCTATATGAGCATGTAGAAGTAATAAAAATAGAAAAAACAATTGCATTATTATACCCAATCCCAGAAAATAGCACTAAACTTCTTATGGTTCATCACTTTGATTCAAATGGACTTGCATCACCTGCAGCAGCATTGACAAAGACACTGGAGAGGCTTAGGTTAAAGATGAAAATATTGTCTTTATTAGGCAAAGGTGCCCGCGTTTGGATGAGTGAACAAAATACTGATGCATACAATGTTGAAACAACAGCAAATACTCACATCTATTCAGAACAGAACAGAAAAGTGTCCCTTTTAACTAACAACTTGAGTTTTTCTGCAGACACTTCTAGCTTGTAGACATTGGAAATATTTTCCTTTTCCTAAATGATTTTAATAAGTATTTTGCATGAAAACGTTCATGAATCTTGAACTGGATTGCAAAGTGGTGCAGTTGATATCACTATTTACCTTGCAGTAAGAAGGTCCTTTGTCTAAATCCTGACCTGGGGTCTCCATTGAGTTTATATATTCTCTATGTGCGTGAGTGGGTTACTTCCCCCCACAGTCCAAGAACATGACTGTTAGGATATCTCTCTAAATTGTCCGTAAGTATGAGTGTATATCCTGGCTCTTGTCCAATAACTGCTGGAGATAGATCTAAATCACCACCATTTGTTGTAACAAGCGGAGAAGAAAATAAAACCTGTCTACCAATTCATTGCATTTTTTTCTGTGATAGAAGTATTGGTACTCAGTATCAGTAAGTACCCAGATCCAAGTATTGGTATTGTATCGGTTTGACAAAAGTAGCATCGTTGCATCCCTACAGTGAGGCTTCCCTTTTTCAGAAAAATGTGAAATATGTGACAATTAAAAGAGAGAACTACTTCCGAGGTTCTTCTTTCCTGTCTCCATCCTGTCATTTGTACTTTCTTACTCAAGTCCTCCTCAATTTACTGCCTGATTCATAATTTTTTTCCTCATTCCTCACACACAGACTCTTCTTTGTCCTATTCACCTGAAAACACATAGAAAACTGTCAACAAGCAGAATCTTCCTTTGGCAGTAATGGTCTCACACAGATCTCTCAGTGTGTAAAACTAACAGATCACCAACAACACTCCTCTCCCTCAGTTCCCTCACCACCTTTCCCTCTCCTTCAGCTACGTTTGACCCAGCTGGAATGGAAGCAATATGAGGACAAATGTCACCTTTCAACCTCCTTCTCCCATCTGCTTCTTTAACAGCTTGGAGGGAAACTCGCTTGGAATTTTGTCATTGCACAGCATCCTTCCTAACAGATTCAGAACAACTCTCTTTTGTCTAACAACAAACAGAGGAAGGACACAGTTGCTTGGAGCGTTAGAGCCCATTAGTGTAGCATAAAGGTGCTGTATAATCAGGAGGCTCATCAGATTTCAACCACAGACGACATGAATAGAAAATCTGAAGTATCCCTTTGATGATGTGGGCGCATGTCGCATTTTCGTGCACTCTGTAGGAGTCGGCTAAATTTAATTATCCTCATCTAACAAAAAACTCTGATCTTTGACAAACACGTTAACTGTATCTGTAATCCAAGACAGTAGCGTGCATAAAAAGGGTGCTGTGGATCGCAGTTTTGGGCGTCTGAATCAGAATGAGAAAACAATATAACACAGAGTAATTTAAGATCCGCAAACCTAAATGTTTTTAAAGACATCTTCTCTAAATAACAAATACATAGTCACACAGACTAACCATGACCAAAAGGAGCCTCACAAACGCTCAGTTGCTCCAGGAATCCAGATTTTTTTTGGAGCTTCTGCGTTCAAACTCCTGATCGCCCACAATCTCATCATTTCTCAGTCTGTTTTAGAGGGAATTTGAAAAATATCTTTTTTTCAGTCCCTCAACTGTACAAATGACCAAGTAAACCATCTGCTTTACTAAATCCTCCTCCAAATTTGCAAAACCATTTGATCATAGATAGAATACACTGTTTCTTTCCACCCAGTCCCGTGATGCAGTGTGAGGAAACGTAAACATTGACACAAAAGATTCTCCTGTTGATTGGCCTGGTGTCCAGCTATGCTATACAGATTTATTTTAACTCTTAAGATGATTCCCTGTATTTTGGTTGGATTCCAAAAGACAAAAATGCACAGCAGATATTCCCTTCAGCCACATTTGCTGTTATATCTAAGAGTACAAAAATATATCAGGATTTTTTTAATATAAATTTAATGGATCCAGCAGCAATACTCACCTTTACTACAGCATAAGTTTGATCAACATTTTCTTGCTTGTTTGATGAACCCCTGACGAACTAGGTGGAATTCAGATGGTACTGTATGGTGCTCCAGAATGCTGTGGTCACCTATTTGGTTCATGGTAACTTTTACTGTGCACATATCAATGAAACTGAATTCAACTGAACACTCGCAGAACATAATTATTTCTTCTCCATATTTGACCGGTAGTGCTATACAGTATATAAGTAATGGTCCAAGCAACTTATTTTCTTTCTGACTAAGGATGCACTGATAGCGGTACTGATGGTATCGGGCCTGATATCGTCCTAATGTACTCAAATTGGTATCGGATAGATAATTGATACTATAAACCGATGCTTCAAATGTTAAAAAGTCTGCTATCATTTCACTGAAAATGTTCATTTTAACTTGAACATTTAGTTTTGTGGTCATTTTTATTAATATCTTTTTTTAAAAATCTAATTCCCCATATTATGTTAATATATTTTTAATATTTAATTAAAAAGAAGACCTTTCACCTGAAAAGCTCAGGAGTATGGATCATTTTGAGCTGTACATGGAATTACCTCCAGATTTGCAGTATTTTTATCACTATTTTAAGGCAGGAATAATAGTTTCCCTGGAATAATCAATAGATCACCACAAGACATCGGTGCCGAAGATTATGTTTTCACTGTTGGAAACATTTAGAAGGAGACCAACAACTGCTGTATCTTAAACAGTTTATGAATAACTGCCAGATTTCTGTCTGCTGAGCATCAATCATTTCACGCTCAGCTTGCAGATCATCACAGCTTTTTTCTGAATTGTTTTGTGAGTTTTTTATTCACATGAAGCAGAATACAACCTTCTAAAAACTTCTACTTTTCTCTTGTCAGTCAACAGAAATTTATCGTAAGAGTTTTGGTGATTTTAAAAAGACTGTGTTAACACTAGTACACTGATTTTTAAGTGACAAGTACTGGGGCTCACATACTTAACTGGACCTGCTGAGGGATCGAAGACTTCAAAACGTTTCAGTCCACTGTAACTAAAACTCATGTCGACTCTTGTAAGAACAGCAGTTTCAAAAAACTGAGATATCACTAGATAGCATCAGTGAAGGATTTTCTCAAAATTTGGGTAATGTATATTTGTTCCATTCCCCCTTTAGTTAAATGAGATGCTGTGTAAATATTCTTGGTCATACCTACTATGAGCGTTTGGAAAATGTGTTTGAGGTTCTGAGTTTAATCGTAGGTTTCAGAATGGCAGTCAATAGTGGCTTTCTTCTAAAAATGTTATATATATCTTAACAGGCAAAATTTCTGGGCAGGATTGCTCAAATAAGCAATGGGAATTTAGGTGAAAAATAATATTACTAAAGAAATTTCAGTTAGTTAAATTTTGTTCCATGACCTTTATGTTCAATATGTGAAATGTTTGGTTCATTATATTAATAACCTTCATTACTTACTGTGTTTTAGTCATAATTATCACAGTATTTCTCTTTTTTTTTGTCATTGCAGAATTGTAAGTTGTAACATTAACATTAGTTAGGCGTAGTAACAACTGATTACGCACAAATAAACTATTAAAAGTCTGAGGTCTAAACTGAGTCTATTACCACTAAATTATAAGGACATTAACTCGCAGTTTAAGCGTTTCAGGATCATTTGTAATTGTAATGATAGTTTGTATCATGTGTTGTGTATTTATGATGTGGTAACATTTTAAAAAGAATTCTTTAAAAATAGTCATCTTGCAGCTGATTCATCTTTTTTTCATTGGCTTTAAACAACACATACCACCAGCGGGGATTTGCAGAAAAAGTCCAAACATATCTGTCTCACTGAGACTAAGGCTGGGTCCGGTAGGTTCCCCTTTACACACTTGCAGACTCCAGTCTTCACCCCCTCTCATACCAACAGATTTTTGTGCCGACTTTCCCATACTGGGAATAGGGGTAAAAGTCAGGCGCAAAAATCACATAGTGTGTCCCTAGCTTTTGTAAATTTTTTCAAAAAGATCCAGGCATCACATGTTGCTTTGTGAGCTCTCTTACCCTCATTTGTCTGGTCAGACAGGTTTTATAAAGGTATGTTGTCCTTTTGGCAGTTCTCAGTACAGCCTTCCTGACCTCAAAGCTGTGTGCACAGAGACTTGGCAGAGGTTTTACACCTGATACTCTTCCTGGCATCCCCCTCCGCATATGGGTTTGAACTGGGAACCTTTGGGTCTGCATCCAACCTTCCCTACCATCCGAGCCACTGCCACCACAGAGCACAGGTACTATAAAGGTTAGTGTAGTGCAATTTATTTTAAAAATGCATTAAAGACAATAATTTCCAGATTTAAAAAGAGAGGTAATACACTTTCTCTATATTAGGACAAATTGGTTTTAGATTGCTGCCCCTTTATTAATAAGAAAAAACATTGTGAAATTCATAATTATTCTTCTCTTAATATATGTTTTATGATAAAAAATGTGACCAAAAAAGCCCAGTTCAGAAAGCTTGTTAAAGAAATGGGGCAGCAAAGAGGAAACCAAGGAATCCCCACAAACAGTTCAGCACAAAATAAAAGAAGCTCTAGTTACCTTCAGAACTTCTAAATGTTCAGGAATGCAGCTTAGAAAAGTATACTTTTACTCAGTGTAGTTCACAGAAACAAAAGCCTAGAAGGATAAAAGTTGTATTATAAAAACGAGGGAGTAGAAGAAAACCCGCAAAACCCCTGGATCACCCTCAGAGCACCATCAAATCCCTTCTAAAAAAAGAACAGTATTTAAGGGGAAAACCAGCAGAATTCAGGAATGCAGCAAGAAGCACATCAATAGGGAAGAAACGCAAGGAACAAGTAAACCAGAAGACACTGCAAAGCTCACACCAGCATATTTGTTAAAAATGTCATGCACTACCCCATAAACCATAACCTTAATGAAGTTAGGAACAGATCAATGAAAACATAAGAAACATGGTCATAGTTCATAAGACAACAGGGAGAAACGAAGCTTGTGCCCATATTTGTACACTTTTATGGTAAATCAAAACTGAATAGGCTTGTCCTTAAGTGTGAGTGCTCCGTTCTTTGAATCCTTTTTTATACATTTTTTTAGTCCTGAATTCAAAATCATCTCTGGGCTACTACAAACTAGAAATAAAAAAAACTTAAGGCATACTACAAAAATGATTACGTTTTTAACCACAATCTTCTGGTTCTCCACACAGTGCAGGTTCTCCAGGCCCAGATTAAGCAAAGAAGCCCCACAACATCACTGAGCCAACACAAAAGTTCACTCCAGTCATAATGTACTTTTCAGCACATGCATCTTAATTTCTTTATTTTCCATATCCCTTACACACTGCTTATCCATAGACTAGAAATGTTTCTGTTTTCATTCATTGCTTCACAGAAGAGAATCCCAAGGCTTTTTAGGCTTGCCATACTGTAGTTGTGAGCAAATTGAAGCAGACATTTCTTGTGCCTCTGTCTCTAGTGATATTTTGGAGCTTAGACCTAAGTCTTAAGCAGTTTTTTGGATTGTAAATTAATGTTAAATGCTTAAAAGATAACTGTTAATATTAAAGTAATCCACAATAATTATCAAATGTTCATGTAATAGTTAAGTTTAATAATTAAATATATTACAAGCAGGCGAATCCCTGTATTTTCCCTTTTTAAGACATTTGTCTTCATTTTTACCCTTTTTTTAAAATCTCGTCTCTGTAATTTGAGTTTGTGGACTTCGATTAATACCTACCTCAAAAACTGTGGCTGTGCTCACTGAAATTCCTGTGAACTCTTGAGGAAAAACCCAGAAGCGGAGGAAGCACTACACTATGAAACTGATGGTGTGGTCTTGCATCATGTGGCTCACCATTTTAACGGTGAGCATAATTTTTTTAGTTGCTTACTAGAACAGTGCAGAAGCTTCTTTTAGCATAGGTGTTGACAGCTCATATGAGCATGGCAAAAAAAAAATTCTGTAACTTATTAGATATTTGCAGTTGCCATAGAAACATGTGACACACGTGACTCAACTATCATGATATAATTTTTTTGGGTGCCCTTTTGCTGCTTTGAACTATGGAATATTCTGCAGTATACTGAAGGATCCTAGTCATCTGCTTAAGCTGTGCTTGCATGATTGCATAATTTATTTTTATACATTAAAAATGTCACCAAAACACACAGGATGATGGAATAGTCTTTCTGCATGATCACATCAATATTTACAGAACACTGAGGTTTGAGTTTTAGCCCTGCAAAGTATAGGATACTGTTCTTATTTTTCTCAGTGTTTGTTTTAGTTATGTTGCTTATCAAGGTGGCTTAAATCTTTACAAAGTTGCAAGTAATCACTGCTTATGCTAAATTTGAATTAACTTTAAATATACAGAGAACATTTTTTCTTTGGATTTTTATGATAAATTTTAGATTTTTCCTCTTTGTAGTAAACTTTCCAAAATCCCGACAGTTCATCGATCCATCCATTTTCTGAACCGCTTAATCCTCATAGGGTCACGTGGGGGCTGGTGCCTATCTCCAGCTGTCAACGGGTGAGAGGCGGGGTACATCCTGCACAGGTCGCCAGTCCATCACAGGGCCACATAGAGACAGACAGGACAAACAACCATGCATGCACTCACTCACACCTAAGGACAATTTAGAGTAATCAATTAACCTGACAGTCATGTTTTTGGACTGTGGGAGGAAGCCATAGTTTTTACAGGGAGAACATGCAAACTCCATGCAGAAAGACCCTGGGCCGGGACACGAACTCACAACCTTTTTGCTGCAAGGCAACAGAGCTAACACCGCGCCACCAAGAAGAAAGAGAGTTTGAATGAATGGATTGTAAGTCGTTTTCTCTGGAAAAAAATCATTTCTCACTCCTGTTTCAGGATGTTACAGTTTGTGAAAGAAATTGATGGGGGGGGGGACAACAAAATTACAAGAGTTACTGAATAATATTAATTAATTAACATGCAAATGTATTGCCTCTGATTGGCTAACAGCAATGCGATACGTTTGAAAAAAATGACTAATTTAACTTACTTCACTGGTGGTGTTCCAATAGAAATTCCAACAGTTTCTTCCTTAGCTCCTCTTTCTTGGGTAATGCAGTTAATGTAGTGGGAAAATAATTTCAAGATCAGTTCTATTTAGTGATTAGTAATTAACAGTAAAGGCAGCCGGGGATTATAGCACAATTCTGGGAACTAAATTGACTGGTGTAGCGGAAGGACTCCTCGGTTGTTTGTTTTGGTTACCGTAATTCTGATATAAACACATACACACAGGCAGGCTACAGCCACAAACAGGTAGAGACACACTATGTTAGCAGGAGATAGCCCTGGGTCAACAGGGCTTCCTGTACCATCGAAATAAATATGACTCCAATGATATACCAAAATAAGACTCCAATGGAGACTGAATCATCCATATCCGTATCTTCATCTCTATGGAATTCTACTATATCAGTTTGGTGCCCAACGTGACCTTCAACAAGCAGACTGAGTGGCCACAGATGGATTCTCTCTGGTTACGAATTTCGGACACCAAAGGAACCACTGGCCGCTGCCTGAAGAAGAACTCATTTCTAGGATGAGGATGCTCTGAAATGATGGCTGAGACCCTAAGTAATCAGCCGTTGAGTTTCCTTATTTTAAATTTTTCTGCTTGTTTACTTTTTCCTGGCTGGCACTTGCGAGGAAGAGCTTGGGGTAGCTGGTCAGAACGACTGGACAGAACCTCTTTTTTGCATGGCTGTGGAGGTATTACTTTTTAAAAATAGATAGCTTTTATGAAAAATGTTCCATCTTCAACCTTTAAGCAGAGAGACCCAAGATGTTACGATGCCAGACAAGAAAAATAGTCCCTCCAGCGTGTCCTGGGTCTTCCATGGGTTTCCTCCCGGTGGGATGTACCCAGAACACCTCACCACGGAGGTGTCTAGAAAGAATTCTTACCAGATTCCCAAGCCACCTCAAATGGCTCCTCTTGATATTGGGGAGCAGCGGCTCTACTCTCAGCCCCTCCAGATTGACCAAGCTTCTTACCTTAGCTCTAAGAGCTTTCAGCTCAGCTCTCTTCACCACAACAGAACTGGACGGTGCCCTCATCATTCCAGACGCTGCACTGAGCTGCCTACTGATCTCCTGCTCCATTTTCCCCTCATTCATGACCAACACCCCCAGATACTTGAACTCTTCCACCTGGAGCAGGACCTCGTCCTTAGCCTGGAGAAGGAACTCTACCCTTTTATGGCTTTACTTTGGAATAAAGACTAAAACAAGGAGTTAAATTCAGGGTTTCATTATACCAAATACACTGCGTTTTGTAACTTTCCCAAGAAAGGTGGAAATATTTTGTTAAAAAAGGCCCAGTGTTGGTTCTACTAAGTAATAAAGAGATGAAACATCCAGGATTTAATTTATAGAATATTATAACAATTCAAAAGAAAAAACTCCATATCCTTTCTCTATCATTTAATTGTTACAGAACAGCAGTAATAAACTAGCAAAACTATAATTAGTAATATAATTTTCATGGCTCATCGCAATAAGATGAGAGTCTGTGAGAATTCCCAGCTGGATGTTATTTTTGGAGTCTGATGCTATACTGGGAGAGCTCTGTGATTGTCAGGCCAAATTGGGCCTAGAGTGACAATGCTTCCTTTGTTGTCATGCTTCTGTTTTGTGCTTTTTTCTGCTGACATCATCCACTTGTAATGTCGAGTGACGGGAGCTGCTTGAAATCTATGCTTTGGAAGCTCTACTTTCATCTGAGTGATTACAGTTTTCATTTGGTGGGTGTTCATGTGCTTCAAAACCCACAGAGGCTCCAGTGAACAGTCAAGCTCCATCAGAGCCGAAACATGATTACAATTCACATAATTTTTGTTGCTCCGAATGTTTATATAAAATTATCCAAAGACTTCCAAATTGAGCGCTGCCTGCAACCTTTAAAGGGAAAAGTGGCAAAGATGATGGATGGATGGACTTCCACATCCATACAGCAAGTAAGATATGGTTGCCATTTTTGTATGGAATGTGTCCTTTGAATGAAATATACACGGAGTTTAAAAAGATAATAGTTAAAAATCAAAAATTGATTTGAATGAATACCTTGCAAAAGTTCATTTATTTCAGTAGTTCAACTTAAAAGGTGAAACTATGATATAGACTCATCACATGCGAAGCAAGATATTTCAAGCCTTTATTTGTTATAATATTGATGATTATCGCTTACGGCTGACAAAAACCCAAATTAAAAATCACTGAAAATTAGAATATTACATGAAATCAATAAAACAAGGATTTTAAACTGAGAAAAGTTGGACCTCTGCAAAGTACAATCATGCGTATGTACTGAGTACTTGGTTTGGCCCCCTTTTGCATCAGTTACTTCCTCGATGTAGCATTGCATGGATGCTTCTGTATTGTTTCATCTCATGTCTCTCATCTTTCTCTTGGCAATGCCCCATTGATTCTCTATGGGGTTCAGGTCAGGTTATTTTGCTTTCCAATCAAGCACAGTATTCCCATGGTTATTAAAACAAGTTTTTGGTGCTTTTGGCTATGTGGGCAGGTGTGAAGTACTGCTAGAAAATGAAGTCAGCATCTCCATAAAGCTTGTCAATGAAAGGAAGGATGAGGTGCCCCAAAAATCCTCTTAGATAGTTGTGTTGACTCTGGAAAATAATAAATCAAAGTGGACCAACACCAGCAAATAACATGGCTCCCCAAATCTACATAGACTGTGGAAACTTCACACTGGACTTCAGTCATCTTGGATTGTGTGCCTCTCCGTTCTTCCTCCAGAATCTAGGACCTTAGTTTCAAGATGAGATGGAAAATGTATTCTAATAAAAAAAAAGGCTTTGGATCTCAAACAACACACCGGGAGTGCCTTGACAAGACAAATACGACATTTGAAGCCCATGTCCAGGATCGATCTGTGAGGTGGCTCTTGATGCACTAACTACAGCCGCAGTCCACTCCTTGTGAAGCTCCCCAACACTTTTTTTCCCTGACAATCTTCTCCATGTTGGAGTCATTTCTGCTGCTTATGCAGCTTTTTCTTCCGCACTTTTCCCTTCCACATAACTTTGTATTAATGTGATGGTTTTCCGCACAACTGTCAGGTCAGCAGTTTTCCTCATGATTGTGATTCCTACTAAACCAGACAAAGATACCTTTTAAAGACTCACTTGCTTTGGATTGATTAGTTAATTAAAGTTTCACACTTTGAGCCTAAAATATTGAACCTTTTCACAATATTAAAATGTTCCTAGATTTTGAAATTGGGTTTTTCATCAGCTGTATCCCATAATCATTAAAACTATAACAATTAAAGGCTTGAAAAATCCTACTTTGCATCTAATGAGTCAATATCAGATATTAGTTTCACCTTTTAAGTTGAATTAATAAAGTAAATTCATGTTTGTACTATATTCTAATTTGTCAAGTTTCACCTAAGATCAGATTGTAATTTCAACATTTTTAACTTCATGAGTCTTCTCCACTGCACACTACCTTGGATAACAATTAAGATCCTCACTGTCACTTAACGTAACTAAACGTTCCCTCTGGCTAATTATAACTTGTATCTGATCATTTCCAGTCCGACCGCCATTGTCTGGTTCCTCCAGAGACGACCCACTATTTCTTGACAAAGTAACCATTTTAAGAAAAAGAAGTACAATCGTCTCTTGTTGTTTGGTGTTGTTGGTGACTAAGAGTATAAAAAACTAATCTAGTCATATATAGCCAAAAAATGATAGTAATCAATAATAATTAACTTTCACTTAATGTTTGCTTCCGGTTTTGGAAAATACATTCACTGAAGACTTTATTGAGCACACCTGTCCAGTCGCTTGTTAGCTTAAGTAGAGAATCAGCCAATTGTGGCAACAACTGAATGCATGTGGGCGTTTAGTTGTGATTACTGCTTCATTCACATGCTCTTCGGTCGGCTAATCAGCTCATTCTCATCATCCCTAAAGCAGAGCTTTTTAAATCTCTTTATTAGATATGCCAAAGCCAGCCCTATCTTGGTTGGTATCCTTATTGTGTCCTCCATAGTTGTCTGAGTTGGTATTTGTAGATCGTGATTTTTAGTGTTGAGTCTCTAAATCTTTCCTTGGCAGTGTTTTTCGATTCAATAAAATGTGTCAGCATTCTGCTCTGACCTCCAGGATTCCTTTTTTTTTTTTTTTACACTTAAATAGTTTCACCATTTAGCTGAAGCTGTTTAAGGGGCAGCTGTAAAGCTAACACCATAGCAAGCTTTAATAACACAATATTCTTCTGTAACACACTAAAACTAAATTTTATTTAAGTGCTTTTCCAGTGTGTGTTAATTTACCCCATTAGTTTTAATAGCCCCCTATCACCAGTGCCATAAATATGCTGCACAGCACAAAGATATGTTACTGAGGGAGACTTGAGTGTTTTTTCTATAATAATAACCAGTAAATCAAACTAACAAATAAAAGGTTTGTGTGTTGCACAGACTGACAACAAGCCAAAGGTTTGTCATAGACTGTTCAGTTCTCCTGGATTCAAGATCATCTGTCAATACCAGCTCAAACTGAAGTATCTCAAAAATACCTACGGTTTAGCTTGACCTGGGGTTTTGAAAATGGAAGTTTTATTCTATAAAATTTATTTTTAATAACTCTATTTAAGCACTTTTGGACTTTTATAATGAATAAGTGAAAAAATATCCAAACTTTTAAAATATATAGAGACATCAAATCCATTCTACTCTGCTCTAAGACTGACACAACCACTGAAGACTTTGGTCACAAAGTTGTCGGACGTGTGACATTATCAAAATCATTTGTTGCACGGACAGTTTTTTCATTGCAATTGTTACATATTTGCCATACAGTACAGCCCTGCGGTTTTCCAGAATTAGTTTTTCAATTGCAATACATTTGCCAGGTTAAAGAAGAAGCATAATGGTCATCATGTTCAATAATTTAGGTTTTCATCTGACAAAATTAAAATATATTGGTAGGGATTTCACCAACACTGAAGAAGGGCTGAATCCAAATGCCACACTTTTATGCTGTCATTTGTGAAAATCTTTTAAAACAATGCATAACTTTATTCATACTTCACAATCACGCTTTCGTTTGAACTAGTCTTGTCATGATGGCTTGTATTGGAAAAAAGCAAATACAGCCAGCAGTGGAGGCAAACGGTGAAAGGATTGTTTCTTAAACAAAAAACCGTACAAAAATTTGGATGGATACACAAAGAGCCATGGTACAGGAGTAAACAGGGTAAACAGAGGAAGTAAGCAGGGTAAGTAAATTAGCAAACTGGAGAATACACCAAGCTGTCAAGGAGAAAAAAAGAGTTTAATAGTGGGTTCCATTTGCAGTTTGACCTCAGAAATTCTGACTTTAAGTGGGAAAAATCAATTGGAGTACTCCCTGAACTCAGACTTCCAATTGTGGTGTTATTCTATATATGTTTTAAACTTTTATTATTCAGAAGGTAAAAGTCTGTTTATATAGCTTGCATGATGGTAAAAATATATATGGTCTGTCAGTATTTGTCATGGGGATAAGCTTTTAAGTAATAAAACTCTTGGGTAAGTTTTATTGCAAGCTGTAAAAACAGGATGTCTGTAGATTTAGTGTGTTGCCATAAAACCATAAAACTCAGAATGAGCTTTTGACCAAGAGAAAAGACACGTCTCACCTTATGACTGCATAATTCTCTGACAGCCAATAATGGCTAAGACACTGTATGGAAATGATCTGATTGGAGGGAGAAGAAACGCCTAGTGTCCTGGCGAGGCCCGGTGTCTATAAAGCTTGTGAAATGGAGATCATTCAATTGTCAGATTTCTTTAAATCTGGACCAGAGGAACTAGGGGGGCAACTTTCTCTGTAAAACTGCAATTTGTTAATCTGTTCAAAATAAATGTTAAGAACTGGAAATTGGCTCCATTTTGTCTCTGCTTGAACATGCATTGAATTAATTATGATAATTATTTCATTCAACACCACTCAGAAAGTCAATGAGTTTTTTGTGCTCCGAGGTTGACTTTCAACATGGCCACTCCTCATATCCACAACGGTAGCTGTGGTGAAAACGTGTCTGTTTTACAAGACACTCATAAGAATACATCTAAAACAGATGTTACATGTAGAGCCTACAACTCTAACCTTAACAAAATAAAAGTGGTGTATGCAAATGGAAAGTACAGCTTAAGACAATGTTTGTAAGAGGTTCCACCGACTACGAATACCTGGGCCTCGGCTTATTGGAATTCCAACTTATCCAACTACATAAATGGAATGCTGTTTACTCGGGTGTGACGTCAAAACACAGATGCAATTTCTGACTTCTAAGGTTAATAGAATGCACCACAAGTACTGAGGGAGAGGTGAGACAAAGAAACCTAAAGAGCTAATCAGATGTAAATAGCGGCAGCTGAGGGAGAAAGCAGGTAGAGGGAAATTAGAAGAAATAAAAACAGCTATGGGGAGCATACTGGCAGGCTGAGGAAGGGAGAAGAAACAATGTAAAGACACAAGGAAACCATGGATAAAAGAAACAAAACCAGAAACTAACAAAGATTCAACGAAAAATAACACTTAGGTAGGGAAAACAAATCTAATAATCAAATAATGGTAAACCAATACATAAAACACACAGAGGAATAAAATCTGATTTAGGTAAACGAACAGGAAAGATCCAAACAAGAAATACAGAAGAAATAAAGTACAAACACTGACTAATCAGGACAGGTTTGTGCGTCCCAGCAAAACTGTTTGAAGGTTCTGGCTGCAATGTGAAATGAGAAAATGAATCATTGATTCATTTTGTATTTTAGTGTGCCTAGCAATGTTTGTGTATTTCAGTGGATCCCTGGTCTCTGGCCAACTGCATCAGCCTGAGGAGAGATAAGAAGTGCTGCGTGTTGGGCCTGTCTGACACTGCTTAAGCTCAAGATGCTCTCAGAGTACACAACGACTCTCATTTAGACACACAAATAAGCTTTGTTTACAGCGACCATCTGAAACCTGGCTGAATAACTTTAACAACTACAGCAGAAACTAGGACAAATGCATGAATATTTTTACAGGTTACTTGTTTTCCTATAAAAAGTAATGATAGACTAAATACAATATGTGCTGATCTGGAGAGGTGTACAAAAAGGAAAACAAAATTAAAGATACAAATTATCTGTGTGAACGTTGTAGAGGCATGTCAACCATGTCCAGCTCTTTCAGAATCTCATTCTCTCCTGGTACCCTGCCGCTTTTTCGACCTGCTCAGCAATCTCAGAGCCATAATGATGGACCCACTTTTTCTACGGAAGATATGGTAATATGACTGGGGATCCTGAAAGTGCTCCTTTCACCACCTTACCATATCCTGACTTGATGTCTGCCAAACCAGAGACCAAACACAGATAATTGTAAAGCAAATACTGTAGGAATGAAGTACAAATTGGAAAAAAACTCAGACCACAACCCAAGAATAGATTAAAAAGGTTAACTGAATATAAAAGAATTGTGAAAGGTGATAGGCAGCTTTTTCTCCTTATCAGCTTCTAGGTTACTCTCTGCAGAACAGTCAAGCTGGTGGAATGCAATGAAAACCAAGTGTGAACAGTGCAAAAACCGAAAGTTAAGAGCTACCAAATAAAGAGGGTTTCCAAGGTTCTACTGCTTGGTGAATCAAACATCAGTAGACATGGATCCTTAGTATAAGAAACAAAGGTTGTAGGGTTAGACAAGTTTTCCGTTTAACGGTCAGTGTTTCAGCTGCAAAATCACATAGAAAAGGAGACTGTATACCCTGTATAGTAGGGATAATGATTTGGGGTGTCAAATTATTGCATTAAATGCGATTAATTCATTCTCACTTTGAGTAAGCAATTTTATTTAATAGCGTTAATCTATTTTTTTATCTTTATTTTTATTGTTTCTGTATGCTAGTTGCCTTTAAATGAAATCCTTGTGCTTGAGTTGTTTGGGGTTAAACACACTCTGAAGTAGAGATTGAAGGTTGTAAACCTATCATAAGCTAACTGCATCATTATGCACAGATAAAGTTCCAATTCATCTTAATAGATTTTTCTGCTTCAATACCACACAAATAACACAGACACATACTGCACAGAAAGAACTAAGCATGTTTTTTTTGTTTGTTTCTTTTGTTTTCCTCTTTCCTTTCCTTTTATTCTTTCACACTGATGACATGCGCACACTTAGACAGTTTCCAGGAAGGAAGACTAATACTCAGAGCCAGGTTTTCCCTCATTAGACTTATTTGGACAGAAAGGGGCAAATGAGAGTATATAATTCATATGGACAATTAAAAATCAGCATGGGAAAAACAATGAAGTAAGAAAGGTACAGATATATCTCTCTAAAATCTCATTTTTTATGCTAAAATTGGTCTGTTTGGAAGTTTAACAGCACTGCAAATGAATAGGGTCCAGATGGTCTAGCACAATGCCCTGAGGCAACAATAGTGAAGGAATATCTAGCTTCCATTTAAGCTTAAGATGCCAGCATAGGTATAATTACTCGTGAAAAGGATAATGAGGAAATGGAGGGGTCAAGAGAACTGTTTCCTCAGTGCAGTGCAGTAGTTCGGGGACTTTACAAACTGGCAGCCTATTGAAGAATTATAAGCTCTCTGAGGTAAGGCCTGAGTTCATTTAGCATTCTGATGGTTAATGAACCCTAAAATCGTGATAAATTTGGATAGACATAGTGTCTGCTCCAGTTCAAACTGCATTGTTATGTTGATGGACATGGACATCAAGCACTCCAATTTGTCCCAACAACTTTGTCATTAGAATACTGCCATTCAGTTATCTTATAGTCTCCCATCTCTAATTATTTGCATTGAAAAACTATTTAACTATTTGTGATCCTGTTCATCTAAAAAAAATAGATGATATTTGACCTTTAAAAAGATGTTACACAAACAAACCTTTCAGTTTTTTATGCAAAGCAGGTAAAAAAGAAATTCAGAGGCTTTAGAATCAATATTAATAACAAAATGAAATGCAGCCTTCAATAGTAACATAAGGATAGGAACAATGTCCAGTTTGATGAGAACTGACTTATCTAGAGTTTCATCACTTAAACAACTTTAAATAAGTTTTATTGTCTTTAAGAGTTATCTATAGGAAGACATAAGAACAGTAATGAAATGTATTTGATTACCCTTACCCCCATGTGTGCTCACCATTGGTTTATATAATGAGCATGGCGATGTCATGTAAAATAGTGTAGAAACACACAATAGTATACTGAATTTGTATTAGCACTGTTCGCAACATTAATTCACAAACTGCAAATGGCATTCTCTCTGTGTCATTGTGCGCAATTAAGATCCTACCCTTGAACAAAAATAGCTTACATTTCCAAATAAAGCAACTTTTATTTCTCACAGAGTTCCAAAGCTCAAAGGGAACTAAAGTAATATTTTTTGTCCAATCCCTTTAGCCAGGGTTCGAATAACCCCAAAGCTTTCGGGGGAGCCATATTTGCACTGTGATTTCCAAATTCACATGCACATACCTATATATTTATGGCCCAAGGTAAAACAAATAATAATTTTGTTAGTTTAACAGGTTCTGAACAAACACAGAGCAACAGGGGATCTGCATGTAGTCAGTCCAGCATTTTCTGCCTTACAGCCATTCGAGAACAAGAAATCACGGAGAAACTTAGATCACAAACATCATCATTATGGTTATGCTGATCATCACCATCATCAAAATCAAAATAATTGCTAAACAAAGACCTTATATCAGCTCAGTAGTATTGTTTTAAATCACTATGGATCACAGGTGCCACAAGACGGTTTGTGACCCAGTTTCTTTAATATTTTTAACAAACCTAGCTCTGATTTGAATGGCAATTTGCCCTTTTATTTCAGCCCAAGCATTTTCTGATTTATGCACACTTTAGCACTTTTGCGTTTTTTTTTTTTTTTTTCTTCTTCTAACGTGTCCTGTCTAGCAGTATGCTACTCAGAATTGGCGTCTGAGTACCAAGTACAAGCCCAACAGTTTTACTTTCCCAAGCAGAGTATTACAGCTTCGCTGTAGTACGCCACTTGATGTATATGTATGAAAAATCTTTATTAGTGATTACTGTGGGTTCAATTTCCTGACGTCATGGACATTAAACTGAGACAAGAAGGGAGAAAGGAAGAAGGTGAAGAAAAGAAACCGGACCAACAGAGGGGCGAACCGACGACACAAGACAGGGAGGCAAATAAAGAACACAAGAAAACATCCCAGTCCTCCACCTCTGCCGGACGGCAGAGAAACAGTAATACAAAACAAAAACAACAAAGTGTACAGAACCAAACCAATAGTTCGGATCTGGTAGAATAAACTAAGAATTACACATTCACTACACACAAGCATTGATTAATGAACATAATACAAATGTTTCTGGTAAGCTCCTGTGAACAACTAACTAATGATGATAACCTCAGCTTAAGATATGTCCGTCCTCACCTATGTCCCCACACCTATGTGTGTGCGGAGCATGCAGGTCGGAATAAGGTTTCCCCATGCAAGTGATTGATAGCTGGTGTAAGGAACCGTCAATCGTTCTACAGGAATCGGCACAGACATGGAGGAGGCAAGAGATGTATGCATCCAGCGTCCCACAGAGTACAGAGTCCACAGGCGGATCAGCGCAGGGTCGATCACCCGCCAAGAGGGGAACAGATGGAAGCCCCAGGGGAGCACCCACCAGCCGCGATGCTGGGGCCGAGAGATCGCAGTGACGAGCCCACGGGCTCCGCCGGTAACCGGCTACGCCAGGGCGGGCCCGGACCAGGAACCGGAGGCCACGGGGACCAGGGGCACCCCACCCCCCAGCGGGGCCCCAACCAGTGACCAGCCGACAAGGGTCCCCCGCCGCCGCCGCAGGCAAGGAGGACCCGCAGCCAACCGACGGACAACACACGCCGCCGCCACCCCGGACCAGTACCCACCGCCAACAACCCGGCCCGCCTCCACACATCCACACGCCAGGGAGCCACAGCAAGAGCCACAGCGGATGTACGCCCTCCCCAGGCCGCGCCCAGCCGGCACCTGGACATCCAGATCTTCCAGCTCCAGGGTCCAGATCCGCCCCACGTGGGGCGCCAAGATCAGGGGCCCAGCCAATGCCGGACAGCCCCACCAGGCGAACAGACCAGCCAGCTGAAGTCCTGGAACCGGCAGGAGGACTGGGCGCCAGGCACGGTCCCCACCAATCACCGGACGGCACCAACCTATTCTACAAACCCGGCACCCCCATAAGAGGTGCCCCAGTCAATCCAAGGAGGACATCGGCCCGAAACAGCGGCCGCCCGACACACCGGACCACCCAGGACCCGCCCGACATGCACCAGGACCGAGCCGGGCCGCAACCGGGACCCCCGGCCCCAGGCATCGAGAGCCATCATCAACCAGCGGGCAGGAGCAACCATCACCGACGGGGAGTGACGGGGAGGGAAGAAGATGCATCAGGCCAGAGAGCAGCCAAACACCCAACCTGACAGGTAGACATAGACAGACAGAGACACTCATACGTACCCTCCCTCTCATGTGTACACATTCTTACAAATACAGGACATACGAAAAAAGGACGCTATACCCTCATTCATACCCCCCATACGTACACTATACTCCATACTCCCAGGCCCAGGGACAGACGCCCCAGTAGAGAACCCTGCCCCTGCACCCAGGAGACAGACCCCTTTGCCCACCAGGACGGGGACAAGTAGACCGCCAAGGCCCCACACCGGCAAGAGCAGCCCACCAGCCCAGGACCCCGACCAGACGGCGTGATGTTCTATCCGGGCTCCGACCCCTGATGGTCCAACGAACAGGGGTGTGGAAAGACCCCCCAGCCTCTCTCCCCCAGCTCAATGTGGTGTTGTTGCGTGTTGTTCTAATGTGCACTTAAAACAGAGGGGGGGGACATGGGAATACTGCCGGGTACCCCCATCTCCCCCCCCGGGCCCTCAGTGTCTAGATGCGTTTAACCAGTGGGTGCCGGCACCACAGGCGAGGCCCCCACAACGGGGGGGGCCTCGCCTGTGGCGCCACACCGCCAGGTCCCTACATGTGCGTTTTTTTTTAAAGTCTTTATTGCTCGGGCTTTTCTTAGACCCATTTTGAATTGGCTATACATCTGAAAGACATAATTATTTTTTGCATTAAACAAGCGTTCATTTTTTCCTCTTTCTGACGTTTCAACTCCTTTTTTTAGCTAAACTGTCTCAATGCTTGAACAATGTTTTTAAGGTTAGATTTACTGGTGGCTTTTCCATTTATCTATTGCACACCAGTTATCATTTTGGCAAGCAGCAGATTTTTTTGTGCATTGATAGTGTATTTTGTAACTTGTAATTTCCAGTAAAGAGCCAGGTATTCCTACCTTTCCACTCGTTAAACTGTTTTGCGTCAAGTTAAAAGGAAAGGCATGACCTGATTCAGCAAGACTCAATAACTGCCAGGGTCCAGACTTGTTCTCTTGACTGCTCATTTTTGTGTGTATAAAACCAAAATGATCCGGTTTACTTTTAGACATCTTGTCCAAAACCTGAGTTAAACTTTGCCTAATCTAATTCCATTCATTGTCCATGACGTTCCAAATGTGCTTGATTTGCAACAAACAACACAAATCAGAGGCAAAACACCACCACCACACAGTTGTAGTTACAGAAGGAATTCTGAGTATTCGGAGTATTCTGAAAATTTTATATGAGAAATTTAACACACAAGGTGGAAAAAATATGATTTCATTTTAATCTGAAAGAAAATAGGATTCTTGTGAAAAAAACTAAACATAAACTATATTGTACCTGGACTATTTTTAAAGCACCTCGACTATTTTGAAAGCACCCCCGTGGTCTGTAAGTTGTAGGCTTTCAGCTCATCTCCCTTTAAGGGGAGCTGAGCTCCCCTTAGCTCCCCTATAATTCGAACCCTGCATTTAGCCTTCTTGTTAACTGCTTTTTTATTTGTCACTTTCTAGCAGGGCATCTGAACCACACAATTGTTCCAAAATATAGAAAATACAGTTTACTTTTAAATTGCATGTTTTTCAGACCATGTCTTTAAATATGAGACAGGAAGTGGATATTGCTAAATTTGAGTCGTCTTCTGCAATCACAGGATCCACACTGAAGAGATTTGTAATCAGCGCCACCTAGTAGATTGAGTATGACAAGTGCATTGATTGGAAAAGATTACATTTGTTACCACTTCAAGCGGGTAGGTCACCAGTCAGGGTAGATCCAGCTGAAATCGATTAAATTCTGATATTCGGACGATGTCTTTGTACATTTTTAAATCTTTCGTTTGGGATGCACATAATCTTAAACATTAAAACACAGTCTCCAACATTTTGCAATTCTACGTAGCAGTGTTAATTTTGGCAGCAAATTCTGATTTAGTCTTAGTCTTAGTCTTTTGAATAACACACCATTTAGTCTTAGTCTAGTTTTAGTCTTCTGAAATCTTTTAGTCTTAGTCTAGTTTTAGTAGACTAAACATTAGCAGATATTAGTCGACGACATCTACAGTGGACTTAGTCGACTAAATGTTTCTTTTTTCATGGAATGGTTAGGTATAAAGTTTTGCAATACAAAATATGCAATACAGACACAGATCACGGTTGTAATACAACATGTATTTTATTCTTAATGTCTTAACAGAACTCTCCTTCAATATTGCATCAATCTCCAGTTTGATCTTCTGTGGACTATGTGCATCATTGATGCATGAGATCTAAAATGTGTTGAATTCAGGGGCTTATTTTGAACAAAATCCAAGTTAAATAACTGGTTGGGCTACAATGCCTCACGTCTTGCGACTCTGTGCAAAATCAACAAGATATAAACAGAACAGACAAGTGCAATTCTGAAATTTAAAATAAAAAATGTATTGGCTGTAACTACCAAAGAGTACTCCTTTGTCTTCAAGTAAAAAAGAAAAACCTTGTCTCAGCATTGAAAATACAGGTAAATATCACATTAAACTAAAAAAGCACACAACTCTGTGAACATCATCTTCATCATCTCTTACTATGCATTGAGTGCAAAATCAGATATTTGAAATGAAAAAATAAATATGTAAAAGAAAATATGCATCGTCATTGCACAAAAAATGAATTTATTTTGTTAATAAATAAAAAGAGGTATCAATAAGCTCAACTCAAAACAAGTGAATTACATGCTAAGCTGTAATGCCATTTTTGCATGGAACAAAAAATCTCTGTTCTCATATTAAACAAAAACCAATATCAAGTTGCGCAGCTACAGGAAATGCTGTAAATAGCAGTGAACACAACTGTTCTATTTCTCTCTGTTCATTTTAAGGAAAGCGCTTCGCTCCAATGTGACCCTTCCTCTGTTGCGCCGTCCTCTTGTGAGGTCACCTGTGATGCTGAATACCCTCTCTGCAAAAGCTTGAGAAGCTGGCATAGCCAACAAGTCTAATGCAAGTGGCTTTAAACTGTGATAAAAACTGTCACTCTTTTCCAGCCAGAAGTCTGTTCCTGTATCCTCAGTGATGGGATGTGAAAGTTCTTCCTTGTACTTGATGATCTGCTGCCTGATGCTGGTTGTGGAGGTTTTCTGTTTAAGCCGCGTGGTGCGGCATTTTGAGAGGAACCTAAATACAGGCTGCTTTGAGGATGGTGCTGCTTCTGGTTCCTCAATCACCTCTTCTGCATCTTCTTCAGACTGGTCCACCTCCTGTCTTGTGTGTGGGAAAGTGCATTTGACCACATAGTCCTCTGCCTGTTTCAGCAGTTCTGGGATATTTCCATCAGCCACATCAACATTAACAAGGATTTCACAGACAGTTGGGTTGACAAAGCAGGCAGCTGCTGCAAGCGGTGAGAACTTTTCATCAGCTGAATCCAAGAAGCAAGCAAAACGCTGGTTCAGATTTGCTCTCATTTTCTCCGCAAGAGTGGCGAGGTCTCTGTACCGAGTGCTCTCTGCAAAGTCAGTTAGGTGACTCAGCAGATCAAAAAGGGCAGGAACGACAAGGGACATAGATGAGGTGTCACTCTGGAGGGTTTTAGTGTGTTCCGCAAAAGGCAGCAGTAGGTCTTGGATTGATGAAAGCTTTTGCCACTCACTGGTAAGCAAACCGTCCCATCCCATGTCACTTGCGATTTAACAGACTGCATCTTTGACTGTGAGGAGTCGTGTGACCATGCTGAATGTGCTCGACCAGCGTGTGGGGCAGTCATTTACAACAATAAGACCACACTGGTCCAGTACCCTCTGTGTTGCAACTGAGGACTTGCGAAAGAGCTTCACCACCGACCTTGCTTTGTTGAGGACTCTTTTGACACTCGTCTCTTTCTGCAACATGTGGACCACAAGTTGTATAGTATGCACCACACACGGTGTCCGGTCCATTTCCATGTCGACATGATGGTACCTAAAAACAGGAAGAAAGGAATACCAAATAAGTATTTAACCTAATAAAGTGACTGGTGCGTGTGTGTGTGTGTGTGTATTCATGTATCGGGGAAAATCATTCATGTGATAATTGGCATTTAAAAGAATAAACTAATCATGGCTCACCGCTGGTCTTCCGTTACAGATTCAGAATCACTTTCCATTGTGGACCCAGGGGAGTCGTCCTCTGAGTCTGAGCTTGTTTCTTCTGCTGTTGTGTGTTTAAAGGCTGCCACCATGTTACTCCCATTGTCCGTTATTACGGTCAGGATCCTCTCCTTTGGTATGGCCCACTCCTGCATACATTTAT
The DNA here is from genome assembly GCA_028564705.1 of Apricaphanius iberus. Lineage (NCBI taxonomy): Eukaryota > Metazoa > Chordata > Actinopteri > Cyprinodontiformes > Aphaniidae > Apricaphanius > Apricaphanius iberus. The sequence goes on from JAPXFQ010001800.1 coordinate 427,793, forward strand.
CCACGTATGCCTTGATAGACAGTGCAGTGTGTGGGTGAGCTACTTGTTCAAGCGCCAACAATATGTGTACAGGTTTACTTTGTTCAACACAAAAGTAGCATGCGCTTATGGCAAGGAATGAGGCTGTCAGTCCTTTTTTTGTCCACATGTCAAGGCCAATCGATACTCTCCGGGCAGCAGCCAGTCTCTCTTTGAATCTCTGTCTTTCATGTTCATACTGTGTTTCAATCAAATTGCTCATTTTGGTTTTCTTTGGAACTGTTAGTCTCCGATCTACTATCTCCATCATTAGCACAAAGTCCTCGTCTTCAATTGTTGTGACTGGTAAACCTGTGCGTCCAATCCATCTAGCTATGGCTTGCTCCTTGGTGTGTTGTTCCTTCGATTCAGTTTTGTATTTTGAAGAACTTTGGAAAGCTGTAGAGATGGTCTGCTGCTGGGTTTCACTAGCAGCACTAGCTTTATTTCCACTTGGCTCATGGTCATCTTTGTAATCAGACTTCTTCTGTATCTGTGAGGGTGAAAAGGGGGGAATCAAGCTGTGATTCTTTTCTTTCTTGCCCAATCTCCTCAAGCCTCTCTGAGACACACACACACACACACACGTATGTTTATTAAGCTGGCTTTTGCCTTCACAAATCTGCCATCTCAGTGTGAAATGAGAATAACTGCTTAGGCTACAATGACACCCACACGCACAATCTACTTATAGTAGGCCTAGATATTTCATTCAATTTGAGAATATTGAATATTTATAATCCTATTAATTCAGCGAGATATCGCCTCAGACTCAGTTTTATCAATACAGTTCAAATGTGGATTCCTTTATCTTCTATCGTACTCCAAGTTTAGCAGACACACAGGTGTTGATATGATAAAATAACCGTAGCTTACCTTTGCATGTATTTCTTGATGAGTCGTCTGTAAATGTCGCTTCAAGTTGGTGGTGTTTTTCCCGGAAATTTTTGCTCCACAAGCTGTACAGGTGGTCTTGTTGTCCTTGTTGTCATATGTGAAGTGCGACCAAATGTCAATTCTTCGTTTTCGCCCTAGTCCTGACATGTCTATTGCGCACGAGACATGCAGTTTCCCTCGGGCATGGTAGGCTAAACCGTTGTGTTACGTTTTCGCCTCTTAGCTGCTGCGTTTGTTTCGGGTTTGTTTACCTGTTGTTGCTGGCGTGCAATTGCCGCGGTATTTTAAAAATGGCTGCCTCCCTCCGCACAGATCAACCAATGAGATCAACGTATCCTCAAAAGATTCGCTCTGATTGGATTTCTTCCCAACTTGTCCCGCAAAAAGAGCAGTTCTGATTGGATCTCTTCTCCATTCGTCACGCCTTCGAGTTTCGTCTCGTTTTTATTCGTGGACTACAGTGTCAGTTATCCTTCGTCTCAGTTTTCGTCTTCATATCTGACTTTTATTTAGTTTTTATTTAGTTATCGTCCGTGAAAAAGGTTCGTTGACGAACATTTTTCGTCATAGTCTTAGTCTACGAAATTAACACTGCTACGTAGTTGTTTCAGTGCAGATATTGAATTGAACTTATAGTGTCAGTGAAGACATTATAATTTCGTTTAACAGAGCCATACTATTGCAATTGGAAAAGTCCCAAAGGACAAAAGTGTCTGGGAACCATAACCACAAATTTGTGGCTGGTTAGTTTTCTTTTTTCAAAGCAAAAAACTTCTAATATACAGAAAGAACTGTTTCTAAAAATACTGTTTCTTAGAGTGTTAGAAAGAAACACCTCTTTGACTGTATTTGTTAGTTTAAAAAGATTGACTTAAATAAAATAAAATAACAATACCTTTCCCATTTTTATGTCTAATAAAGACCTCCTCTGAATTCCTAAAATGCCTTGATTGTTTGGCAACACAGTTATTAGATTTTTGCTGTTTTTAGAGCTGAATACGCTGCAAACTTATATCAAGAGAGATCATAATCAATTTTCCATTCTTCCAAAAATATTTTATTGTATTTGTTATAGTTTTGGATTATATGCACTAGGTAATGCAAACAACTGAGGTGATAATATTAAAACTCGGAAACTCTGGCTTTTCATAGATTAATTCTGATGTCTGGAAAACAAACTTAAGTAAATATAAAGTAATAACAAAAGGATCAATAAAATCTGGTTTCTATGTTCTTACGGAGATGTATTTCATCCAGTTTATATCTTCCAAACTCCTCATTAATGTTGCACAATATTACTATTATTCTTCTGATCTGCACATCGACATACAATCTTTATTTTCATAGACAAACTCTACATTAGTGTGCTTCGGGCTTAATATACTGTAGACCCTCTGACAAACTAATGAAGCCTGTATACGAGGAGCAGATGTAATATCAAACCTAAATAAATTTCCCTTGATAGTGATAGTGATGGTATCTCTTGCTAGGCTAATGTAAGTCTGTTATGTACAACTTATTTTATCCTACTTTGTGTTTGCTTGGGCACACCCTCAGAGGAGTCCATTTAGCTTCCACTGGGTTTTAGTTTTTAATACGTTTTTATATAACTTTGATTACTGAGTTGGGGCTGAATGCAAAAAGTAACTGAAGCACCCAGGGAATGTGAACAGTATATTATGGACAGGGCAGGTCAGAAAGAGCCTTAAGTGAAAAGACCCAGACATGTTTTATTGTGGAATAAAGTGTAATGGCTTTGTCCTCTGTGAAGGAATACTAAAAAAGAGAACCTATTTATATCTTTCTGCTTGTGTGCAGACATGGGACCTTTTTTATTTAACAGAACATTTAGGAATCCTATGGGCTATGAGATGAGTCTGGAACAATGGGTAAAGCTACTACAAGTCAAACAAATTGTATTTTAAAACCACAAGTATTCCAAGAATTCAGTGAAGCTTTAAAAGGACATGAGTTGGATTTTTAAGCCATGTTTTGGAAAAACTCTGAAACCATTATGAAATTTAAACGATTGACTGGAATTGAAATAGCTTTGGATCCCAAACAAATAATCAAATGATGATAATCTTTTAAAAAAAAGGAAAAGATCACTCCAAAGGCTCAGATGACTGAATTAAGAATATTCATTAAAGCTAAAACCGAAGCAACTCAACAAATACTAGATCACCAAAAAACATGCATATTAACACACAAACCTTTCTGACTGGCTATTCATAGAGGATCAGACCAAGAGAATGGATGAGTCAGGGCTGTTTTGGCAGCGCAGAGGGGGACCAACAATCCATCAGGCAGTGGGTCATGCTCTTTCTGATTGCTATAAATGCAGTGACTATACATTTATGCAGAAACAGTTGCAGTGTTCAATCTTTCAGTTAAGAAAGGGCTATCCAAAGTGTGGCCCGATGCCCATTCTCACCACTTGTAATAATTTTGTAAGTTCGGCAACTATAGAACTGTTCAACAATGTGCCAAATTTAGCCCCTCAGAAAATGGCGCTGATACAGATTGACACTGCATTCAAAGTGGAGGATTATAACTGACCATTTAGATCTTCTTAAGAATCTTCTTAAGAATCAAAACCAAATACAGAGGAAAACTTACACTTTTTTTCTTAAGGCAAAACTCTGAGAACCTTTTTTGAGTCAACAAATTATTTTTCTCTACTTTGTTTCATTCCAATAGTTCATTTTCAATGTTTTGTAAATACTGAAAAATTCACAATTAAATCATTTTTTGTTTTTGAATTGTAAAAAGTCAAACAAAATTATGGACATCACAGAAGTATGAGGTTTAGATCAACAATTTCCATGTTGTCTCAACTGAAACCATTAGGGTGACATCAGGTAAATTGGCCCATCTTTTGGTGACTACAGACCAATCATATCAATAGTTTCTTTTATTTTAAGAACACTCTTGCCAAGAATTGGAAATCCTTTTCAGCCACTGGTTGTAACAATTTAAAGGGCTATGAGGCTCAATCCTTAAGTGGCTCATCTTACCTCATGGCCCAATTTAACATATGTCGCCCTATGTGTGATAAAAAAAAAAATATATATATATATATATATATATATATATATATATATATATATATATATATATATATATATATATATATATATATACATATATCCTGGTATTGCAGATGCTAGTATTCAGGAACAGATGGTAGAGCTGACATTATAAACTGATCAGAGAAGAAGTTTTGCCTTGCAGGGCAGTACCATTAACAGGACCATGGTGATCTTGGGGCTGTAGCGCTCATTGCCATAGCTTTATGCAACATATGCCTCTGTCTGGCTGACCTCATCCCCACATTGCACCATGGCGGAAACATCCAACAGCTCCAGTGCTTTAGGAAAACTAAAAACCACTTGGTGGAACAAGCCTGCTGATCATAAAGCAGCAGGGAGACTAAAACCTCAGATTTAAGGTGACCACATGTAGAATAGTCTATATTGTGCTTAGAATAACATAACATTTTCGTTGGAAATATTTCATTCTAATGTTGATTAAAGCCTATTCGTCAATTCCTATGTGCCCCAGCTGTTACCTGTTATTGTGGGTCTATAAAGTACGATTTTATATGCCTGATTATGCACACAGGAGATAAATGTCTTTGTGCCTTACTGCATTTGGCATTTCAACAAATGTGTAGTTCTCTCTACCCTCACTGCAAGCTGACTGCTGACAGGGAGCTGAGTAATAGAAGAAAGAATAGATTCAGACACAGAGCAGCTCCCCCACTGGGCTCAATGAAAACATTACTAAACTGTAGAAAATCCTATTATCTCCGCAGGCGCCCATGGAAAGAAAGTTAGATCATTTTGATTTGAACATCTGGTTTGGAAAAAAAATCCAACCTCAATATGAGAAGAAACTGGCTCAATACGGAAATATGTTTTGATAAATTGGGCCACGCAATACCCATTGTATATCTGGTTGAAGTTCATTTCATAATCATTAAAATAGAATATTGTTTAAATATTATTTCATTCAGTTATTTAGCTTACAAAGGAAAAACATATTAAATAAACAAATTACACACATTGATGTTTTAAATCCTATATTTCGGTTAATTGTTATGATATTCTTCTTAGTGAGTGAAAATATGACATTTAAAATTAGAATGTTTTAAAAATCATAAATCTACCAGTAGTATAAATAATTTTGGGTTTAACTGTATACATGCAATATGATACCAGAACAATATAGAACTATACTAATGTCACAAAATAAGAAATGGCAACAGAGAAGTCTAAACTGAACAGCAACTTATGTGTATACAACCTTTAATGTACATTAAATTGACCACACATGTATTAACTAATATCTCTGATCAGATGGGTTCACTTTTTCAAATCTTGATGGTTTGAAATCCCCAAATCTTCCATCAAAGCAGGATGGTAGTATATAAGAGGATTTATTGTTTATTTTTGTTAATTTTTGCACCATAGAAAACTTTTTATTTAAATTTTGCATATATAACAATTTAAACTTGAGTGAAAAGTGACTATTCGGTACAGAACAATACCTTGGTGGGCTGCACTACTCTTTATAACGTCCTCAGTCTGAAAAAAAAGTAACATAAAAAATATTTAAAGAACAATGGCATGATCTGTAAATTTGAAGATCTTAATAAAACATATTGAAGTTACAGCAAATGTGATAAGTGAAATGAAAAGCAGATTTCCTATCCTAGATGTGCAACTTCCTGAATGAAACATAAACATGACTGTTATTAAAACCTTCAACTTATGAGTTGCCATAGTTGACATGTAATTTAACGCATTGTCCAAAAACAGGAGAGGAGCAAATCTAACTCCATGAACCCCATCCGCTTGAAACAGACATCTGACACATCTGCAGTTATTAACCATGACTCAGTCCATTTCACACATAAACACCTGAATAATATATTTTGTTGTATTGTTCCAGAGGACAGCTCAAAAATTAAGATGTTCTAAAATTTTGACTCAAATGTTCCTCTTCCTATGTGAGGCTGCAGTAAGTGCATCTGCAACATAGGAATTTCAGGGTGATTTTTATTGGACCTTTTCAGTATGCATATGTCTCCACTTCACCAGTTCAGTTTGACAGGAGTTTTGTGGCCATTTCAGGAACCAACAGAGTACCAGCTTGGGGGTGTACTCAGAAATGGACCAGTATAGTCGCTAAGCGGAAGCTGAATTTAACTCATGCCAACTGATTTTAATTTAGTTGGATACTATATCAGATAACTTTGCCAAACAACTTCCTTTGTAAAATTGGATGAGTTACTGGAAAAGCAGTTCATAACAACATAGCAAAAAGAAACAAGGCAACCATCCCTGCTTCTTCTGTTACATAGTTGATTACATAGTTTTTCTGCTGTTCTGGGCACTCTTTTGGCGCTCATCAGTGATGGCACTCACTGCTGCAATGGTTGTGATATGCATTCAATAAACGATCGCTTGCTGCTCATAAAATGTGTTCATTGCATTGCTCTCTAATGTGTCTCCAACTCTAATTCTAACTGTGTTTCAACAACTGGTCAGCCTTGAATGGGGTCATTACCTCTGACAGTTCCTTCTGTCTCTTATTGACTGATTATGAATTATTACAGGGACCAAAAGCGCAGGTCTGTGTTGATGGATTTTCATCTGCAGTTAGACATGTAAAATTTAAGTATAGTGATCCACTCACTATAACCCTGAACAGAACATTACAAATATACAAACTACAACAAAGGAATCAATTTGAAAAGTTTATTAATTTGCCAGTTTGATAACAGAAAGGTAAGATGGGGTTAGAATTTTTTGAAGGTACAGCAATCTCAACACCTTTGAGGGTAGTACAATATCTTCGAATTCCTCAGTGTGGTATGTTCTGGAACAGCAAGTGGAGCTGGTCTCTCCTGACTTTTGGGATGTCCCAAGGTTGACTAATTTGGATTCAAGCTCAGGTTATAAAGAATGCAAACTCAGAAAAACATTTTCGAAGGCTTAGAAACAAGTCTGAGAAGAGACAACTTACTGATTTGATATTGATACATACAAAGCTGTTGCAACCACAGTCCATCAGATTGATCCTTCCTGGTTGACTCAGCAAAACTTGGGGAATTTGAGAATTGTTACTCAGCCTCTGTGTAACCACTTCACCATGTCTTAGTCTCTCCCTCTCTGATGTTGGTTTTGCTGCTACTGTGTTTATCTATTGTATACAATATAATATTCTCCACTCTTTACCTATTTCTCATTCATGGCACCTTCCTTTGATAGCTCTCCAAAAGAGCAGCTGTTCTAACTACATGGCATTGTCCAGGTGGTTTTATCCACTTTAAAAGTGCAGTGTGAAGGTGTCAAAAAAGTGTAAAAATCAAGTGAAGGGGAGAAAACTATTTGCATACTCTCCAGCCAATACATCAAAGTCCCTCAGACTGTGTGGTGAGGTGAGGTGTGAAAAAAACCCTTAACCAACATTGGACATGGAGTCATAATACTACAACCGAGCTTTGTACAAACCATTTTGTTTTTGCAATTAACAAATTAAAATAGCTAGATGAAACTAGGTATTCTTTCTGAATCCCACTAGAACTTTTTGGCGCTTCGGTTAGACAGCACTAACAAGTGACACAAAATACTTGAAATATGCTTCCATCCAAGGTTTATTGGTGATTAAAGCACTAATGCTAAAGATGAGTTTGAGAAGCTTTTGCAATATTTAGGCAAACCTTGCATGAGCAGAAAATATATATATAAAAAAGTTGAAACCTTTTACTGTTTAACATTGATATGGCTTATTAATAACATTACAAAAATGTATCTGTATTTGGAGAATGATAGCACATAGCCCAAGAAGTCTTGAATGTACCTTTGACCAGGTACAAACAGTAGACCAACTACTATTAATGGAGAAGGCCTTATATTAGGGATACAGCCGAACCCGAATACAGTTTTCGTAAAGGAACAAATAACTTTTTTTTTTTTCCACAAACGGTTATTTTGAACAAATATTTCAAAAAATATTTGTGTTCAGAAACAGGAAAAACTTTATATTGAAAAGATGAGTTTCCTCATAATACAGTAGTGCATGCGCCGGATGAGTGAAAGAGTGACGTTCAGGTGTTGGAGAGGGGAAGAGGAAGGGGGAGTAAAAGAGGTGACTCGAACAGCTTCTCCACACAGCAACAGAAAGGGCTGAGCTGAACAGAGAAAGACTTAAATGCATCACTATTTTTGTTGAACAGATTTTTGTACTTTAAGTGGGTTCTGCATGCAGTTTATAATTTTTGGGAAATGGAGTTTGATTGGATTACGTTGCATTAGTATTAATGCATGCAGTCAGATGCTCTCATGTTTGCTCTGTGCTCTGTTTATGTAGCTTTGTAAACTTGGTAATTTAGACAATAGCCTGTGGAAAGAGTAATGTTTAACGTTCAGTTATAAAAGTAAAAAAAGGATTGTGTATTTGTACTTGTGGGAGTTATTTGGTAAATTTAAGTTACTCTGTCTTTTGCAGACAGCATAGCTTCCCATCACTTAGTTGAAACCCCCCACTTGGATTTGGGCTAACAAATAGAAAAGAGTGTGCCTGGTGCTGAGCCATCTCTTGGTCCTCCACCTGCCAAAAAAACTTGCTCAAGTTCTGTTTGGAAGTATATTACAGTCAGTGATGCAAACAACAAAAACAACAAAAAAGTGATATCTGTGAAAAAGATAAATCAGCAGAGGCAGAACATGCACTGAAGCATCCATCCTGTCTGCCGAACCCCCACAAGCACAAAATTGTCATCACAGCCATGCTCTGCCCCTGTTGGTTTTTAATGGCAACCATAGATGAGTTGGTTTTTAAGTTATTTTCTTGTCAAGTCTTGCCCTTAACAAATGAAACATATAAGGTTGTGGGCAAGGACATGGGCGGGCTTAGCTTAACAAAAGTTTCAGCAAAAAGCAGTCACAAAGTCATCATGACAACACAGATCCTATCAAAAGTTAAAATACTTTTGACCCACCTCACATACTCAGACATTGATCCATTTATGGCTCCATCTCCTGATCTTTTTTCCTCACGCCAGTACTGATCTAACCAGCCATCGTCCAGTCTGTCAAGACTCCGAATCCGGAGCCTTCCATCTCGATCTAGCCAACTCCACCTCTGGCTTCTTTCTCCCCTTACTGCAGGCACGAGGGGGGTTTCTCCTCCTTTAACACACAGACTTTGCTGCTCTAACCCGCGTGTGGAAAGCGATAACAGCCCCAATCGCAGCTTCATTCCTCTTGGCGAACTGATAAAAATCTGCCATCACTCACAGTTTTCCGATGTCCTAGATGCCAAAGTTGCGGCCCATATCGAGCCATTTTCTCCTCTGCTGTAGCCCGTATGAATTTAGATTCTCCCCGTCACCTTTCGGCTTCAGCTTTATTAAAACCACAACCCTCTCTTAATGCAATAAAACAAAACTGCATTTATAAAACAAATTTTTTTTATGGAGCTACTTAAAGCTAAGAAAAATAAAAACTTCTCTCACACTTTGAATATTTCCTATTTTATGGAGAACAATTCTGATCTTGGTGCTGTTACTGTTATTACATTCTGAGACATCACTTCAAACTAACAATTCCAGGCCAATCAGCGCCACTATCAGGTAGGAGTGAGAGGGATATTACTTTACTGGACGAATCAATCCATTGGTGGGCATGTTGGGTCACTTCGGCATGCTTCAGACCAAGGCAGAGGTAGTCCAAAAAAAGGGGTGGGCCCGGACCGGACAAAGGTAATGAAAACATAGCAGAACTGTTCCAAAGCTATTTTGTTTCCACAGAGCGCTCCGGAGTGGCACGGTGCAGACCGGTTGCTATTGGACAATGCTCGCTTTTCATGTCTGCATTCCCACCACAGACTGAACTCTACCGAAGCGTGCAGGGACGCTGTTGTGGCATCATATGGCAGGGACGAGGAGGTTTAAAGAAAAAAACAAAACAAACCGCATGTGTTTGGAGCTCCCCTGTTGACCACACTCTGTCGGTGCCATCTTTACCTGTACCTACTAACTGAAGTTGAACTGGGACAGAGAATTAGTTGTTTTTGTAGTTGTTGTTGCAGAGGTAAAGTTATGATTTCAGCCAATGAAAGGAATAAGCTGTGTCACGCGAGTGTCACTGCCCCAAGCGTAGCTGGACCACCCTGCCCTGGTCTATAAACTGGAAGCTGATGACCTCCAGCCCGGTACGGTCCTGCTCAGTAGGCTGCTTAACGGTGGAAACAGCCAAAAATGCCGTCCGGACTGTACTGATCCAGACGCCTCAGTCTCCTGTATTGCTTCTATGGTCCGGAGAAAGTGCACATTTACTATAGTATACTAGCACTTTGAGCTGCATTTTTTTGTATGAAAAGCGCTTTATAAATAAAGTTTGATTTGAGTTTTGATTTATAGCGCAGAGTAAAAAGAAGCTAGCTGCTGTTCTTCTGTTCACATGGCTCAGGTAAACTGCAGACTGCTACTACTCTCATCCCTGCAACAAGAATTGTTTATCTTTTGCATAACATTCAGTGTCTTATGGCAAATCTACGTTGCTATGCAAGCTTTACAGTTAAATGGTACCTTATGTACTGAACTTCTGTTCCTGTATATACATGTCCTGAGGATGTTGACTCTGCAGAGATGTGTCATGCATAAGATTAGGAGTCTAAAGGCACAAAAGGGTATATCTGGATTTGCTACTGACTTAATCATCTGCAGAGCTGCCTCACGTCTTCAAACTGAGCATCAGAGGTAATTGCTGAGGCAATCTGTCACCACAGGGACAGGTTTCTGCTCTGGGGTTCTGTAATAAAACAAACCTAAACCATCACCTCACTCTCTCCCCTTCTCCAATTTTTCATTCTGTCTTTCTGGAGTTCTGTAATGAAACTAAACTCTCTTCAGGATATGGGTCAGTCTGCCTTTATTCCCCATGCAACCCTCCTCCATTCTCTACAGCCTGGCTAAGATGGACTGCTCCATCACTGTCACAAGGTGCCAAGATTGGATGTCAAGGTCGCTAATAAAGACGAGGACCAGATTTCGATGACTTGGAAAAAATGCTGCTACTTGCGATGGATATGTGCTTAATCTACCTTGTCTGTAGGTGTGTATCACTGTAAATTGCAAGCCTGTGTCACGCTCACATTAACATAACCTGGTACTATTAAACTTCGTCCAGATCTCTGTCTCAACAAGTCATTTTATATGAAAAATCTGTTTTCGATCTTGTACCAACTGTATTTTACAATAACATAAATTTGTGGAAAATGGGCAGGATATCTACAAACCTAAAACAGTGACAGTAAACAAAAATTACTATCAGTTTGAAATTAAAGGAAATACATGAACAATAAATATGGGAAAAAAAGCTTTGGGCCGCCTAACCCAAAATGGTTCGGACCAACATGGAACAATGAAGAAAGTAGAAAAGCACTGAAAGTACATATTCCACACCAATGAATGACCCCAGTAAATACTAACATTAAATCAACTATCATTAAAGTCTGGCTCTGATGCACCATATAAGAGATCAAATGTTTTTCAATGTACATTTTACAAATCAGCTACTGTTTAGATGATAAAGTCAAAATACCACTAGACTCCAGGAGATTCCTGCTGCCAGAGTGTAGGTGTTGACAGCAAATTTGGTTTTAATAATGAAGTCATTCTTGAATGAAAGTGTTTAATCAGCAAAGATTGGATCAATAATCATTGTGGCATATGTTTATTAAAAAAGTTGCAACTTGCTAAAATCTTAGTTTTGACACTGCTACGACCTACGTAAATTGGCAGTCAAAATCTTAAAGTATGCATAGTTATACAGGAATATAATTTAGCTTAAAAAAATATAAATTGCTTGATTCAGTGGTAATGTTTATACTGGTATTGTTTTTCTTTCTGAAAAGTCTGGTTATTTGTATAAATGAAGTATGCTTGAAGGCATCAAAAATGACAGTTATAGATAAGCCACTTCTACAATGGATTTGTAACCCAGAAGTGTAAACACCAGTAATGTACTCAGTGATGGATTACTAACATGATCTATTACCAAATTTGAAATTAACCTGTATAGCAAATCTAAACTTGAAATACAGTATAAATTAAGAAAAATAAAAAACTAATTCATAGATAAAAAATTATATACCTAAATAGATAAATAACTAAATAATTAATACATAATTCAATAGATGGATAAATAAGAGAAAATCAAATAGAGATAGTTTTAGTTAAAACAGACTAAATCTGCGATTCCATTGGTCAAAGCAGAATAAGTTCCGCCCTCTCAGGGTCAAGCGGAGAACGTGCAGCAGATACAGAGACAGATGCAGGAGGTTACACGGACTATTTTTGTGAGTGAATACAGAGCACAGATAATGGTGAAAACCGGGGAAAATCCCACGTCGGAGACTCCTAGGCGTTAGAGAGATGGACTTGCTCTCTGGGTGAACAATTTGAGCCTTGGAATATGCGCGGTGAGTAAAGGGGAAGAGCTAAGAGTTGGTTAGCTAAAGACGCTAATAGCCAATAATAAAAAAACCTCATGTAGCTTTATACATTTAATTTAACTCTTATAGATTCGCATGGGTACAGCTGGAGTGAACCAAATCTCTTGAGAGAGGAACGTTGGAACGTGTTGGTGAGTTGAACTGAGACCAAATTAAATAGAAGTTAAAGAGGAATGTTAATAGTAGCCATACACATGACCAAGTTTTGACTGTGTAGCATATAAGGGGTTTCCGAGGGGCTACATTGCTCTGAGCCACAGGCTTAGCTGTGGTGTTGCTTAAAATTATATGGTTGACGACAAAATGCATAAAAAAGAAAAAAATAAGAAGAGGGTATGTATTATTTTAGATAGGCATTGAAATTTTTATTCAAATCTTTATGGAAGTGAAACTTAATTGACACTGAAGAAACATTTTATGCTTTCAAGTTACTTTATGGTGTTATGTTGAGGTCTAATGTGAAACCAGAGAAAGACATTTATGTATTTTATTTAATATTTTATTTGTTTTGTTATAGAAAATATTTTATTTAATTTCTCATTTGTTTTACCACAGAAAACAGAGTATTAAGATGTGTTCAATTACATTTATTGATATCCTTGTTTGTGATGGATGCATTGCTCAATGTTAAACGGTGTAAAGCAATAGCACTAAAACCGAACTGATTGTACTGGAAAAAAGTAATTTGCCATATTTAATTGCATATTCGGAGCTACTGAAGAAAAATAACTCTTGATAAACAAGTGAGTTGATTTTGGGAAAGAAACAATTGATGTGATGCTTTGATTGTACTGTGAACTGCTAATGATTGGTTGGGCCCATGGGTTAAAGTGCCTACCTTAATCTGCCTATGGCTATATACCTGAATGTATAATACATAGTCGACCCTGATTATTAATAGTCCTGTTGTTTACAGGCTAGGTTTTTTTTTGTTGGATCGAGAAATTGGATCTCTTCCTGACGAGGAAGATGGCGAGCCTTACCTGTTAAAGGAACCAGAACCATCCCAAGTTGGCCTGAAGAGGAAGTTGTTTTCTTTTCTTCTTGAACAATCTCAACATTGCGGTAGGACAAAATCGCACTAAATGGACACTTTACGTATGTATCGACCGCACCGACAGTGAATTCCAAGCCAGCAGACTCACAAAATTGAGCTCAGACCGGACTGTTAAAATATTGTCACTACTGTTGTTTTTTGTGTGTATTTCATTTAAGTGTAGTTCTGTTCAAAAAGGAAAAATATAGTAAATTGTTGGTATACATACCGTTTTGTACCCAACCTGTGACTCCAGTCATTCTTAGAACAACTCTTATCAATTCTTTCCGAACCTATCTATTGGCCCATTAGCATATTTTTCCTTTAATTACCTTACTGTATCCTGTATCTGGGTTACAGATTGCATTAATAACTTTTAGTGTGAGGGACAAAGCCATAAAATTATACAGCAGCCAATACAATGAAAGAAGGTCGAATAAACAAATAAATAAATGGCATCTCACTCACAAAGGGTGAGTCAGAAATGAAAATAAAATTACTTTATACGAACACAACAGATATGCGAAAGTGTAATGTGGGTATTACTGAATTCTTAGAAGGATGATTTTAGAGATTATGTACACCCAAAAAATTAAATTAAAAGTACGAAAACAGATGACTGAATTTTGATTTTAATAGTGAAAGACAGACAGGCATTCCTAAATCAGGGTAGCTGGTGATATTGGCTGCTTTTTCATAACTCTGTGATAGATTATTGATAATTTTTTAATGAAGTTTTGTGGCTAAAACAAACAGAACACACATTTCTGCTGGTCCAGTGTGCCAGCAGCAGGCTGTCAATGCATCCCCTGATTGGCAGCATCACCCTCCACCACTGTGACACAAAGAGGATAGCATACACAAACAGAAAATCAAACTGCTGCACAACATTCCTCCCATGACAACCCACTATCTTTCTCAAGTATAACTGCACACCAGACACACACAGTCAGAGCAACTTACAATAGCTTCAGCCTTTTTCATCAGCTCCCTACCATCACAATGCTATCTTTGCTCATTATGTCTCCTTTGTGTCCTTGTCCGACTGCCAAGAGTGATGGGGCCAGGACTCCTATTGTTCAAGGCTACGTCTATCAAGCAGCACTGCAGGCTTATCAAAATGAACATTACCATAACACTCGAGCCATCGGCATTTCAGACATGAAAAAGAGGAAATACCAAAGGTGAGCTGAACAGAGACCAAAATGCAGTGCCACATAATTGTGTCTTGCCATTTCTAGAGTGACAGGTAATAGAAGGCTAATGGCTTTTCTGGTCTGGGGTATTTGTTTGTTTACATACACAGCAGAAAAGGATGTGCAAATAATAAATCCATGTCCTTTTTCTTTGACATTTCAACAATCTTAACCTAAACTGCTGCAAAAGAACATCTTCTAAGACAATTAAATTTAAAGGTGTGCTTCCACCCATTTAAAAAAAAAATTACAACACAAAATTAAAGCTTCAAGCAGTCTTGAAAAGCCCTCACAGCTTAGTGCCACTCCGGACTGTGCTGCAAACTCAGGATTCACTCATCACCACCCAAAGCTACCCAAATGCTACCACTGAGCCTGCTGATTAAATCTACATGATAAAGTCTTCACAAGGCAGATAATGGCTAACCCTGCTCTGTAAACTGGATTCTCTGTAGATTTGGAGTTTTTCAAACACACGATAATCCATCTTGTACTGCTTCAACTAAACTGTTTGAATCAACTTCACTGGTGGTGCCGACCAATCATTTGTTAGCATTGTGCTTTGGGGTGGACTTTTGGGCAGGTGTTCAATTATGAACCCTGGCCAACCAAAACAAACATGGACATGGACGCAGGTGGTAAGGACTTTATGCACAGGTTAATGGTAAAGATAGGTGTGCTTTTCTCCCAACCGGATTTAGCAAGAGTTGCATTCATCATCTTGCACTGCTAGCAAGAGTCATTACTATGACACAAATCCTGGTTGGCGGACACTTGCTGGCGCATCCTCCAATCATTTCAAAATATTGTATCAGATGCCCCTCCCTTTTTCAGACACTTTCTGTGGGAGTTGTTCCAGGGGCAACACCTGTTTATTTTGATATTCTCCTTCCAATATTACCGCCTTCTTACAGAAATAGCCGTATTAATAATTAATCAACGGCAAAAGCGATAAAGAGATTGCACACATATTGTTGAGAGTTTAACAGATGCAGTCCTCCCTGTGCCTACTAAGTAAATCACCTGCTGCATAATTTTCTGCCTTCTGCAGGGGTAGAGTTACCTGAATATTTTCCTTTATTTTAGAAGGGTGATGGAAAAATCTGAAGGCTGTCCACAATTTTTACAGCTTAGTATTAACACCTCCCTCTGACTGCTTTAAGTAATTAAAAGATGTTTTTTTTCAACTCTACGCACAGAGTAAAGGTAAATAAATTCCATCCATTATTTATTCCTTGAAGGATCCCAGGGGTCTGGTGCCTAACTTCAGTCAGCAGGCGTGGTACACCCTGTACAGGTTTGTCTGAAGTAATTAACTTAAATGCAGTCTCCAGTATGGGAGGGAAGCACAGCTTCTGCCTGCAGTTCAACAGTTTGACCCCCATGAGGGGTAATCTACTCTGTCCAAGGCAAAAATCCAAAACCTCATGACAACGTCTGCAACGATCTAATAGATTACAAAAAAGAAAAAAAAAGTGTGAGGAATGCAGGAACCACCATAAGGTATCCTTATAATAAGTGCAAGCATTTACTTTCCTTTTCATGTGTAGTTCTCTGGTCAGGTTGGTTTGATTGATTACTACTTAATAGATATTATATGCTTCCCCCCCCCCCCCCCCAAAAAAAAAGGAGAAAAAAAAAAGACGGAGAAAATTAGATTGTAACCGGATCTTTTAACCCTGCCTGTCAAAATGACGGACAATATATATAGCGCAACTTCTGGCCTGCTGGGATGTTTGCACACCTTTTAACAAAGCGAAAACCTTTGATAAATGAAGGTCAATAATATATAAACACATGGTAATATGTTGCCTCGAAAGAGAATGAACCTCTACAAAATCTTTCCCATCAGCTTTGACCAGCTTCCTTCAAAACAAATGCATTCCTGCATCAAGTTGCTGCCACCACTATGCTTCACTGTACATATGTTGTGTGCAGGGCAAGCCATGGTCCATGCTTGTGCTTTATGCATGCTAGCGAAACTGTCTAGTTCTGTTGACAACTGACCAGAGCACATTCTTCAATATGTTAACTTTGTTTTCTGCATGTCTCCTATAGAATTGTAAGCAAGACTTAATAGGCCTGTTTCCACTATCGGAACTCCTAGGTAATTTGACTGAAAACTTCATGTTATGCTGGCTCACCAGTTCACTGGGCTAGTCATTTCAGGATTCAAACCACCCACCCCACCCAATGACAGTGACATCACTCACTGTCAAAACAGTAGGTGACAACAAAAAGGCCCAATTTGTAAAGACTATGGCTAAGACTACGTAAAGACTATGGCTGAGAGGAATAAGCCATCTTATTTACCCTGTCATATTTTCTACTCCCTGAAATGTCCAGGAACTTGACCTGGAAAATGGGCCTAATATTACATTTAATGGCTTCGTTCAAGCTTTTATTCCACACCATTCAGTGAGCGCACTGGTAATAGTTGTCATCAAGGCAAGGCAAGGCAATTTTATTTATATAGCACACATTCAACACAAGGCAATTCAAGGTGCTTTACATGATTCAGTGATAATGATACCAAATACATGGTTGCAGAAGCATGATTAGAGAAAAACATATGCAATATAGATGCAATATAGATTATATTATGCAATATGGATTAAAAACAGATAAAACACAATAGGTTAAAAAGGAAATAAAAGATAAGAATTAAAACTTAAACCACGAGAATCACATAGTGATCAGAAAGCGTAATTTAGGACTCAAAGGCAGCTCTGAATAGTAGAGTTTTAATCTTTTATTTAAAAGAGCCTAACGATTCAGCATTTTTGCATTCTTCTGGAAGTTTGTTCCAGATTTGTGGAGCATAGAAGCTGAAAGCTGCCTCTCCTTGTTTAGTTCGAATTCTAGGAATGTTTGGTAAACTAGAATTGGATGACCTGAGTGGTCTGCTGGGTTGGTATAGTGACAACAGATCTCCAACATACTTTGGTGCTAAACCGTTCAGTGATTTATAAACTAGTAGGAGTTTTTAAAAGTCTATACTCTGAGCTACAAATAGCCAGTGTAAGGACTTAAGAACTGGGGTGATGTGTTCTACTTTCCTAATTCTAGTGAGAACATGGGCAGCAGCGTTCTGGATCAGCTGCAGTTGTCTGATTACTTTTTTAGGTAGACCTGTGAGGACACTGTTGCAGTAATCAATCCCACTAAAGATAAACGCATGGATCAGATTCTCCCGCCGGTTTCCTACTCTAGAATAACAAATTTTGACACACTGAAATAAATGACACAAATTAAACTAAGGTACATAATGCTAATTACTTACTCTATTTACAAATTAGGCTCCTTTGAGTGCAGTTGGTTACCATGGAATTTAAAAAAGGATTAGTCTCACATTCAAAACAATTTTAGTTTTTTATTCAGACTATATCATAATGGACATAGAACAATTATATATTTTTCTTATCTCTTCATAATCATGTCCTACTTTGTGTTTGTTTATTATATGAAATCCTAACAAAATACACTGGAAGTATGACAATTCTAAGGGGTGTAAATACATTTGCAAGGCACTGCAGGTCATCTGAATATTAGATGCCCTGATATGCATCATATACAAAAGCAGAGACATTAAGACAGAGGTGGAAGAGACAAACCATCTATCTCTCCATTCCAACTCCTAACATTTGGTAATTTGGCCAAGGTCAGACTGAGACACAGACTACTGCTGGACTAATGATTGATAGATACTCCCTAATAGACACTCCTCATCATTTTCTCAAATAAGTGATGCATGAGAGTTTTAAATTAGAATAAGTTAAACATTGACAAACGCACCAGAACTTTGACACACACAACTACAGATGGCCACCCAGTGAACCAGCTGTGAATACACAGAAGCCCAGAGGTCTAAAGGCACTCACAAGGGCACAGCATAAAATCCTCTTACAGTAAGTCTCTTTCCCAGTTGCCCCGAGCTTTGAGTGTCCTACTCTTCCTCCTCAACCACCACACACAGACAGTCTGAATCCAGCCATCTCTACCTTGCTTCAGGCAGATGCCACAGCAGAGGTAATTTTGTTGTGTCATGGGTTGATTTTCTCATGGTCACCGGCTTGTTGGACGAAGTCAGTATCTATGCATATATTTTCATAATTATCTGCGGTACTTTCTAGTGAAGGAGACCATCAGATATTTGCATGGTTGAAGGCCCACGGGAATGTGCGCCATGGATGAGTCACAGAAAACAAATTCAAGCATATCTGCAAGAACTTAAGGTTGCCTTAAATTTGTCTCTCAGCCAGCTCTGTTGTCTTTATTGATGTATATCAAAATCAGAAATTTCATTAAATCCTGTGGTGTGATGATTATACATCACAATACTTTTATGCAAAGTTCAGTCTGGCTCACACAGCACCATCTAGTAGCTGTAGGCATACATTTGGTAAAATTATTTTGAGCCCCAGAAATGACGGAACGTGATTAAAGGTGGATTAAAGCCTGTATCTGTATTTTTATTTTTATTTTGTAGGAAAAAGGGAAGTGGTTCTTGAGTTGTTGCACTCGATGTGGTTAATTAATAACCTATGCACCTAATGAATGCTAAAAGGCCAGCAATACCTGATGTCATTTAGCTTTGAAGAAGCTCTTATCATATGTAAGTAATTAGTTGCACAACATTTTGGATGCCTGGTAGAAAAAAAATTCTATCACTGAGTGACAGACCAGACAGGAATGGTTTGTTTGCACTGCAACCTTTAGCTGATAACTAAGTTGCACACATCTATTGGTGCTAAATTGAGAGACCAAAATCAGTTTTTATTGATTTTGGAATGTTAAATTTTTTTAAAGTTTTTGTGGGCACAGTGGCCTTTAGTTTACAGTGGACAGTTCAGAAAGGGGGAGATAAGTTTGGAAGAGACATTTGGCAAATGTCACAGTGAGGAGTCAAACCGGGACAGCTACGAGGGCTAAATACTTTGAACATGGGGTAACCACTACGCCACACGACACCCCAATGTGAATTTTGATCTCAAGTTCAAAGACTACAATAGTTAATAATTAGTTAGATTAGATTTATAATGCAGTTACAATTAGATGTAAATAAATAACAATCTAAATGTTTTCCTTTTTAAAATATTTGATTAGATTTCTAATCTGTAATTTAAAGTGCATGCGAATCATAATAATTCTTGTGTTTTGCAGTTTAGCAATAAAAATTGCTGTCTGAGTGTCAATGATAGGCCTCACACATTTCCTTTCACAAATGGAGCATTATAGATCCTCCCCCTCCTCCTCTGAGTAGAGACAGACATCAGAATTCATTACATTTGTAAATATACATCATTTGATGTAATTCAGACCTGCCACACATTCCAAAAAAGTTTAAGACAGAAGCAATATAGGGCTAGTAATCAGGTAATTATGAGATTTTGAAAAAGGTGATGTCAGCAGGCGATTGTACTTATGATTTGCTACAAAAGCAACATTCAAGAAAAATAGGCTGAGGATCTTCAGTTTACCAACTGCTTCAAGAATCTTCTTTCATAATCTTTTCTGCTTTTAAATTCAGACAAGACAGAACTTGTTGTCTTTGGACCCGAAGCTTTAAAAAAAAGAAACTGCCAAGTCAATCACTTCATCTGGATGGCATTTACTTGGCCTCTGGTAATAATGTAAAGAACCTCTGTGTAATTTTTGACAAAGACATGACATTTAAATCCCATATTTCACAGATTTCCAAGATTTCTTTCCTACACCTCCGAAATACTGTTAAAGTCAGAAACCTCCTGTCCAGGAGTGATGCGGATAAACTACTCCATATATTTGTTACTTCAAGGCTGGATTGCTCTAATTCCTTACTATCAGGAAGTCCACAAAATGCATTTAAAAGCCTTCAGTTGATCCAAAATGCTGCAGCCAGAGTTCTGATGAATATTCCAAAAAGAATTCACATTTCTCCTGTTTTAGCTTCTCTCCATTGGCTCTGAGTTCAATCCAGAAAAGAGTTTAAGATCCTCCTCCTTACGTATAAAGCCCTTAATCTTTAAGCTCCACCGTACATCAATGAGATGATTGTTCCATATGTTCCTAACAGAGCACTTCGTTCTCAGAATGCAGGTCTACTGGTAGTTCCTAGGATTTCTAAAAGTAGAATGGGAGGCAGATCTTTTAGTTATCAGGCTCCTCTCCTGTGGAACCAGCTCCCAATTTTAGTCAGTTAGGCAGATACTGTGTCCATTTTCAAGACTAGGCTTAAAACCTTCCTTTTTGATAAAGCTTATAGTTGGAATGGCTTAGGTTATCCTGAGCTATTTTTGTAGTTATGCTGCTATAGGCTTAGACTTTTGGAGGACAGACTGACCATTTTTCTTCACTCTTTTACTTTTTTCTTCTACTACTCTCCAAATAATTTTTTTCTGCTGTTATTGTGATTGTTAATCTTTTTTTCTTTCAGTGTTTTTCTCTCAATAGAAGCTCCACCCAGCCTGGTATCCTGCTCAACTACAATGCTCCCTGCTGGATGAGGAGCGTTGGTCCAGATGATGCTCGGAGTGACCGAGCATCCTCCATGCTGTCTCTTCTCTGTCTTCTCAGACCCCCAGATGGTCGTGACAGATGACCGCTTGTACTCAGCCAGGTTTTGCCAGAGGATTCTTTCTGCTAAAGGGGAGTTTTTCCTCTCCACTGTCGCCACATGCTTGCTCAGTATGAGGGATTGCTGAATGGATTGCTGTGGTTGCAGGTCTGTATCCACGGGGCCCAACCCCATGTTGTTATGATCCAGTGTGCCATCAGCCTTCTTTTTGCAGAGTGTTTCTAGGAGAGGAGTTCTCTCACCTGCTGCAGCTCACACACCTGCAGGTGATCCAGCTGATGACATCAGTGTCTTCTTAAGCAGCAGCAGAATCACCATTCAGCGCCTGATGGTCATACCACACCGGTAGAATCAAGCCGCTGAGTGTACAATCTAATTTTGTTAATTGACAGTGTTTTGTTTCATCTTAGAGTGTTCTTACTCAAGCCTTGTCCTACTGTAAGAGTAAAGGAGAATTCCCTGACGCCAGCATTCAGCATCTTTCCCCAGGTCTCCTTCCCTGTTCATCTCTGCTGCTTTGACCAATTTCCTTCCTGCGTGCTACGCTCTCCACCGATCATTCCGCCCCAGATCCCGCGTAAAAAACCCACTACGCCACTGTCCCCCTCTAACGCCTCAAGACGCCTGCACACGTACTGAAGCACACCTCCCTTCCAAGCTGTCATTCAGTCACTGCTGCGGTAAGCCGGTTCCATTACCCTCTATTGACTATAACAATTCAGCCTGGATAGTAACCACTCATCTCCCTGCAAAGATAACGGTGAAGCCTGTGTACCGGTCGTCCACTAACAGATCTCCTGCAACTCCAGTCTAGTCAAAAAATATTAAACTGCTCATCTTTTTTCATTCTGTTTTCTGCATGTGGGTTAAACGTCTGAGTCAGAAAATGACACATGTCAACGACTTCATGCCATCTGCTGGGATTCCTTCCATACAAAACTTTTAACTAATTGGAATGTTTGTCTAAATGCATTGAAATGACTTTTGTTGTAAAGGGCCCTGAGATGACATTTGTTGTGAATTGGTGTTATATAAATAAAAGTGAATTGAAAAATTTAATCTACAAGTGATATCTTCACATGGGCTCAGGACTGTTTTAGCAAACCTTTGTAAAGTACCACAATATGTGGTTACATCCACATATGTCAGTTAAAACTGTACTGTGCCAAAAGGAAGCTCTCTGTGTACAGTGTCCAGAAGCAACGTCAAATTATCTAGGCTCTGAGGCATCTGGGATTACATCTGAAACACTTCATCATTTTGTGTCTTCAGTATGAGGTCAGATCAGTCTTATAATAAATATAATAATTCAGGGTTTTTCACGAATGCACATGCACTGGTTTAGTTGCATTTCAGATTCAGAAATGCTCACTATCTGTTTCAAATGTATTTTTTATTTAAACTCTTAATAAAAAATGTGTAAATGCACATAAAAGGAACCACACTAATGCATGGTTCTTAAAGTTTAAACCCCTAAAACCTAATGACTTGATTAGTTTTAAATCCTTTATATTACTATGTCAAGATTTTTGTAATCAGCTCCAAAAAAATTACAATAAATGTTATACACTAGAGCAGGAGGTTATAATTTAAGAGGAATGTGTATTATCCACCACAGCTCTGTGTCTTGTGCTCTATCTGGAGTGTCTTTTTTGCATTTTTGTTCCAAACCTAAACTGCACAAGCGAAGATGGAAATGGTCAGCTGGTCTCTAAATGCTATTGACAAGATCTACTCAACTCTAGGAAAGACCGGTAAGGGGCATCCGGGGTGTACTGCTGAGACGGATCCGGCGGGCTTCGTGCTGGATGCTTGGTCGTAGTACCAGCCGTTGTGTCTGTCAGTATTGTCTCAAGAGGATTCGGAAGACTCATATTTATATGGAATAATGGTGATCGGGTTTCTGCTGATTGGATCAGGCAGTTACTGGATCTACCGCAGACTGGAGCAACATAGAATAAAATTGGAGCAACTGAGATATGAAACAAGGTCGAATTGGAGACGGTTCTGGAAGCGATTGGACGGCTGAAGGAGCAGTTGGATGTACTGATTCGTGCGTAACGGACTCGGAACCAGCTGTTCGGGGAGCTAGGACGAAGACAGGACACTGAAAGAAGCGATCTGGCTTGCGCTCTAGGACTCATCCGCAACCTGTCATCGGACTTGGAGAAACTGTCTGTGCAAATTGGTGCAACTGGAATTTGAAATAAATTTAAAAACAAATTGGAACTTTTAATTTGGCTGAATTAGATTATAAAGAAACCACTGACAGACTGAAGGGCAGAGAGGAAAATTTTTGTCTCTCCCTGCTATCTACAATAATCATTGTTTTGCCTTCATGTAGACCTTCAACTCGGTCGTTATCACTGCCTGTGAAGAAAAAGTACTCTCGACCCCCGCACACGTGCAATAAAACTAACACACACACTGACATGGTTCAGATACACACTCACACACACACAATGTCTCGCTGTTCCTAAGCTCTAGTGCCCCCCCGAGGTGGCAGGTCTAGCCGCGCGCTGAGTTTAGCGCTGCATGCATTCTGTCGACCAGGGGTTCCTCAACCCGCCTTTACCGTCCTTCATGTATCATTGTGAATGTGGAAATATGTGCTTCTCAATGTTGGTGTTTTTTTTCCATTACCTGCGTTGTGAGTCCTGTACGGACCCACAATACAGTTGAACGTTTTTTTCCCCTCACCGTGGAACCCCCCCCTCCCCCGATGTGTATCTCTCTATGTTTCAAAAACAGGAGCGCCTGCCCAACAGTGACCTGGATCTGTTGTTTGTAATGATCTTGGACAGGTTGTACTGTATCTGCAAATTCCTTGTATGCGTCATACTTGTGTCATACTTGGCCATTAAAGCTGATTCTGATTCTGAATGCTAAAAGTGCAATTTCATGGCACTACCCTAAATAATCAACATATTATTCACAGAGGCGTAAATCTATTGATTAGCCTGGATGAAAACATAAAAGGTACAGCTAGTCTACAGCAATTCAAAAGAAATTAGAAGAGATTTGTTTTTGATAAATACACAAATCCCAAGTGAAACTACACAATCCAGTAGCTATATATCTGTCTGGGTACTGGCACACATAAAGTGTTGTTTGTCTGTACTACTGCGATGGAACAGTCACTTGGTCCAGTACAATGTATTGTTCAGTATTTGCATTTTGCAAACTTCAGTATATTCAATATAAATATAATTTCCACCAGAACAAATATGACATTAATTTATATAAGAACATTAAATCCATTAAATCTGCAGTAGTTGCACATAAACTTTCTTGCTTCGATCTCCTTTTGAGTTATTTTACTAAAAGTCAAAGTGTATCTAAAATGAATGAAATGCTCAAATAAATAATCACAACTTTTCCATGTGTGTTCACAGTAAATCTAATTCAACGTGTGAGACTCCTAAATCATTAGAAGATAAGACTAATTTTTAAAGGTTTGCAAAAACTTGTGGATCTTAAAATTAATTGCTAAAATGTTACGTTATTGTGGCAAAGAAAGAGGCTCGCAATTTAAAAACTTTTCCCATCTATTTCATCATTTGTTTTAACTGGGAAAAAAAATATCAGAGGAAATGCTGCCAGTGTGAAGCAATTGATCATTGCTTTGAAGATATCCTATTGATATGCTATTCTCATGATATTTGTCCCCTTTTGTAAAACCTAGACCAAGAGGGTTGACAATTGAAATATCTGCCTGCCCTCGATTAGCCAATCAAAAAGAGTCAGTCCAGCTGGTCTTTGTCAGCCTCAGCCACTGTGTGGCCAACTTGGACTTGCTAAGAGAGAGGGGATCATTTCACCATTCCTCTCTGCTTCCATGCATGGCAAACATACAGAGATGCAAATACATGCTTTCCACAGACGTATGTGAGCTGGATGTGTGACAAAGAGAAGTGGCATCGCTGTATCAGGGTCACCTCTGTGTGATAATCAAATCACAAGAACATTAATTTAGAGTTTACCTTGCCATTTACACCATGCTTTTTCTATTGACGAGCTATTTTGAACAATGCTAAATGTCCGTATCTATAAAATAGTTCAGCAGTGTAAATAGACTGAGTTGGAAATAATACAATAGAACGCCCCTGTAGAATGCTTTCTGTCCCATGAATACATTAACATTTAGAGATCAGATACCTGTGTCTGAAGTATTTACAATGAAACTTCCAATGTTATATGTTGCAGCTCAGGCAAACTGCAAAGAAGAGGAAACGTAAGGAGCAGAAATCACCTTAAAAGTGATATCAAGCAGAAATAAACTCCTGATTTTATAACAACTATATACAAAACATAATTATTCTCAAAGTTACCATTCATGAGAATAATTAAAACTTCAGCTCATACACTTCTGAGCTAAAACAACTAAACAGGCAACACATTATGTCGATTCAATATAACCATGTACAAAAAGTTATGCTTACCAAATTTGTAATTTAGTTTTTGAGCTATAACTTAAAATTTTCTATTGCCACAACCTCAAACTTTAGTTTTTGGGTTTTTTTTCACGAACACAGAAAGACAAAATAGAGCATAACTCTTAAAAGGAAGTAAACTTTAAAAGTTAGTCTCAGAAGTATAACATGTATTTACATTCAGCCTCTTCGAGTTATTACATTGTAGAACAACCTGCATTTACAATACAGTTGCAGATTTTTAGGGTGTATCTCCCGTAGCTTCTCAGATTGAAGTCAGCTGTCTCAGCTGAGTCAGATTGAATCGAGATGCTCATTCAATATCAAATGTAAGTCCTGGAACATATTCCCCATTACTATAAAGCCTGGACTTTGACTGGACCATTACAACTTGAGGATGTGCTATGGATGTGCTACAACTTGAGGATGTGCTATGATCTAGCCCTGTGGTTCACCTTTTATCCTTGAGAACTGTCTTCCCTGTGAGACAGTTACCCTCCAAACCCCAACTCCTACATATACACATACATGCAGAAAATGTGTTCTGTATTTCTATCTTATGACATATGACACTTTTTACATGATTATTTGATGTGGCTCAAGTGAGTATATAGCCTACCTGGGCTCTATTTAGTATTTATGATGAAAGTCTAATAATGTGAGTTTTTCCTGGGTTTAGTGTACAGAAAGAAATTTTGAAAAGTTAGTTACAACCAGGATTTTTCCTACATGAGGGTCTCATTGGCATCTGCTACTGTCAAATTTATTGTCGTCACCAGCTCATGATGGGGATATAAATGAATAAATAAATTAATAAATAAATACTTTCAGCGCTGTCTGTTGGGTCTATGCAGTAAATGGTTGGGATTTAAGTGCATTTACTCCAGGCAAACGCAGCAACAGTGGTAGTGCTGTTTTCAATTCAGCTAATGACCCTGCATGAAATCATCCAACAGAGAAATTCTTCAGTTTCACTGAATGGTTAAAATGAAACAATGGGTAGGTCTCCTCTATACCAGAGCACAGTCATTAGCTCTATTCTCATATATTCACAAAGTATGTTGGGCCTACAGGTGTGAACTAATAGCATATATTTTATAGATATGGCAAAAATTACAGACTTTTTTAGTAAGAGACTGCGGGAGGAAGTGAACCCAGAGGTGAAAGATAGACATGCAATGCAATGTGCAGTCTAGCTGAACGGTAATGTTTTCACTGTGAAATTATATGTTTTGTCTGTCAGTACTGACAGGGAAAGTCAAGAAGGCGACAAGAGTCTGAGTGAAGTAGGCCAACAGGACGAGTCAAGTCGAGGGTATTTCAAACAATAAGGCCAATTCGTAGGCTGCTACAAATGGCAAGGTGATGTGAAATTAAACGTTGCTTTGGAAAAGCACAGTTAAACTGCCCCTTCTTCAATGAGGAACAAAAAGGGATTTTTAACCGACGCGCTTCACTGACCAATTCACTGACTCCAGTGCGTCCCCGGGCAAACCTTGGCCTATGTGGCAACCTGTGATGCTTTGGGCAGACTCTGATTTCAATATCCTCATCTGGCAAATCAAGTCGTCACACGTCAACATGTGAATCCATGAGCCTTTATCATTTAATAAGTGCGTCCTGGCTCACTTGCTGACAAGTCAGGGCTAACCTATGCAGAAAAATCAAAAGTCTACAAAGTGCAAAAGCTGCCTGGTGCGGCATCACATCAGGTACCAATGACAGAGCTATGTTCCATGAGGTACGGATAAGTCGCTGTGAGTCATAAAAGTCAAGGGCATTATAATCCAACTCACATGGTCACTTGCTGGTCTCTCATTTCGCCATCCAATTTTTTTCAAAACTGTGCAGAACACAAACGCTCGCAGTGCACCACCAAGCGTCTTTGACCTGTTATAGGTTGGCGAATAGATAATTTTGTCTAGTCTATTTCGGTGGAACAGTTCCCTCAGTCACAACATTGGTTCTGATATGTGTAAAACAAATAAGCCTATTAATTTCACATCACATTGCTTGTGATGTTCTTTCATTGGTCTTCTGTAATTTAGTAGTCTAACACTTGAACATGGTCAAAAATAAACAGCAGATCAGCACTTAATTAACTTTTGCAAATTAATTTTAAGGGAGTAAAGTCCTATTTATACATTATTACTCAACCATTGCAACTTGTTAGCTTAAGTAAATAAATAAAGCTGTACAAGAATAACCAATACTATACTGATGGACCCTTTAAAAAAAATTTTTTTTCTATTCCACGGTTTTTTCCCGTTATTATCACCCCAGTGTCCCTACCTAAGTACAGTCCAGGGGTCTCATTTATAAATCATTGTGTAGAATCCTTACTAAAAGTGTACGTACGACCAAAACAAAAAGTTTGCGTACGCCAAAACGATTTCTGATTTATAAAACCATGCCTACGCACAAGTGTAAGCAATTTCCCTTTATAAATCACAATCTTCTTGGAAGTTTGCGCACGTGAATTTGGCTCATATCCCACCCTGAACACGCCCAAATCTGGCTATAAAAGGTCAATGCAAAGCAGGACATGAATATTGATGCATATGAAGAAGAGGGGAAATATGGCAACAACAAAAGAAAAACAAGAAGAGAAACTTTACGGAGATGTTGATTGAAGTGCTAGTGGGTGAAGTGGAGGCTAGAAGAGACATTTAATTTGGTGGACACAGCAGCGGTGTCACAAATAAAAGGAAGAACTGCGAGTGGCAGCATTTGGCGTCTGCAGTGCAGACTGACAGTGCAACTGATAGCACGGTATCCGAAATAAAAAAAAAGTGGTCGGACCTCAAAGTCGAGGGGAAAAAAAAACTTGCGCCGCTTATGTTTGGGAAACCGGACATTGCTGCAAATTGCATCTTAATTTCGGCCTGCTCCCCCACAGTATATGGAAGTTTACGTGATGTATCTCCTGCTCATTTTAACGATCCCATCCTAGACTGGAGGCATTATTGCGCTCAGGGACGGCTGCAATATCCTAGACTTTGTTAATAAATATAACATATTTGAAGGCATTATTTCCAAAAAGGGACTTTGGGCAGTATAGTAAGAATCATGTCACTCAGACACATAGCTGTCGGCTAATTCCCGCTGGTAACAACCATGAAACCCCAGAGTGGTGAGCACCTGCAGCTGGATCGGAATGGCCCATTTCCGCCTGGACGGTCTCTCCAAAGCCTGGCCGAATTCAGCACAGAGATCCAAGAGCACAGCTCCAGGGAATCTGAATCTATCTGTTTATTAGCCAGTCATCATCATGGGCAAGGAGGTCCGCATGATCCATGAACACGCGTTATCTCCTAATCCTTCCGTTTGCATAATCTTCCAGCAAAGCCAGTTCATCCATCTCAAATATTACGCTTGAAAGTAGTTGGGGTATTTCTATTGGCAGCAATAACACTGTTTGCTTCCTTCCTTGGCACAATGAACGTACCAATCAATGATATATGGTACAGATGATTCAATTTATTAATTGGCATACAGTCCCGGCCCTTTTATCTGAGTTTAAGGCTCACTGCGAAGCTACAATATAGATATCATTGCTGGTTTGGATGTTTATAATAACATGAATCCATAATTAATGTTTGATGTGAGGTGAAATGAAATGTGTGAGAGGAGTAATATGCAGTCTGGCTGCAGTTCACCATCTCACCAACTGCGTCGTCGATTCCCTCGTCTCCAAAATGTCCGCACACACGGGTCAGAGTTGGCGTACAGTTGCGCACATTTGCCCGTCAAGTCTGTTTTTTATAAATCACAACTTTTGCTTTGAAAGTGGCGTACGCCAGTTTCAGGCCCCGTTTTGTGCATACGCAACGTTTATAAATGAGACCCCTGGGCATTGCTCTCCCTCTGCCGACCGCAGGAGGGCCCTGTACTGAAGCTCAAGCCTCCTTCCTGCTTGAGGAGTCAGCAGGCCCATTTTTTCACCCGAGGGGGTGGGGTTCCCCCAGCTGGACATAGCGTGTGGAAGGGTCACACTATTCCAGCCAGATCCTCTCCAACCCCTCAGGCGCCCCGGTCAGCCAGGAGGAGGCAGTATATAGCCCAGAACTGGTGCATGTTTTTGCGGGAGTAGCTCACATTAACTTCTCAAGGGAACACAGGGAGAACATGCAAACTCCACACAAAGGCCCTTTTGCCAACCCCACCCAGGGTGTGGGTGCTGATGATATGGAGGAACAAACACACCCTCAGCCCCCACAGTGTCCCCAGCAGGAATCGAACCCAGGACCTTCTAGCTGTGAGGTGAGCTGCGCCACCGTGCTCCCTTATACTTGATGTACCCTTTTAATAAAGTTACAAAGGGTTCATTAACAAGTTAGAATCTGTGTTTATTTTGAACCTTTATTGTAGAGTTACCAGTCATTTAAAGTAGTCTAAGTTTTTCTTTTTTTCCCCAAGATCTAAAAACACAGAACCAGTGGTTTTACACCAACCTGTGAATACATTTGTTTATTGAACAATGTGTCCTTTCTTAAGTAATTAGGACTTCGATGTCAAAGTAAAGGCAACTGAAACAGAAATTCATTAGGGCCGACTGAAAAAAAAAATTACCACACGTCCTCACAATTCCACCAGTCGGTGCAATCACTGACCTTTTTTGATCTAGGAAAAACCTTCACAATATAAATAAAATTAGGCTAAAGCTGCAATATGTTTAATGTAATGATGGAAGATGATGAAAAATGGGGAAAAAAAAGTTTAAATAAGTCTTTGAACAACCTGTTCTTGGATAAACAAGAACAAATTGATTCAATCTACTATGGATGTGTTCATTAGGAGTGAAGTGTCCTTGAAAAACTCAATTCAACTAGGGTTATAGAAATACGCTACTAGTTTAGAGGAAGCTGTTTTCAAATTAGCAGAGTCTGAAAGGCAGAGGTGGGGTTCTTCTTTAGAGTTTCTTCTGAAGCGGTTGTTTTGGACTTAACTTACAAAAGCATACATTTTTTATTGCATCAACAAAATCTTAATGGAAGTTTTGCTTTGTGTGTTCAACCAGGGTATCAAATTGATTTGATGAGGGAAATTAAGAAAAAAGAGAGAACATCTGTAAGATGGCAAATGTCTTTTTGTGGTACTGTAAAGTTGTTTTGTCTCCTAATTTGAAGTTCTTTAAAAATATATTAATTTGAAAACAAATTGAGATTAATAAATGTAATTTACTACATATTTTACTTTTCTACCAAATTCTACTCAGAGCCTCTTGTGGTAGAAGTCTCTTCTACCACAAGAGGCTCTGAGTAGAATAGAAGAAGTCTCTTCTACCACATGGCTTTCTTTAGTGATGAAATATATTGCATACAGTGTGACTGTAGCAGTTTCACCAACATGATGAATATCAGTTTATTTTTGTAGCAGTTCTCTCTTATAGTTAGCATACAATCAGGAGGAAAATAGTTATTTTATTAGGGTTAAGTCATTCAGAAACAAATACATTAATTTGGTGAACATAAAGATGATCAAACTGACCAACAAGTAATAAATATGCCGGGTGGGGACTTAGATAAAGTAGAAGATAGTACCACACCTGTTCCTGAGCTTTGCCAGTGGATCTAAGAGGTTTTATAAGCAGAAATCCTGTTGAAGAACTACAGTAACTAATGACACTCTAGTGACCTTGTTCTTATGTAGCAATAGCTTACTGTCCAGTCATACTCAAAGGTTTTGGCACAAACTATACTTCTATGACATAGAGAAAAATAATTAAAAATACTTCATAACATCCATATAAGGTGACCTGATGGTTATAAATTCCCCTCAGGTATGATTGTGTGAACAGTTGCTTCACTTCTTCACATCTTGGCAATTGGTAACTGAATGTCTTCTGGTCCAAGGCCCAAGGGGAACACTGCACCATGCTCAAGAGTAAGCTAGTGTGAAATCAATCTCAAAATAACAGACATTTTTAAGCAAATATGGCAAAAACATTAAGTCGGTCAGTATTTCTTGGGCTAATACTACGACACATACATTTTTGGATCTATCTAATGTGAAGGCCTATCTTTGTCACGTAATTGCTTTGAGATGAATACGATTTGTCAGGTTCTTGACAAAGATCAGTATCTGTGGTCGGCTCTTTTTTTGAAAAACGTAGCCTACTGCATTTTTTGTTTTCCTGTTTTCTCAGAATTACAGTTATTAATATGTTAACCAGTAATACCCAACAGGGAACACTACAGCAGCATTTCTGCTCATCTATGATTTGTTCTCCGTGTCTGCCATTTTTTCCACTTACACATGTCTAATGACCAGAATCTCATCACCAAAGTCTCCCATCGCTAATATTCTTCCAGATCCATGTTGTTTTTACATTTATTTTAACTGGACTTGAATGTTTTTTGCTGAGAATAATCTGAAATTGTTGAGAAGGATGCTAATTATTGATGCAAGCTGGTATGGGTTAATGGTAAAAGTCCAACACCAAGCAAAACAACTTTACACCACTGCATATATATGAAAAGCAACAATTAATAAAACAGAAATTCAGACTAAATGAAAGCAGCTTCTCCTAAGTAGGTAGCAAGTACCCCATAGATATATTTCCTTCAAAGCAAGTGCCTACCTCCCCAGAATGTATTTTCTGGAGCTGTAACATCTTCTTTCATTAAAATTCCATGTTGAAATATGGAACATTGCAAACAGTGGCTGTGAGCACCTTGATGCCTGTCATGAGCAAAAAGAACCCTGAAGTAAGATGTGTTTACAAAACAAAGGGGAAAGTAAAAAGCCTTTCTTTCCTACATATCCTGGTGTTGGCACCAGGCCACCTCAATTTAACATCCAAGCAGTCTTGTCACAAAACTCAGCAAAGTGCCCTGACTCAGCAGTTGTGCTGCTAGATTTACTTAAGGAAACTTAGCCATCTGTAGGTTGTACAAATGCTCACATTGCGAGTCACATCATAACCTTCCCACTTGCATCTACACAAGCACGATTGCATTCAAATTCATGAATATAACTCCCAAATGTGCAAAGTTCACAATAACTGAACAATGTCTGTTCCTCTACATGTCAAAACAAGCTGACATTTACATTTAAAAAAACTTGGGTTGGTACAATATTCAAATGTCAAAGAAGTGCTACAACTGGTTTAAATAGAGAAAAATGAGAAGGAGAAAATCATAGAAATTATCCAGATTTCAGTTTTAAAGAAACATTTTCCTATAGAGCAATGATCCAGTTATCAACATAGATGGCAAAGAAAGAAGGCTGGTTAGACAGTAACTTCTAGCTTTCTTTTTAAATGTTTGAATACAATCCCTTTAACAGTTTTGAAAAGAAAAAACAAAGCAAAAAACCCCAAAAACATTAGAAGGTTTTAGTTTTCTAATTAATACCATGGCTAACATTACCATCAATTTAGAGGACTAGATGGTAGAGTCTCTTGCACCATCTGTGGTAAATGTGAGCTGTGATACAGTCCAACAGCGTTTAATGTTCCAATAACCACGACTGACTCTCGAGGGGCTTTATGAAGGTTTAAGGTATTCATCAGGTCACAAGGTGAGAAACCTTCTCTTTGGAGTTTTTCAAGGCTGGCTCATTACACCTTCAGTGAGCTCCTCTGAAACACCTGGTCCTCCACATGCGCCTCCCCACTCTTCCACTTTTGCTATGAAGCAATCAAAATACATTCTCTCTGATTCATCCAGAGTCATTAACCCCTTTTAGATGTTGTTTTTATTCTTTACATCTCCCAGTAAATTGAGAGATCACAGCATGGCATACACAGTTGATGTTGATCTCTCGCTACCACACGCTTTATTCACTTTAGAGGTAATTACAAACCTATGACTGCTATGAATGTTAATACAGGATAAGTGTGACATAGTTATAAGGTATAAAAGACACCGGAAGCAGCAAAATTAGTTTACTGCCGTGTGTGTAGAGGTGCCACATTAATTTAAGAGATATGTGGATTTGTAGAATCAGTGGTGGATAGTAACATGTTTTGGATGGTTCATAAGTACAATGGGAATGGGGGCTGGGGTGGGGGGATTCTTGACTGGGTTTAATTAATTAAAATGGAGTTTAATGTATCTTGGACTGGGTTCTAGTGAAACAGCAAAACTGTGGATAATAGGCTTGTGTGTGTATGGGCTTGTGTGTGCATGGGCTATCTATCAGCCTACATGGATGTGTTTTATTTTGGTGTCAGATAACCAGAGACTATATTCATCACATTTTCCTCATACCACTGGAAAGATTTTTGTGCAAATGGGAGCATGAGACTTAGTTGGCCTTCTTTCATGTCTCTACAACTCATCCACAAAAGCCTTTTCTGAGTTTCCCCCTAAAAAGCCTATTGACTTTGTTCCAATTGCAAAAAGCCTATGCCTGAAGCTGCCTGTTTTACCATATTGCAGAGATAGTGTTGCTTTGTACCAAACTTTATACAAAGCCCTAACACCCTGCAGCTGATGGGCTACAACACCTACATAAACACCCAACATTGTCATTGAGTGATTTACAAAAGAAGTTGGAGTCTATTTCTACTCCGCTGCCTGGCTGGGAATAGTATGACCTGCAAGTTCTTCATAAAACATACTGTGGTTTATTGAGACCTGACCTTGGCACACTTGTTCTCTAGAATGGATGATATAGAAGGTTTTAGAATGCTTTTTGGTATATCCCTAAGCTTACTGAGCCATTCTTCAATTTGCTAGCTGTGTAAAGCCCCTGTTCCAGGTAGTGAGGGGAAAACCACAGAACACTGCATACACTGGACACACTGCCATCCAAAGGCCAGGCATATGTACTACATCGTTTTCAACTGTCTAAATGCAGTCTCATTTGCACCCGCGAAAAAAACCAAAAAAACCCGGCAACATGTAAAGTACCTCTAAAGGAAACAGTCCAAAGGTACAAACTCAAGAAATACACTAATAATGTCCTTACGACCTCTGACTAGTATCTGCTCCCTGGTGGCTTGAAATCTGATGCCTACAATTTAATTTTCTTCCCCAGCTGATGCTATTTGAACATCTAGGAATTCAGAATTTCAAAGGCTGAAATACCAGAGAATTTGGCCACTTCATATGCCAGACTAGGTCTTCCTTCATGTCTGCTGTGGGCGGCTGGCAGTAACATCACTGTTGTTGAAAGTTCCTGGCCTTCCCTTTACATGACAACAAATCCCCAAGTCAAAATTCTCCAATCTGGAACCAGTTTTCAAAAGGGTGCGTTTTCATCCCCCGAAACCCTGTTCTCATGTAAACGACAAGCCGAATCGCTGAGAAAAACCTTAATTTTGATGAAAAATAT
The DNA here is from genome assembly GCA_028564705.1 of Apricaphanius iberus. Classification (NCBI taxonomy): domain Eukaryota; kingdom Metazoa; phylum Chordata; class Actinopteri; order Cyprinodontiformes; family Aphaniidae; genus Apricaphanius; species Apricaphanius iberus. The sequence goes on from JAPXFQ010001800.1 coordinate 462,743, forward strand.
TGTGTAAAGGGCCCCTTACTGATGGAACTTATGTGCCAAGACCTTTTAACTGCTGCTGTAGGTTCATTACCATCATAGAAGATCTGACAGCAATTCTCCTTCGTTATTCTATGATGACCTTCATTACTTTTATAACAGAGGAATCAAAACAATTACCTCATTCAAACATTCTCGGTACAGTTCCAAACAACCTTGACAGCAGTTTGTTAATGATGTGAATGTGAACTGACCTTGATCCAACAAAGTTACCAGTTGTACACTGCAACTTGAGCAAAATATCTTCCAATATTTAGGTTTGTATTGCATGTGGGATGTGGCAGAGAAAACAAACTAATAAACAATGGTTGCACATCTTTTTTGGTTTAGCGTAAAGCAATATGCAATCTTTAGTAATCAACTACAGGTGAAGCAGCAGAAGTGTATACAAAAATCTTCTGTAAAGGAAGATACCTCAGTCATGTATACATGACTGAGGTATCTTCTGAGGTGGGTTTTCTGTATACCCCAATGTGGAGCCTTCTGTCCTTTCTCCTTTGGACGACACAATCTAAAAAGGGGAAACGTGAAGTCACGTCATAGGAAACCATTGTCTCATCTGGATCCATTTTTAGATTCCGGACTTTGTTCACAAAGTCTATGGAGTTTGTGACTTCATTGTGACTTCTTTGTGACTTCAAGTCTATGGAGTTTGTGACTTCATTGTTCACCTGTATTCCTACCATGGAGGCTTTGGTCACAGTAAGAGAACGACTTACACAGGACAACTCCCTCCAAAACAGAACAAAACTCAAACCAGAACACATTTGCCAACTCCTGGAATTGTGCCTGAATACCACATATTTCCAGTTCAATGGCAAGTTTTATAGACAGAAACACGGCTGTGCTATGGGCTCACCAGTTTGTCCAATTGTGGCAAATTTATACATGGAGGAGGTAGAGTGCAGAGCTTTGAACTCCTTTGAAGGAATAACACCTAGCCACTGGTTCAGATACGTAGATGACACATGGGTTAAAATCAAAACCAAAGAGGTGCAAGCCTTTACTGAACACATAAACTCAGTGGACAGAAACATCAAATTCACCAGAGAAGATGTCAAGGACAATAGTTTCCCCTTTTTAGATTGTGTCGTCCAAAGGAGAAAGGACAGAAGGCTCCACATTGGGGTATACAGAAAACCCACACACACAGACCAATACCTACTTTTTGACTCACACCACCCACTGGAACACAAGCTTAGTGTTATCAGGACCCTGCAACACAGAGCTGATAACATACCCACCAGCTCACAGGCCCAAGGGGAAGAACGCAAGCACGTGAGAGACACCCTCACAACTTGTGGTTACCCCAGCTGGACTTTTGTGAAAACTGCAGCTAATTCCAGAAGGAAAGCCAACAAAGTGGTGGAAAAAGAAAAAGAAAACAAACGAAACAATGTAGTCATTCCATATGTGTCTGGGATTTCTGAAAAACTCAGGAGGATTTTTAACAAACACAGTATCCCTGTGTATTTCAAACCCAGCAACACACTCAGACAGAGACTAGTACATCCCAAGGACAGAACACCACACACACACAAAAGCAACCTGGTGTATGCAATCCAATGCAATGAAGAATGCAAGGACCTCTACATTGGTGAAACCAAACAACCACTGTACAAACGCATGGCCCAACACAGGAGAGCTAACTCCTCAGGCATGGACTCTGCTGTTCATTTACATCTCAAGGAGAAAGCCCACTCCTTTGAGGACAGCAATGTCCAGATATTAGACAGAGAGGACAGATGGTTTGAAAGAGGAGTAAAAGAAGCCATCTATGTAAAAGTAGAGAAACCATCGCTAAACAGAGGAGGAGGCCTGAGACATCACCTATCTCCAATTTACAATGCTGCCCTTTCATCCCTCCCTAGGAAACTCAAACAAATTAGCCTCTAATAACAGAAACAACTGTGACTCCAATGACTGTCGCCAACGACCGTCATTAAGACATGGAGCACAAAGGATCCAATGACATAATGATTCTTGTTCAAGAGGTTAAATAGCTAAGTCTCCACACCAGTTAGTTGGACCAGTCCCAGCCTGGTCAGCGGCGAGCATGAACTGATGAAGCCTCTTGGATAAGAGGTGAAACGTCTTCCAAGACAAATTACCAAGTCCAGTTGCGTTTGATTGAAATTTCCTTGAGATAATCTGTTAGCATGCCTCTTCATAAACAAAGCGATTGTGTTTAGTGCGGCGGTCATCCATGTTTTCTGTTTACATTCCACTTCGAATGCCTCGAACGCTTAGAAGTGGGAGCTAGTACATTTCAGGTAGGAGAAGTCCCACGTCCCACTGGTTTGGATGGGCTCTCGAACGCATCATTAATAGTTTGGTAGTCAGACGAGTCGAGTCCATTCATGACGTGGTAAAGTGGCCAAACGAGAATGCAGGATATGGTTAAAGATGGCGGATAAAGCTAAATAGATGATCTTTGATACTTTGCTAGGCTATGGTTTAAAGAGGGTAGCTAAAAAACACACACACACACGCACGCACACACACACACACACACACACACACACACACAACAGTCAGTTGTCTTGTTTCTAAATCTAACTTCCTCTAAACCTCAGAAACATCAGTGTGTCGACTGTTTAATTAAACTAAACCCACCGTCCTCTTTCTGCTAGCAATGAGGGATGTCCTCACAGGGGCTGGATGTAAACACAATGGAGCCCACAAACTGTGTTCACAAAGCAGTGGGTTGCCACATGCTGTAATGACAGCACTACAATAAAGTTCACAAGGTTTTTGTGAGGGTTTCATGGTTAGAGAGTTACTGTTTTACTGTTTACTTGTTAACATGGCAAAGTAAACAAGAACTGAGCAACAAAAATGCTAACAGGAATAAAAAAACAGCAAAGAAAGCAAAAGCAGTTACTCATGACAGAATGAACAAGGACTGAGCAATAAACAGCAAATTATATTGATCTGTTTGATTAACCCACTCCCGTCTACCTCACATCTTCCAGTGACTCAAACATTAGTGTTTACAACATAAGAGTTTACGACACACTGTTTGACCGTCGCAGAGAAGATACATTTGTTGCTTTCTTACTAGGGTGTTAATCGATCCAAGGGACTGCCCTTACGTTAGAGACAGGTATTTTGTAACCATATATTCTTATTTACACCTTGTTAGACCTCTCAATAAATGAGAAAAATCCTGTGTTTCACATTTTCTTGTGCTTTATGTTTTTGTTGTTGTTTCTCTTTGCAGGGAAAAGGTCTAGCACCACAAATATAAAGGCACTAAACAGACAACCAAATTTGTAATGTGGTTTCAAATCAGCTTTTGATCATTCTAAATATCACAGATTCTGCAAAATAATGGCATTAAAGGCTAATCTAAAATCAGTGCAAGATTCCGGCAGATGTGTTTTTATGTCCAGGGGTCTCATTTATAAAACTTTGCGTAGAATCCTTACTAAAAACGTACCTAAGCTCAGCAAATGTTTTTTTTTTTACTTACGCCTAGTAGGTTTCTGATCTATTAAACTTGGAGTACGCACAGCTGCACGCAATTTCCTCTAAATCAGAGTCCGACTGCTTCTGGGTAATATCCCGCCTGCTACACACCCACTTTCTGCCATAAATGGTAAATGCAAAGTGTCTAGGAAATATTTTGCATCCACTTAAGACAGTTAATATGGGGCATTTCACAGGTAACCATCGCAACTGAGAGTCGGAGAAAGACACAGCTGAAGGCCTGCGGAGGCAATGAAAACTGTTTAATTTCAATAAATCAATCAATGTTGATCTTTAAAGCTTTTAGTTAGCTAAAGGCTTAACAAAAAAAGACATAAAAAGACAAAAATGTGTTAAAGACGAGTAAAGAATACAACAAAAAAAATAATAATAAAAGCAGCAGCACAAGAGATGAAACAAATAAGAATATTAAATGTAATTTCTATTATAGTCTGATTATCTCTTGCAGTTACAGTAAGACTGGAATTAAAGCAAATTAAAACAAAAATAAATCCCAATACAACATAATAAATTTAAAGACTCCTAGAAATTTAAAGCATGGCAAAAAGGTGCGCTTCAAAACTACTTTTAAAAAGTATCATTCATGCAAAATATGGATTTGGGGTGATAGAAATACACGGAAAAGCTGCAGGTGATAGCATGACAGGTTTATAAATGAGACCCCAGATGAGTAAGGATTTTGAGTATGTGGAGTCCCACACTTTTTTCTTTGGAATATAAACAGTGCACCTTGTTTCTGTTACCTGTGGCCCATTTTCTCATTCAGGTGTTGAGGGTGAGGGATTTACTTTTTCATATACTGAATGCATTTACATGCACATCTTAATCGAGCTATGGCAATTATCAAGCTAATACCTTAACCATAATGAGAGCCGTTGTCGGAGTTTGCATGTCAGTTAGTAAATTGAAATATTAAATGAAGTGCGTTAAACTCTGCGATGGTAGGTGGCGAGATCCACCCTTTCGTGTTGATATTCTTCGGGTTGGCCTAAAGTGGTGAATGTATCAAATTCTTGTCAGTTCACCTACGACTTCAAGCTAGTATCATATGAAAGAAGTTATTATGCCCTCCAGGCTTTCTTGCCATATTTTGTTCAAGCGGATTGGGGTAGATGGACGGATGAAGAGAGAGCTAGAAAACACAATGCCTCTAGCTGTTTTTGAAACATGAAAGGAGAAGGGAAAAAAGATAACTGATTTTGGACTAAAATACCTTTGTCTGATTAGAGCACAATCTAACAACTAAAGAAAACCCAAGGCTATGCAGCAGCCTTTAGGGTGAAACACAAACACCATTTCCAAGCGTTCAAGAGGAGCACAACTTTATTTTAATGATCACCTGAAAAAATCTCACTTTTCTTTTCCATGTGCTCGCCTCAGATTTTTGCAATGTATAGTATTGCTGGAGAAAATGTCTGCAAAATGTATGTTCATTTAGCACATTTGTACATTGCATGCAGTGAATATCTGTCACATTTGCTCTGTCCTTTCAATTTGTTCTCACAAAGATGAAAACATCCTTATCATGGATATTAAATAAATTTTTTCATCTCTCAATGACTTCAGTCGATGAAGTACCATATTCAGTGGAACAAAATTTCATGGCTACCCTGTTTGAATGAATGTCATTGTAACAGTTTACAGCTCTGCTTGCAGATTTTGTTCTGTAACTGGAGCATTGTGCCGCAGTCCAAGTGGGAATTTCCCTTTAAATTTTAATAGACTGTCTGTGTCTTGTTGAATGCTTATACAATGGTTGAAGAGGCGAGGTCAATATATGGTCAATGTTTCGAAAGCTGAGCACGAAAATCAGCAAATAAGGTTCCTCTTGGAATTGTCCTGCAGCTTTTATGGGTGCTGAAAAAGACTGCTTATTACACTTTACAATCCAGTGGTCTGAAAATGTTCTATGTCACATATTAGTATAATCTCAGCTACACATCCAATGTTACATAACACATAAAGCTGAAATTTGGTTATAAAGATTCCAGAAGTCCTAGCATGAGCTAACTTTGATTAATACCAGTACTCAAGGGCGTCATTTTGCTTTTTAACATTGCTGGGGACAATAATCATAAACTTCAATGTGGTTTGAGGATTGCTGGGGATAGTTATTAAATATTTATATAGCCTCTAAGTATTCATCCGTTTCATGTTTCATTACACATATATGCACTGTAGAGTATAAACATGGTGAAAATCACATCTTTATTAAATCAGTACAATTTAAAAGCAATAGGTTTAACTGTTTTCCTTTTTAAACATCACAAACATTATTCTGTCGGTTGGGAAGAATTATTAAAATCCACATCGTAGCACAAAGAACAGTGTTGGATATAATATGTACTTGCACCAGAATATTGCACAACAATAAAACATGCTCCTTTTGCAACCCCAACATCATTCTGTGTGGGGAAACTCCAAATTTAACTTACAGCTGACAGTCCTGCAATACGCCAGCTATCTGTGGTTGATCTGCATAAAGTTATTTCAGGTGGAAAAAAAACAAATAAAATTTCATGGCTCTGGGAGGAAGTTTATTTAATGTGAGCGGACTGGTCCAATAATGTTTTATTTAAGAGTCCCATAGAGGAAAATGCTGATATGTTGTTTTGGTGGAGGGAGTAGGAGGGAATTTTTCCTGAAGTTGTGCTGATGACGTAATATCTATCCATCCAGCGCTTCGAGTGATTCAGGAATAAAAAAGTCAAGGTAGAGCCAGGGACTGTGGACAGTTTTTGCTTTCTGTACAGCAATTACTGATTTTGGCATAGTATAAATTTCAGCTGCAGTATCCAAATAAAGAAAGACTAATAATTCATCACACTATAATTTACTTTAAATAATGGATCGAGTTATTTACCTTTTTGATTTGTTTTCCAACTTTGATCGAAACGTTGTCCACTCCCTGGTTCTCCGTTCCTGCATTGCAGAATGGTCTCTGGCAGCTAGATGCCGATATAGCGAGAATATTTAATCTTCAGCGCAAAGTAGTATTCTGGGATGCTCTCTACACAAACACAGTATTTCAATACATATCTTTAGGAGTCTTAAACAAGCAAAAAGATTACATGAATATTTTGTTTCTGGCAACCCACCAGCAGTAAAGAAACCAGACCCATTAAGTTTAATTTACAATGGTCCCTCATTTATTGCGGAGCTTTGGCTCTAAAAATAACCCGTAACAGGCGAAATCAGTCATCTTTATGTTTTACAATTATTATGTTTTAAGGCTTTAAAACACCTCGCCACACACTTTTGACACTTTCCCAGACATACATGAACATTTACTCACATTTCTCACTAGTTTTAACACTCAAACCTTCATAGATTTAAAACATAAAAGTATTCATATGCAGTACGGTCTCTCCGCTGTTGTGCCACTCAGGTGCGTCTCTCCCCATGGAAGATCTCTGAGCAGGTGTTGTTTCCGAGTGAGGAACATAGGTATTGACAGTTGTTTTTTTCTGTTTTTTCTTCTGGATGAGAAGATTATTATAACCTGACATGATAAACTTGGCAAGCATGGGAGACATGACAGGAGGAGATTGACAATTTCCTTTCAATCATTTAGGATGCAGAACATAACACAATGCACGTTAGTATGCTATAAAGAAAGCCTTTAAATTGTACTATTAAAAGAATCCACAAAACAGTGAAGCAGCAAAGGGTAGACCGCGTTATTGCAAGGGAACTGTATAACTGTATTTTTTCCATCTTGAAACGGGTACCAGTGACATTGCAGTACTCTGTAGCTGACTAGTACAGGCCCTGTAGCTGACTAGCTACCAGTCTTTTAAAACATGACATATCTACTGCAGAGATTGCTGTAGCACATGACCAAAAAAAAAAAAGACTAATAAAATAATAGTCTATTCAGATACTTATGCAGAAAGTTTGCTGGGAGCACAAGTGGTTTGTAGATCAGTGCTGGTAAAGAATTTCCGCATCAAGTCTGGTGGGGACAAACCAGTCAATCATAAATATTGCTCTACACATGTCCCTGGTGTCCCCGGTTAAAATGACGGTTATGCCAGTACAAATTAAACATCTGAACCTCTGCCATCGCGCCATACTCTGTTTTGATGGCGCTAGGAAACTGCTATCAAAGCATCTTCTGTCAGAGAATTTTTGGGTTATTTAGCTAAAAATGATTTTAGTAGGTCCACTTGGTGAAGAAGGCTGGTAAACATCACATTTTTATCCACCGTCCTAACAGCTGCAGATTCACACCAAATTTAATCAAACTGATCGATCACTGATTTTACTTGTGTGGCATAAGGTTTCAGTGGCCAAACCACCTTTGCGTCAGTAAAGGGGTTAGTTATTGATCAATACCCCAAGGACTATCAAGAATAAACGTTTTAAGTAACCTAAACATGATTAGGCCTAGTATTTCCGCCTGGGCATTTAAAGCTAGGTTTACAGTGCTTTCAGTTTGAAAAACTGAAAGGTGAACCATAGTAACTGAGGCTGTTTTTACTAAAGCACCAACTTTTTCTGAGATTTCTCTTTGATATTTTTTCCTGGTAAGCTGGAACTCAAATAACTCTTAAAGGATGACTGTCAAACTTTAAAGAATAAGCTCTAAATTAAGCATCTTAGATCACAGACATAATTTATTCTATGACTTTCTGACTCTATCCTCAGTGGAGTCACTAGAGCTGACAGCATCTCTATAGACTAGGAGGGAAGTTTTAATAAGGTTCAAAGTTCTAAAACTTTTTATTACCTGAAGTAACTGTCACAGGAAGTGTAAGAAACAGTCAAGAGAACGGATCGTGTACGAATGAATTCCCTCAAGGTTCTTTTCAGCAACTCAAAAAGTTTAGCAATGTGAGAGAATTGTTCTGATGAAAAAGCCTTCCAAGCAGGTTCAGATCAAAGTACACTTCGCAACTTACACTCTATACCATTTTTCTCCATCATATACTACAATCATACAGTGATAGATCCAAATCTTTGGTTTAATCACCAGGCACAAGTTTGTCGTTTTGTATTCTGTGCCTTCCTGGAAAATAAGTCCGCAACAAATTATTGCTGGAACAAAATAATGCTGCAATTCCATGTTTGTAGTAAACTTGCTATTAAATGTTGAGACAGCTTTTCTCACTTCAGTTAATTTGTGTGATGCATTTGCTATCATGTCTCAACAAAAGAGATTGCTGTAGAATATGCCCCATTCCCACATTTCAGTGCTAGGACAATGTCTGGCTCAAGCATCTAAGTGTAAAAAATGTTTTATTAATTTATTTCAGAGTAAATTAAACATCTCTAAAAATTGTGATGACACCACACTGTATTGATAAAATGCAGATATGTGTAGAGTTTTTAACAATGAATATAAAAATGTACAGAACTGTTGTTAAGGAAGAGAAATGGAACTGACATGAATGTAACAGACAGTAAAGTAAGAATGCAGCAAAGAAACAATAAAAAATCAGAATGCTTAAGTACTGAGGTAGAGGTGGAAAATGACAAAGCAACCAGATTAACTAATCAGAAGAATTGTGTATAGCTGTGGCTTGGAAACTGAGGGAAAAAGACTAATTAACACAAAGGGAGCTCAACTGAGACTCAAAGAGAACTGTGAACCAAGAAAACAAGACCAACACTGATATAAGAGAGCTTATAAAATAACAGACTACAAAAACAAACTAAAAAAACTAAACATAATGGAATGAGCCTCCATGGCAACATCTTACTAATAATGCACAAGAGAGAAGTGCAGTGAACATGGTAGAAAAGCTGAACATGGTAGAAAAGCAAGTATGAAGGGATAAAATGATAAAAAAATGTTTTACATCCTTTGTTCCAGACAACAAAAAGTTTTGAATAGAAATATACACTAATGGTAATGTCTGTTTTTAAATTTTTCTAATAAAAGTAATGGAGACTGCACCCGACAGTCAGTAGGTAACATTTGGTTACATGGACATTTAAATTGTAATGGTGGATTGATAATATTCATTTCAAAAATGTAGTTCTATTTAAGTTTCTTCTAGGAGTTATAATAGATTATGATGGCTTTCCTCTAGTGGTCTGTGTTACAGTGAAACTGAAGAAGTATCTGACTGAAGACACTCTGTTGTTGTAGGATAGTCTTATGTAGAGGATGCTCAGGGTTGTCCATCATGTTCTTGATTTCATGAAGAATCCTTTGCATTATAATCTACAGAGGTTCTACATTCATCCCCAAAACAGAACCAGCCTTCTTCATCAGATTGTTGAGCCTTTTTATGTCCCTGCTCTGATGCTGCTACCCCAACAGATGATGGCAGAGATTACACTCTCCTCAATACACTTGTAGAAGATATGTAGCATCTTGCTTCAAATCTTGAAGGACCTGATCTTCCTCAGAAAGTTAAAGCTGCTCTGTCTGTTCCTGTGGAAGGCTTTATTGCGGAGTCTCAAATCCAGTATGTTGTCTGGGTGAACACCAAGGTATTTATACTCCTCAACCAGCTCCCCCTCTTTTCCTATGATGCAAAGACTGTGTGATATGACCCTGTTTCTTTTTAAATCTCCAATCAGCTCCTTAATTTTTTTCACTTTCAACATAAAATGATTGTTTCCAAACCATGCCACACCCAATGAAAGATAGTTCACAGTTATCTGAGTGTTTCTGCAGAAAGGAATTCTGAAGTATACAGAGTGAAAAGAATGGGGAGAGTACAGTGTCCTGTGTTGCTCCTGTGCTGGTGATCACCTGGTTTGAGACCATGCTTCACTCTCGCAAACTGTGTTCCATTTGTCAGCTAGCCATTAGTCCAAATGATTGCTGAGGGGTCTACTGGCGACTTCAGGGGTTTCTCACAAAGCAAATCACAATCCATTGTGTTCAGTGTAAAAATCAAAGAACATGATCGTCACAGTTTTTTTTTTTTTTTACAGTTCTATCTGGTTTGTCCAGATGACAGTAGGTTGGTTGAACCTGGTTTATAGTGTGTCTTTAGTTCTTCTTTGGGTTTCAATAATATAGGAGGATATGCTGCATTAGGTAAATAAAGCTACACCTTTGCCTTGCTTCAACTGTGCCAGTTTAGAACACAATCTAATTAAAAAAGCAATGCTGTTAAAAAATTATGTCATGATTTTAACTATTCTGAAAGATCACTGCAAAAAAAAATGCAATATTCAAGTGCTACTGAATGGTACCTCAGTGATATAATAATAAGATTAAGTAATCGTATTCTACACTATGCAGACCCTTTGTTTGTATTGATGACGATTTACTCACATCAGTATGCAGATATTGCTTCAAGCAGCTTTGTGATTAATTCAGCAAGGGAATATTTGATCACTTATGGGCAAAGAAATTTGATTTCCAGATCATGAGGTTAATGCAATAGTGACATCACAGAAAGCAACACATATTCTTGATTCCAAAACATATGCAATATCCGGAATGGGCTTGCATATCACAGCAAATTAGGACACAGTGTGCCATCAGTCTCTTTTCTTTCAGAGGCATTGAACTTGATTTATTACATAGCATGAACAGAGAAGCTCCACGGTAAAAATAAACTGTAACTTCACTAGAAATTAATAATGAAACAAGCAACAGGGAGCTCAGCATGATAACAAGTATTAACAGGTATGTATATGTGTGTGAGTGTGTGTGTATCAGCTCATAATGCAGCTACTGGAAAGTAGGGCTAAGCAGGAGTCTGAGTGAATATGCTTAGCTGCTGAATCCTTTCAAAGGCACAAAGATGATAGCAGGAGATCCACATGGGGTAACACGATGAACTGGTGAGGACTGGAAAGCAAACCAGAGTGGATACACCACAAAGCATGTAATGAGCTACAGGTGCACAGACTCAGTCACTGAAGCAGCTCTGTGCCTATGAACCAGCAGGGGAAACAAATAGCAACCAGAAAAAGGGGACTAGACCAGAGGGAAATGGGGAAATACTGCAGAACTCTTACCTCATGGAGCATTCTTTTAAATCACTTTATCTGCATCTGTGCAATGTACATAAAGGAACCAAGCAAAGCTAATCTGTATTGTTCTTAGAAGACAAATAAGACAAAAAATCTTATGTAATTTGCCTGCTCTAATAATTTTCCTTTCATAATCACAGTACAGTTTTTTATTTATTTTTACACACACACACACACACACATATATATATATATATATATATATATATATATATATATATATATATATATATATATATATACAGGTGAAATTCTTTTAATATCGTGTAATAGTTCACTTATTTCAGTCAATGAACTTAAAGGGCCTATATCATGCAGAATCAAGTTTTCAACCATATGGTAATGCAATTCTCTCATAAAAACCCCCACCAGAGTGGTTTTTGGCTTAATTCACGCATGTCTGTGTAATCCTCCTGATTTGCTCTCTGAGCAGCTGCCCGTCCCTCTCCTACAAATCGACTGAGTGTTCAACTAGTGAACATATAATTCTCTAGTGTTAAAATAATTTACTAAAATCATAAGCTTTTTGCAAGAGATTCATCTTTTATTTTTGTTAATCAGCAGTTATTTTGGTTTAAACAAGCAGCTCATTACAACACCCACAACTAACTTGGCAAATACTAGATGTTGAGCAACCCACTGCTCCCAAAAATAAAAATGCTGTTAATGTAGAAAGAGAGCTCAAGCTTTCTTTCTACTAATGCAAGACATTAGATTATTAGTAGAAATGTTGTCTAGTTTTGTCATTCTTGCAATTAGATTAAACAACCTCAGATGAAAGACAAGAAACAATTGTGTCGTGCATTTTATTATTAGGAAAGTTAGATTCTTGAAGCAGTAATGGCCTGTAGAGGCTCTTTGCCTTAATGTATTCAAAGCTATGTTATGGTTCCAACACCCTGTTCTGGTCAGACTCAAACTGAGCTGTTGAAATAATGTGAAGGGACATAGCTAAAAGGTGGGTTACATAGAAAACATATAGACAAAAATATTTTGGAGTGGGAATGAGAGTAAAATCTCTGATAACCCTTTCCTGATATCTGCCTAGTATCTTTACAAGTTTTTTTTAAATCTCTTTTTCTCTGGAAGTTGTAATCTCTCCTTACTTATCAATACCCTGCATCATCATCATCCCTGCTGTTGGCCTCTGGTCTTCTTTCTCCTCCCTGACTTTAGTCTTTACTATTGGGGCATTAAAGAGTAATAAAAATGTAGAAATAAACATTTGGAAATCGAGTTAGGATGAGTAGCAGGGACATTATTGATGAAATAAACCTTAATGTTGCTTTAATCCCATAGATATTTTCTCTCAGCACAGAAATGAAACAGGACTGGGTTAATTACTAGCATGAACCAAATAGCAGGGGATGTAATTTAGCTAACAATAGTATCGTTAACCATCTTAACATTATACATTGACATGATTTAACTATGCTTCTTTTAGCTAATATTACCTGCATGCAATACCATAATTCAACTTGGGGAAAAAAAGTGCAATATTCTTTTGCTGGATCTGCCTGGTGGTTTGCTGGACATGCTGCTCAGCTCTGTTCAGCAGCAGCTGTCGGTGATCTTTATTTAGCATTCTTATAATTATTTTTCATTAAATAAACAGCCGAAAAATTACCAAGGTCTGGACCGTGGTGTCCTCAGTAGTAGATATGGCCTTGAGGTCAACAAAGGTTTTTTTATAAACAGCATTCCTAAGCAACCCAAATGTTTTGGAATGCCAAATTGTCCAAAATTAAATAAATAAACATTATGAAATACATATCAGCATGAATTTATATTAAGTAAATATATTATGTCACAATGAAATAGTCAAAAAAAAATTCAGTTAAAATGCAATGCCCAATATTTTGAAATATTTTTCATTACATTTTAATTTTAGACTATATATTTGTATTATGTTATATATAATTAATTAAATATTTATTCCACTGCCATTTTTTTGATAGTGTAATTTATTTTGATTTTTTTCATTAATGTAATCAGTTTTATTCAAAAATCTCTTTTTTCCAAAATCAGCTTTTATTTCATAGTGGGGTTTTTTCATAACAGTGTTTTTATTTCAAAATGCCAATTAAACGAATGTCTTAGCCAGCCAATCAGAATTAGATGTTGGGACCTGGTTGCTCATTGGTTGGTGCTTAAACATGATCTTCCTGCAGGAGGAAAATGGCAAGGACCGGCTGAAGTCGTTTTATACTGTTATTGAATTTAATGCCTTTAGGATTTCATGTATGGCTTTATAATTCTTATAATACTGGCAGAATATTAGATCACTTTTGTAATGTGGCTGTCTAAATCCAACCAGCCAGTGCTGCTCCAGTGTCGTAGGAGCTGCTCAGGGCGCCATGCCCGTAATTACATTGGGGAAGGAGGCTCAGGTCGGCTATTTGGTACGATCATTAACACATTTCAGAAATAACACAGAGCATGTTTAAATAATCTCCCTTTAACTGACTGTAGCTAACAACCAACCAGGGCTTCCTCTCCCGTCTCCTCCTAGTTGTGCTGGACAAAACAGAAAAAGATAACAGCATAACTCCGGTGCTACTGTCGGACAGCGAAGAGCTGTACCTGGGATCATTTCAGATTATATCATCCAGACGACTCAAAATGGGTATCTGAAACGGTTCATGATAAGTTATTCCTCTAAATATGACCTGATAGAGCAACCAGAGCTGAATAAAGTTCCTGCAGCTCCGACCCTTCACTTAGCATGCTTCTAGCTGTTCATCCTGCTGCTCATAGAGCCACAACGGCTATCCAGGAAGACTAATGTTAGCTCCAGCCAATCAGCGTCCAGGTCTCAACCGCTGATTCTGATTGGCTGACGGACGACTTCAGTTATTAAATAGGATTTTGAAATAAATAAAAACTCCATTATGAAATAAAACTTGACTTTGGTAAAAAGGAGAGATTGGAAAAAAAACGGATGGATTTAAATAAATTTTTTTTGAAATAATTTATATTATTATCAAATAAATTGCAGTGAAATAAATATTTAATGAAAAATATATAATATTATACAAATGTATGATCTAAAATAAAAAAATTATGAAAAATATTTTTCAAAATGGGCGTTGCATTTGAACTGATTTCAGTTTTTAATAATTTCATTGTCACATTATATTTTTATTAAATATTATTTCATGCTGATATTTATTTCACAATGTTTTATTTTTTTTATTTTTTTAAATGCAGAGGCCTTCTATCAGCTAGCTGACTAGCAGTCTGCTGCAAAACATCTAGCAAGGGCAGCTCTGCATTTCCAGCCAGGGAATATTCTGGTCAATTCCTCTGGCATCTGATTCAAAATAATTTATACCACAGGAAGATCTGACAGAAAATTTTAACAGGTTTTAAAATGTTGCTTTTAAAAACTTTAACGTTTTGATGCCTATTACCGGTTTATACCCTAAAGACAAAAAAAAAACAGTAGTAAAAGAGCTTGACTATATTATTATAAAAGAAACAGTGAATATTTCTAAGACGTATATTTCAAGAATACCAGGGAAGGTCAGAACATTTACAAAGATGTTAAACAGAGCTCTGCACAGGAGAATTTTATAATCTGGTTTTGCGATCATGTCTGTAGGTGTCCCAGCCATGCTGTGTAGCTGTCTGCCATTTTTAGTTTGTTGTGATCGGGTGAGTGTAGGGAGATAGGAGCTCAACGTTCATTCACATATCACACTGAAAGAGTTGAATGCATGTTGAATATGCTCTGATTCACATCCTCTTCCTCTCCTCTGCCCTCCCACTGAGCAACCTTAGAAAGAAGCTCAAGGCTCGTATCTGCTAGCTCCCGGCTCTCACGTTGTCTTTCATCTTCCTTTCGCCCTGCCTCGCTTTGAAAGGGATCATTTTCTGCTTGAGAGAGGCTAAGAGGAAAAAGACAATCTGCTAATAATTCTACTTAAACCCACACTAGTGACTGAATTGACCTTGAGCTTTTACTTGATGGTTGTCAACCTGAGAGGGCATATTTAAATGAAACTCGATATCCGTCTCTGCAGCTCTCCTTTTTAATGGCAAATTACTACAGTAATGGATCGGTACCCTTAGCTGTAGATGTAATTTGTCCAAGGAACAGATGAACCAATTCTACCCAACCATGATGTGCTAAACAGTTAATCAACTTTTCTTTCCACCTTTTGTCTAAAATAACAACAGCAGGGCACTCAGACAATCAATTTCTTTACGGCTGAAGTACATTGATGTGGTGGAGAAGCAACACATCTTGATTTTTTTTAATCATTAGTCCAGATGTCAAAAGGTCTTCATAAAAAAACCCCAAAAAAACAGTTTAAATGGGTCACACTGTGTTATTTTTAAGTTATCTTCCAGCTCAGAAGAGGCTCCTCGCATATTTTGTTTCGTAAATTAATTAACAAAAAAGAATGTAAAAAAGAATCTGTAAAACAAATCACAAGTCAACAATAATAATTATATAATGTTTATGACTGATACTGCTTATTTTATTCACCAGGGAACAGAGTACTTCAGAAAAATAAATATTAAAAGTACAAAATTTTTAAAGTAAAAAAAACTGATCTGATTGTATGTAAAATGTTTATAAGCTTTGAATTATTTACAGTTAAAGATAGAAAAGCTAAAAAAAATCCTCGAATTATGAATGATATTATCATTTCACCCCTCTCCCTTACTGAATGGTATCGTCTGACACTGGCAGCGGCACATGCGAAACGTGTACAGCACACTTCGCCTACGTGAACAATTCCCTCCCTTCACTGCTGTGGAAGATCTTTTCTGTCAAACTGTTGCTCAATTTAGATCAAAGTAGGATTAGTGTTACAACTTTTCAGTTTTGTGTGTCAGCCGCTGTGAGATACAGGAGGATGTATGGATGCTGAACTAGCCACGTTGCTACTGGATTGGTAAGTAATAAATGCTTGCTCCTGGGTTATTTGGGCATGATGATGCGATACAGTGCCAGGAAAATTGTTTGATGGTTTACCAACTGACACGCTGTCAGTTCGATATTTTGTTCTTTTGACTGTACTTGTAAACTTGTTCAGAAGCGCTCTATAGAGACTCCCTCATCTGCTTCGGCTGTCGGCTCGGTCTTGCTGATAGCCAGCAGCCCCTATGTCGAGATGGAAAGAGTAAGAAAGCACTGTATTTATGGTTGTTTATGCGTTTTGTTTCACTAAATGGTTTCAG
The DNA here is from genome assembly GCA_028564705.1 of Apricaphanius iberus. Classification (NCBI taxonomy): domain Eukaryota; kingdom Metazoa; phylum Chordata; class Actinopteri; order Cyprinodontiformes; family Aphaniidae; genus Apricaphanius; species Apricaphanius iberus. The sequence goes on from JAPXFQ010001800.1 coordinate 479,411, forward strand.
CACATTTCGTAGTGAGTTACCGATGCAATAAAGTGCGCATAATTCAGTTAAAATTATGTTTTCGGACTTAAACTAGTGCTAACTCATTAGCGCAGTAGCTCTGTAGATCTTCAGGTCATGGTGATGGGATACAGTAGCTTTGCTCAAAGTTTTCCACGTCAGCTCAAGAACCCTCCTTTTTTTCTCTGTTAACTTATAAATGCAGTCAAACATAAGATGTTATATTGACTATCAGTTGACCTTGCCTCTGTCAAAATGAGGTCTTGATCATTCTGAACAGTCAAATACACATTTTGAACCTTTTGAAATATGCATATTAAATAACTTTGTCAAAATAAGTATTGAAGCCTTGTTGGTCCCTGACTTTTCCTAAAACTATGTAAATTTTAATAAAACTATTTTTAATATTTTTCATGTGAATAATAATATGATCATTTCTATAAAGGATTTTGCGCTGTTTCAATTTAGTTTGCAAACATTCTGGATCAGATAATATGAAATTATTCTGTGAAGGGTGGTTGGCAGAGATGGATCATACTGCATTTGACAACATAGGGGATCGTATAGTAATACAATTCCACATCATCTTCAAGAGATGCTCTGAAACCTCCCAAACAGCTCAAAGTAGTTTGTACAGTAGCTGGCAGAGGATTTCTATCAGAGGTTCTGCCTGCAAAGAGTTGCCTGCAACCTGGAGTTGAGTATAGATTTACTCTTTTATTACAGGTAAAATATTTAAGTCTTCTCTGATTTTAGTGTCTTTAGTTATAATCATTCCCAAAGATTTTACCTCATTTTAACTGGAATCCCATATGTCAGTTTGCTCCATATCATGTATTGACATAAGCTCACATTTTTTAAATGTAAATAGAATCCCAATGCTTTAGAAAATATTAAAATGTTGTTATTATTACCAAAGGGATCTGGACAGTTTTTTTAAAGAGATATAGCTAATAACTCAGCAGCTAAAATAAATAAATAGGGAGAAAAGGGACAGCCCTGCCGGATTCCACGATTGACAGTGAATCCTTTAGGTGTTCCTTGGGGGAGTGAAACCGAGCTATTAATATCCTCATACATTATATGTATCGCTTTAATAAACTCTGTAGAGAATCCAAAATATTCGGACTTTTTATAATACATGTATGTTCAACAGAATCAAATGTTACGTAAAGATCCAATAATTAAAATGATACCCTTATCTTCAATCAAATAATCATAATCTACTAAAGGACTTATCTGATTTTACTATGAATAGACCTATCTTTTATAAATCCTGATTGCGTTTTACCATCTGTCCAATACCACTTTTCAAACAATTTGCAAAAATAAGAGTAAACAATTTGTAATCCACTTACATTGCTAGTGCAAGCACAAAAGAACGAATTTAAGGTGGTCTATCAGTACAGAAGTAGTTATATATGATTCACATAAAGTCTGATTGACTTAAATATATGAGAATGATAGTAAAAATACCATACAGTGCATAATCTTATGTAAATTAATATGAAAAAAATCTCAGCTGTGTTGGGGGCCCTGCCAAGATTCTTGTCATGGGGCCCAAAATTCTTAGCAGCGCCCCTGTCTGTAACCCCCTCCCCTCCCTTTCCTGCTACCAACCCGCTCCTCCTCGGCTCAAACACACTGCCTACCCTAGCTGAAGGAGTTGACCAATCACAAAAGAGGCTCTATGTCAGCTCCCTCGGTCAGGAAACGGCGCCAATCTGTCACTTTAAAGAGTCAGCTCTAAGATATGTTTTGTTGAAACCAACCTCAGTATTGTACATAACTTTATATGTTGCACATCGACGGACTACATGAGGTTTATCCTGGACCTCAAAAATAATTTTTTAACAAAAGTAAACTGTCAAACAATATAAATTTTGTTTAACTACAGAAAATTAAATCAAACTCTTACAACCTAAGAAAACTGGTCAATTAAACAACCTTAACTTTCAAGTATTTTTTCACATCAAAAGTAAGCAGTTAAACAATAAGGTTAAACTCTGTAGTACAGCGGTTGTGTGAATCAAATAATTTCAATATTTCACTGTGGAAAATCTGAAGGCTGTCCATCATTTTGACTGATTGGGGGTTGACTAGAGTCTCAGGTCACTGCAGCCAAACTACTGATGCAAAAAGAGCTCATGCAAGGGGAAATTCCCTTCCACTGAAGCAATCCGAAAAGCCCTCGTTCAGAGAGTCTTGCCAAATTCTGATCACTTCAAATAGAGGAAGTTTCCTTGAGTTTAAAACAATTGTTTGAAGTGAAACTTCAGGAGGCGTTACGCATAGGTATAGCGCAGATCATATCTTGCAGAATTTTTGGATTTTTGTATCAATTCATCATAACGCGCTGCATTTAAAGTTCAGTAACAGTGGCAGCATTTTAACGACAGAAACAGTAATTAGTTAGACTACCCAGGTATAAATAAATTAATGCTGTTACTTCATGTCATTCTTACAAAAAAGTGTTATATCCAACAATGGTTAAGAGAGCTGCAGCTCATTTGACAAAATCGGCCTTTATAAATGAGTGTCTTGAAAAGAGCCATCGTGAAAAAACAAGCAATAAGATGTTTCAATTGCAGTTTGTCAGGACCCATGTAAAGGAAGCAACAGAAATGTGACATAACCCATGAGACTTGCAGCTGTAGCAAAAGGTGGCTCCTCAGAGTTTTCTTGTCAGGTCTGACAACAAATGAACACATCACTTTTGTTGGTTGCACAAATAAAATCCCAATAAAATACATTTAATAATCTTTGCTTTTTGGAAAACATTCAAAACTGTATGAATACTTCCCTCCATCCATCATCTATTCTGCTTATCCCTGAAGGATCACCAGTCCATTACATGTTAACACAGAGACACACAATCATGCATACACATACTCACCCCTATGTACAATTTAGACAGATCAAGTTACCCACCAGTCAAGTTTTCAGACTGTGAGAGGAAGCCAGAGTACCCAGAGGGAACCCATACATGCCCAGGGAGAACATACGCAAACCATGTAGAAAAATCCCAGGCTGGGATTTGAACCCAGGCCTTCTTGCTGTAAGGAAACAGTGCTACTAAGTGCACCACTGTGCAGGCCTGTATGAATACTTTTGCAAGTTAACTTGACTTCATGTTTTTAAACCCCAGTGTGCCATGAATTTTGTTCAGCTTCTCCCCCCCTCTTTCTTGCCCTCATTGATCCTCCACACGATTACTGCGGCTCCCTAAGGAAGCCTTCATCAACAAAGACTTGACAAACCCTTCAGCAACCATAGTAGGGAAGTGAGGGATGAATAGACTTAAAGAATAACATAAAAAAGGGAAATAGTATTAGAGCTATTAGAGATAGGAAAAATGCATGAAAATAGATAAAGAGGCAACACACATACCTAGACTGTTCGTTTTAATTATTTTTCATCTTCCTATTAATCAGCAAGCCAGCCACATGCGACCTGCCTTATTGTTTAATGCTGAAAAAGAGAGGAAAGGAAAAAAGAATGAGATAGAGATGAGGTGGAGGAGATAAAAGGGACTTTTTTTCCTCACCTGGGGGCATTGATTTGCTTCACTTTAAATATTTGAGCAGCTTTCTTATTAACACATGCCTTTATTTATTCAGGCTCACATCAGCACTCATGAGGACTCAGCCAATTATCTTTGCATTATTGACGAGGATGAAGTCAGCCTCTTGTGGCTGTGATCTCCATCTCTCCCCCTCGTTTTCTCCATTCACTTGTTGTTGAACATTTCCTTCTCGTGTCCTCCTCTGCGACCTCTACCGTTTCTTCACCGCTTTAGTGTTTCACTTTTTAAAAATGTCCCTCTTTATTCTAACATTGGTCTTACAATAAACCTCTCATTTTCCCTTTGCACACTCAAATCTCGAATTGTTCAGGTTTATCTCTACCAGTAGAACTATGCAAATGTACATACATTCCTTAAAACTACACAAATTTCTGCAGGCCGTAGGCTCCATTGTTACCCTGTTTATGTTGTGCAGACACACTAAATGGCTTTAAACGTTAGCACATTTGCATTTGTTTTTCTCAGACTGCTAACTCAGATCCACTGCAGCCCAACTCTGTGTTTGACAGAAAACCTTCACAGATACCTTTAATAACTTTGTTCTCATCAGAACAAACAGATGTGGGGTCCACCAGGGCTCCACCCTGGGACCCCTCCTGTTCAATATTTATATGCTCCCACTAACCAAGATTATAGCAGCCAATCAGATAAGTTACCATAACTATGCAGACGACACAGCTATACATTACATTGTCACCAGGTGACTTTGATTCTGTCCAGACCTTAAATGAATGCATTGAACAAATCAACGACTGGATGTCCCGTAACTTTCTCCAGCTAAACAAAAACAAAACAGAAGTAATTATTTTTGGACCTAAGGAGGAACGATCCAGAGTCAGCACAAGCTTCAGCAAATACAACTAAAAATGACTCATCAGACCCGTAATCTAGGTGTAATAATGGACTCAGACCTGAAACTCGAGGGTCACATAAAGGCAATAACAAGGTCAGCTTTCTGACCACCTGACCGCTTTTCCCCCACCTGAAGAACATTTCTAGGATTAAAGGACTGATGTCACAGAAGGACCTTGAAAAACTGATCCATGAGTTTATCTTTAGTGGGATTGATTACTGCAACAGTGTCCTCACACGTCTACCTACAAAAGTAATCAGACAACTGCAGCTGATTCAGAACGCTGCTGCCCGTGTTCTCACTTGAACTAGGAAAGTAGAACACATCACCCCAGTTCTTAAGTCCTTAGACTGGCTCCCTGTAGCTCAGAGAATAGACTTTAAAATACTCCTACTAGTTTATAAATCTCTGAATGGTTTAGCACCGAAGTATGTTGGAGATCTGCTGTCACTATACCAACCCAGCAGACCACTCAGGTCCTTCAACTTGAGCTTACTTAACATTCCTAAAATTAGAACTAAACAAGGAGAGGCAGTTTTCAGCTTCTATGCTCCACGAATCTGGAACAAACTTCCAGAAGAATGCAAAAATGCTGAATCGTTAGGCTCTTTTAAATCAAAGATTAAAACTCTACTATTCAGAGCTGCCTTTGAGCCCTAAATTGCACTGATCACTATTTGATTCTCGTGGTTTAAGTGTTATTCTTATTTTTTTATTTCCTTTTTAATCTATTGTGTTTTATCTGTTTTTATTCTATATTGGATACATTTGTGTTTTATCTGTTTTTATTGCCTTACATCATCTTTTCTTATTTATTGATTGTGTCTATCTGTTAAACCTTTATGTTTCTGTTTTTCTCTAATCATGCTTCTGTAACCATGTATTTGATATAATTATCACTGAATAATGTAAAGCACCTTGAATTGCCTTGTGTTGAAAGTGTGCTATATAAATAAAATTGCCTTGCCTAAATATCCCACACACAATGTGTTTACAAGCTGTAACTTGCTGAGCTATTAGCAGCTTGGTCACTGCCCCTTCAGGAAGTGACAAGCATTGTTGCCACAGTTACTTTGAAATAGTAATCTGATTACCAACTACTGATTACTCCTTCCAAAAGTAACTTAGTTACTTTATTAGTTACCTTCAGCAGCTGCCAATTACACTCCCCCCTGCATCAAAATAAAAACAATACTCACTTTATTGGAAGAGAATTTTAACAGTGACGAAATATACTTGCTTTTTAACCTTGCGTATCGTTGACACCAGCAAACAAACTGTGTCTCGGGGACGCACTTGCTTGCTCACTGCATGTGCTACTGGAGAGTTCCTCTAGGGTGCAGAGTAGGCCTACAGACTACAGGGCCAAAACAAACATGGTGACCGTAAATGAGTTAATCAGCTGTTTCGGATTATGACAGAAAAAGACGGCAGCAGTGTTGTTGAAGGTATGTAAGACCACACCGATATTGTTGCCTGTTTTCCTTATGCTTGTGCCGCCATGTACCACATTTGGCTTGAACAAGTATTTTAATCTTATTACCTGTATGTAAATAGTAGCGCGTTAGATTAGTCGTTATTGAAAAAGTGGTCATATTGGGAGTAACATCCTACTAAGTAACGCATTACTGGCATGACTGGTAACAAGCCTGCAGAAGCATGAATAACAACACCAGTATCCTCCAACATCTGTAACTTACTTTAATTAGGATAATGATGTTTCTGAAAATATATGTTTTTCCCCTTTTCTTGTTATTCAATTTATTTGGGGCGCATCCCTTCAAGCCAGAGGGCACATCGAGCCGCTGACACATAACTGATAAGAGCGGCCGAGTCCAGAATCCAGAAGTACTGTTCGTGAGTGTCGGGGCCAGCCGCCACAAAGCTCAACCCAGAAAGGAGGGAAATGACGTCCTGATTGGAAGTTCCAGGAGCTACTAACCTGTTAACTTGCTTAGCAACCCTTTGTTAGCCTGCTGGGCTAATGTCGTCTGAGCCCCCTCATCCATCAACAACGGAACGTTTGGAAAGCTTTAAACGTTCATAAGGTCTGTCTAGACAGAGGCATATTAGTTAAGATAACTAATTTTAAAGGTGTTTCCTTCTTTTGTTGTTAACTTTTTGTTGTTAACTTTCTTCTATCTTTGGGTAAACCAGGCCTTTGCCTGAAGTTTTAATCAGTGCTTTTTTTAAAAACCTTTCCTGACAAAGAGTCGTTTTAAACCCTGTAATTTGAGCTACTCCATCAGACAGGAGTTTTCCCTTTTGTGTTTAATGTTTAACAAATGTATCTGAGCCAGTCTAAACGCCCCATGTGCGTCGCAGACAGCTAAAGCTAACCAAGCCCACGTGTTTGTTTAGGCCGGTGCTTCGTAAACAAAGATCACTATTAACGGTTCAAACAGAACTCGGTTTAAAAATAGATTAAGAACAGAAACAAATCTAGTTAGCCGTGTTTGAACTCTCCTTATTTGATCAAAATATGGGAATTAGATTGTTTTACTGTCGGGATCAAGCCATAGATTAAGTAATTCTCCAAAGGTTAATTACTCTTATCCAGATAACTATTAAACATAACACTTCTTAATCCAAAGAATGTTTTGTGTTTTCTTACATTGTTTATTGGTTTAGAAGTAAACCATTGGTGTTAAATTAGTTAAACTAATTACAATTAGTGAAACTAATTCAGTTTTATTCCAGCAGCTGCAGATCAAGCCTTGGTTCCTAAAAGGACCCAGATTCCTCCAGAATCATATCAGAATTAATGGTTTCTCATCTTATTACATGTTCATATTTTGTGTTCTTTTATTTTAACTGTTCATTTATTTTAAACAGTAGTGTGTTCTTTTTTTAGCTTGGTGATTAAAATGTTTTTCTTATTTTTTTTTTTTTAATAAATGTATCTTGGAAAGTAACCTTTGTCTTTCTTGTTCAGCACACACATATTGCAAAGTTTATGGTCAATAAATGGTAAAGAATTAATTCCTTCAGATGAGACTGATATAGACATTTGGCTATTGAAATAGTTTGTGATAAAGGTGGTGCCCCAAACATTAATAATTTTCCATAAATTATTAATCTTATTGACTGCCATAAGCAGTCCCTTTAACTTTTAATAGCCAGATATCTACATTCTTGGTAATTTCCCCAACAGTGACATATAGGGGGCATCTCAGGAAAAAAAAACCCTGCTTTGGGGTATGTACTTGAAAATGGCTCGGTAGAGTCGCTGGGCGGCACTTGTTTTTAACTCATACTGATTGGTTGTAAATCAGTGGGAAAAGGTAACTGCAGACATTTGCCAACAACTGGCTTTCTAAAATTGGAATAGTTGCTGGTGAAGCAGTGCATAACACTAAACAGAAATACAGCAACCATCCCTGCCTCTTCCATTGTCAATCTCTTTTTAGTCTCTGTTGCTGTGGGCATCTTTTGGTGCTGATCAGTGATGCCACCCACTGTGGAAACGGACGTAATATGTGGCCATCTAAGCACATCCCTAAAGGGCAAATTTGGTATGGAGATACAATGGTTGAGAGGACCGGTCAGGCTGATTTATCCAGTCAGTTTTTCCCTTCACAGAAATGTCCTGGAACTCATCTGGTGGAAACACAACTTATGTTAGAGACTGTAGAAAGAAAGTAGTTCTTCAGATGTCCTGGTAGTGTTAATTAAAGACAGCTCACCGGGCGTTCATAAATATTTTTGCAACAACAGTTCATGTAGAAAACAGCTACAGATAATGATAAAGCTCTTACGTCTACATTGACTGGCCAACCATCAGCTGGTGTTGACAAAATTAGCGTCTGTATTGGATTTTTCTATTGGAGCTGCACTAAATAGCTATTTCTCAGTTTTTCCTTCAAATGCCGTCATATGCTTTTAATTTTATTAATCCTTTATTGCTCAAAAAGGAGCATTTTAAAGTTTTTTTACGGAATTAGGATAACCTCAGACCTAGTACAGTGTGGTAAAAGGGTATTTGGTAGCCACGGACTGTGTAAGTTGTTTTATCATTGGTGCTCGAACTGTGAGAAACAGAATGTGATTTTTTTTTTATACAGAAAATCGCAATTCATGATTTTCAAGGAATTTCTATAATGGTGCAGAAAATAATTATTTGATAACCAACAAAAGTCACCTAAATACTTTAATGTAACCTTGGTTGGCAAGGCTTGATTGAAGGAGGTTAAATGTCTCCTGTAGGTCTATACAAGGTTTGAAAACACTGTAGCTTGTATTTTGGTCCATTCTTCCATGCTGATCTGCTGGACTTTTAACTCCCTCCACTTATTCTCTATTTGATTTAGGTCTAAAGACAGACTAGGACCCTTCAGAACTGTGAAATAAATACAAACTGTGGAAGAACCACTGTGCTGGTACTTTTGGAGGATTCATCATTGTTTACAATGATATATAATGGAAAAGACTGTAGAGCTGGGTCTGACTCTCTGGTACAGTACTTGGTTGGTATGAGTCTTAGCAGGCAGAGGAGAAGCAGCTTTCATTTTCTATTCTCCCCTTATCTAGAACAAACTTTAAGACTACTGCAAAGCTGCCAAAACACTGGGTTCCTTCAAAACGAGGCTAAAATCCCATCTGTTTAACCCTGCCTATGAGTAAGTGATTTAATAGGGGTAGTTTTAATTGGTCGTATATGGGTCTCTAATGCTGTGTTTTATGTCTTTACTGTTGGTCTATTGCTGCTTTTATTTGATCCCCTAATCACCCAAAGGACCTTGAATTATTATTTAACCTAACCTGTGGCTGTTCAGTGTTTGCAATAACAGTAAAACAATTTTTCATGTATAAAATATTTTACTTACATGGTGGATTTAATGAACTCTTTAGAGTCCAGATTGGGCATTTCACCGAAAGGATACATAAATTACTTGCATTAACACAATAACTGTATGCAATTATTGAAATGTCCTCTTTTATATTTCTCCCAATTGTTGAATCCAACAAGCTTGGTTTCCTGATCAGAATACAACTTGTGGTTGTCACAGCTCTGTTTACCCCCCACTATTCTAGTTAAAAATAGCTTAAAAGATGAACGGAGAAATGATCAGGTGTGTCTATTGCTATCCTTGTAATGCTCTTTTTAGATGCTATTTAAACAGATTTTTTGGGGTGATTTGACTTGCTTAAACACATTAACACTTTCAACATCCTTAATGCCTAGGCATCTTCATACAGATTTACTTTTTTTCGTAAGGATTGAACTATTGCACAGCATCAAGCTAATTTTCTTATCTAATTTTTTAGAAACATTTTATTTTTTGTAATATGTAATTGTTTTATGATGTGTGCTGTTTTGAGCAGATGTCATCTTCTGCAGGAACACTTTTAAATTAGATTTTTAATTACAAAGTTTTACTCAAAAATTAAATGGAGGGGGGTACAACATACCAGCCCTGGTAATTACCATTACTGACATTGGGTGAGATTGAGACAGTAACACATGTGAGGTGAACAACGATGGATGCATTCCACCTTGATATGAAAAGCCCAGTGGGGATCTGACCACATGACCACCCTCCTTCTCATGCACTTCAAAAGGAAGTCGGCTTCATTAAAGCTCCGTGCCAGGAAACATGAAGAAGTACTACAAAGAGATAAGGATTTATCTCTGCCTCTGTGGGAAAGCTCTTAGAAACACAACCCCAAAGTACAACTCAAAACAACAATGCATACACCCTCCTGCCTGTACTGAATATTAAAACTGTTTTAGAATAAATTTGAATGCGAAAATCAGAGGAAGCATTAATTAGGACCCTGGCTGTGTACGAGCTACTAATCAATCAAACAGCATGACGCCTTTTCCCGACTCCCTGAACTTTAGTTAACCATTAAAAAAACTCAAAAGAGAAAGGAACAATAGACACTGGTACCAAGAATGCATCTAATCTGTGTTTATAGAATATAACTGTCAGTTTAATGAAAGAAAAGCATGTGTTTCTTGAAGAGGTGCATACTATTTCTGTGTATACATGTTTGTTCAGTTGTGGATGCTGCTGTGACCTCACGTATGTGCATTTGGCAGCTTCTAGGTAAACGGCAGCAGGTTCTGACAAACGTTCTTAGAGAAACCATATTATCTTCTTTGGCTCAATAATTACTCAGCTGTGCATCAGTCTGTTCTTGTAGTGTTTAATTATTATTTAAACAGCATAATTAATACACTCAGATGTGGTTCTAATTAAAATTCCTAAATTGCTGATAGGCTAAATGGAATTGATGCCAATCCCAGTAAAGCTGCTTTGTAGACCTTATCTTCCACTTAGACAGAAAACCCTGCCAACCACCAAACACATACATACACACACACACACACACACACACACACTGACTCATGAAGATAATTTTGTTGTGCCACAAACTTCATGCAAAATACATGCAAAATTCAAAAGACATGGAAATCCCAAAATGCATGCAAATTTCACAACGCAAGTGCTCCAGCACGCTAGGGGCATTCATGAGCTTTTGTTACCTAGTGTCTTCACAAGCCAGGAGGAAGATCCACATTCCAAACAAGAGACAGTAGCCTATAGTCCATAAGGTGAACATGGTTTTCGTTACAACTCATTCTGACCTCTGGCATCTACATAATACTTACTTCAAAAACTAAATATTTTCATACTGAGTTTGAAAGTTAAAGTTATCCTTCTGTAATAGTAAAACATTTTATGATTGATTTTTTTAGTTAGGGGACATCTTGTTTTTACACTAAACTTTGTAAATATGTGTGTAGAAAGTGCAACATCAATTTACCATCTGTGAAACATGAACTGGATTTCATAATTATGCAATGAAATATACACAGCAACGGCAAATTTGAATGGTGCTAAGATCTAAACTGGTGTAAACATTACTGATGAAAAATACTTTGTATAAATGTTTCTGTTCATAAAGGTGTAGTTTCCACAGATGCTCTTAAGGTCCACAAGTGGTAATAATAAGAGAACCAAGGAGCTGGAGGTAGATTTCCACATGCGCAAACCCACCACACTGACATTGGTGAACATCGAGGGAGTTGACACCAAAATAGTTTGACTTTTCTAAATACATGGGTGTTCACCTGAACAATAAATGGGACTGAAGCCACAACAATGATGATCTCTACAGGGAGGGTCAAACCTGCTGAGGAGGGCACTCCTAAAGACCTTCTTTGGCTCTGTGGTAGCATCCATCTTCTATGGTGCATTAAGTTGGAGCAGCAGCAGCTTATCTATGGCTGAGAAGAAGCAGTTAGATAAGATCATGAGAAAAGCCAAATCTATGATAGGATGTCCCCTAAATGCCATTCAGGTACTGGGCGATGGAAAAATTTAGACTAAGATAAAATCACTGTTTGGACCGTGCCTCCAACCCAATGCATGAAGCTGTTGCTGAATTGGAGAGCTCCTTCAATTAGAGATCCCTGCTGATATGCACACTCTTATCATTTTAAATAACACTCCTGCTGTTATTGCCCATCTCTGTTGTTTGCAGTACTTTTTTGGTGACTTTTTTAAAAGTGTATTGTTTAATTGACAAATTAACAAGTATATTTTGCATATATTTTTTAAATTATACTGCTCAGCTGCAAATTTTTTGAACCGGAGCATGCCTTTTTAAATAACTTTCGTAGTATTTTATTTTTGTAATTTTGCCCTTACTGTACAGTATAGTATTCTTAATTCAACTATTTATATTTTCATCTTGGTATGAATCTGTCACTTTGCTGCTGGTAGGCCTGAATTTCCCCAGTGTGCGACAATAAAGGGAATTTCTAGTTTATTCTAATCAGAGAAATTCATTCTAAGCGACATTTGAGAATTTAAATCAAGTTTATTTGTGTAGCACATTTCAGCAACAAGGCAGTTCAAAGTGCTTTTTTATGATAAAAACCATAACACATCAAACAAAAAAGAAGATATTTCACTGGTAAAATAAACAAGTACTAAAAAGCTGCAATTCAGACTAAATCTAATGATGTTCCAGTGATCATTCATCAAAAACAGATCCAAAAAAGATTAATTTTAGCCTTGATTTAGAGGAACCCAGTGTTACAGCAGTTTTCTGTAAATTTGTTCCAGATTAGACAATGTTGTTTCTCCATATTTGGTTCAGATTCTGGGGATGCAGAGTAGACTAGACTTAGAAGACCCAGCTGGTCTGAAAGGCTGATACAACAACAACAACAGATATTTGATGCGTCTTGGTGCAAAGCCATTCAGTGATTTATAAACTAATAAAACTAAATAAAGTCTATTTGTACGTCTATTCTGAGCCAGTGTAGTGACTTTAGAACACTACATAAGTGAGAGAACTGCTATTCCCTAAAATTCATAGGTAGAAGCAAGGATACTAGGAAATTTCATTGACACTGATTATGCTGAAAATACATTGATGTGGGGGAGTATAGTGAAGACTATGCTCAGGGTTACCCATAATGTTCTTGCTTTTGTAGAGAATCATTATTTGCATCACCATCTCCAGAGATTTCACAGTCATCCCCAGAACAGAACCAACCTTCTTAATTCTCTCCACAACAGAAGGACCTATGCTTCCTCAGGAAGTACAGTTTGTCCTGTCTCTTCTTTAGATGCTTCACTGTTGAGTCTCCAGTCCAGTCTGTAGTCCACGTGCACAAAGAGTTATTGATATATTGTGTCAAGAATAAGCTTATTTAGATATTTCTGTTGAGTTTATTATTACCACTCATGGACTTTAGGAGCACCCGTGAAAACTATTATCTTTATGAACAAAAACAATTATACAAAGGCCATTTTTATGAGTAATGTTTACACTAATCTAGATCCTTGCAGAATCCCAAAAAATAAAAAAAAATCATTCAATCTGAGTAAATATTTTGCAGAACCACCTTTTGCTTTTGGGTTATGTCTCCACCACGTTTACAAATCTAGACCTGGGCACTCCCCCTTTGTGCAAGCGTCAGGACAGTTGAGGCAGGAACAACATCAACTGCAACATGCAAAACACAATCTGAATGTACAGTGCTTACGGAATATGCTGTGCTGCAACTTCTTGTCGTCCATTTCTGTCTTTCTGCTCATTGTGCATATTCTGATTTTTACTCCGTCTGCGCCAGCATTTATTTACTATTTATGTGACACCTTAGAAGAATGCTAGCATTAAAGGGTAACACCTTCAGTTGTGGAATCATTAAAGAAGTTGTGGAATCCATTAAAGAATTCGATTTTCTACTGACCATGTACAGTAGGGCAAAAAAAGTATTTAGTCAGCCACAAATAGTGCAAGTTCTCCCATATAAAAAGAGATGCCTAATAGACCAGAGATGCCTGCAGTTTTCATTATACTTTAGGTATATCTCATATTTGAGAGAAAAAATGAGAAAAAAAAAATCACATGGCCTGATTTTTAAATAATTTATTAGAAAATTATGGTGGAAAATAAGTATTTGGTTACCTGCAAAAAAGCAAGATTTTTGTCTCTCACAGACCTGTGACTTCTTCTATAAGAGGCTCCTCCATCCTCCACTCATTACCTGTATTAATGGCACCTGTTTGAACTCATCTCATTAAAGACACATGTCCACACCTTCAAACAGTGAGAGTCCAACCTCCATCATCGCGAAGACCAGACAGCTGTCCACAAGATTGTACGCCTGCACATGACTGGGAGGAGACAATCTGCAATAGGCAAGCAGTTTGGTGAGAAGAGATCAGCTGTTGGAACAAATAATGAGAAATTGATAGCTAACAATCTCCCTTGATGTGGGGCTCCACGCAAGATCTCACTTTGTGGGGTTACACATGATCTTGAGAACGGTGAGGAAACAGCCCAGAACTACATGGAGGGACCTGGGCAATGACCTGAAGGGAGCTGCGACCACGGATCATGGTCACAATGATCGAACATGTCCTGTTAACAAGTTTTTACTTTCTTTAATATAGAAAGTACTCTTACACCAGTTGCTTTTGTTCTTGGGGGGCTGACAGGCAGTACCAGGAGAAGATACTTTAGGTGCATGTGATTATGCATAGCAGATGTTGACAGGTTGACTAGTCTGCAAAAGACAGTGTGACTTAAGCATACTAAAATAACTCCCACAACTACACAAGCCTTGTTTTAACCTTTTTAACCAAACGTTAACTGTCAACAGCCTATTGTCTAAATTACTGACCTAACAGAACTATGTAAACAGAGCAGGAGCAGATTTGAGAGCACCCGACTGCAGACGTTAATACTAATGTATAATAATCTCCTAGACAAAACTCAGCTTGAAGAAAGTTATAAACTGCTTCCGGAGCCCAGTTAAGTTACAAAAATCTATTCAACAAAAATAGTCACGCAGTTAAGTCTTTTTTGGCTCAGCCGAGCCCTTCTGTTTCTGTGTGGAGCAGCTTTGACAGGCACCTCCTTTACCTCCCCCTCCAATCCCCTTCCTGACTTCTAAACGTCACTCCCTTCTCATCCGGGGCACATGCACTGCGATCTGATGAGGAAACTTAGCTTTTTGATACAAGTTTTTCTTGTTTATGAATACAAATATTTTTTTCAAGTATTTGTTCGAAATATGTATTCATAAAAAAACACGTTATTTGTGCCTTTCCAAATACCGTATTCAGGTTCGACTCCAACCCTAATGTAAACTTCCAGTGTGTCTCCAGTTTGTTTGCAGCCCCAAAAATGTTTTATTCCTGTATTGACTATTATACAATAAACCTCAACCCATCTTTCCTACTCTGACCAGCTCCCCTTTCCCTGCTGAAAAAAAGCATACACACAGCATGACATGACCACCATGTTTCATTACCTTAATTGTGTGTTCGAGGTGACTAATATTCAGAAAAGGTTTTTATTACAGTGAGATTAAATAAAATAAAAACTTACTACTTTTAGGTGAGTTTTGAAGTTAACTGACTAGAATTGATTAATTTGTATCAGAGGACAGAGGACTGAATATTAATGCATACAACTATTTAAAAGAATTGTATTTGTAAGAAAAATGTTTTCTTCCACATTCAAATCATCTTCCTGCTACTTCACAGTTATTCACAACTTTTAGTTGGTCTGTCATATAAAATCCTAAAAAAAAAAGATTTTTTTTAGGCTGCATTGTAAATAAATGTGAAAAAATTAATGCATATGGATGCATTTGCATGACAGTATACTATATGTCTTTATCGTCTCAAATAGATTCTTATTGCCAGGGTAAGTGAAGACAACAATTCTCATTGAAACTCAATCACAAAAAAGATGTGCAACCAAAAGGCTGGGATATAATATTGCATCTATAAGTTTGCATGAACTTCCGGTTGAGTGAACGCTGGCGTGTCTGTCGCCGCTGCTCACCGGGAAATTTGAATTTGAATTTTTTGAATTATTGATTTTAATATATCGTTATTATTTTTTATTTTTGAACTCTAAAGGTAAAAATTAGACTGTACAACATTGTATGGTGTGATCGATCGTGACCTACACCGTAACAGAGTTTTGGCGGATTCCTACCTCTCTGCGACCTCTGGCTCGACCGTTGGTTCTTATTTTTTCCTGGTTTTCCTTCTTTGAAAAACGATGTGGATCCTCCAAACAATCCGCTGGTTAACTGTCGGCTGGCTAGTTGTGTCCATTGTCCACTTACAAGCTGATGCTCTCCTCCAGTACTCTTCAGCTGAACTCCTAAAACTTCGGCGCCACATCTGCGCTCTGCAGCCACCATCCGGGCCTGACATCCCCACTGACATAAGGTATGAGCCTCGTCAGAGATATATTCACCGAGGACCACGCAATAAGTTCCAGTGGAACGAGTCTCGGTCCATAAAATTGATCTGGTATACCAAACGCCGCCGCCACCGTTCCCGAAAATCTGGCCGGGATGTCAACATCACTGTTCCGGTTAGCCTGCCATTGTCGGCTGCAGCCAGGAGTAAAGCCACCACTGTCAGCTTCGGTCTCCTTAACATCCGCTCTCTCACCAGCAAAGGGGATCTAATAAGAGATCTCCTTGTGGACCGTAAGCTCGACTGCTTGTGCCTGACTGAAACTTGGCAGCAGCCAAATGACTTCACCGCTCTCAACCAGTCCGCTGCACCGGGGTTTGTTTACGTCGCCATGCCCCGTGCTTGTCGCCGGGGCGGAGGTCTCGCGATGTTACACCGCGAGAGTTGGAAAGTCATCCCTGTACCTGCTGCTCCTGTGTTCTCCTCCTTTGAATACTCTGCCTCCCTGCTGCCTGGACCATCTCCTACAGTTGTTGCTACCGTCTATCGTCCTCCAAAACACAACAAGGACTTTATTAGTGACTTTTCTCACCTCCTTGCTCTTCTCTCGTCTCTTTCACACAATGCAATTGTCCTGGGTGATTTTAATATTCATGTGGACGATAACAACAATACTCTCTCCAAAGATTTTTTATCCTGTCTCGAAAGTTTTGGTTTGCAACAAACTATTAATTTCCCGACCCACTGTAAAGGTCATATTTTGGATTTAGTCTGCTGTTCTGGTATCACTCCCACTAATTGTAAATCTCTTACACTCCCTTACTCTGATCACATGCTCATTTCCTTTAATATCGACCTCCCCCTGTCCAAAATCATCATCCCTCGCACCATCTCATTCCGTAATATTAAGAATATTAACATTGACACTTTTTCTTCTGACATTACTTATTTTCCCATAACAAATGCCAATTGCTCACCCGACGAACTGGTTTCCCAATACAACAACAATCTCCACAGTCTTCTGAATACCCATGCTCCACTGAAAACCAGATCTGTCTCCTTCGCCCGCTCTTCACCCTGGTTCACCCCTGACCTCCGTCAGCTCAAATCCCAAGGACGACAACTGGAACGGCTATACAACAAACTGGACTCACTGTACATAGAGAAATGTATAATAATCATGTAATGTTGTATAAGGAAAGTCTCTCCTCAGCCAAATCTGCTTACTATTCTGATCTAATTAATTCCAATCGGCACAACTCAAAAACTCTCTTCTCTCTCCTCACCACTATTACAAAAACCCCAGATTCTCTTCCCCACTACTTGCATTCCACTGACTTCTGCAACTCACTCATGTCCTTTTTTCTTTCCAAAATCACTGACATCCATCAACACCTGACCTCATGGGGAGCTTCTCTCTCTGGTATGGACTCAACTGTTTCCTTACCACCCCCCACTACTACATTCTCAAACTTTATCCTCCCCTCCGTCCAAGCCATTTCCAAACTTGTCCAAAAATCCAAATCATCCACCTGTCGATTTGATCCACTCCCTACAGCTCTAGTCAAAACCTGCCTCTCTTCCCTCGCTCCAATCATCACCAACATCATTCATTCTTCTCTAATTTCTGGAACTGTCCCTCCTGCACTCAAAACCGCTTCTGTCACACCCGTCCTAAAAAAATCTGGCTTTGACCCCAACGATTTCAGCAACCTACGCCCCATCTCAAATTTACCTTTTATTTCCAAAGTTCTCGAAAAGTCTGTTGCCTCTCAACTCCATGAGCATCTCATCACAAACAACATCTATGAGCAGTTTCAATCCGGGTTCCGTCCCCTCCACAGCACTGAAACAGCACTGCTCAAAATCTCCAACGACCTCCTCATAGCTTCAGATTCTGGTTTACTGTCCATTCTCGTCCTTCTTGACCTCACAGCAGCATTCGACACTATTTCCCACCACACCCTCCTCAACAGACTTTCATCTATTGGCATCACTCACACCCCCCTCGCTTGGTTCAACTCATATCTATCTGGCCGCACACAATCCGTTCAACTTAAATCTTTTAAATCTAATTCTTTCCCCGTTTCTGCTGGTGTGCCCCAGGGCTCTGTCCTGGGGCCCCTCCTTTTCATTATATACATTCTTCCAATTGGTTACATCTTTCGCAAACACAACATCCACTTTCACTGCTATGCGGACGACACCCAGCTCTACCTTTCTACCCAACCGTCTTCTTCACTCCCCCCAACCTCCCTTACCCTCTGTCTCCAAGAAATTCATTCTTGGTTTTCTTCCAACTTCCTCAAATTGAACAGTTCCAAAACAGAAGTCCTCATGGTCGGCACGCCCCACACTCTCTCCAAATCTGACAGTTTTTCCATTTCCATCAACAACTCGCCTGTCCTTCCCTCCCCCCAGGTTAAGAGTCTGGGTGTTGTCCTCGATAGCACACTCTCTTTTCACTCCCACATAAATAGCATCACCCGGTCTGCATTCTTTAATCTGCGCAACATCTCTCGTCTTCGCCCGTCTCTCACCCCCCACACCACCGCCCTCCTGGTCCACAGCCTTGTTACCTCCCGCATTGACTACTGTAACTCCCTACTTTTTGGCCTTCCCAACAAATCCCTCCAGAAACTCCAACTCCTCCAAAACTCTGCAGCACGCATCATCACCCAGATCCCCTCCTCTCACCACCTCACCCCCATTCTACAACAACTCCATTGGCTTCCAGTTAAACAAAGAATTAACTTCAAAATACTCCTCATCACGTTCAAAGCACTTCACAATCTGGCCCCCCCATACATATCTGATCTCCTGCACATCGCCACTCCTGTTCGCTCACTCCTCCTCTTCCCTCCATCTTTCTGTCCCCCCTGCCCGCCTTGTCACTATGGGGCATCGAGCATTCTGCCGCTCCGCCCCCCGCCTCTGGAACTCTCTCCCCCCTGATCTCCGTACCATCGACTCTCTTCCACTTTTTAAATCCACACTGAAAACTCTCCTGTTCAGACGATCCTATGACATCTAGTCACTCTCACCTTATCAATGTTGTTCTGCTTTGTTTGATTATTATCTTTTATTACTTTAGTTTTATTATTACTATTATTATTGTTGACAATGTTTTAAATTGTTCATTTGTGCAGTGTCCTTGGGTGTTTTGAAAGGCGCTATATAAAATAAATGTATTATTATTATTATTATTATTTATCTAAAAATATGTTGAAAGGGAGCAGATTGCAGTTATATTTCAGTTAATTATTAATTACCTGTCTAATCATATTAATTTTGGATGCTTACCAACAACACAGCTGAGACACTGACCAAACAATGTTCCTGTTTTGTTTGTCAAAGAGAATCAGGAGCATGACTGAACTATTTATGCCTTTCTTCTACTCCTCACAAAGACACCATTGTTTAATCCCATTCATGTTTGGTTTAATCAAGACGGTGGAAGCTGATAGAAGCATAACTGTGGAGAGTATAAATAGTTGATTATTCTTAGAAATCGAAAGCACCTTGAGATAAGTAAAAGTCGTGCCCTTTACAGAGAAAGCAGAAGAGCTGTTTAAGTGATGGATGCTGCAACTTGCAGTGGTAAAGTCACCTACTGTGGATTCAGAATTATAGTGCAAAAGACAAAGTATCAAAATGTTTACAGTTGACTGTGACTAAAATAAAAGCAGTTTCTTCTTCTATCTTTGATTTCAGCTTTTGTAATGCAGCTGGAATAATAACTATTCTCTTTGGTGAAACAGCACAAAAGAAAATATTTTTTTTCCCAAATGCTTTGTTCAAGGCAGAATACACTTTCCAGTTAATAAACTGGCATACAAAATAGTTTGGAGACGGTTATGCTGTGTGGTTTGTGTGCTATTTATATATTATTTTGCCTTACTAAACAAAATTCCAGAGTTTATAAAAAAATGTTCTGGGTGAAATGTTCAGTCTTTCACTGGGACAATAAAAACTAAACAAATTGTAATAAGGTAAATAAGATTCTGCTGAAAATGTATCCTGGAGACATTTTTAACAGACCCTTTTCACTGTAGGCTTGATTTTTGTTTTACCTCTACACATACAAAAAGAAAGACAGCGCATGCCCTTCAAATAGGGGAAACACTGCTGTTGGGAAAAGTCTCCATCTGGTTGCTAAGGTTCTCTGAAAGTCATGGTGATAGTGGGTAACTGCCCTGGGTTTATGGCTGATTAATATCTGATGGTACCTATAAATCTTTGCTTAACCTTCTTTGTTGTGATTTCACTGCTTTGAGCAGAGGTGCACCAATTCATTCAGCTTAGAAGATAAGATGATACATGATACTGCATCTTAAAAATTACGAGATCTTTAGGTCTTACTTTGGAAAAACGGAAAATCCCTCTTTGTATAAAATAACACATACGCTAAAAGCTTTCAGATGAAACCAGATAATTAAATATATATCAGACTGAGCTTTTACAGTTCTTGGTCAGTAGGATTACTAAAATTTGTTGAATGTCAGAATGTTTGATCTCTTATCAATACTTTATTTCAACTTTGATTACATTCTGAAACTTGTTTACATTTCCTTAGAAGGTTTTAATTTGAATGTGCCATTTAAATATAGTTATACAACCTTACATATGCCATCATCAAAAAAAACCCACCAAAGTTGTATGTGCATGAGACCTTAGTGGTGTGTTTTGAACAGTTAGGTTCTCCCTATGCTTTATGTCTAAAGGATCATTCTCAATGCCGAAGCAGTGTAAACAGTATGCTGCAATGTTGATTGATTTTAACCACTATTATCTACAAACAACAGACACATATAGAGATTTATAGTCATTAATTTGTTTTATGGTAACATAAGGAAAACAAAAATATTAATTTCATGCACAGTGCTGAGTGTTCTGGAAAATATTTTAGTCAATAAATATGTTCAACTCTGTAGTCGAGCTTTTGCATAATGTGAATCAATAAATTCGTTGTGTGAAATCCTTGTGCTAGTAGATTACATTGGAACATTGCTCTCAGCTGCAGCACCCTCAGCTGTGTATCCATTGACAGAAATTATTCTCCACTAAGGACCTGAGGTATTTTGAACAGAAAGTTATATAAACTGCAAAAAAAAAAGGGATTTCATCTGATGAACATTGCTGGAAGGGTAGAGGGAGGATTTAGAAAATAATTTTTAAAACATGGATATAAAGCAATTGGGATGCATTTTAGACATCTTTGACTCACACCATTTTTGGACAGCTTTATGCATTTAAGGGTAAATTACTGTATGTGGTTAAGCTATTTTGATATTGATATGTCCAATAGAAAACTTTAATAAGTATGATTGATTGGACACATTATGTAATGTATAAGGTATATATGCAATCAAATATATAATACTGTAAAACTTTTACTTTTTGTTTGTGTTTGCGTTTTTTGTCTTGTGTTTCTGTATGTTGTCATTTGCATTGCACTAGATTTATAGAATTTAACAGCTACAGTAGCATTATTTAGCAACTTTTCGTTATTTTAATACAGCTATCTTAAAAAAATAATCTGGGCTTTAAGTAACAAGAGCAGATGCTGCACCATTTGCTAGACCAAAAAAAACAAAAACAAATAATCTGACAAAGGGGGAGATGTCAATGAAAAAAAGTGATTCATTTGTTAAATGTAGTTAAGATGACAACAGGTAAAGCACAAGATGGAAAGGTTGACCTGTGTTTTACATTTTTGTAGTCATTTAAAAAAGGTATCCATAGGCAGACCTACAGTATTTTTATGTAAAGAGAGTGAATGGAAATTCACAAACATTCTGTTGACACTAAACAAGTTCTTAGGACGCCATCGGGGGCGCTGCCCTGTTGCTTCACTTTGCCTCTTGTCTGACTGTTTATTCATGTTTTTTTCTTTCATTGTTGGAGGGATGTGATTGATACCACACTCAGTTTTTCACTAATGCAACATATGATCATGCTTATCAACAAGGAAAAATCCAAGGCACTCTTCTTTAAATTTGATCCTGATGAAGGCAGAGGCTGATACGCGTGGGATGTAACCCACAGTTTTTAGCATTTTCCATAAGATATAGCCATCTAAAATAAAGGCTTTTAAAATTTAAAGAAGAGTGCCTTGGATTTTTCCTTTTTGATTACCCTGATTTCCCACCAAAGAGCACCTTCGCCATACTTTTTGGATGAACCTTCTGAGCACTCTGGACTTTCTTTTTTTCAATATGATCATGCTTTTTGGTGCGCGATCAGATGTTTTTGTAAACATTTGTCGTACCAATGGCCACTGCCATGACCATGTTTCAGGCATGATGGGCAGAAGACAGCATAGCAGGGAATTCTTATTACTGCCAATTACTTAGCTGTGAAATATAGATCGAACTACCTCAAAGAACAAAGACAATAAAATTGACTGTATTAACAAAATGTAAATAGTGATTTTTGGGGGGTAATTCAGAAAATTCACAATTCACATTGCTCATCAACACTCCATCCCTAAAGTCAAAAACTGGTGATATGGCAGCAAATATCTGCTACCTACACAGGTACTAGATCTTCTGTGAGCTCTGGTACTCGTGAGGGACATGGCTGGACAGTAACATCCCTAACAATCAGGTGGGACCCCTCGGTTCCCTGCGTTTTGGATAGACCCAGACCCTTAAATCAGCAGGAAGACTCCTGTGCCGAAATGGGTTGGACAGTGGTTTTGAAAGAGAACCTGTAAGAACCCTGACATTGAACCTCTGTGGGTCTCTGTACAACCTTTGACCAGTGCTGGCGTTTCCCTGAGAATTTTTTTCTCACTACCGTTCATAGTATATACATCCTAAAGCAAATCTTCACAGATTTTTGGATAATATTTTGTTATTTCTCCAGACCTGACTTACGTTCTTCTGATGTCTCCATGTTTAGTTTAGGACATGTTAATAATTGCTTTTGAAAAAGCACTAATGCACATACTGTCAGTATGTGCACTGCCTCTCTAGGAACATTTTTACTTTAGGTCTGTTCTATGGAATTGTGTAAGACGTCCTGTTTCTATCACAAGGGGCATCTGACTACAGGATATTTCATCTTCACCCTATTTATCAGAGACTCCTGAAGAGGGAGAATGCACAAGAACAACCAGTCACAGTTTGGTGGG
Source organism: Apricaphanius iberus (assembly GCA_028564705.1). NCBI lineage: Eukaryota > Metazoa > Chordata > Actinopteri > Cyprinodontiformes > Aphaniidae > Apricaphanius > Apricaphanius iberus. The sequence continues at coordinate 502,681 of JAPXFQ010001800.1, forward strand.
TTTGAATGTATGACCTAAATAAACAGAAATTATCTCTATATCAATTTCTGAAAAGACACAATCATGCCTAGAAAAAAACAAAAAAAGTTTTTTTTTCTTCCAGTGATTATTCCTGGGTGTCCAACAAGCTAAAGCATTTTATAATCACAAAGCAAAAAGCATACATGACCCATGGCAATATTTCTAGAAGCACACACAGAGACAGATTATAAAGCAACCACAGCTGGATAAACACAATTATACCCAAAAGATTGAGGCTATTCTGGTGTCAGGCAATTTTCGGGAAGCATGGAAAGGGGGATTAAGACCATGACCAATGTCCCACACAAGGGCAGATAAAATTTTTGCCTGGATTGAAAAACCTGCTTGGACATGCTTAGAAACCTCCACATCTGTCTTAAGTATTCATAAATTCACAAATTCATACCCTCCAGATTTCCCACAGAAAAGCAGTGGCCCTGACAACAACTGTGACAATGCTGTAAAACACTGCAGAACAACTGACCCCTGTGTTTTCTCACATTTCCACTGTTTTAAACTCTGCAAAGTCTGTGAAAAATACCAACAATTGCACCAGTTTAAAAAAACATTAACAGAAGTCAAAGACTTCCGACCAATAGTACTAATATATTTTGTCATTAGGTGTCTAATAAAGAAGTACATTGTATTCCATACCCAATGCAAACTGCCTACTGAGCTTCCTGGGTGTTGGAGTTGAAATTTTGATATTAATGCACCTTGTGCTCAGGCATCTTGAGAAACCCAAGAAAAATGCTAAGCATTTTTTGTGGAATTTCTTTCTGTTTTTTAACACTATGCTACTAAAAAGACTCTTGCAGAAATACTGGGTAATGAATTCTTATCTTAAACCAGGTCTTAGTCTTTGAATTTTGGATTTCCTAACATCTAGAGCCCAGTTACTTGTTGAAGGCACTGTTCTCTCCGATACAATGACAATATCCACATGTTCTCCCCAGGGATGCGTTTTAAAACCCCATCTTTTTATTTTATACTCATAGTAGCACTTTACCCAACAGACCTTACCTTTATCAAATATGGAGCCAACGCAGTTTTGGTGAGCCTCCAAGAAGATGTGAAGGGAGATCATGTTAAAGTTTTAGATTCTGTTTTAGATTGGTGTACTAAGTAAAACCTCATTTAAACACCAAAAAGACTAAGGACCATTGATTTTAGAAGATCCCAACCATCCTATGCGACATTCAGTCTGTCACTAAATACAAATAAAAATATCTTGGTGTTGTGCTAAACATCAAGCTAAAATGGGATTCATGGACAGCAAAGATAAAGTTAATATATATATATATATATATATTAATATATATATATATATATAATATTATTATATTATAAAATCTCCACTGGCTCCCTGTTAAATCCAGAATCGAGTTTAAGATCCTCCTCTTTACTTATATATCCCTTAATAATTAAGCTCCATCGGTCTTTAGAGATCTGATTGTTCCATATGTTCCTAACAGAGCACTTTGTTCTCAGAATGCAGGTTTACTGGTAGTTCCTAGGATTTCTAAAAGCAAAATGCCAGGCAGATCTTGTTTTGTTTTCAGGCTCCTCTCCTGTGGAACCAGCTCCCAGTTTTAGTTATCCTGAGCTATTTTTTTAGTAATGCTGCTATAGGTTTAGACTGTTGGAGGACAGACTGACCACTTTTCTTCTCTCTTCTACTTTTCTCTCCTACTACTCTCCAGATATATCTTTTCTGCTGTTATTGCGATCGTTAACCCAGTTTTCTCTCGATATTTTTCTCCCCATAGAAGCTCCACACGGTCTGGTACCCTGCTGAACTACAATGCCCACTGCTGGATGGGGAACATCGGTCCAGATGATGCTCAAAGTCACCGTCCATCCTCCATGCAACCTCACGACGATGACTACTCACAATCGCTGGGATTCCTTACATGGAAAACTTTTAAGTAATTGGAATGTTTGTATAATTGTATTGAAATGACTTTTGGTGTAGAGTGCCTTGAGATATATATATATCCATATATCCATCCATCTATCCATCCATTATCTGAACCGCTTAATCCTCAAGGGGTCGCGGGGGGGCTGGTGCCTATCTCCAGCTTTCAATGGGCAAGAGGCGGGGTACACCCTGGACAGGTCGCCAGTCCATGACAGGGCCTATATATATATATATATATATATATATATATATATAATCTAAACCACTTGTGTTTTAGACGACAGCTAAGAAGTGAATTGAGTAACCTCTGTGTACTCCAGTCGCTAAGAGCCACTGTCTTGCATTTTTAGAAGCATCCCTGCTGCAACACACCTGATTTCGTAGCATGAGCAATTTATTTGATTTAGGTGTGTTAGTATAGGGATGCTTCTAAATTGCGACATAGTGACTCTTTGGGGACTGCAGTGCCTGGCCTCTGCTCTAGACATGCAAATCTGATGAAAAACCAAAAAAGCCCTGCAGCTGAAATTACAGCTAAAAGTGATTCTCCAGATGCTGACTCAGGGTTGCTGAACACAAATGGACAGCCCAATTTTCTGATATTGATTTACACAGATTTTAAAAACCATCATTTATCTGGGCTAATCATTCAGGCTGGGATTCTCTTCCTTCAGGATTTGTATAATCTAGGGTTAGGAAAACGACAACTAACATTTCTGCGGACTCCATGAATCTTGGACACAAACTGTTTAGACTTTTACCTTGACGTAAGAGAAGCTAGAGAAGCAAGAGAGCTATTTGGAAAAAAGCAGAAGACTAAAGCGGCAGTTTTGCCCCCAAGATTTCTTTCTGATAAACTCGCGTCAGAACCAGAATGCCCCACTACTCTGCAGGGAATCAACACTATGCATATTTGCAACATTGCAATTTTGTTTCCCACTTTTGTAATACCTCTATATAAAATAAAACATCTCTGTACATTTCCACTTAAACTTTTCGTACTTAAACTTGGCCAGTGCAACTGATTTTGGTCTTCTATTTTACAACTTTAGAATACCAATAAAAAAAAATACATTTAAGTTTATGGCTGTAATGTGACAGCCATAAACTTTATATTGTAATGTTTGTGGCTGCACTTTAGATATAATGGTGCCTTTGGAAGATGAGGGAGACTTGTCAGACTGGATGTCATTGTCTTGTACCACAAAAAATGTAAAGTGTGAAGCCTTAAGAAAGGAATTGAAAATCAATGGAGTGAAGAAAATCAGTAGTTGATTTCAAGAGGTAAAAATAGTTATCTGTAGCTTCTGTGTTTTTCTTTAAAATAAAACCTAGATCAATGGGGTCATTTTATCAAAAAGAAGTAGGAATGCTATGAATATGATTTAATCATTCACAAAATCTTTAATAAAAACTATACAGTTTGTTTTGATGCCTCCAAGTTTGAATGGTTAAGGTTTAAGTTCTGATGCAGGCATATTTGTCTGGACTATGCATGTTTTCTTTGTGCATATATGGATTTTGAAGACAAAAGTGAAGACCATAACCAACATAAACAGCCTCAAAGCTGTAAACCGTTCTGATTTTTTTAATCTTTATTTATGATTTTTCCATCACAAATTCCAAAGACCTTCTCAAAAATCCAACAGAGATATGAAGGCTTATTTATTGAAAAATAATCTTGTGAGCCACCCTGTGTGTTTGTCCTTTCTTTTCAGAGATGATCGCTGATGCTGCCTTGGAATAAGGATTTAGTCTGATAAATATCCATCACTGCAAGAGGGGGTGAACAGAAAGAAAGAGAAGCCACGTGTCCATCATCCTCTGTCTGAGTGCTGAGTGGAGGTTGGATACTGACCTAAGGTTGCCATCTTCATGACAACTCCATCAGGAAGGGAGAACACACTCCCGATATTATGGAGATGAAGTTTCAGAATACATTTTTTGATATGTCTTCACTGTGCAGGTAATGTAAAAGTTTACTGTTTGAGGTTATCAAAATCTTTGCCCTTCAACCCGACTGTTAGTAGCCTTCTGCAGTAATTGTTGTACCCATACAAAGTCTTCATTAAACAATCCACAAATTGCTCAAATTTAAGCTTTTTCCCTCTAAATCCAAGTCTTTTTTTTTTATAATAGTCCGATGTATCCTGTTATTATAAACAGTCTCTGCAAAGTGCCACCTGCCCTTTAATGAAGTCCCTGCAGGGGCAAAGGCGTCTGTATTTGGCAGAGTGGCCTGCGCAGCTGAAGAGTAAGGGTTCCCTCTGAAGACTGCACTCCCGACGCATCACAGAGAAGGCGGGGAGGATATGGTTGATCTCTGAGTCCACCACCTCACACTGCACCTCCAATCTAAGGTGTAAAAGCAGAGTGGACATTAATGGAGAACATGAAACAACTGAAAGTTTCAAAGAATTATTAGGCAAAGGTGGTAAATACTAAAGATATATGCTCCATGTATCAAATCTCAATTGAGAAGTGGGCTTCTTATGGTGAATGAAAAGGGAGAAAAATGTAGGTTATTTAAATGTTGCAGTATTACAAATTATTCATCATTCAATGTTTTTCTAAAAATGTTTCACTTGTACTTTAAAGAAACATTCTATTTTATTTAGAGAAACTTTTTAAAGAAAAGTTTTAACCTCTATCGTTATATTACAATTGCAATGGAAAAGCAATACTGAGGAGAAATAAATAAACTGAGCTACAAGGATAAACAGCAGAGCAGAAACAAACAGGAGGGCCACTGCAATACAAGGTAAACAAACAATAGGGAACATGAAAGACTCCTGGAACTAAAGCTTCTGTCTGGAGTGAGGTGTTGGGAGAAGAGAGTCACACTCAAGAAAGTGAGTTCTGTGTTGTTCTCCACACCCTTAAGCAAAATCCTAAAAACCTTCATGTTTACCAGCAGTGGAGCATCTTAGTAAAAATGATATGAATTTGCAGAGATCTCATAACTACACTTCATGGAACTACACTTAATGGAAAAAGGTTGACATGCGACTTGTTGAATTTCAAATCCTTGGCTCAGTCAGACTTCCCAGCCAGAGCGTAAGATCTATGGATGGAGAATTGTTATGTGCATTGTGTGCATTTGCTGATAGGGTTACTAAATTAAATGTAATATAACCAATAACAAATATATACTTTATGTAAATATATACTTTATGTAAATATATACTTTATACTTTAAGTTCAAAACCCTGTCAAATCCCAAAGTACATTCTAGCAGCAATGGCACAAGTCCTTAACTTACTCATCAGTTATATCGATTATGCTGCAGATTCTCCTTCCTGTTTTCTTGGTAACATTATCTCGTCAGAACAGCCGCAATATTCTAAGATTAAGATAAGATAATGAGTTATGATAAGATTATTTATTTTAAAAGTTTCTTACAACACATCCACTAAAACAGATTGTTTAGTTTCTTGAAATATTATTGACTCCACCATCTTAAATGAACTCATGTGTTGGTCATTCTGAAGATATTTTCAAATTGAAAAGCTTTTTTGTCATAGGTTAGCACTAGCAAGTTTATTTTGATATGATTCACCGATTATTCAGTGCTTAAAATATTTTAGAGTGTTTCCAGATAATTGGTATACACACATATCTTAAAAAAATGGTTGTCTTTGTGCTTCAAAAACGTAACACTTGGCTTTGATCATTGTATTTTTTAATGTCTAATGTTTCTGAGGGGCTCTTCCTCATAGATGACTTGTCTTGATTCTGCAGTCTTGATTCTGCAGCATCCCTTTAAGTTTAACCTGACCCAGAAAAAAAGGTTCTGCGACTGTGGAGGATATTCTGCTGTGTTATAATATCTGAGCAAAGCAGTTTAAGGTCACATGATGCAGACAGAAAGGAAGCCGCGTCAGCAATATCTGTATCAGTTTCACTAGGAACCTAATTTAAAAAAAAAAAAAAAATCCAGATTCTTGAGATTAAATTACTGAGAGCAGGTTTTAGGGGTTTGGTCAAATGTGACAAATGTTATTCTTTATGTAATTTTAAATAAATTCAAGCACTAATTGAGTTAAAAATGCAGGATCTGGACTCCACTCTGAACAATCCCTAACAAAAATTGGATAAAACTGCTATTGACTCATACAGCAAAGATGCCGTTATGATAGTGGTGTGCTTTAATGTGGACGTTTTTCCCCCCGATATGTCTCCATTACTCTCATTTTACCTACCCTCGCAAAGCCTCCTTGTTGTTGATGAAGCGGAAGTGAGCGGGTTCGCATATTAAACCAGCTGACTGGCAGGCCTCAACACAAGACTGACCCTCTTGAGACACGAGCAGTCGGAGAGAGCTGAGAGGAGGCCAAGCTGTGGGAGCTGTCACATTGGACGCCCAGCCAAGGGCTGTGGAGTTGGGCAGACGCACAAACAGAGGTCCGATTACCCGGCTGCCGCTGGCTAATCCCAGTCTGGAGAAATTGGCTGGAATGAAGGGAGGCTCTGGCACACAGAAGTCCTAGAAAAAAGATAGAACCAAATTAGTTTGTACAGTGGTTTTTCTGTGAAACTGCATACTATTTGAAGACCTTATATAGGGGTTATCTGTCTCTACAAAACTTGCTTATTCCTCTGTTGAGCCAGAAATTGGTTTTCTCCTCAGTCATTCTGGATTTTTGTGTTCTGTTTTATTGTTTAGGAGATGCTACTCCAACATTCCAGTTATGGTTATATCCAGGATAATAACAGTCTGTTTCATTTGCTATAAGCATGTTTTCCCACCTGTTTTACTTGTCGACCAATATTTATTTTTACTGCACATAATAAACTGAGGATTAGGCACGCAGACGTAGATGCAGACTTCGGCACAAACTGCCCTGAGGAACATTGAATCCGAGTTTATTTTTAATGCCCCTCAAGGCTCTAAACCCATTAAACATGTTAAACGCAGCCATCATAATTGAAACAACTTCTAAAATATCACACGTTTAGAACAGATTTTATTTTCATTTTGACTATAAAAGCATCTGTTCTATCTGGTGTGGCAAAGATTTTTGTACAATCCTTTATAAAAGTATTGACAACTTTTTCAGATTTGTCCAACTGCAATCATGAACGTCATTTTGTTTTAGGCAATTCAAGAGGTAGACTAACAACAAGTGAAGTAAAGGGAAATTTTATTTTATTTGAAAAGTATGGTGCAAATTTACTTGAAGAAACCATGAGTCAAAATATTGTAGAACCACCTTTAACTGTAAGTATTCTGGGGTTTGTCTCTACCAGCTTGAAACGGACAGAAATTTATTTTTTGGTAAAGCAGCTCAAGCTCAGCCAGATTGGATAAAGAACATCTTCGATCACCAATGCTCACGGTTTTGCCAAAGATTCACAGCTCTATATATAGCTGAGGATTTTTTTTACTGTGCAACACAAGGAAATGCTTTGATTCAAGCCATTCCATTCCGTACTTATAGTCATTTGTTAAGCATCACTGTCCTGATAAAAGGTGAAGCTCTGCCCCAGTCTCTAGTAATTTACAATCTAACAGGGTTGATAATGCCAAAATTAGCAATGAATATAAAGATAAATAAAAGCCTTGATAAAGTTATTATTGTGCCAAATATTGCATTAAAAATAACATGAAGTTTCCCAACCTATTTGATAATGAGGCATTTAATGAATTAGTATTTGTTAATCAAGTTTCAACAGTGTTCCTTTATATCAGAGATCAGAGAGGTCCAAACGTTTTGCTACAAGGGCCAAAATCATCCAGTTGAAAGTGCCTATGGGCCAGAAAAATAATATTTTTCATATAAAAAATGGCCGTTTGCTTTTACCTGCTTAACAACAGGTAATATTTTAATGAAACACATTACGGGGATTTTTAAAGGATTGTGGATTCAAAACACAGAGCCTTTAAGGTTTGCCTTTTCAAAGAGCTTTTAAATATGTCATAAGGGACAAAAACAATCAGGGCTTTGGTCACTCTTTCTTTAAAAATGTGTTATTTTTAGCTATGTTTGGCTGTCTGTACGTCTGCTTTAGCGTTAGTTGCTTACACAGTGATATTTAAAAAAGAAGGGAATAAATATGATTATTAAAATATTAATAATTATTATTGTGCCATTGATCATTTTCTAATCCTTTTAATTTGTCAACAAATATGACATCCTTATAAAAGAAAGTGTTCACCGGCATCAACCATTTGATTTGTGTTGTGGTTCCAATTGCAGAATGTACCAATTTTAAATGGTGGTCAGGGGTTGTGCAAAATCAGTCCCAGGGCCGTAAATGGCCCCCGGAGCACATTTTGGATACCCCTGATTTATATTATACAAAGTATTTAATTTTACATTTTATTTCCAATATTTTTTTATTAATTAGTTTTCATTTTACTCCTTTACTTTTTTTAAATTGTTTATATTTTGTATATATTTATTACTTTTTTTAAATATGCAATAAAAATGTAACTTTTATTGCATTATACATTGTTTTATTTTCTTCTGTAATTTTTCCCCTTTAACGTTTTCTCCCCTTCTGATTCTTTTTCCTCATGTTCTCTTTTCATTTTCTTTCTGACTCTTTGAAAGCAGTCCAGTGTTCCAGTCAACTTTTCTCCTATTAGACAACATTAAGATCCAAGCATTGTTGGCTTAGATAATTGTTTGAAAATGATGTATAATATTCTTCCACTGCAGTATTATGCGTCACTTTGTGTTGGTCTATCTCGTAAAAGTTCAGTAACCACAGTACACTAAAGTCTGTGATTGTAATGAGAAGTACTTTTGAAAGCCACTGTGAAACAAATCTTTTCTTGACTTTTTTAAAAGACACACCATGTCGGCATATCAGGGTAATTTTGTTGCCACGGTGTGTTCTTTGAATGCACTGTGGTGGCATGACGAGGGCGAGAGTATTGCAACATTTGAAAAACCAAGCTTGATAGTAATATTATCGCAAAGCCAAAATTGACCACCTATGATCAAAGGCACCCTGATGCTAGTTCTGCTTTGAGAAAGTTGGAAAGACACACACACAACCTGAGAAATAGGAAATTCTGGTTAAGATGAAATGTGATGAAGATGGAACGATAATTTTAAAAAGTTAAACTTTTGCTTTTACATGGTCTGTTAAGCCTAGTTTATATTCATACAGAGATGCATTGGACCTTACCTGATTCTGTATGTAGGCATGCACTCTCTCCAGCATCCCCTCACACATGTACTCATAAGGCAGGTATGGTTCAACCTGGAAACCACAAACACATGCATCCAAGCAGAACATTATTTTTGTGACATTTTGCCAACATTAACATACACTTTTGTTTTGATTTTGATTCATTGTTCATACTAATTGCCCCAAATTGCCTTTCCTTCTTGTTAATTTCAGCAGATGAATGTTTCCATTGTCAGGTTCTGCAAAGCCTAATCACAGTGTGTCATTGCTTTGAAATCCATTATGCTTTATTTGCATACCAATAGATCATCCCTTGCTGAAAAATTCATATTTTATAATCAACACACAGTTTTGATTGACCTATTTAGCTATGAGCTTGAAAGACTACATATCACATGTGTTTCTTTTTATGTCTAACACATGCTGAGAGACTGGCACAAAGCTGGATGAATGTAAAATAGCAAAAAGTGCAAAATTATGCTGATTAGTTGGTGTTAAGTTTAACCCTGCATACATATAAATATACATATATTCAAGTAAGGTTAAACAAACATTGTTGTTTAAAATATACCTCTAAAACAATATATCTAAAAGGAAAAAAAAACACTAATTTTCAGAGCCAAATTTGGAGAATATGTTAAGCTGAGGAATTTTCTAATGGTTAGCAACCTTGCCAGGCAGATTCATGTTAAATGAAGAAAGTGTTTGTTTATACTTGAACTAACATGTTGTCTCAGATAAACATTGTAAGAGCTAAAGAGTTAATATGAATAATAATGATATATTTTATTTCTAGGCCGCTTTAAAAACGGTCAAGGTCACCTTACATTATAAACAACAAATAGAAGCAGCATCATTTTTAAAATCTGCTTTTCATCAAGGATCACCTGCTCAAAAAGAGGAGAAGTTGGCTGCCAGTAACTCAGTGCCTGAGTGTTAAACTGTGTGGTTTCCCCTGAGTGCAACTTCTGGACCTATTCCTTGGTGATTGGTTTTGATCTCTAAGTGTCAACTCATTCCCTCTGGAGTGGCAGCCTTCATGTTCCACTTATCATTCTTCACCACCTCAAGCATTCCAACTGCCCTACAAAGTTCAACCATCCTCTTCACCTTTGCACCCCCATACTACCCACCTGTCATCAATTCCTGGATCACCAAAAAGATTTCTGCGATACTCACCCTCCATGGTGGAAAACCACTCCATCTACATCTTCCCTATTCCCCCGTGGCATTGGATTTCCCCTGAACCTGCACTATATTCATTATTGTTTAAATAACCCCTTAAATTATTAATTGTTCTCCTGAGAGTTTTTCTGCATGTGGGTCAGATTACGAGCGAAAGAAAGAAAGAAAGAAAGAAAGAAAGAAAAAAAGAAAGAAAGAAAGAAATTTGTCAGCTATCCAGAGATTGCTTTGTCCTGCCTGACGGAGCGTAAGCCTCTACATCTTCCTGCATGTGTGAGGTTACGTGCTTGTCTTCCTCTTAATCGCTGAAATGTGCAGGTAAGGCTCTGTGTCCGTTAAGTTTCTGTGTGTGTGTGTACCAGTACAGGAACATTATTTCAATGTGAGTTTGCTGAGGCGATGTGCCTCTACTGAAGTTTGAAGTGGTCCATCAGCTCTTTCTCAGAGGAGATGGAGACAGTGCTGACAGCCAGTGATGCAGAACTGAAGCTTGTCTGACAACACAGACAAGATGGAGCAGTGGGATCATCCACACACAAGCATGCATGCTACACTGTAGATACCACCTTTTGTTTAATGTCTATGCACACTTGATGCAATCTGCTGATTTTTACACTGTGGTTAAAGGAGAATTTAGATAGCCATCTTCCTGTTGATTCAATTCATGCAGGATTGACAGGGCTGCTATGTTACTAATAGTAACCTTTGTAAATGTGGTCCCAGATCTCTTCATGTCATCAATCAGTTCCTCCTGGGTAGTTCTGGGCTTTTTCCCTCACCATTCTCAAGATCATGGGTACCCCATGAAATAACATCTTGCATGGAGAGATTGTCAGCGGTCTTGTATTTATCCAATTTTCTAATAATTGCTCCAATAATTGTAGATGCTGAATAATTATTTTCTTCACCAAATATATGAATTATAATACATTTTTAAGTCATACAAGGTGATTTCATGGATGTCTTTTTACATTCTATGTCTCTCAATTGACATGTACATGGGATGAAAATTACATACTTTTCTCATCGTTTTAAGTGGGATAACTTTAACAGTCTTTAGCTGCCAATACATTTTTAGCCCACTGTATCTGTTTTACATTGCTTGTGAGAGCTGCAGGGATGATAGTAAAAAAAATCCTGAGCGTTACCTCTTTTTCCATGAGAGGCCCCTAAGCTAAGATATATGCCCCAATCAACGTAATGTTAAGAGAGATCCAGGGGTGTGCTCATTTAGATAAATTGTCCATTGCATTAAAATATTCTGATGACTTTTGTGGGTATAAATGGACATTATTCAGACATGAGATAATCAAACACAATACAAGCCTATATTACAGAAGAATATATGTGTAAAGCAGCAGAGCTCTTGGCACCCGGGGCCTGGTAGGTCTGTTCAGGAATACATCCCACATTTTAATTAGTCACTTACCAGCACAGGTTTTGCTTGTATAGGTTACATTGACTACAGATACTACAGCAATACCAAGAGAGGTTGCTATGTGGCAATTATGATGCTCAGAATTAACTAGGAATTAATTAGTAGCCTAACCGTTGACTAAAGGGCATGCAGGAGACATTAATTTTTCTGAAAAATATGCAGCACTTATTTTAAAATGTAATTACGTATTTGTTATTTAGAGAATGTTTATTTTAAACAACGTGAGGTTTGCGTATTTTAAATCCTCTTAGTTATATTGTTTTACGCAGACTTTTGAAAGCTGTAAACTTTTTATGAGTGAAACGTTGGCTTTGGGAATATTGATAAATGTGTCCCCAGCGGATTTGTGGCCAGGACACCGGCGAAAAACGTCTTTCTCATATGTAAAAGGGCCTTTACATAACTTCTATTTCACTGCCAATTGCGATTTTAAGTTTCTCTATAAAGCTCTCCCAGTTTTCAGAAGTTAAAGTGGTTATTTTCCCTTCTAACTGTGTTGGAAATGTTCGTTGTGTCTTTGTAGCCTCTGTAAATTTTATCTTTCTGCCACCACTTACGCATGCACACAAAGATCCTCCTAAAACACATTTGCACGTGGAGTAACTGTTACATCTATCTAATTGATTGAAAACCCAAGACCGGCCCCTACCCTATAACCAACTGGCTTGAGTAGGCCTACAGTGGTGTGGTTTAGAGTGAAAGTGCCTCTCAGATCACGCAAACCTGATTTTTTGTTCTCAAACACTTCAGTACGCCGGAAATGTGCCGTGGCACCAGAGCGCTATCAGGCCTGGAGCTGTAGCACTCATGTATAAGCCTGATTTCTTAAATTGTACTTTTTATAACATATTAAGACATGCCTGTGCTTCATTAGTGCTGTGAAAGGTTGAGAGGGAAGAAGACAAAGCAGATCAGAGGAATGCAGAAGGAAGTTTCTCAGTTGTTTTCTTTTTGAGCTGAATCAAGTTCCAGTTCTTATAGAACCAGGAAGGACTGGCCCTGTTAATCACCAGAATCACTTTCATTGAAAAAAAAACAAGAACAAAATAATGGAAAAATGTTTTAAATTATTATGAACTGAGAAATAATGAATGTACAGATTTTTTTTCACAATGTCAACCATTTTTAACCAATTCTAATATACTGCAAAGGACAGCCGGCCTGTCCAGCATGTACTCTGCCTCTCGTCTGATGGCTGCTTGTGATAGGCAACAGCTCCCCCGCGCAACCTTGCAAAAGATAGACGGTATAGATAATGGATGAATGGATGGATGGACTATGACATAAGAAGATATAGTAAGTATTATCGAACACATGTGTGAACCTCCTTTTTTATTTGAATTTATATGGAGGATCTCAGTTCAGGAAGATAGTTTAACCACACAAATTACATATTTTGTCAGTGTTGCTGCAAACAGATGTCCCAATATCATTATCATTATTATCAATAATATTTTTGTAAACACCTTGCAGTTGACAACCAGCAGCACATCAGGTAACACTGTCTAATGATAAAAAAAAAATGAAAATCAGTGTCTGAGACAGATAATAGCACTGACTGATTCTGCAGAAAACATCAGTTGTAAGCATGGCTCTTTTTGGGCATTGACCTTAAAGTCAGTGATGGGTGATATGTTACTCCTACTGTGGAACAACAGCTGATGATAGTGCCAAGAAGGATTCTTCATAATATTAAGTAAAAATATGGACCACTCAGAGCATGCTTTTCATGAGACTAATATGAGTTACAGCATTTCATTTCTTTGTGGGATCAGTAAAGTATTTTTTAATTGAATTGGTATAAAAACGTCTTTACTCTAAATCTGATCCATTATTTTAGTAAACTAGACAGATAAGAATAAAAATAACTTCTGCTTTTTTAAAACATGTTTTAAACATGGTTATTTATATAGAACACACATGGCAATTCAAGTGGTTCTCACAACAGCTTGGTTGATGGTGTCCAAGACCCCCCTTCCAGCTCTTGGCCTGGCTCAAAATCCAAAGCAAGGAAGAACCAATTCATTGGTGCCAGAAAACATAAAGAACTGATGCTAAACTTGCAGAAGTACCAGCTTAGCAATATAACCAGCTTGGTGACAATGGTTTAATTTATTACAACAGTATGCAGCAGTCAATGAGTTTACATGAAACAAGAGAAAGTCCAATTATTACCTTAGGCCAGCTGAAATCACTTTTTTTAAATGCATTTACACACCTTAGTCCGACTTGAATTGAACTGAACTGGAGTTTCACTAATCGGACTATTTTACCATAGAATGGTCTGGGACTCAGCTCTAAACAGGGGGCAAGCCCTTAGTCCGACTACTCCAAAAAACTCAAATTAGATTTGCATGTAAACATATTGAGTATGTCTTTTGTTAAGGTTATCTTGTTTGAAATTCTTTTTATCCACTGTCAGTCAAGGTTGTACTATTTTTTTATTTAATGAGACCTGAAAGCTTTTGAGAGTCCCAAACTCAATTTCCATCTGACTGTGTTCATTTTCTCATTTCTTTCTATTTTTGTTCCCATCCTCTCCTCCAGTGTTTGTGCTTTCTAGAAAGATTTAATCTACCCAGCTGACTTTAATTAACCTTTTTACTGCTCCTGGCAGTCACTGGCATTCTGTTATTCTCTATCAGCTCTGCATTTCTCACACTCTGTAATAGCCATCTACTCCCGACACGCAAAAATAAATAAGGCTCTGGAGAACCCCAGGGTTGTAAAGCGTGGCTGCTGTTTTGTCAAAGTTTAGGAACCATTAAACAAAGTCAAAGGAGGCAGATCGGGTCTTATAGTTTATTTCTAGCCTTTTTTTGAGAAATTTCTTTTTAGGGAGTTTTATTTTACAAAAATTTCTGCAACTCTAACCCAAGTGAGAATAAGAATGTTGTGTTTTCTCATTATAAACTGAGAAAAAAGTTTGTTTGAAGTTATATAACAGCCAGTTAGCGGTTTCTATTAAATATCAGAGCTATGTTAACTGACCTTACTGAATTTGAAGATGAAAGCAGTCATGCTGAGACATTTTAAAATATTTCTGATCTTCAGAAATGGAAAGCGATTTAAAAGGCATGCTATATTTTTTCTGTCTCGTCTGGGATGGGTCTTACTGTACCTTGGTCCTCATGATTTCCTTGATAGCAGAATCAAACTCAATGGAGTTGTTGTAGTCTACTGTCATGACGTATGGTCTGCCTATGTACTGCTCTGCATATGGGTGCTGGGAGAAAACCTTAAGGAAATACAAACAAGGCCATTGTATTAAACATTTCAATTCACCATACACTAATTTCTAAAAAACAATGAATATTGTCATTGATTACTAATAAAAGCTGCAAAACATGTCCACATCTTTGAGTGAAAAATAAAATGTAACAAAAAAATAAAATGCATATTTTAAATTCTCTAAGACTCAGCCATTCCAAATTATTTTATGGAAAATAAAAGTCATGAAATCTGTTTTGAAAGGAGTCAAGTATAACGATGCTACCTCTCGAGATGTAGGTTTTCCTCTAAAAAACTCATGATTCAGGGAGCTGTGAGGTGGCTGGAACTTAGGCTGAAGGAAAATACAACCATTGGCTATTGCTTCTAGGGGTGCAGGGCCTTCGTATGGAAACCCAAAACCAATGAAGAGCTGGAAAAACAAAACAGGAACATGTTATATGATTATGCAGAACATTTAAATGAAGTCAGAATAATGGGTTGAGCACATTACAGAGGTTGGTTTTGATAAGTGATTTTATGGCTCACCATTCTGAGGAAAAACCTCAAGCAATGAGCAAAAAAGGTTAAAGTGGCCTTTAAAAACATTGCTTTCCTGTGAATCTTCTAATGTTACAACCCTACATGTTATTGTGTTTCATTAGAAGTTTATTTGACAATTATATTGGTATAGCAGTTTTTCTTGTATATTTAAAATAAACGGACAATTAATTTCAATGCAACCAACTGGCTTCAGATGTTCTCTAATAAGTAAACAGAATGCACCTGTGTGTATTTTTTGTCCCTTTATTTTTTTCTTTTGTTAGAGAAAATATGTGAAGAAAGAGCATTATAAAGATCAAGAGACACAGAAGGGGGGGAAAGTTGTGGAGACGTTTCAAGCAGGATTGAGTTATAGAACAATATGTCAAGCTCCGAACACCTCGGAACATCTCAGAGTTTGGTTTAGGCATTTAAAAATCGAAAGTTTAAGGCCCAGTTGAAAACCTACCAAGACATGGGGTTAGATCTGACTGTATCGGTAAAGAGAAAATAAATTGAAGAGCCCTTTCACAACTCAGGTGGAAGAATTTTTCAAAAAGACAACCTTTTGTTTTTCATGCCACAAACATTTAAAAGATTGGCTTAAGGAAAGTCATAAGAAGTCCGATTTGCATTTAGCCAAAAGCCATATAGATGACACAATAAACATGTGAAAAAAGTGCTCTGTTCAGATGCAACAAAAATTGAAATTTTGTACCTAAATGCTAAACAAAAGATGTAACAAAAAAATTGAGGGTACATTCACACCAGCGGCATTTAGTCCACTTTAATCAAACTCTAATTAATTTGTCCAGAAAATTGTACATGGACGCTGGAACTCTAATGCTGACCAAAAAAGCCAACTCTGGTCTTGGCTCAGTTGAAGTGAACTCTGGTGAGGTTCGACTGCATATGTGAATGCCAAATGGGTCAGGGGTGCTCCAAAAGCAGGAAGCGGCATGTCATTCTGGGTAAATACAACCAAAACAGACTCTGCCTTTTCCTCTGCTTATGCTGAGCCAATTGTTTCAATCTATTTATTTTGGCACATTTGACAAAGAAAACGGAGCCATTGTAAAACAGCTGAAATGTGATGTCATTCCTTGTTGGTTTTCATTTGACAGGACAGGAAGTATCCCTGTGTTTAGTGGTTGTTGCTGCAACACCACCACAGTCGAGGAGGTAAATATGTTGCTCAAAAGCGTTCGGACAATTGAAAAAGCGCATCTTGAAATTGAAACACATCAGCCAAAAAAAAAAAAAGCGACAACGTTACAATTGTGATCTCCTATTAATTCAAGTCTACAGGACTATTAAGCGTAGTTTATGCTTCTCCGACCGCAAATTTGCACCCAGACGCAGACATATCGATGGAGACATTTTTTGTGACCTAGCCGGTCTCCATTGTTTTTTTAGCGTTGCTGGACCAGAACAGCAGGGGATGCTGACTTTTCATGGCGTCTCTGCTTACTGTCACAGCGTCGTTTCAGTTTTTTTTGTAGGCTTGTGAACCTATTTCCCCCTCAAGGAGCAATCGACGACAGAAAATACATTTTGAATGAGCAGTACAGCTTTTTACTGGAATTACAGCTCATAGAATACTTTAAAAACACATGGAAACAAACACAGCAGCCTTTTTTGTTGTTTTCCTACACATCCTTGTGTTCAAAATCGGCAAAAGACCAGATTGGATAAATTATCCTTTCAATAAAAAGCATGTAGTAAACGGGCCTTTAATGTGTGGAAATGACCCAAGATTGCACATTACCATGAGTGCTTCTTCCACCACAATGAAATAAGGTGGTGGCAGCATCATGCCATAGGGATGCCTTTGTTAGTAAGCGCTGTCAGGAAAGTAGAGTTAAATATAGGGAGGTCAAGGAAGAAATCCAAAATAAGGCCAAAAAAAACTTGAGGTAAGGACAAAAATTCCCCTTCTAGCAGGATAATTACCTTAAAATAGTTATATACGATTAATAACTACTATTACTAACTATTAAGAAAATACGATTATCTGTGGCAAAATTTTAAATTTGATGCTCAAGAGTGATCTACATAAACTATGTATCCAATATGTTGAGCTAGGTCACAGAAAGGTGGGCAAAAATGTCCCTTTCTAGATATGCAAAGTTAGTATAGACACATCCCAAAATAGATAAACGTGTAATTGCAGCCAAACGTGGTTCTACAAATGCAAATCATTTTCCTTCCACCTCATAATTATGTGTAACTTTCCGCGATCACTTATAATCCCAATTTTGTTTGTAATGTGAAAAAATGTGAACAATTTCAATGATATTAATTTTTTGCAAGGCACTGCCTCTGTCCACACATGAATTTTTTATTACTTATTTTCATGTCTTGTCAGTGATTAGAGGGCGCAGCTCTGCAAAAAACATTGGTCAGTGATTACTGCAGCTGGCTAATGACAGTGGAGGTAGGGAAAGCAGAAAGGAACTTGCTCATGGTGTTCATAATCCAAGAACAACTGGATCTATATCAAAGGTTTGTAAATGAAGAGAAAGGCTGGGGATTAAAGGAATCAATGGGTGAGAATTAGCCAAATACATAATTTATGGAAGTCACAGGGTCCCAAGTTGCTTACCTTGGCCTTACGGAGAAGCTGCTGCAGCTCATGTTGGGGCAGCAGACCATGGTTCTTCACGAAGGCTGGAACCTCTGGCGGTCTCTGGGTCTCATAGTATACCGTACCATGGACCTCCATGTACTTGTGAAGGATCTCCAGGAAACTGTCTTTGCCCTGCTGGAAGAAGTGGAGGATACAAAGACTGGTGATATCAAAGATTGGAGATGAAGGCAGGAAGCTGCATGAAAAAACACAACTGTGGACAGTATGATTAAAGAGTTTCAGAGCAAATAAACTGTGCCGAGTCTGCTTTCTTTTATCTTTGTGAAAGCTGTCTCAAAGTGTCAGCTTTTCCTGCTTGAATATGTCTGTTTCTCTCAACATCTAACACTATATTTACTCCCTGGATATATCATATAGAAGACATTACGTTGACGTGGAAACAACTTATGTTCACATGGTTACAGTTTTTGATCTAGCAAGTCCAACAGAGGAGCGAAAAAAAACAACTAATTTCTCTTCCTTCTAGTTGGAGTTGTTTTCCCGTCATCATGTCCATTAATGTAGTTAAAATTCATCAGTCCCTTGATTTAACCAATCCTTCTAACAGTTTAGTTTTACTGTATTAAGTAAATAAGCATCAGCGCTCTTATATACAAAGATATGTTCAAATATTTGCATGGATTTCTCCCTGAAATATGGCCATCACTTAAACTGAGAAAACAGCAAATGGACTATAAATGGATATATTAAACTGTTCATGCACAATGCATGCCAGGATGTTTCCTTTGTATATCTCATCCAACATGGAATTCAGTCCTAAGGGAATACCAGACACCTCTCTTTACAGCAGTCCTGCTTTAACACACCTGGTTCGGATGATTGCTGTTTAGCAAAAGCTTGTTTATCATTTATCAATTGAAATAATTTGTGGTAAAGCAGGGAAACATTTAAAACATACAGGGCATGGATCTAAAACTCTATTCTTTTCTGTGCACACGTCCCTGCTTATTTATTTAAAGAAAAACTCCTTTTGTCATGTGGCTGAACATCAGAAGAGCACAGTTTATAGGCATTAATTAAATACAGAGCATACAACAACAACTGGCAACAATTAACTAACAACCAAAATGCAACCATGTAAAGGGAGTGTAACCCCTACCATTAAATTGATCTATCAGCTGGTATTAAGCAGCTTACTGTAACCCTCTACTGTATGGTACACCCTTTTGCTCTCCACAGGGAAGGAAATGGAAGCTGTAGTAATCAATAGCTTCCTCTGTGAGGATTTTCCCTGCCAATTAGGAAATTTACTCAAGCGCTAAGTGCTACAGATAAGAGGAATTAACTTGCTAGTGAAACACAAGCAAGCAATTGGGCAGATTTCTAAACTTCATCTTACATCTCTCCTACTTTGTATGTGCATGTGAGTCCCGGGAAGTATGAGTTTAATAAAAAGTGACCCATATTGAGTCAGCCCCAATGTACTGGAACTTGTCCATCATGTTCTGAAATTACTCCTTAAGATGTAGATCAAAGAAATGCTTTGAAGGACTTTCACCTGTTTATTTCTGACAGAAAAACATGTTAGATGGATAGAAAAATTGAAGCTTGATTCTTGACAGATCCCCAGCCCTTCACAGAGCAACACATAGACAGAGGACAGACGTCTCATCTGAAGACAATTTAGAGAAGCCATTTGACCTGACATGCATGTTTTTGTCATGAATTTTCCATAATAAACACCATATTCAAGCCTATGGGTGTCCATACGTCCTCATGGCACCAGGACACCCTATGCCACAGTTCAATTATGTAATACATCCCAGTGGAGGTGGGGGACATGGAGTCCGAGTGAGCAATGTTGCCTCCATGATAGAGGCAGCTGATCAAAGCTGTGTTCACAAGGATGTCTGTGCCTGTCTACCAGCTGGTAGAAACCATCAGCAAGGGATGCTTTTGAGCTGAATATTGTCTGAATATAAACCAGGCCGTGCCAAAAAAGAAAAGAAAAAAACGTTTGGGGACCACTGCCCAAGACTTTACTGTAGCCGTCTTTCGACAACTTTTTTCTTGTAAATTTTTCATAAAGGTCAAATTTGCTGAGTGCAAAGCTAATAGCTGTTCTATCAACAGATACTCCATGCTAAACTGTGAATCTCTAAAACTCCTCCAGAGTTACCGTGACATCTTGCCTGTATCTCTGAATAATTATGTAATGTCCTAATCTTTTAGGGGCTGAATAAAAATGTGTGTTCCACTTTTAAGATTTATATCTGCAGAAAAACTAACTTTGATATCACAAATATGGGCTATGAAATGTTGCTATAATTTATATGTTTAGATAAGTTATAAGTTTAAACGGAAGAACTTACCTGAAGCTAATCAGCATGCATTCAGGTTTTAATGGTCCACAGCCGAGGAATGGAAAAAAACAGAAACATTTCAGGAAATTAATTGCACCCAAAAACTACAACAAAGCCATTTTAAACAAAATAAAATATTTTGAAGTAAATTTTCGCCCAAAAAACTCAGAAAGATTAATCTCAGATTCTGAGATAAAGTCACATATTTTCCAGAAAATCCACATAAATTCTTTAATATGAAAAAGTAGTGAAATGACAAGTAAAACCTCTGAATTTCTGAGATAAATTGCACATATTTTACAGAAAAAAAATCTCAAGGTATCTGTCACAAAAGTAATAAAATTACAAATTAAAAGACAGAAATTTTGAGATTAATTAAATATATTTTCTAGGGGAAAAAAAGCATAATTCTGTGAACCAGAAAAGTAGAGTTTGTTAAAAAAAGAAATTTCTATAATTAAAGGCATATATTTTTTCTTACAATTTTCTGACTTTACAGTGTGAGAAATGTCTTTAGATATTGAAAATATATGCCTTTAAACACTGAAATGTCTTAGTTTTTTTCACAAATGTACTTTTCTGCATCAGAGAAATATGCTTTTTTTCCAAGAAATATCTTAATTAAATCTCAAAATTTCTGTCTTTTAACTTGTTATTTTACGACTTTTGTGACAGAAATTTCCATGTTTTTTCCCCAAGATAATATGTGCAATTTATCTCAGAAATTCTGAGTTTTTACCTGTAATCTTGCTACTTTTTGACATCAGAGTATTTCAGATTTTTTTTCTCGAAAATATGTGACTTTCATTTCGGATTTACTTTGTTTTCTGGGTGGAAATTTACTCCAAATTATTTTTATTTTATTTACAATGGCCCTAATACTCAGTCATAAAAAACAGGTAAATATTGGCAGCTAAAACTAACAAAACAAATACTTTCTTCAATACACTCAGATATGAAAGCATTGTATGTTTGCAGAACCTTATAATTCCTTTTTATATGCAGATATGTTGGAATCATAGAGAGCTCACAGACAGAGGGCAATAAACATAATCTTTATAATTATTTTAAGAATGGAGGCACAACTGTGCTCCGTCTACTTAATGTGGATAAATAACCAGACAGCTTTTAAGAGGAAAATTGTTTGTGAATTAAAGATTCACACTTGTGTATATAAAAGCCCCATGAAGCAAACTGTAATGACACAAACAGTGAGATGAGCAAGGGTGCAGTCAAGGTTTAGTTGTCGTAACGCTGCAGGATGCAAGTTGCTGTACTGTGTACTAGTACTTATTAAAATTCTTCTTGGAAAAAAATGCTCTTTCCATAAACATTATCAGCTCATTTACTATGTAGTTCCAACAAGGGGCAATCTCTATCATATTGCTTTTGTTCAACAAAGAGAAACTCTTTAAAGTCAAACTGTTTTAGTGAACTTCAGTAGAGTGTATACCCTTTCAAAAGTATATCAATTTGCAGCATTTGCAGATTTTTTAAAATATTTTAAACAACTGTTCTCTTTACTTCTTTAAGCCTCTGATGTTTTCATGTTCTATTGTTAAATAGACTTGACTGGTAAACAATGCTAAAAGATATAAGTCACCCAATATGGTCCAGTCAATCAGTTTACCAGAATCTTATACAAAATATAAGCAAAGAAATGAAGCTTAGAGTTTGCAGAAGGAGCCCATAGAACCTTTAGGATTTGAAGACTGTGTGGAAGAATGGCCAAAGATCACATCTAAGCAATGCATGTCAGTAGTTTCTGGATACGGACACAACTTGAAGCTCACGGTATTTGTATGAAGCATAACATAAATTTGAGTGAAGTGTTTTTAAAAAAACCTTACAGGAAAAATACTCTAACTTTCTTGTACAGCAGGTTTTGTCAGTTCAGTCGCAATGCTAAGCTTGTAATTGTCAAGAAGGGAGGTTGTGAAAAATGTGCATTTTATGAGACTAGTTATTAATATGTACCACCTGATAGTACCACCTGTATCTACCTCATTCTATAATAACTCCACAAATAAAGTATACTTAAAAAAGTTGGGATCAAAAGATATTAGATGAAGAATAAAAATGCCTAGCAATAAAATCACACGCTAAGTTAAAACAGGCTTCACTGAGTCAAAATCAAACAAAGACATGATCTGTATCAAATCCTAAATTTGTGTAATGTACCTTCCACATGCTGGCTTCTTTCCCATACACAACAGCCATGTTGTTGACTTTGTTCTGCTGGATGCTCCTCTTCTCCGTCTCGTTCAGCTCCTCCGAAACAAAGCCCATGAAAGAGTTGTCTGGTGTGTGGGCTGAATGTTTGGGAGTGTATGTGTGAAGTTAGTAAAAGTAGCAGAACGGTGAGGAAAGTGAAAAGAATGCAGAAACGGATAAAGAAGTGAGGAAAAGAGTTTTATGCAAACTGAGAATAAGAAGAATGCATGGAAAAATCACTTCATCCTGTTGCACTTTGGCTCATTGGCAGTAATTACTGTCTAAGTATTATAAATTGTGACTGTCACAGTGCCAGTTTCAGTTGGCAATGGCAAAACCTAATAAAGAGATTTATATACTAAAATGTATGCACTAAGTACATTTATGTGGTTTTATCAGTCAATTCATGCAATTTGACATGATAAAAACCTACTGCATATTTAATGTTCTGATGCTCTTTTTTTAAGTGCTTATCATTCCCCGATTTGCAGAGTGCATTTTCAAATATTGAAGAACTATAATAAATGCAGCCCTGCCATGCTCGCATAAGAATGAAGCTTGAGTCACTCATTATAGTTTTGGCCAGTGTGGAACGTGGGTGTCTACAATATGCTATATATTGTCGATATAATGATCCTTTTGCTGAGCGCCAATGAAACAAGGCTGCTGAGAGCTGAATGTGAAAGCACAAGACAGTTAGGCATTCAATGTCTCAACAAAGAAGTGGGGAGAGAGACGGCTCTGAGGGACGATCAGACCTATTGTGCAGCTTATAAGAGAAAAAAGAAAGAGACAAGAACAGGTATAGTTTAAAGGGCTGCTGAGCTGAAAATAGTAATATGAAACATATCCTTTAAGTGGAGGTGAACAACCAGCAAAAGCCTGTTAAAAAAAGGGGAAAGACTAGTTTGAAAAAAATTCAGCTCACTGGAAATACATATTTATGATTGTGTGTGAAGACCTCTAGGTGTTTTGATGTAATAAATAACAAATTAAAGTGACAGTGTGTAGTTTTTACAATTAATCTCTGTAAATATCCATCAAAATATTGTTGAAAATTAATAAAATGATGCCCAGTAATCGAAAAGCATTTGCGGCTTTGCAACATACAGTATAACCATAAAAAGTGGGTCAAAAATACATGTGTCTGGGTCCCAGTGTATAGAGGGGGTGGGACATAATTGATGACGTGTTTCCTTCTACGTGAGCCTATGTGGACAAAAAGCATTTACTTTTTTGAACATGTGGTTATATCACCACCCCCTCTTCCTCTATAAGAAGTTTAAATGAAGAGCTCTATGAACAGACTGAAAAAAACCCTTTCTTCAACCTGAACCGACCGACCAACCTGATCTTAGACCCATGCAACCAAGCTCGCTGGGGCGGTCTCAGAGACGCTGGCTCCCCGTAAGGGGAGAGGCACCCCCTCAGCTGTTGTGTCTGAGCCTTTGTGCGACACGCACCCGGCCTGCGGCTCCATGTCCGAGGCGGAGACAATCAACACCGCCAGAAAACCGCCAGAAAACAAGAGAACATCGGCATCATATTCTATCGATGGAAATAGCTGAAGGAACAGCAAAGTGTAAACCCTAGTTTATATTTCTCTGTCTACGTTGAATGCAATTGCGATTTTTGTCCTTTATGCCCATTTTTTTTAAAGTTGTCACTCAAAAACAAAAATACCACTTGCTTGCAATTATTTTGGTATTTACTGCCCCCTATTGCCGCAAAACTACACACTGTCACTTTAAGCGAAACTGTTTTGAATGATATACATTAATCAACTTTTTAAAAAGAGAAATATTTGAAAGTAGTTTAAATTTAAAAAGTAAGTAACACTTATGAAATACAGTATAATCTTACGGAACATTGTCATGTACTGTCGGGCGTTCAGGTTCCAGTAGCCCCAGTTGGTCCGATAGCCATGCAAGGTTGCATATTCTTCATGGTTGTAAGCAGGCTCTGTCCCAAATGTGTCAATAACTCTGATATGGCATCTGTGAAGGTACAGAACAAGGAAAAAACATAAATGGCATAAAAACACATTTAAAAATTAAATCTGAAAAGTGTTACAAGTGCTTGTATTCAGCCCCCTAAAACACTACTTTTCAAAATGTTTTAATATCTGTTCTTTTAAAGTTCTTTTTCACATTAGTGGCCTTTATTCAGTAGTAGCTCAACATGAAGAAGGGGTTAGAGGAGCAGGAGAAGATATGCAGGAAATGGAATGGTGCTGGGAAGTTACTTGGACAACTGTGACTTTAACCTGCTCATATAGCGCATGTTTCCCACTGATCCACTTGTACTTTGGAAACTTCACGCCTGACTTCGAACAACATGGACCTGTGCCTCTCCGCTCCTCTAGACTCTGTGACAATTATTTTCAAAGGAAATGTATGCTTTTGTTCAATCTGAAAAGAAGACAAATGACCACTGAGCAACAGTCCAGTCTCAGGTTCTGTAGTATCTTGTTTAAGAGTTGTGGCATTTCTAATTCACATGTAGGATCTATGGATTGTGGTTCTTGACAATCCTCTCAAGGCTGGGGTTTTCCTTGTTGCAAGTGCACATTTAAACACATAGACACACTAATCGTCAGGCTTTCTATGTATCAAAGCCATAATTAAAAAAGTTACAAGAAAAGGCTTGAAATATTTATGTAAGATGACTATATTAGTTCCACTTTCTGAAATGAGTGACAAAAAAATTGACTTTATCAAAATATTTTTTCCTTTAGCTGTACTTATGTAATAATTCAAGTTCAACCTATTTAAAGCTTGAGCCGTGGGTGGCTCAGTTGTTGGAGCAGTCACACCATGTGTAGAAGTTGAGTCCTTTATGCTGTTGTCCTGGGTTCGGGTCCCATTCTTGGGCCACCCCATTTCCTGTCACTTTACTATTCAATAAAGGCCACTAGTTCCAAAAAAATATTTTTAAAAAGATAGCTCAAGCTTAAGTGAGTATGAACAGAATGCACTGTGCTTGGGGAAATACAGGCGGGACAATATAGCTTTTAGCTGGACACAATTTAGATCAGAATCACATAAAGTGACTACTTTGCTTTTACTTGCTAATCCTTGCCCCCTGGATTATAATGGATTATTTACAAGAACATATTTAGAAAGAATAAAGAAAACCTACTGCATACTTCTTATTAAAACCTCTCTTTACGAAGGTTTTAGATTTAGTAATCCAGATGATGTGCTTGAAGACCTGACCGGCTAACATCATCTTTTGAAGGAAGTGAAGAGGAGTCTGATTCACATTTTTAAGCTAAAACCATAAAGCAGTAAATTACCCGAAGTGGTGAGGAACTGTTACAACCTTGGCTCTTTTAACCTCTGTCTAAACTTAAGTGTTGCCACCACCAATGGGCTAGCATGGACGCAGGCTTGTGGAGAAATAAAAAAAAAAAAAAACACTCTTATCGAAAGCTAAAAAACTGCTGCTTGGATATGGGTGGCTTTTGCTTTATGGATAGCTGAAATCTAAATGAAGATAACTCATCTTCGAAGCGCTTTTATATTATTTAAACATATTTTAAAAATCCCTGGTTGTTTATTTGTTGGTTGGTAGGTGTTTTATAAATAAACCATTTTCTGGAAAAAAGCCTTTTAGATTGAGGAGACCAAAGTAGAGATTTTTCAGAGAAATAAAACAAATCCTACAAGAAAAAGATTTCATACAAAAAATATTAAATAAAGGGTGAAAATTGTAATGGAGCTCCCGTCTTACAAAAGTCAGAAAACCGAATAACATTCTTTGTTCTAAAAAGTCAAAGAAGAGTCATGTTATGCTGCACTGATAAAGGAATTCCTTAGAAAACCCTGCAGATTAGGTCCTAGGCCACAGAAAGTCAACAATGAATAATTAATAACAAGGGTTAGTTTCAGTTGTATCTATCCTGTTTTTTATCCCCTGCCCTGTCACATTTCACCCGCTCTGCAATGGTTAAGATAAGCCTTCCCCAAAGTATAGAAAATAGTGGGGGAGAGAAGGGATAAGCAGAGGAGTAGCTGAGCTGAATATCTATTTGGAGATCAGAGTAAAGGGCTAATCTGGGTTAAACGGCAGCTCAGAGCTTCTCTGGAGTGAGGGAATCATGTCATCACGTGACGCAATCTGTAGCATGAACATGGGTTACTGATGGCACTTTTTATTTGATTTTGTAATAAAGCTCAAAGTAAACAAACACTCTTCTTGCTTTTTTCAAGGCTTTTTGGATGTACTTAACATGCTAATCTAAGTTAAATCACAGCTTTTTACTCTTATGAGACAACTCTCTGAAATTTGTGCTATGTTAGAGAGCATGTAGGCTTAAGGAGACTGATTACAGTTACTTCAACTTTCTATTTAACTATTATAAAAATTTTACTAATCATGCTTTAATGCTATTATGTACACTCTAAGTATCACTATGACAGTAGTAAGCTTCTATGTAAGCAGTTAACAAGCGACAGCTATCACAGAGCCCTTTATGAAACACCTTACATAAAATATGGGTGGTTTAATATTGCTGTTTTGTTCACTCTGGTGTTTATTTTTTTTAATCGAGGACACTACTAGACATTAATGTATATCTCAACATTACATACATTACAAATAACCTTTGTTAGCCTAAATATTTTCATCAGACTAACATTAAACATTACTTTTCAACAAAATACAATGATAAAATAGCATTTCAATTTTTTTTTATGGCAAAGTTTCTACCACTTTTTTGCATGTTCCTTTCATACTTCCATAGGTATGTCTTTTTCTTTCTTTAGCTGTTCTTGCCACCCTTTTCTACATTTCTATCTCAAATTATTTTCTTAAAGCTTTTTAAAAATCATATAACAGTAACTGAGTTGCTAGTGTAGATTTAACTGGACAATTTCTGTTGTAGATATTTATTTATTTCGTCAATGATTTCCACAATTTTCCAAAATTCTCATCAATATATTGTTCTCCAAATACATAATTTATCATTTTCTTCACCAATTTCCTGCAGATTATGTTCAGCAAATGTGATATATGTTGATAAAACATTCAATGGTCTTGTAACATTGAAAGTAACAACTGCCTCTATTTGTGCTATATAGAGCAAAAAGCACAATACTTGGAAAGACGAAAATTGGCCAGATTTACTAAAGAATGTGCTTGTTAAAACGGTTTAAACCTCTAAGTGGCCACAAATACAGGTAGCAGGTGATTTACTAACCATGCACAGGTAAAAACCGCACCTTTTAGACCCGCAGCAAGATGGGTACAATCCTTTTGATGCTTTTTCCCTTAGAAAATATGCAATGTGTGTTTCTTTCAGAAGATGACAAATATTGGGAGAGGAACATCTACATAAATATCCATTACAGGCACAATGTGATTTATCAAACAAACTTTTTGTACCAGCTGTTTTTACGGCCTATTTTTATTGCCTCTGAAGGTCATGTCTTAACTTTGCGCCACCACATTTAACATACGTTTATTACTGAGAAACTAAAAAATATAATTCACATACATTCTAACCGAATAGTAATTAATACTTTAATGGCCATAAACCTTACAGTTTTATAGATTTTTCCCTTTTTTTCCAAACACATATCATATCTTACCACTTGCGCCACGTATCTGCACCTACTGCTTATTCATTTGGATCTCCATTAGTTTCCACTGGAGTGGGTACTGATCAAGTATGTTTTGGCACGTATTGCCTTTAATTTAATATATTTAAAAGAGGCCATTATGAAGTGTGATGCATTTAAAAAATATGAATAAAATATAGACATCTCAGGACTGCAAGCAACCTTGGTCTGGACAAGCAGGACCTTTAATCAGTCAGACTCTGGAATACGCTTGCATGGAATTGGAGCACCTGTGAAGGACTGGCGACTTATCCAGGGTGTACCCTGCCTCTCGCCAAATGACTGTTGAGATAGGCTCCAGCCCCCCTGACCCTTCAAGGATAAATAGAGTAGATAATGGATAGATTGATGGATTAGCGCATACACACTGCCTTAAGTTCATTAATCACAAATGAAAATTATAATTTACAGACATTCTATCCTAATAGTAGCCTAATAGACTTGACAGTCAATCTTCCCTCTTTTTTTGCCAAAGACTTAATGAATCTAACACACCTGTTTCCACTCTCTCTTGCTGTAGAGCAGAAAATGCTGGAGCCTTAAATACTATTCCCTGTGCTTATTATAAATTGCTCAAGTAATCGTAATAGATTCTGAATTGAAATTCCTGTAACATAGCAGCATGTTAAGGTAAGTGGAGACAAAAAAAGTCTAATCATATCTCAAAATAAAAATAAAAGACAGTAGACTCCAAACAAAATGTCACAAAACTATGGATATTGAAAAAAACAGATATTGTTTGTTTCATTTTTTGAAAATATGTGAATTTACACATTCTGTAGAACAACAAAGATTGTAATACATAATCTGTGTCAGTGGAGGGCAACAATATTAAAATCAGTGATATCAAACCTTAAATAAAACCAAATTCTGTTTAAAGCCTTATAAATTAATGTTCACCCTCTGCTCAACCTGTGTAACAAGAATCGTGTAATGTGTGCCCAATAGCTATGCTCCACTAGGAATACATGCACAGAAGGTGGCAGTAGACAAAGATCAGATAAAGGGAAAAAATAATCATGAGCAAAAGAACAAGCATACCAATTTTTAAGACACAGAGCAGATTAATCTCTTGTTTTCCCAGTGGGGCTAATTTATTTCTCATACATCTGTGTTCATCTATTTAGCCCAGCTTTTGTACATTTTTCATATCTGTCTGTCTGGCCAAAATAAAAAGGCACCACCAAGTCAGTGATTGCCATAGCCAAAGCATTTGGCTTGCATTGGTGATGGGGAGAGTCTAAAATTGTGCATAGCCTTCTTCAGCACATCCCAAAAAAATCCAGACTCTGTGGGATAACATTGTCTGTTCAGGTAATCATTTGATGTCATTTCTTGGGCACAACATATTTGCTGAACCTTGACCTGACCAAACGCAGCAATCCCACATCACAGAAATCCCCCTACGGGCTTGTACAGTAGGCGCTAGGCATGATGGATGCATCACTTAACCTATTTCTCTTCTTACCCTGATGCATCCATCATTCATGAAGAGGGTAAAAATGGATTGATCAAACCTGCTGACCTTCTTCCATCGTTCCACAGTCCAATTGTTATGCTCCCTTGCAAATTTAATTATTTTTCTTCAATAAGTCTAATTGATAAGTGTTTTTATGGACACAGCTCTTCAGCTCCCTTTGCATTTTGCATGTGGAAATATTGTTTTTCTTAAATATGATTTACTACTACTACTACCACTACTACTAGGTCAATGATAGTCAATCAGCAGCTTCATTTTTTCTTGAATTTTATGTTTTTCTAACCTTCTTATATTTTTTAGTATGCTACACAAATCAGAACCACATTTTTTATAAATTTCTGCAATCTCACGTGTTTGAACAATGTACACACTGAACTGGAAAGTCTTCTCCTGTTATGGCAGAAGACAAAAAGTAGGTAAATATTTTTTTATGTCAGAATGAAATTAGATGTATCAGTCTTTTTACAGGAACTTTAAAATTTACTGTTTCTGTACAAAAACACTCCCTCATTTATCATTTATCTACTATTACTGGTGAAAGCAGTGTTGCTTTTCTTTAGTCTGTGAAGATGTTTTGGCTATGATTAGATGCAGACTTCCCCCCTTAGAAATCTCCATAAACAGACCACTATTAAAGCAGTAAATTAAGCAAAAGATGGGAATCAATATGCTGGTCTTATTATCAGATAAGTGTATGTGATTTAAAACAGATTCCCATCTGATTTCAACATCTCTTACAGCAACCCCCTTTCACCAATACACCTTTGACTTCGCACAAATTCACATAAAGCTGAGCAAAAACACTGACCATGACAGCACCTTTTTCATTATTACCATGGTACAACGGCCTAATAAATTAGAGTGGCTTTTGTTGTAAACATAAACTAAATGTAATTAAAAGGAAACTGAAAGGAAGGGGGTTATAAAGCTTAGACCATGTAATTAATTATAGCTTGTAGTGTAAGAGACTCAACAAGATTGAAGAAAGGAAAAGGAGGGTAAGTAGATATGTCATTGGCCTATCTTGATCCTCAGGGTCTTTGTGGCACAGATAAATATTTCCAGCAGTAAGACAAAAGGAGAAATAATTGGACAGAAAACAAGAGAAAATGCTGCTGTCTACATATACATGATATTATTTCAGGAGAAACATGATGAAACTGCTTTCATGTATATATCGGAAATCCCTAGAAGAAAGTATTATTGCAAAATCTGGATATATATGTGTGCTTTAGGCATGACATCTAGTATCTCTCTGATACGTTTATTTTGAAGCAAGAAGGAAGTTGTTAATGAATTAACCGGTTGATGTGTAAAAATGTTCTTAAAACTGCCTGAGTTGCACACTATTTTGGACACTTGGAAAAAAAAAAAATGGTAACAGAGTAAGAGAATTTACTTATCAGTATAGATCTTGATGAAAAATCAAGGTAACCCTGTATTCGTGCTTAAAAATATTTTTGTTAGTTTGTAAGGGTCGAATAATATGAAATCCAGTAAGCCACACTGTATGATTTTTAAAGAATTTATTTGTATAATAGTGTGGAAAATATGTATTTAGCACCAAGCCTGTGAATATTCTCATTCATCCAGGTCATGGTTATTTCAAGGAAATTTCAATCAAACGCAACTGGACTTGATAATTTGTCTTGGAAGACGTTTCACCTCTTATCCAAGAGGCTTCATCAGTTCATGCTCGCCGCTGACCAGGCTGGGACTGGTCCAACTGTGTGTGGAGACTCAGCTATTTAACCTCTTGAACAAGAATCATTATGTCATTGGATCCTTTGTGCTCCATGTCTTAACGACGGTCGTTGGCGTGCCGCCTATTGGTAGAGGTTAGGTTTCGGCTTCAATAGTGCCCTTTTGCCCTTTTTAGATTGTGTCGTCCAGAGGAGAAAGGACAGAAGGCTCCACATTGGGGTATACAGAAAACCCACACACACAGACCAATACCTACTTTTTGACTCACACCACCCACTGGAACACAAGCTTAGTGTTATCAGGACCCTGCAACACAGAGCTGATAACATACCCACCAGCTCACAGGCCCAAGGGGAAGAACGCAAGCACGTGAGAGACACCCTCACAACTTGTGGTTACCCCAGCTGGACTTTTGTGAAAACTGCAGCTAATTCCAGAAGGAAAGCCAACAAAGTGGTTGAAAAAGAAAAAGAAAACAAACGAAACAATGTAGTCATTCCATATGTGTCTGGGATTTCTGAAAAACTCAGGAGGATTTTTAACAAACACAGTATCCCTGTGTATTTCAAACCCAGCAACACACTCAGACAGAGACTAGTACATCCCAAGGACAGAACACCACACGCACACAAAAGCAACCTGGTGTATGCAATCCAATGCAATGAAGAATGCAAGGACCTCTACATTGGTGAAACCAAACAACCACTGTACAAACGCATGGCCCAACACAGGAGAGCTAACTCCTCAGGCATGGACTCTGCTGTTCATTTACATCTCAAGGAGAAAGCCCACTCCTTTGAGGACAGCAATGTCCAGATATTAGACAGAGAGGACAGATGGTTTGAAAGAGGAGTAAAAGAAGCCATCTATGTAAAAGTAGAGAAACCATCGCTAAACAGAGGAGGAGGCCTGAGACATCACCTATCTCCAATTTACAATGCTGCACTTTCATCCCTCCCTAGGAGACTCAAACAAATTAGCCTCTAATAACAGAAACAACTTTGACTCCAATGACTGTCGTTATAACACAATAGGGCACTATTGAAGCCGAAACCTAACCTCCACCAATAGGCGGCACGCCAACGACCGTCGTTAAGACATGGAGCACAAAGGATCCAATGACATAATGATTCTTTTTCAAGCGGTTAAATAGCTGAGTCTCCACACCAGTTAGTTGGACCAGTCCCAGCCTGGTCAGCGGCGAGCATGAACTGATGAAGCCTCTTGGATAAGAGGTGAAACGTCTTCCAAGACAAATTACCAAGTCCAGTTGCGTTTGATTGAAATTTCCTTGAGATGTATTTAGCACCTACAAACAAGCAAGAACTTTAGCCGTCAAAGACCTGTTCCTTCTTCTTTAAGCGGCTCATCTACCCTCCACTCTTTAGCTTAATTAATGGCACCTGTTTGAACTCATTATCTGTATAAAATACACATCTTCAAACAGTGGAACTCCAAGCTAAGTTCTTGTTGACAAACTCCTGTCCTGTTGCATTTACTCTCACTGTGAAATTGAACCACAGCAAAGAAAAAAATTTGATTTGTTCTATACAAAAGCAATTGGATGGACCTTCCTGGTGTAAGTATATCCTCTCACAGCTTGTTCAAGACTGTCCTATAACAACTAATCAACAGAAAGGTGAAGCAAGCACCTCAAGCAACAGTTATGCATTTCTCTGGCTTATAATTGGATTTTAAAAATACATGGAGTGGCTCTTTAAATGTAGTACTAGACACCTTCCACTCAGTTTCCAAGAATCTCTGTGTCTCTGTTCTCTTGGATCCTGTTTGTCTTTTAAAATTATCATATTTCTGCCTTTACGTTGACCTCCTTATCACATAACACATGCTGCATTCTGTTTAAAGCTTATTTGTTGCTTTCACAAACTGGGAAAAAAATAAAATATAAAAAAGTGGTATTGACATTTTAAGGGTGTGGATAAAATAAAGTGAATTTATTAAGACTGGAAACGCCAGACTAAAGCATCAGACTATAGTTGGGCTCTCAATCTTATTTGTTTCTGAGGCAATGACATGAAAGAGCCCTAAAGTTGATGTGGGTTCATGTTGCAGTGCTCTCAGGGATGTGCAGTTAATAATTTTCCCTCAGTGCATTCTAGCAGTTAAAATCCCTTTTCCTTGGATATTAATTCATGTTTTCTTGCCTCTTTCTTGTGCCTGTCATGGCCTAAATTCCAAGTTGTTGAAACTTTGTAGCAATACCAAAAGCCATTAAGCACCCTTTTTTGCACCAGTACACACACACACACACACACACACAAACACACACACACATGTTGGGTTTCTATGTCTTGTGGGGACTTCTCATTGACATAATGTTTTCCGTAGCGCCTTACCCTAACCTTAACCATCAAAAATTAATGCCTAACCCTGACCCTTACCCCAACCTAACCATAACCTAAGTGTAACCCTGACACTAAAACCAAATTTTAAGCCTCAAAAATTGCTTCAAACTTGTGGGGACCGGGATTTTGGTCCCCACAAGGGAGGTCGGTCCCCACTTGGATAGTAAACTTCCAATTTTTGGTCCCCACAAAGATAGTAATACCAGGTCCACAC
Source organism: Apricaphanius iberus (assembly GCA_028564705.1). Taxonomy (NCBI): domain Eukaryota; kingdom Metazoa; phylum Chordata; class Actinopteri; order Cyprinodontiformes; family Aphaniidae; genus Apricaphanius; species Apricaphanius iberus. The sequence continues at coordinate 536,697 of JAPXFQ010001800.1, forward strand.
ACGCGCACACAGTCTAATTTATGGTTTCTCCCATGGGGTAGACATTTTCTGTTTCCTTCCTGTTTTCACTTCATAAAGTGTTTGAGCACCTTTCCGCTGATCAAGGTGAAACCAGAATTATAATCGCTATGTAAAAGCAGCTAGAAATGAGGTCTGATGAGAAAAATTGTTGAGTGTTGTGTGGAGGGCAATTACCGCATTTGCATCAATGGCATGCATGTTGAGTTGTCAGTATTTAATATTGCTTCTATTTTGCACTACATATAGTATTGATTCTAAATATTATCACCCTTGCTGTGCTATGTAATGGTTCATGACAAATGGTGCTGTGTCAATTGGTGCATTTACAGGTAGCGATGGTTCATCCTATCACAATTTTCCAAGAAAAATAATTTTGTGTTTTCTGTTCCCAAAGTTTTTTTAACTGGATGTAAGAGTATGTTTATAAAAAGAAAGTACATTGTGACAAACATAGTTATGATTAGATATTCACACAGAGACAGCCCTTATCACAGGTATGTAAAAGTCTTTAAACAAACTAGTAAACCTAGCAGCCCATATGGAAAGTAGCTGATTTATATTCAGGTAAAACATGAATACTTTTGATTTGAGTTAATTTTTGGCTAGGTCCTGTGCTTCTTTATCGCTTTCCTGTGTTGTAATTTCCCTCCCTGCTTCAGTGCATGTCGTTACTGAAACTCCTCATTCACTTAATTTGTCTCACCAGTTCCTTGTAGCAGTAATCATTCCTCTTAGCATGCTTCTTCTATCACTGATTAAAATGTTACTTCTGCTGTGAAATTCTAAGAAAACAGAACCTCTTAGTGTTGCAAATATCATCCACAGTACCGAGATTTGCAGATCAGCTTGTTGTTTCCAAACAAGGTAAGAAAAAAAGAAAAAGTGACCGAGCTTTCTTGGTGCCGGCATTCAAGCAGAGGTGTGATTAAACTAGATTTGGGGCTGCATGGAGGTGCAGTTGGTAGCATTGTTGCATTGCAGCTAGAAGGTCCTTGATTCAAATAGCCTTTGGCCTTTTGCATGTGGATGGTAATTTCCCCCTATGCATGCATGAGTTCTCTCCGGGTAGTCCGCCTTCCTTCCACAGCTCAAAAACATGACTATTAAGTTATTTGATACGTCTACATTACAGACCTCTACATGCTTTGTAACTGGGAAAACTTAAGAAATCAGCAGTGTGTCAAATACTTGTTCACCCCACTTTATCTACCTGCAGGATCAATTATATTTTACAGAGCACCTTGCTCAATAGAGGAGCCGAAGGACAGACATATAAAAAAGTATTCCACGTTTTCTGATTAGAAAACAATTGAACAATTGAATTAAACAACACATAGGACTGATCAATTTATGACTGGTAATGAAAACTGAACTTAAATGGTTGAATTCAAGGGGTATGAAATGATTTTTGGAAAGGGATGAAATGGTAAGTGTAGGTAGGAACTAATTTATACGGTACCATTTGTAAAGTCACATCGTTGCAAACTAGCAACAATAATTTGGGTTATTTAGTTTTCACGAGAGAAAACAAACAGGAGTTAATTTTTAAAGTCATATTTCCACCATGTTGTTCATTTGATTATAAACATCAAAGTTTATAGCTAAATATTTAGTTAGTTAGCTAAATATCTAGTGTCACACTAAATATTTAACAAGCTGAATATTCAATATGACAAAACATGGCAAATAGCCTGTACTTTTATCACGCTTCATTTAGTCCCTAAATTAGTCCCTAAATCATTTAGTTCATTTTGACTGCACAACTTTACAAAGGCACCCCATATTTCTAAATAAATAAAATTATTTTAAACAGAAGAGTTTGGGATATGATTTTGATTACCTTCTTTAAACTTCTATTAAAATCTTTAAAAAGATAGCAGCACAAACATTTTTGCAGCACAAATATTTCACACCACTTTTGTTAGATTAGAAGATATTAGCATGGTGATGACAGGGCAACTTCTTTCAAGTACTGACAAAGAGGGTAGCGGATCCAGAGCAATCTTTTTTTTGCATTAACCTACATTGTTATATTAATGTTGCATATAATTTTAGAAAGGTTTAGTGATTGATTTGAATATGAAATACAAAATGAAAATCATAAGTTGTGGTTTGGTTTGTCAGATGGTTCTGTCTCAATAGTTATTACTATTCTTATTGACATCAGTGAGACTCGGGAGGATATTCTTAATGTCTTAAGTACAACACCATGAAATGCACTGACATTTTTATTTTATTTTGAGGTTAAGAAAAAACAAATATTAACTGAATATTGCATGTATTTCATTTAAATGTATATATTTTTTTCTCTTTTCCAAAATGTCTTTCTTAAGTATTAAGAGTCAGTCAAGTATATTACAGAAGCACCAGTTTTTCATGTGAAAACAAAAGCTGACTTCAGTTATCAAACTGAATGTAGACAGAAGTAAAACAGAAAATACAAGCTAGATCAAAGAAACAGTAGAGAACTAAAAACACCATTTAGAAATGAGAAATTGTAGTAAAATAACTATATTTCAGTATTTTTAATACTACAACCTTAGGTTTTAGTAAGTCCATTTTGACTCAAGTAAATATCAGTATTTTGACTGCCTTAAATCTTAACTGGTCAAGCTTATTAAAAACTTGGTCACTAACTTCTGTCTCTTGAGTGAGAGTCCCATGTGTTGCTTCATCTGTTGCAGGCCGTGATAGTCAGTGTAAATGAGGTCAAAGGGCAACGGACCAGTGAGTGGGCAACTACCTCTACCAGGAGGCACTCCAAGAAACCTGAAAGACACAAAAATGAAAGAAAAGATTAGAGATGCAGAGAATCCTGAGGGTAACATAAGGCAGGATAAGCAGGAAAGTCACCGAGCAAAGAGACGGGACATTAGCCTGAAGGAAAACATCCATTATTCACTCACAAAAAAAGCTTTTGTGCTTACTTTTGGCCCAGACAGAAAAGGTGAACAACGTGTGCTCTTAACAGGGACACCAAGCGGTTTTTGTTGCTGCTTTAAAACTATTCTAGAGCTAAAAAAAGAGTAATAACAAATTCATTGGTTGGTGTGGCGGCAAAACCTTTAATGTAATGCAAGATTGATTAAAGCAAGAGTAACGCCATAAACAACAGTAGTGAAACTTAATTATTTAAAATAGACATATTATGCTCATTTCTGCATGTTACCATGGCTTTAGGATGTCAAAATGTAATGTTAATAACAGGCTTTTCACAAAAAAGCTGAAGAATCTAGAAGGGAAAAGTTCTGCACACTCTAGATCTACAGCGCAGAGATGGCTTTTCCACCGCCCACCTTCTCCAGCCGGGTGGAGAAGGTGAGGACAGCGTCGGATAACTCTGGTAATGATTGTGCATGGGAGAGAAATGGCTGCCAGTCTTGTGTGAAAATCTGTTCCCCTGAAATATTCTGTTCCCCGTGTCAGAAGCATGTTCTGCAGCCAGAAAGGCACCTGAGACAACTCTTTCCTTTGATTCCTCTGGTTTATATTGAGTGTGGTACACACCACGTCACCAAACAACACAGTGACTACCTGGAGTCCTATATATAGGCCCACTGAGTGATTACAGGATTGTAGACACCTAGGATGCTGATTAGTGGACATACCTTGGATTAACATGTCCCTTTGGTCACATTATTTTCATTCTTTTCTAGGGGTACCATCATTTTTGTCCAGGCCTGTTTCATGCATTTATTTTTTAAATAATTCAGTTGAAGCATGGATGAAAAGCAATGTCTGACTTTCATTGGTCAACATTTATATAATTTTTATTTATTATTACTTTTGTCAGATTAAAGTTATTTCTGTGACCATTATGAGTTTTTCTTTGATTTAATGAAGGGTACCAACAATTTTGTCCACGTCTGTATGTTTTCTTTAAATTTTGATTCTTAACGCAGGTTTTTTGAAGAGGTTGTTGTACTCATGAGCAATATGGTAAACTGTAGCTGTGTGTATTTGTGGTTCATAATGATACTGCTCTTACACTAGTGACAGTTTCTTCTGTTATGGTCTTAAAAGAGCAAGTATTCAGAAACCGTTATATTTTATGGCTCAAGATGACAGTTTAGTTTGCTCGTGTTTTACTCATGTTTCCTCAGTCTGTACATCTGCCTTTCCTGATCATCTCCACTGAGAGCTAAACGGCCCAATATGGGGGATGCACATTCATCTGTTGCAGATGACAAAGGAGCTCCCATTCCTCCCTAATGCAACTTACTTTCTGGCTTCTCATTTGTAGTGTGATCACTTTTTTAGTATCTCTTCTGGCTCCATTGTTCTAAACTCATTGCAGCTTGCCTACTTTTATTAGTTCATTCAGTAGTTTCATTTTGCACTGACAGATCCCATACAGGTTGCAAAACAGATTTTATCCCTACATCCTAGGGAAGAGAGCACAAAATTCAGATACAAAATTCAAAATACACTAGATTGTAGTTTGTCAAAGAAGAGATGATACTTTGCACAGCTGTAAGTCTTTTCTGTTTTATGTTTTACCAGATATTTTTTGTCAACTCATCTTCACAAACCAGCTTAAGCTACATTAAATGGAATGGAGAAGATTTTGATCAGCAATTTTGAGTCCTCCCAAATATTGTCCATTGGATTTAGATCTGGACATTGACTGCGCCATTCAAACACATGAATATAGCGTGATCTACGCCATCCCACTGTAGCACTGGCTGTTTATTTATGGTTTTGCTCTTTTGGGATGTGAACCACAGCAAAGTATCAAGTGTTGTTCAGCCTAAAACAGGTTTTCTATCTGTATTTTCCTGTATTCACTACCATCCATCTTCCCATCAACTCTGGCTAGCTTTCATGTCTCTGAATCCCTTGCCATGATGATGCCACAACCAGCAATACCGGTGTGGACATTGTTTTCCAGTTGATGTGCAATGTTAGTTCTCTACCGTTCATGCTTAAAAAAAATAAATGTTAATCTAAAAGGAGATATATTATGAAAAAAATCACTTTTTCTGGGATTTTGGGTGTTATTGTGTGTCTCTGGTGCATATACATGCATACAAATCTGGAAAAAAAACATTCATGCTGTTTTGATTGAGATAGGATTTTCTTAATTGATCCGGCATTCATTCTCTGATTGAGCTGTTCAAAATCTGTCCGGCTTTCTACGTCACAAGCTGGAATTTTGGAATATCCACACTTCCTCAGAGCACTGTTTCCACCCACCAGGTACAGCAGTAAACAAAAGTTACCATTCAGCTTATGGAACACCATGTTGAAGCTCCACACAAAATGCTCCGTTTTTGGATGGTCAAAAGAGCTCAAAATATTTAATCAGGTCTCAGTGGAAGGGGACAGAAGAGCTGCATGGGTTGAATTTTATTTTTTACGGTAAGATGCTGGCGGTAAGGGCGGGGAAGATGGGAGATCTGCCGCCGAACTGAGCTGCTGAAAACCGGGAAGAAGATGAGAGATCTGCCGCAGAAGAGCGGCATAGATTGGCTTTATTTTTTATGATAAGAAGCTGGTGGTAAGGGAAATACAGAGGGCTACTCAAACTCTAGGCGGAAGATGACAGACGAGCCGCCGATCTGAGCTACTCCAACCCGGGGACAGACTGAGGAAATGCAGCCGCACGGAGCTCAAAGAGCGGGGTCTCTGCAGTGCTGCTAGAGAGCTGAAGTCAGCAAGATCGAGCTGGAAGGCTTTAGAGTCAGCGTCTCAGGAAGATATCAGAGTGCCAGGTAAGCAGCTAAATATATTCTTCTATTGCTGAATTCTCTGAGTATCAGGTTCTCAGGAGATTCCCCTCCTACGGGAGCAGATTCTGGTTCAAACATGTATGATTAACCTGCTTTTTTTGTATTTTTTTTGCATGGTTGAATTTTTTTTTTTTTGTAAGGCTGATTTTTTTTTTTTGTATGGTTGAACTATTGCAGAAGCCATGTCCGTAACTTTCACACATAGTGGTAAAAGTCATTATGTGAGTGGTAGGCGTGAGCAAAGATTGTAGAAGTGTTGGGCCTGGCAAAGTTAGCAGCATTTAATGTAATATGCAATGAGCAGCAGAAAACAGCACAATCTGCAAGTGGCTGAAACAGAGGGAAATGCAGGTTGGCAACCATTTTCCTACAAGCTATTTCCAGCAAACAACTTCAGAAACATGTTTTCTGGAACTCATAGACCGATTTTAAATAGTGGAAAAATAGCATAATATGTCTCCTTTAATGGACCAGTGTACCTTCTCCTACAGGTACACCTTCAGTTTAGAGACACTCAGACCTCAGCTCTTTGACGTGTAGCTTCTCACCCTTAAGCATGTGATAGATGAGGCTAAAGGCTGATGGAGATTAACAAAATTAAATAAACCTTGTGAATTGAATCGTACTATGCTACATCTAAAGTGGTTTCAGTTTGGCTGTGTTGTTTATGCAGGGTAGGAATTTGAAAGTACTGTTGACAGCCCTTACACACGCTTTGTTGGCAGCTGATACCCACAACCAGACAGGAGTGAAAACACAAACCATACAAATGCTTGACGTAGTAACTGAAGCAAAATGAAAAAGATATTGCTGGGAAGCGGAAACTCCATCAAGTGGCTGTCACACATACATGTGGCCTGAGTTTTTTGTCTGATCTACTCAGAGAAACTGACAGCATGACAGATATTCTAATCTGAAAGGTTTCTTTTGAGCTTCTGCCTAATGCACCACTATTATCAGTTTGTACTATAATTTAATTCAGTCAAATAACTCATTTTAAAGCTAAAACATACATTTATTGTTATATATAATTGCTAAAGAATATTATTTTTGCCGAAAAAATAAGTTACTGTCAAAGAACTGAAGATAACTAAAACAATTTGTGTACTGTATGGTTGCTTAAGTTCTAACAATTCCCTGTACGTAGCATTATACAGTCGAGTTACAAAAGCAAGGTATTTCGATGCAGTGCATGCGCGTCAGCAGAAAATTATCCACATAGCACTAGCTATCTTTGCTATCAATATTCAGGTGAGTGTGTCAAGATTGGATAAAGAGGTTATAGGTAATATTGCTGAATAGGCAGAGCTTTTCTGAGCAGTCAACGGACAAGCCTTGAGCTAGCCAGGCTGCAAATAGTAGTGTACAGCAACTCAGTCCATGGTTTGTATGATAGTGGTGCACAGAAAACAACCTTTCTTACACTAACCTTAAACTGAGCTTTTTTGCGAGTTTTATTCATACCTTTTTGCATCCGACTCTTTTTTCACCTACCATCAAATCTAAAATATGTTAACATCAAATCACAAGAAAATAAATGTAAATGACCTGAATTTCAAACAGTCCACGATAAAACACTTGGGACAACATTAGAAAGACTCCAAAAACCAATGTAGCATTTTGCGTTTAAGGGCATTTCTCTCTGGGCTGTAAGAAAAAAATGGCTTAGGTATATAAACAGGTGTGGAAAACACATTCGCACAATTTATGTAGAGAGGTTTGCAAATTGCTGCACTAGCACATTTCGCCAGAGTCATACTAAGTTAAGAGCACAATCAGCTGTGCTCTTAAACTGCAAACCATAAAAACAGCCAAACAAAGAGGCCAGTTTTCAGCGCTGTCCAGTTCATGACATGTTGGCTGAAAAAATAAGTTACTGTCACAGAATTGAAGCTAACTAAAACAATTTGTGTACTGTGTAGTTGCTTTAGTTCTAACAATTCCCTGTATGTAACATTATACAGTAGAGTTAGAACAGTTAGGTATTTCAATAAAATGCATGTCCTTCAACAGAAAATTATCCACACAGCACAAGTTGTTTTTTCTATCAATATTCAGTTGAGGGTGTCAAGATAGGATATAGAGGTCATCTGTAATATTGCTGAATAGGCAGAGGTTTTCTGAGCAGACAATGCATGGACAAACATTGAGCTAGCCAGGCTGCTAATAGTAGTGCTGGTCTGTTCTATTTATTTAATTAACTGCTGCCAGGCAAAGACTGCATTTACCATACTCTCCTGATTTTCAAGAGTGGCAATCAGTTTTGCTGCTTTTATAGTCAATTAATTGTGAATCTGAATACACCGTCAATTGTAAATATCAGGAATACAGACAAAGACACTTCTGAATATATTCAACTACGGAAAAAACTAAATGATCAAATCCTTAATTTCTTACCTAATTCTGAGGAATGGAAAATAACTCCCCATATTTAATCTATGGTAGCCAGAAATATGACTCACCTGTCTCTCATACAGGAAAAAAAGTTGTTTCTTTGTTTTGTTAAAAAAAAAGCTAAATCACAGCAGTTTTAGCATAAAAAAATAATCTGTGGTTTAAAACCCTAAAGCACAATATAGATGAGCATTATTTCAAGAGAACACTCAGGGAGGAGAGAGGCACCGCTAATTAGTCTTGCCTCCTGCTTGCTTTCATTCTTATGGATAATGGATAACTCTCATAGATGTAGAGGTCCTATTCAAATACTCAATTCAATAGGAACCAAACACATTTGAAAACAGGCATCCAAGGGCTTTCTGCAGCGCTATTGAGAAATATTTCAAAAGTCTATCACTTTAACATCATTCTCTACCAGACTGAATAAGTCTGTCCTCAAAGCCTCAGAATGTTCAATTCTTTCAATCCAAGAAGGTGCTTTAATGAGGCTGAATTTTATCTCTTAACCGAATCTAACAGAACCTTTGAGACTTGCACTTTCAATGAAGACTTTTTATCATACTATTATGTCAAAAAGTGAGATGTAGATTCGTTAAAATATGTTTACCAACACAAAACTGTATGATTCTTTTTACACATATATACTTTCTCTTATTTACTTATATTATTTATTTTTTTCCAATCAGCTTCAATTGCAAAAAACAAAGACTAAGACACATCCCAATCATTACCTTATTCATAAAGCAATGCTCAACAACATTCCAAATTTTCTCACAAAGCTCTGAATCAACCCTTCATCTAAAAATGGAAAGAGAATGGTAAAACTAAGACAATCAAGGAGTGTATTAATCAAAGATAGCAAAGAGACACATGGTAACTCAACACAAGCAGTTTAAAGGATAGAAATTAGAAGTCCTCTCTGCTGTTTTAGCCAAAGAGAAGACACAATATGCATGTAGACAAAGATATTGTGGTCACATGAGATCAAAATGAAAAGTTGGCTTTACATGCAAATACCTATGCACATCATGCTGAACAGACCATCCTCATGGTGGCAGAATGGGGTTGTTCAATCTTAAAAGTGGCAGACAACCTGGTAATCAATCAATCAATCAATCAATAAATCAATCAATCATATTTTCTTTAGTATAGGAGAACTGCCTCCATACCACAGGTTTAACTTTGACTGAACCTAAAATATCCACTAAAAAAAGACCAAAATTTTATTTAAATGTTTATTACGTATAATATTTAAAAAATGCTTCTCAGTGCTATAAATCTTCAATAGTATTTTGACTATTCTTCTGTCAAAATAACTAACTAACTCATATTTGCCTTAAGATGACATCTGTTGTGAATCCTTGCTATAAAATAAAGTAAAATTAATTGAAAATGTCTGCTCTGTTCATCCTCCCCCACAGTCACAAACACACCCGACCCCCGTTTCTGATGGCTTTTTTGCAAGAACAACTGCTTCATGTGCGTCAAGAGTTTAGCTAGCTGAACTTCTGCGTTGCTTGCGTTTGCTGCTTTGCCGCATGAAACTCTTGAACAAATGAGGCAGCCGACACACACAAAGTGCCGCAGAGACTCTGATGCCCCTCTGAAGGACTCAGTCATAGACTTTACATGTAATCTTGCCGCACTTGACACTGACATTTGTGGGGGATGAATGCAGCATTACATGGATAAGGAGACCCACAGAGGTAGATTTTGCTCTTTTTAATTGCGCTAGAATGGTTTTGCAAACTTTTGAGAACATAAATCATTCAGACAGTAGAATATGAGCTCTATTTTAAGTTACTGTACTCCTAGTTAAGTTATCATTAGATATTTATGGGTGACTGTGGCTGTGATGGACAGGCGACCTGTCCAGGGTGTACCCCGCCTCTCGCCCGTTGACAGCTGGAGATAGGCACCAGCCCCCCCGCAACCCATTAAGGATTAAGCGGTTAAGAAAATGGATGGATGGATGGGTGACTGTGGCTCGGTGGGTGGAGTAGTTGTTCTGTAATCGGAGGTTCATAAATTCAATTCCAGCTTCTGCCTGCCTGCTATAGGTTTAACCCCAAGTTGCCAACCACATCACTGCATAAATGTGTTCCCCTTTAGAGAGTATAAAGTGCTTTGAGTTGTCAGTATGAAGAATGAGTAGTTGAGCAAACTTTATATTAACATTCAGGGACCAAGAAGATTCTGTGTATAAGCAAAGTTAGGCTAAAGCTTCTAGTAAAACAGTTGTAGCTAGTGTTGTGTAATGCTAGCTTATTCGTTTCCATAAAAAAAAAAAAACATGTCAAATGTCAGACTCTTAAGATGATGTGTAAATTTCATGCTGTTTAACAAAATCTGACATAATTTAACTATATTTCAATCTAGTGGTGCAAAGAGATCTTTTGCCACCTAATTTAGTCAATTTAGATGCCCGGCACCATTGACACATGTTATTCCGCATAATAACACAGATATTGTTCAGGTAAGGAAATTAGCAACAAACTAAACCATGTTTTAAGACAAACGTCTGATATTGGCAAATAAAGCATGTTATCATATGGCTATACACACTTGGTTTGATCTGTTTTAAATTACCAAAATGAGCTAAAACAAGGGCCCATCTGACTAGTTTCTATTCTTAAGATCTTTACGAAATACTGAGACTTGACATTTGTCTATCACAGGTAAAGGAACTGCAATAACTGAATTTTACTTAAAGAAATAACTACTCCTTTAATGGCTTTAAAACTTTCCTAAATAAGAAACAGGGCAATGTGAGTCATATTTGCACAGAGATAAAAATCTGCTGTGTTAACTGCTGCTCATTAATCCCTTTGCTTTGGATGCATGCTGATAGCCGCAGGAGACCCAGATAAGTGTCAACACTATTAGCTGATATTCTCCAAGGAGGAGATCTTAGCAGATAAAAATCTTCCATGAAGGTAAACTCTCCTGACATCTATATCTGTTTCAGCTTCCATGATTAGTATGGATAATATGAGAGTGGGGTGGAGGACGGGAACACATGGTAAATGTTCCCTAAAAGTGTTAAAGCAGAAGATGAAAGATGAATCCTGTCTGGTGTGGAAATGAGGCGAAGTCGGAGTCAGACAACTTCATTAGTCCCAGTGGGAAATTCAGACTTGCTTCCAGGTCCTTACATTTAGTCACGGCATAAAAGACAACCAAGTAAAAAATAATCTGTGGAAAAGCATACAGTAAATAAAGTACTATAAATAAATCCTGGAAGTCTCTTGGTCATAATTACTTAAAACGATCACAGTCTGTTGCTGTTGAGGAGTCTAATAGAAGAAGAAATGAAGGATACAGAAGAGGGAAATAAGGACTTGGAAAAGGGATTAGTTCTCATTATGGTCACATTATAACACTAGCCTTAAGGTGTTTGAGAAAATTCCATAAAAAGAATGTGGTCAGGATGGCTTTTATATTTCCTTGACCACTGCACTGAACTTACAACAGAAATTTATGAATGTTGTGGGTAAAATGTATTGTGACAGGAGAAGACCGACACCATCCAGTTTTACAACATAAGCTGTTTTTTTCCCTCACAATAAACACAACAATACCATGAAGCTATACAGCTTGAATCTACCTTTCAGCACACAAGATATAGAATCATGTTGTCTAAAGTCAGTAGAGGAGAATCATAGCTGAATCATCAATAACAGGCTATAGATTTTTTTTTATGAGGCACAAAAAGAATGCCATAGTTTTCTTAGAAAGTGTTTTTTCTTGTTTTGCTTAGAGGTGTTGCTCCAATACTTGAAAGCAAAGTGCTTAAACATTTCAATACTTTTAAATCCTGAGGTTCTTAACCAAACCTTTTAATAAAGCAGAAATCTAGGCAGACAGTTACATTTGTTTTCCTGTGTATTCTTTTTGAAGTGTAAACAGATGCAAACCAATTTTTAGAAAAGTATAACCAAATAATTAGAATAAATTTGAGACTTTCTGATGTTCCAAGTTTCCTTAATAATAAACAACAAACGATTATTTTGGATTTTGGGCTTAAATATGTATTCATACGATAAATTTATTGATGTCAAACTATATTTTAGATTTAACATTGGGATCTTTTTCAGTTCTTTACAACCTAAAACAGTATAAACAATTTGCTCCACAGTATATAACAAATCAATAAAGTCTCAGTATAACTCCGCATATATGTGATTGTTTAATATTTTATTGTGCGAGGTGTTCTGAAGTTATCCAGTTCAATACCAAATGGCTCTATTGATCTCCTGTGGAGCAATTTGGCAGGCTGTTATTAGATGCACGAAGGCAAAAAATGAACAATACTAGAGTTGATTGCTTGCCTTGGACTGTCTTTTTGTCCACAGTCCTACTACTCCACTCTGTATGCATGTGTTTGCAGATATGAAGTTTAGTTAGTGAAAAAAAGTAACATTTTACTTTAATTTCTACTCTGCGGGTTTTTGCTTTTTGTAGACAGATTCAAGTCTAGTTTCCCATTGATTTAGTAATCACAGTGGATAAATCTTAAGCATGTACAAGTAACATGTCAGGCCTGATTGTTGATATTGTGAGTAAATCCAGTAAGCAAAATGAACAATATGGAAAAGTATTTGCTACAATGGCTAAATGAAAAATGAAATGAAAGATCAGGGCCAGATCAGATGGCTGAGTCAAGTCAGCACAAACCAAAATAAACAGCAGTTCAAAAGATTGTCAACAAAAATCTAGATTTCAAAGAGAAATTATTCAATTGGATACACATAGTTTGCATTTAAAAACCTCCACAACCCCCACTACTTAGATACATATGCAATGAAGACATTTTCACCTTGTTTTGTATGTGAACCTAGTCGACGTGGCACGGTGTTTGAAGGGCATCCCAGTCCCTGCTGTCAGCTATTGTCATCCACACTGACTCCAGCTGACTCTGCGGGGCATGTCACCATCTCAGCTACTCATGCCACTTTCTGACTGTTGACCAACCCCCCACAAGTCTTTTACTGTAACTGAATGGCAGAGGCCTGACGTAAAAGCCCATGGACACAAAAGGGCGACATATGATGTGACTGTTCCAAAATCTAACCATAAGATAGACAGGCCAAGCATGACAGGACCATGTCTCAACAACTTTCATCAGGCAGCCTAAGGTTTCACTTTGATGATAAGTGCTGTCAGGAATAAATCTTCGTTCTGCATTACAATGTGTTAAAATCTTGTGCCCCTTTTAGGTCACCACAAGTCAACCCTGATGGCACAGTGCTTCATGTTTTTTACCAAATGCCTGTTTGACCTCTTTTTTCAAATCATGAAGGGTATTAAAGTTCAATCAAGAATGGTCCATCCTTGTGTGTAGAAGTTTGGTTTATTAGAATATTTGGGAAATGGGCATGTTTCTTCTAAAGAAGAAAAATGAATTTACTCCAAACAACTTTCATATTCATATATATGCATATGTGGTTGCATGCTAGGTTACTCAGCATTCGTTACAGAAAGTGTTTGTCCACATTAAAATGTTCTGAACCAGTTGGCTTGCATTATTTAAGCATTGGATATCAGGGTGCCATCTGATCTGACTGATCTCCACATATAGCCACAGTCTAAGGAAGTAAAGTTTACTACCTCAGCTGGATTGTGTAAAAACAAACAAACAAACAAAAAACTATGTTCTTGCAGGGGAAAGTAATTGAATATTCATCTGGATAACCAAGTCAAAACTTAAATACTATTAGCTACTGTCAAAAACACCTGTATTTGTATGGGCCTAAGGAGACCCTCTTTCCCAGACTGATAAAGCTCTTTAAACTTAATCAATGGGTTTGATTTCCTTTTCTGCAATCCTTCCTGCAGTGCCCTGACAATTTTCTAGTTCCTTCAGAGCTTAATTATGTTCTCCACAATTACTGTTGACTGCCATTTCCTGATGTTGCAAACAGAGGAGACAGCTGCTCCTTTTGTCTTGTAGTGATAAATTACCGTCATTTTTTAAGTGTCTTCGTCTGTTTGGCAAAGAGCAACTAGAAATACTGGAGGCAAAGAAATACTGCAAAAATTTCGAAAACACTGGTAGAATTTCACCTGACATCTCAGGTCTCACCTAAGCGATCTACGTGGTGCCATTACTTTCCCTTTACTGAGAGCAGACATGTGCAGAGAGGGGAGTGGCGGGGGCTTGGGCACCTGCCCCTTTCCTCCATGATGCCTCAAGTGCCCTTTTTTAATTGTATATGTTTTCGTTTGGCACATGCACAAGGAGGCCTCCCTGTGCTAGTCAACATTAAGATTTAACTATTAATAACAATTAAATAGATAAAATGATCTGGTTGCTGTCAGTCACATGATGACCATTACTCGTTGCCTCTGCCTCCACTTCTCAGCTGTTTTGCTTTAAAAGTAAGTCAAGTGTAAATGACAATACAGCAGTTTAGTTTACTTTATACACTTTCTTTTGTTACTATATTACTATATGCACTGTCTTCTTCTTAGGTTGTCTTGTGGCAACTGTGTGTACACCGTGCAACTATGCTACAAAGCAGTCTATGTCCTTTTATTTAAAAGTAAAACCACTGGCAGTTTTTTGAGCCCATTGTAGAGGGATGCCTCAGAATTGGACCCTCCATCTATCAATTTATTGTATAATTTTTTTTATAGACATTTTTGCAAAATAAACAATAGTCCTTATTCTAAAGTTATACAAAACGCTTTTTTTTTCTTTTCTTCCATCATCCTTGCAGTAATGGTTTCAGCTCTCTCTCACCCCCTCCCCAGACACAGAAGTGGTTTGTCTGCAGAGAAAACTTAAGACTTCCAGTTTATTAGGCTTCTCCGGGCCTGAACAAAATTCTAGGTGCAATTCAGACTGGGAGAAAAAATATAATGCAGCTTCAGTTGGTCCCTCCGCTCTGGGTCAGGTAGCCTCCATCAATTTGATATACAGGGATGGTACAGCAACTTTCACCTGAGGAACATGCCTCAAAGCACCCTACCTTTGTCTACTCCCTCCCCTCAGGTTAATATCAAGTGCTTCTACACTGCTGCCCACAGGATCTTAGCTGGAGGTGAGCAGCTATTAATGAAATAAAGTCACTGCTGCAGACCATCAGCCAGAAAGCTGTGGTCCATGACATTTGCAGGTAACATTGGAAAATTTCACATAAACAGTAGCCGAAAATGACCTATTGTACCAACAATTTGTACTGCAGCAGTAATGGAAAGCCAGATGTGTCACAATTCAATGAATCAAAATGTCCCAAAATTGATATTTATACATGTAAAAATATTGATAAAACTTTACATGTATTTGTCAATAAATGTTTTCTTATCCAAATAAATACATTATTTTTATATTTAAAATATTTGAAATTTTCTTTATATTTGTAACTCACAGCTGTATGCTGAAGATTTAATAATTTTTTTAAATCTCTTAACTTTCAAAATTGAAATCTTTCAAAGGCGCTAACACTACTTAACAAAAGTAGTGTTAGTCCATTTGGGCTGTTTTGAAGTCTCCAACTGAGTTACTGTGGACGATCAAATATTAGTGTTTATGTAGTGAGAAAGAGCTTCAAGTGTAAATATTCAATAATTTACTTTATAACACTTGTTTTTGCACCCAGTGGCTCTCCAAGGGTCTTTTTAATGTTTATAGTCTTAGAGCAACATAGCCCAGCATCTGAACAGCAAAATTGTACCCCATTAGTTAAAAAAATAGGCTGCTTTTAATTTGCATGGTCCCGATCTAATGATGTGGATAGATTATGTTGCAATTCTCTAATAGATTATTGAGGACTAATTGTTGTTGTTCAGGATGGTAAACTATGAGTTATGTTGTTGTGAACCGTTTAAAAATCTTGTTTTTTGTACCTAGGTCTGTCATATTAACAATTTTTTCTGGACCCTCTGAGTTCTCAATACATTTTAATTTCTAAAGAACATTTACCAATACAACTAGAAGACATTTTAACATCCAATATAAATTAACAAATAAAACCAAACAATGAAAAAAAGGGATGAACTCTGAACACAAAATTGTCCATCAAAACAATTACTTGGCTCAGACAGGAAAAAAATGTCAAAACTGTCAGTTGGGAGTTTTCAAAAAGTGCAAACCAAAGAGAAAAACAATAAAATTTTACTGCCACAATATCTAGTTGGACCATACAAGCCTTTTTTTATCGAAATACTTTGGTAGAAAACGGGAGACATGGAATGAAAACAAATAAGTATGCAAATGGAAATTATTGTGGCTGGAAAAATGAGTGAGCTAATTTAAATTTATCATGTGATTAATTGATTTAGTGTTTTTTGTGACAGGCCTATATGTACTCCCTTTTTGACTTTGAGCACCTGCCACTCTAAAGGTCTCAGCTTGGCTCTGACTGAGAGCCAGATTTTAAAAACTATTGAAAAGATTCTTAGGTTTGTAAATTTGAAACTGAAATGAAAAGAGCTTGACAGAGTTTGGACCCAAAACAAGACCACAATTCAGAAAGATAAGGGGTTTTATTTACAAAGTTTAGAGAATGTGCACTCTGGAGGCGGGTAGCTTCAGGGTGGGCACGGCCAGGTCATGTACCCAAAAGGCAGCTGCTCAGGAGTCTTCAGCTGGGTAAAGTATTGGGAGCAGGGGTGTTCAAGATGTCCAGGAAAGATCAAAAGCAGAGTTGAAAAAAATCACTTAACAGGGCAGGAGTTCAAAAGGTCCATGATCCAAAATTCAGTAGTCCAATTCAGTCCAGGTCAATTCTCCAGAGAGGCAGTGAAAATCCAAGGTCCAGAAGGCTGAAATCAGAGTCCAGAAACAGGCAGGGTTCGATGCACAATAGTATGTCCGTTTTACCATGGATTGGGCAGAGGCAGAGGTCAGATAACAGGGAGTCAGGTACACAATGAGGCAGTCAGACGTGAACGCTTAATAGCTGTGACAGGTAGTGGCAACAGACAATCTCGCACTGAGTGGCTGCAGGGCAGGAGCTTAAATAGGGAGCTGCCCAGGTGGGACCAATCAGCCAATTAGCAGGCTGGTGAGCAGGAGAAAACATGACACAGTGCAGAGCATGACATGAAAAGCCTGTCTTATAAACATTCTATTGCCTAAAGCATGACAATTTGGCAAGGGAATTAAGTTTATGTTATTATTTTGAGCCCTGTATTTGAGATTGTCTACTTTAATGCTCATATTTATGTTTGCAACGCTTATTTAGAAGTTGTCAGAGGAAGAACTTCATGAGATGGCCGTAATTTTTAAAAAAAGACCAGATTTAGATTTTTTTTCCTAAAAAATATATTGTCAAATTCTCATCTTGTTTCACTCTCATGAACCGGAAATTAGGTTTGATCTCATGAGCTGCATGAAAATTTACTCTCCTATTAAAAACCAGCAAATTAAAAACCCAGAAAGGGTAAAGATGTCTATAAATCAACCCAGTCTTATTTTCCAAGCCACCCAAATGATAGCTGGGTACATGCACAAATACCGTCACATACAGTATAATCACCCAAATATCCATGTAATCATCTGTTTCCACGTTTGCCTCTGATTACTCCTAGGAGATGATAATCTCTCAGCATGTCTCTTACTTAACACACACACAGAGAAACCCCCATGCACAAATACTTATATACTACAACAGTTTTTCACTCACAAGCACTCATGTGCATCAAAACACTCTGGCATATCCGACGCAGTTGACAGGCCCCAGTTATCACCCGAGGCCGGGTGAACCAGATAAGGGAGCTGCAAGGTGCATTATAAACGCAGTGCACTTAGAGCAAGGGAGAGAAAGTGCATCTAAGGAAGGGATGAATTAGATATGAAAGATGGAAGGGCAAAAAAAAAAAAAAAATCAGCCTTCATGTCAAATATACTACACCTTTCAGACGAGAAGTGGCAACAGAAAAATGGAGACCCGGGCATGGTGGGAACAAAATGAAATGTGGAGTAAAAGGGTGAAAAATTTCCGGCTTATGTAAGCAGCCGATAGAAAGAAAAAAAACACTTTTCCTCCTTAAAGACCAACTCCGTAACTTGTACACTATAAAAACACATGTTTTTGAAACTTTTTGGTGACACAACACCATTTTTGATGTTAGTTTTTGGAGCTATCACTACATGGGAGGGTCACACTGCTAAATACTGTACTATAGAACTTTTCACCCCTGGACCCCTTCCCCGGACTTGAGTTTCGCTTTGAAGCTGTAGACTATGCAACACCTAATGATCTTAAGGTAAACTAAAGAAGCTATCAGAACATCATCAGCTATCATCTTGAGTCTCTCTGTCTTCAACCAAAAAATCAGGCTAGAAATCTAGGGGTAATCATGGACTCGGACCGGAACTTAAACAGCCACATCAAAGCAATAACATCAACAGCTTTTTACCTTCTGAAAAACATTGCTAAAATCAGAGGAATAGTGTCGAAACCAGACTTAGAGAGACTTATCCATGAATTTGTATCAAGCAGGTTAGACTACTGTAACGGCCTGCTCACTGGCCTCTCTAAACCAGCTGTTAGACAG
Organism: Apricaphanius iberus; assembly: GCA_028564705.1. Taxonomy (NCBI): domain Eukaryota; kingdom Metazoa; phylum Chordata; class Actinopteri; order Cyprinodontiformes; family Aphaniidae; genus Apricaphanius; species Apricaphanius iberus. Next base: position 555,353 of record JAPXFQ010001800.1, read on the forward strand.
CTGCAGTACACCCAGAACGCTGCTGCTCGAGTCCTGACAAGAACCAGGAAATACGACCAAATTAGTCCAGTGCTCCGGTCTCTGCACTGGCTTCCTGTCGCTCAGAGAATAGAATTTAAAACAGCTCTGCTTCTGTACAAGTCTTTTTATGGTTTGGCACCAAAGTACATCTCTGACATCTAAGAGACATATGAACCATCTCGAGCCATAAGAACTTCAGGGAGGGGTCTCCTGGTGAGTCAAAAATAAACAAGGTGAGGCTGCATTTCAGTTTCAGGCAACTAAAATCTGGAACAGTCTTCATGAGGATGTGAGACAAGCCTCAACTCTAACAATGTTTAAATCCAGGCTGAAAACAGTTATTTTTACCCGTGCATATGACAATTTAAATTATTTTATCTGCACTCTTGCTTTTTATTGTAATTGATAATTTTTTTTAGCACTTTGAATTGCCTTGTGTATGAATTGTGCTTTACAAATAAACTTGCATTGCCTCGCCTGAGAAGAAGTGAGGAAAAGAAACTGAAAGCTGTTGAAGCTTCACTGCTGGAGAAAGCTTAATAACCTCTGATTCATAACGGGTGAACGGATGTGCCTGGTGTGAGCCGTGGAGCTGGACGCTCAGCTGAGCCAGCTGCCTAACCCCAAAGAAGACGTTATCAGTAGAAGCAAGGAAAAGAAACTGGGCTGCAAAAGCAGCTGAAAGCTGCCGGAGCTTCACTGTCATAGAAGGCTCGTTATGATGATTCACGCATCCCTTCTGCACCCCAGTATGAATAATAAGGAATGTTGCAGTGTTATGTTGGCACAGCAGCAAGATGGGAGAAGACAGGTCAGAGAACATTTCCTTCCCTACACTGCTGTGAAAGATCTTTTCTGTCCAACGTTTACTCAGTTTAGGTCAAAGTAGGATTAGCTTCTAGAACCCAGTGTTGTGTGGTCAGTTGCTGTGAGTGAGACGTCAGATAAAGAAGGTTCTATGGATGCTGGACTAGGTGTGTGGCTACTGGATTGGTAAATAATAAATGCTTGTTCCAGGGTTATTTGGACAAGATGATGTGATACAGTGCCTGGAAAACTGCTTGATGGTTCACCAACTGACACGCCATTAATTTAATGTTTTGTTTGTTTTGGATGTTGAGCTTGCAAAACTGTCAGTACTCTTCCTCAGATGTGCTCCATAGAGATTTGTTTTTAAAATACAATGTATTGTACTGTTTTTAGACACTCTTTGATAGCTACTCAATACTAATGACAATGCTGAGGCTTTCCAAAGCCTTAAAGGTATATCGTGCATTCAAACTGAAGCCTAAGAATTCCTAATTTTCATCAGCCAGTACGTTTACATGCACATCCAAATCAAGTTTTTGGTAGAAATCAGACTAATGACTCAGCTAGAGTTGAGAATAGTGTCCGAGATTATATGTAACTCAGAAAATCGAACTATTGAATAAAGTGCATTCCATTTCACAACACCAGGTGGCGACATGCACCCTTTCGTGCTGACATTCTTTCGTTGGAGTAGTCACGCAGATAATAAACAAATGCTAAAGTCAGTGAAACAGGCAGAATACAAAAAGGATATGTACAGTTAGCGAAGAAATAGACAATGACACTACAGCATGTAACATTTTCTGAATACTGCGCTGTTTCATTGTGTTACGCTCATTGTTGCTGCTCGGTCTGTTTTTGCTCCCACTTCTGGGGTCTCATTACATTCAGAAAGGGGATTGCCCAGGCTCCAAATAGCTCAGCCTCTCCTGACTGCTATTTACGTACAGCGAAATTAGATTTTCTAATCACATTATCTGGGTACCTTGGTCCAAAGTAGAATATCACAATTTTTCAATTATATCATCACAATTTCGATTTTATCACGATTTCTATTTAGGGATGCACAGATCCGAATATTTCAGTCCCAATACCGATGCCTGGGCTTTGTGTATCTGTCGATGCCCGATACTGATCCGATAATATTGCTTAATTAATCAACTTTATACCTTCCACCTTATACCGATCTTGAAGAGACTACTGAAGAGAGTACTTTTTATTTTTCGAGTAACTTCACTGAAAAATAATTCAAAATAATAAATGTATTTGAATGCAATTATATACAATTTTAATCTTGACTTGTCTAATAAAAAAAGACAACACATCAACTCACTTTAGCTTAAAAATATGATATTAAACAAACAGAAAAAATAAAATCTTTTAAAATATAAAAATCTAATATGCAACTGTAATTATAGTGCAAGATGTATTTTGCAATCTATAATATACCAATAAGTAATCCTAATACAAGGAGGTAAATACACCTGCCTCTGGTGTTCAGGAGGATAAAACAGACGCAAAATTCCAGTCAGCTGATAGAGCCAGCAGATGGCTTTTGCTCGAGTGTAAATTGAACACGTGCAACTGGATGGATGTGTAGGAGCAAACACTTGCTCTCGCAAATCATCTTAAGTCAAGTGGATGTGTTGATTCGAGCGCCATGTCACATTTCACCACACAGATATAGGCGTAGCGTATAAGTGCTCTCATTAGTATTACACCGCTGACAGGGCAGAGCACAAAATAAGATTTTTTTTTTATTGATGTGTGTTGTAGAGCATCAACTGTCTGAGGCTGCACTCAGCTGTCGGAACTGACTTCCAGCTGAAATCTGTAACTTTGAGTTTCTTTTTTTTTCTTCGGGAAAGCTATTATCAGGATGGTCACACAATTGTATCTTTCAATGCTGAGAGAAGTTGAAAGATGTGGCAGGAGAGTTCTAATCTTGCGGGAGAAAAAAATAATTTAATTTGAGAACAGCTCAAAACATGGAATGCCATTTAGGTAGAGGATACAACATGATTATTAAAAGGAGGTACATTTTCTGCATGCATTATGTTCATTTACTCCCCCAGACAAGTTTGGAGCTACCTGTGAGTCTTTCGGAAGACATTTCTTTCCCCATTCAGGATCAACGTACTGAATATCCATGTAACATGAGTTAATGAGGCAGCAGAAGCGCAGCCTCTGAATAAGGCTTTATCTGCCATAAGGCTCCTTCATTTCACCAATTTCTTGTTATGAATCGCTAGCACTATTCCCCTGACTTTGGAGCGTCTCAGAGGTGCTTTGTTGTTGTCTTCAGGGATATTTTACAGATTTTAATTCAACCGATTCCAACTTACACAAACTGGCAATATTGATGACATCACAGCCGTCGGCCATTGCAACTATAGTCTGAGCAGGTTGCATTTTGTCTGTGAAATTAGGAAAAACGCGAACCAGGTTGATGTCTGCAGTAGCAAGTTCTGTCTAACCAACCCTAGTCAAGCACAGCGTAAAAGCCCTGCTCAGACTACAACCGGGATGCCGCATGACAGTGACGTCATTGAAGTTGCGTGTCAGTGTACTTGTAGCTTTCTGTGAGCTTTAGTATCTTAGTCACTAATAAAGTGTGGGAATTAAGAAGAGTTAGAGTTATTTCAACTTGCAAAATATGAGAACTTTGATGAATGTTATTAAATATATGATGCAGCTCTAGATAATAAATTGTCAGGAACCTGCAGAATAACAACCACACTATTGGGTCACACACACAGCCATCAGGTGGCGCTACTCTGTTCTAGTGGAAGTCTATAAATACAGCCCGCTTCCACCCGCTCGTTTCTTCTGCGTTCTGCCGGCCGGGAAGCACCAGAAGATCATCCCCAACCATCTTCCTTCGCTGGCGGAGGGATGCCCGAGTTTCTGGCAGAAGGTTGCTCCAAAAGACCACTCCAGGTAAATCTTGAACATTGATAAACAAAGACGTTCTTTATCCCCGGGGCCCGACGAATCCCCTCTGAGTTTCAGGCTGTCGACCGCTGAGAAACGGGAGCCGAGCCACGGTGTGCCAAGTGCCGAACGATCCAGAATCCACATTTATCCACCGAGCCAATAAGAGGTGAATGCCGAACTGGAGAGCTCCAAAAAGGTACTCTTAAAAAGGTGGACGCCGATCGCCACGCAGCCAGCCAGGAGGAAACCAAAGCCAGGAGAATCCCACCGCTGCTAGCCAGATTAGCGATCCTTTGTTAGCCCGCTGGCTAACACTCCCTGGAGAACCCCCTGATCGACGTGCAGTAACTCGGAGGACTTTAAACCTTCTATAAGGTCTGTTTGGGGAGAGGCAAATTTGTTCGAAAAACTAGTTTTAAGGTTTTTATTTCTATTAAGTTTTTAAGTTTCATGTGCTATCTTTGGGTAAACCAGGCCTCGGCCTAAAGTTTTAATCTGTGCTTTTTAAAAGCGTCGTTTTAAATCCTGTAGCCTAATTTGAGCCACTCAATCAGACGGGAGTTTTTCCCTTTTTGTTTAATGTTTAATACATGTATTTGAGCCACTCTAAACGCCCCATGTAGGTCGCAAAGAACTACAACTAAGGAAACACACATGTCCGTTTAACCGGTGTTTCATAAACAAATATCGCTATTAACGGTCAAACAGAACTCTGTTTAAAAATAGATATTTTAGAACAGAAACTAATCTCATTAGCCGTGTTTGAACGCTCCTTATATGATCAAAATATGGGAATAAGATTGTTTTACTGTCGTGATCAATCCATGAATTAAGTAATCTTCCAGAAATTAATTACTCTTATCCAGATAATTTTTAACCATAACACTTCTTAATCAAAATAATGTTTTGTGTTTTCTTACATTGCTTATTGGTTTAAAGGTAACCACTGGTGCTAAATTACTTAAACTAATTACTATTAGTGAAACTAATTCAGCTTTATTCCAGTATCTGCAGATCAAGCCTTGGTTCTTAAAAGAACCCAATCCCTCCAGAACCATTTTAGAATTCATGGTTTATCATCTTATTACATATCCACTTTTTGTGTTCTTTTATTTTAATTATTCATTTCCTTTAATCAGTAGTGTGTTCTTCTCTAGTTTGGTGATCAATTTTTTTTTCTAATTTTTCTTCTTTTTATAAATAAATCTTGCATTGTTGGAAAGTTACGGTTGTCATTTCTTGTTTAACACACACACGGAAAGGTTTATGGTCAATAAACAGTAAATAATTCATTCCTTCAGATTATGAGACTGATGTAGACATTTGGGTATTAAAATAGTTCCTGATAAAGGTGGTTCCACGAATAATAATAATTTTCAATAAATTATTAATCTTATTGTATGCCATAAGCAGTCCTTTGACTATTAATAGCTAAATAGTTATATTTTTGGTAATAACCCCAACAACAAAAAAATCCAAAATTTTTACTGCTTTTTACATTGATTATTACATTGAAAAAAATTACTTGTTTATTCAGAATATTTCAGTTATGTCATTCTTGTCAAGAATGACTTAAAAAGTGAACAAAATTTGTTACTGATTATTTTAAATTTTTAATAGCAATTATTTCTATTATCAATTAATAAATGTTGTGCTACTGATCTGCCTAGGCAACTACCTTACACAACCATGTAAAAGTTTTATTTTCAGTTTTTTGGATAATTGCACATTGCCCCACATAAAAAAATTTAATAAATATGACTGTGTTTGTGCTGCATGCTAATTTCTCACATGTAGTCATGCAAGACTGCATCAAAAGCCTATTAAGAATAATTTAGTGAGTTATAATCTTTCAATCCTTTGTTCATTGTTTCTTACCTAATCAAGTATGTAATTTGTTTAGTTGCACCTCACAGCTCTGGTGTCAGTCTGCCATCTCTAAATTAATTACTCTTAAAGCACCTTGAATTGAAATAACAGGTCACCAAATGAAACCAAATGTATTCCTTTCTTTTTTAGGGGATATTTAGTCCAAAAAAGTAAGCAGTTAAACACATTTAAAATAATATTTAACTATTTTACATTTCCAAATTAATATTGCCTTAAACTTATTTAAACTCTACACCATTGTACAGTGTTATGGGGAACTTATATTAAGAATGATCTGTTCTGTGCATTCTTACATACTGACTGTACTGTGTGCTAATTCTTCATGAAATAGTGATTTAGTCTGATTGTATACCACTGTATGATACTGGGTTAGGTCAAATTAACTGATAGTAGATTCCACATACTGAGTTGCCACGGAGACAACCTTCTGTACACAGAACGTGCTGACCTGGTGTAAGATCGGGCTTCTGTATCACCCAAAAGACGCGTCGGAGTCTGATGCGTTCAAGAAATGTTTACTGATGTGATATTGACAGTAGTAAGATTTACTATGAAAGGCAGTGTTAGTTGTTGGGGAGCAGGTCAGTTTGCATTTACCATGTATAATGCTGTCACCTCCTTGCTTGATCAAACAAGTCCGTATTAAATGAAGGACTATTCTCATAACTCTTTTTTTTAAATGTTTTTTTCCGATTACAGACAGAATCAGCAAACTCAAATACACATCCAGGCAAATTTAAAATGTTTAATCTACAGTGTCTTGGACATGTATTCATAACCACATATTTTTGTTTTCACGTATTAGGTGACTGCAGAACAAAATTGGTTGCATTTGTTTTACTTAAGTGTATCAGAGTAAAGAGCCACACATACCTTTCACATAATTATTTAAAAAAATTGTAGTAAAAAGCTTTTCCTTGCCTTTATTAGTTATTAATGATCATACAATAAACTAAAATGAATTGAGGTTTATGGTAATATAACTTTAGAAAAGCTTTAAGCGCAAGAAATATTTTTAAAAACAATGCACTGTATAAATTCTTAAGGGACCGGAGCTCATTAAAATTTCTTTAACTATATTTTTCTAACATGGAAACCGACAAACTACATGTTCCTGTCAAGTGAGTGGGATGAAGGTGTAATGGAAAAATGGAAAGTGTACTTTTGGAGAAGCTAAATGTATTACATAATGTGAGCTTACTTCACTGTTGAACGTATTTCTTTTCTTTCCTCTTTTATGTTTTTTAGTAGCAGTAGCTAAATATATGACACCCAATAAAGATAAAGATTCTGATAAACTTCTGACTCATTTATCAAGCATCTTCATTTTCTTTAATTTATTCAGACAGAGCTAACAGTCCTTACACTGCCACCAACAGCGTCTGACTGCACGTCTTCCATGTCCAGGACTGAGGCACAAACATTGAAATGGAAACCGCGTTCATCTCCACACTGCATAAGAGCAGCTCTCTACCTACTTTTTTCAGTTAATCTCGTTTTAACCATATTATTACCCACTCTATATGTTCTTTGTGTTCAGTTTCTCCATTAGGTATTTGCTGTTCCTAGAGGCTCATGCTGTGCAGAATCTAGATTTTTCACTGTGGCAACAAGCCATATAGCTTGCTGTGTCCTGAAATAATGTATTTATTTAGTTTTTTCATTCTCTGAACTCTGAAAAAGTAACCAATTCTGAATCATAACAGAAAGCTCTGACTGAGGATGTCTAGATTAGAGCTGTCCAAACTGCGGCCGGCTTGCTATTTGGAGCCCTTGGAATGATTATGTGTGACCATCATCCCAAGTCAAATAATGGTACAAATTTTCCACACATCATCTGCTTCAACAGATAGTCAGTGGGTTTACATGCAAAATCTAATTATCACCTTATTCCAACAGAAATTATACTTTTGAAATGCATGTATACACCATAGCTCTTAAAGCCTATACCATGCAAAATAAAGTTTTTGGAGTTTTCAACCATCTGGTAAGGCAATTTATTCATAAAAAACTCCACTAGAGTGGTTTTTGGCTTAATTCACGCATGTCTGAGTAAACCTCCTGAATTCTGCTCTGTGAGCAGCTCCCTCTCCCAGAAAACAACAGGGTTAAACTAGTGACATCACTAGTTGAAAACAAGGGAGTGCTAGAAGTGTCTGCACCGCCCATGCAGGCAGAACAGTTTACCTCTTGTAGAGTTCCATATACACCCTCCTCCTTCTCAAAGCTTATTACTGCTTTGGTTTTTGGCAGCTTAAAACACCTTTTTTGTTGGATTTTTTATTTTCTCTGTGAAAACGTCCATTTGGCTGCATGGATTACAGGATTTTATCCTACATTCCTAAAGAACAGCAGCTGGATCAAAGAACAAAGACGCCTGATGGACAGAGAAGTAAGTGGCTACACGCCAATGCTAATGTGTGTTAGCCATTTATCAAGTCTCTTATGCGATCTTATAACAGGATTGTGCGGTTAATTGTCTGTGGCATCTCAGAATTTTCAGTAAACAACACCCACGGCTTTTTTATATACTGGGCTGAAAAGATTGGCTTAGTGGACTAATCTTTGTTGTTTTGGCTCTGTCAAAAGCTGGGAGATTTAGCAAGTGAAATAGGCTTTACTGACTTTGTTTTTTTACAAAAAAATAAAATAAAATAAACCAAACGTCTGAGCCCTTAATGTAACAGAGATTCATTGTGGTGTTTGGTGCTTTTCAAATTCACTGTCAGAATACTGTTTGAGATGAAGCTCAGCACTGTTTGTCTCGGTCTGATCTGCTCCTGCCTCTGCACTGGAGCGGAGAGGAGAGGAGCGAACCAGGGGAGGGGGTGCAGGAGGCGGGTTTATAGAGAAACGAGCAGTTTTACTTCGTGGTCCAACATTAACTACAGGATAGAAGTTAAATTTTAGGAAAAATTAATATTGTATAAAACCAACGTTAACATTTTTGCAAATGTATGTCTGTCCCAGAAGTTGAAAGCTGTAAAATAGCACGATGTAGTCCCTATAAGTCAAACCCAACTGGAGTTGAAGAAATCTGACTAAGGTACCCATATAATGAAATAGGAAACAATTTCTCTACATATAAATGACAGTCAGGAGAAGCCAAGCATCTGGCAGCCCCGAGCACGAGCACTCCCCCTTAAGGAATTGATGAGGCCACGGAAGAAGGAACAGCAACAACAAAATGAGCAGCACACAATCAAAAAACAGTGCAGTACGTTTTTTAAGGCTGATATCTATAGCAATTTTTTTTTTATTTGGTTGCCGAAAGCCGATATCTAAAGGCAATTATTAAGGTCAATATCCAAGGCCGATATATAAACTTTTTAGCAGCACACTGATTGTGAAAGACAACTGAACACTCACTGTGTGCAATATAAATTAAAAAGTCAATGAAACTCTTAAAATATTTATTGAACATTAAATATAAGAAAATATAAAAACAAACTTAAACAGTAACCTGAATGCAAATGGTTTCAGAACAACAGAAAATAAAACAGATTCAAGTTTCTTTAAGTATACAAAATAAAATAAATTCAAACAGTAACCAGAAAAATGGTGCAAATAGCTGGCTGAGGTAGAATCTTGACTTCAAATATCAAAGAAAAATCACCACAAATTAAAGCACACTACCACATGGTAGTAAATAATAAAATCAATATATGTAATAGTGCAGTCAAAGATTAAAAACACCAAACTTAAGAGTAAAATACAGGTGCATTGGCTCATGGTACATCTGAGTGTGTGGGGGTCCTTCCTTTGGTCAAGTACTGGCTGCAGCTGGCCGTACAGGGGCCTGACCTTGCTTTAAAAAAAATGTAACATCAGCTTTTTAGAAAAAAAATTTGACCGATGGTCGCTATAGAAAAATAATAATATTTTACCCGGCCGATATATCGGTCGGCCTCTATTGTCCTCTATGTCTTTGCTTATTGTGCATATCCTGCTTTTACTCTGTCTGCTTCACTGACTTTAGCATTTCAATGCCATCTCTGTGACTTGAGAACATGAGAATGTCAGTGCGAAAGAGCATATGTCGCTACCTAGCATTGTAGAGTCGAATGCATTTCATTGAATAATTAGATTTTCTGAGTAACATGTAAACTGGGACACGACTCTCAACTATAGCTAAGCCATTTGTCCAGTTACTGCCAAAAGCTTGATTTAGATGTGTATGTAAACATACTGAGTTAAAGCAGATGCAACTGCATAAAGTTGCATCTGGTTGGACGGGTACATTGCATGTACTGGAAAACTGCAATTTCGTACAAAACCTTTCATTATAATTTATTTTTGCAGGGCGCAAAAAAACTGTATTATGAATCTTAGATTTTATTTTCTTGAACAGAAAACATTTTTATTAAGAACTCCCAGGATTTGGCAAGGTTTTTTTAACCTACACAAATTTTCTGCTTACAAGCGGGACACCATGTAATGGCAAAAAACAGACACTGCAATTTCAAATTATTTATTTTTGCTATAGAAAATTAACAATCGAGCATTCACAAATTTAATTACTTTGTATACTATGTGGACATTTGCCTTCAATTGCAAATGTCGTGACTTGTCAAACTGCACAAAGACATTTCTTAATTTTCTATAGATGGGTGAAAGGTCTGCCAATAGTAAGCATCCAGTGATCACAAGTTTGTGAAAAATGAAAAATGTGTTCACCAACACTTGTAAAATATTTAGCCACCCATTGTCCATGTTCTTGGTTACTCCTTTGTCATTAGAATTTCAACAAGATAAAAAGCCTCCTATAACAGAAACATAACCAAACAATGTACAGTAGTTATGTGAAAATCAAATTACTGCTATTTTTTTAAGAGGAGTAACTTTTTTTTCCGTTCACAGATACTTCAGAGACAACAGACATCTCTGGTTGTCCGGTCATTGTTCTAGCGTTGTTTCATTTCATTTCAAATTTCAGACTTGAGTCTGAAATTTGAGCTTTTACATTGCAAATTTACATTTGGTATGGGAAATCATTACCAAATGTGCAGTTCACTGTGGTGTGTGTCTGTAAGGGAGGAAAAGCAACAGCAGGAGTGATGTAATGCCAAAAAAATCTGGGAAGCTGCTAACGAGCACATTGATTGGAGTTTACAGGCTAACAGCTGCAGGGAGACGGAGCTAAAGAAAAACAAAAAACAAAGAGACAGAGATGCAGCAGAAAGAGAAATAAAGCAGAAGACAGTTTGACAAGAAAAAAAAAGATGCGTAAAGAAGAGGAGGATAGAAGATATAAGACAGGCATAGAAAGAGTCTGTAGATGCTTAAACAAGACAAAATGACGTAAGCATAATACCCATATTTGCTGGCTGTAGATTATGAGACAACGTGACAAACCTACGATAACCCTCCCCATTAATTTCAATGTACCACATTTTCTATTAACGATTATGATACCTTATATCCCGCACAACCTGTGCCATAATTGAAAGTTTTAATGGAAAAACTCGTTTCCCTCACATTTAGAATCCACTTTGTAGTCGTACTTTGAGTCAGTAATTTTCTTTTTAATCAGTAAAACTGCTGAAATGCACAATAAAGCAAACAGACAAGAGGGACATTAAAGTTCTCAAATTGGGAACAGAAACACGAACGGAAGTATTGCAGTAGCTGTTTAAATGGGACACAGAAACAAAGCAAGTAGGACTCGTTTCATTACTGATAATTACATTAACAGCATGGGCTTTTTTCCTGTGTGGGGGGATAATAAAACAGTTCAAAGCTATTCTGCGAAAAGAGGGGTTTTGAGTTGAGGTCACTAGCTTCTTTCTGTGTAGGGATAAAATCACTTGGAGTCAGAGAAGAAGCTACAAAAAAAGAAAGTGCTGGGATTCAGAATTTCTGTCTGGTGTCCATCTCCAGCAGTCACTGGGCAAGAGGCCAAGTACACCCTGGATAGGGCAAGACAGACACACAGGACTAACAACCACACACACTCACACCTAACAGCAATTTACATAAACTTAATAACCTAACTTGGTAACAGAAGGATTCCGGAGTACCAGGAGAATGCCAATGCGCATGAACAGGAAGCACATGAAAACTCCATGCAGAAAAACCTCAGGGTAGGATTTAAGCTCCTCTTGCAAGGCAACAACATACCAACCTCATCTCTGTGCAGGCCAACCCTTTTTAAGTTGTTTAATCAGAAAAAATATCATGGTTTAAAAAAATTAATAATTAGGGGCAATGTAAAAGCACAAGTTAGTGAAGTTAAATTTCAACCCCCAAAGAGTGCACTATGGCTCCATTTTGGACTTTGCATTTTAAGAAATAAAGGGTTTTGAGGATGTTTTCTTCCAAACTAAATGCAAATGGTAACAAACCTAAAGCTTCTAATCTAATTTAGATCACCAAATATTCAGTTTTATTCAAATTTGTTGAAGCAAAAATGAATACAACCTGCAACAAAAACTATGACATCTAGTATATATGAGCACCGTGATTTTCAACAACCAAGTCTCCTAGGCATGGAATGAACAAGTTGGTGACATATTGCAACATATATCTTTTTCGATTCTTCAAGAATAACCTCTTTTAGAGGCTGGATGCTGGATGGAGAGTGATTATCAACTTGTTGCTTCATAATTCCCCACAGGTGTTTGATTGGGTTCAGGTCAGGAGACATTCTTGCCCATTTAATCACCTTCACGCTGTTCTTCTTCAGAAATGCAACATTAGCTTTAGATGAGTGTTTTAGACCATTATCGTGTTGGAAAAGTGCACTACGTCCAAGTATATGGAGTGATGGCAGCATCTTCTTCTTCTGTATAGAGCAGTACATTGTTGAATTAATTATACCATCATTGACATGCAGCTCCCCATCACCAGCAGAACTGATGCAGCCCCACATAAGGATACTGGCACCACCATGTTTCACTGTAGGCACCATGCATTTTTCTTTGAAATCCTCACCTTTACGACTCTATACAGTTTTTAAACCATTAGTTCCAAAAACCGTGATCTTTGTCTCATCACTGCCAGTAGTCTTCATCTTTTTTTTTGTGTGTATCATCTCTAGCTACAGAACAAAAGTCAATGCAGCAAAACACTTAAAAGATGTAGTTTAGCTTGTTTTATTTCAAATTGAGTAAGGTGCACCTGCAGCATTCAAGGTCACCATATCTTAGATATTAAGAGCAATTTTATGAAAAAATGTTCAGTTAAGCCCAAAATTATTCATACCCCTCGCGGATTTAAAATTATTTTCATTCAAGCAAGGAGAGTCAATAAACAATGGAAAGTTATAATTTTCCATTGTTCGTCACTCAATGAATTGCAATAGCGCAATCAAACCCTTTTTAAATTTGCTAACCAGCTTTTTGTATGTTTCCAATGGTGTTCTTTTTAAAATTGTCTTCTTCCTGAGACTGTAAAACAATGACAGTGTGTCTTTAGTCAGACGATGCTTCACCGTGTGACACAGGCTGCTCTAGGATATTCTACTCCATACTGTTTGAACAATCTTGGCTAGTTTAAATGACTGCAAATTGACAACAAAAAATTAACTGTAATTTTCAGACAATCACAATGAAGCACCATGGTTTCATGAGCAGGTAGCAAGGTGAACTTGTAGTATTACCTAAAGGAATAATAGTTTTTGTATCACTTCTACACATCTAAACAAAGATGGAATAACTTTCACAACTGTGCTAATTTTTCCCACAATAATAATAATAATAATAATTTTTTTAATCTCATTATACTGCTAAGAGCTACCTAAGGTATAAGGCAGATATTTATTTTCCGAATATACCTCAATTTAAAGCTACTACTTCTACTTTCTCTAACAAAAACAATGGATTAAAAGGCCAACAGGAATAAGTAGTTTTTAATTTCCGCACACAGAACCAATGGCCTAGAAGAGACTAACTTAATATGAGAATCTGTGTGAAGGAATAAAATAGCACTGAATAATACAGCTAACAGTATATGTAAGAAAATCATATTCAATGAGCAAGGTAAAGCTCCTTCACAAGCTTTGCTTTACTTCTAAAAAAACATCATAATGCACCTAGAGGATTTAAATCTGAGTGAATTTGTTCCTGTATTTTAACTTTTTTTTAAAGGAAAAAATAAGACGATATAATGAAGATGGGAGTGTGGGGGCAAAAATGTATCACTGTCCAAAGAAACTTTAAGGGCCAAAGATCTGTGTACAGATAAGCTTAGTGGAATCCATTTGAGCAGTTCAACTGTAAGATTCAACTAGTCTCCTGCTGCTTCCAATAACACAAAGCTGTTAGATCAGCAGTTAGAGGCAGCAGTAAGAGGCTATAACATTACAGCAGATCTAAAAACGCATTCTCTACAAACCTGCAGCACAGAAAATAAACACCCTCAGAGAATACTCTCAGGTTTAAAGGGCATTTAATTAGATTAAACGTGGATATGTGCATGATTACTTCTGTAAGAGAAATTGACTAGTACTGTCGCTCTACCTCCAACCTCTACTTTGCTGCAGACTAATCTCCATGGCAACCAAGACTTAACCTGCAGCTCAAATGGCATTACTTGATGGCTCAAGTTTGAGGAAGAGACAGAATGCACAAGAAGAGGGCATTTCAGAGAGCATAAGGGAGGAGTGATCTTTCATATGGTTTTCTAAAAACAGATTAGAGGCAGCCAGGCAGTTATTTCTAATAAAGGTCATCAATGCAATAAAATTTGAGGCACTGTGTATTATATATATATATATATATATATATATATATATATATATATATATACACACAATGAGGAACATGGCTTTAAAAGGTAGGTACAATAGTTATTACTGCTTTTAGCAATTTTTAAATTGAGTAATAACTCTTTTTGGCACCCCTGTCAAGGCACTCACTAATTCAGCTACATTATTACCCAGTAGTCCCTCGTATGCACTACTGTCTTAACTAATCCCTAAAATAGAACCCCAGAACAAAAAGGCTTGTTTCATTGCTTATGATGAAAATAGAACATTTTAAATATTTCTAATGATTATATAATAAACAGGCAAAATTGAATTAACTAAAAACGAACACTTCTCAAATTGGAGGCTGCTGCTTTGAACTTGTTATCTGTATAAGAGACAACTGTCACACATTTCAACAGTCAGACTTCAACCTCCACCATGGGCAAGACCAGAGAGGCCTCCAAAGACACCAGGAAAGGACTGTAAAGGACTGGGATGAGCAAGTCTACAATACACAGCTTGGTGAGAAGAGATCAACTTTTGAAGCAATTATTGGAAAATTGAAAAAATTCAAGATCACTTACAATCTCCCTCAAGACCTTGGGCTCCATGTAATATCTCAGCTCGTGGGATACACATGATCTCGAGAAGGGTGAGGAAACAGCCCAGAACTATACTGGCAAAACTGGGACCACAGTAACAAAGGTTACTATTAGTACACATTGTTTTGTAAAGATTAAAATCCTGCAGGGCTCAAAAGGTCTCCCTGCTTAACTTAGCACATGGCCAGGCCTGTCTAGAGTTTGCCAGAGACCATCTGCATGATCCCGAGAAGGATAGGGTGAAATCATTATAATTTGGGGCTGGTTTTCTGCAAAGGGGACAGGATGACTGATCAATATTAAGGAAATACTGAATGGGTCCATTTATCTTGAGATGTAGAAGGCAGATTCATATTATGTTATACGGTTAGGATGAATGTTTATATAACAAGAGTCTACATTGCAAGATTTCCCCCATTAGCAAGGAATGTTTTATACGGCCAAAGGATTGTTTGTGCGAAGATCTGGCAGAACATCGACTTACTGAGGATTTCCAAGAAAACAGTCAAAATCTGATAGAGGTCAACTTGACCTGGCTCCAGTCTAGGAAAGCAAAGCTGGGATCCATCATTTAGGCACCACACTTGTGTGTATGCAAGAAGTGCACGTTCCCCCGTGCGCAGAAAAGTACTTAAGAATCTGTACACTCCATTTTGAGTGAGAGTCCCCGGTACGATCGTTTGATGCTGTATTAAGGTATGATTTTTGTAGTATAATGCGTAATATAATTTTGGGCAAAAACCTCCTTTCATCAGAAAGAGCATTGAAGATGAAACGTGGCTGGATCTTCCAGCATGACAATTAGGGGTGGGGGAAAAAATAGATTCACATGAGAATCTCGATTCTTTGCCTAACGATTTTGAGTCCAGGCTTGGAAAAAAAAACATTTAAGTTCACTTTGTTATGAAGTATATTTAAGTATGTAGCAGTTTACTTTAGAAAGTCTTTACTTTTCTTTCATTTTGTTGTAAAGGTTTTAGATGTAGGAAGTAGAACATTCAGAAATTTATATATCTTTTCAATACTATAGTGAATTAAAAATCTGCAATATTGAAGAATCTCAATTGAAATTTAATCAGCACTTACAAAAAAAAAATCATAAAAGAATTGAATCGAGAGAAAAGCGTTTAGTCTCATCCCTAAAAATTGGCAACTTTTTTTTAACCAATAGTATTGATTGTGAATCGATTCTGTTTTGAGAATCGATTCTGAATCTAATCTTCACTCCCCGAATTGGAATCGAATTGTGAGTTGTTGTAAGATTCACATCCCTTATGACAATGATACCAAACACAGCAGCTAGGCAATGAAGGAGTAGAAAGCATTTCAAGGTTCTGAAGGAGCCTAGCCAGTAGGGAGTTGAAATTCTGTTGTCCAGGGACAGCCCCAAAACTTCACAGCTCTAGACAATATCTGCATGGAAGAATGGGCCGTAATACCAGCCACAGTGTGCGCAAATCTGTTGAAGAACAACAGGAAAAGTTTTACCTCTGTCATTGCGAACCAAGCTTACATTACAAAATTTTGTGGTGTACGTCTGTTATTGACCAAGGACTTATTTTCTGCACCATTATACAAATAATTTATTTTGAAATCATACAATATGACTTCCTGATCTATTTTACATTCTGTCTCTCGCAGTTGAAGTGTACCTATGATGAAAACTAAAAAACTGCCTCAAGTTTTTATGTGAGAAAACATGTACAACCGTCACAGCTTGTGGAACTCACTGCATGTTGCACAAGTACACAGAATAATGTGTGAAACCCATTTACGATCCATTAAGATAACAACAGACTACTGACCAGGACATTTCTGGAGCATATATGAGGAAGAAAATCAAAATTTGTACATATTTATTTGTGGTTAAACTTATGCATAATCCCTTGAAAACACAAATAATGCCCAGAAATCCACAAAAGTGAGGAGGGCCATAATACTTCCCCATGGGGTGAGATTGCAAGAATGTCAGAGTCTGTTTAGTTCTGAGAAACTGGTAGTTGAGGACTACTGGTTAATTTGTGTTCGGGGGTTGGGGTTAAACCTCAGGTCAACTGCCAGGAAAGGTGGTACCACAAAGTACTGACACAGGTGGGGTGAATCCAAATGCATATCATATTTTTCCTTTAAATTTAGGATTCTAAAAAAATCCTGTATCTTTCTATAGTATAATTATGAACTGCTTTTTTATGTCTATTACATAAAATACATACATTATTACAGATACATTCTGTAAATATTTCTAAATATTTTTTAATTATTTAAAAATCTTTTAAGTATCCTGCTCTGTTGCTTTATCTGGATTGTTGTCTTTAATAACAGCACCGTGCTCAGTTTTTGTAACTATGTCCGTAATGTATATATTTTTTCTGGACTCTTAAATTCTGTTCTGCTCCTGCTTTGCTGCTGTTACAACTGAATGTCCCCTTGTGGGACAATAGAGGATGGTTTTATTCTATTCTGTTCTATTACAAAGACATCTGTAGCTGAGAGGTCACTAAATTTGACTATTTCAGATGGTATAAATACTTCTGCAAATCTCTTTAAATTTGCAGTTCTTCAAGCTACAGACATAGCTTTAATAAAAAAAAACTGTAATCACAAAACACAGACATTTTCTTCCAGGGTACTTCTTCAACAGAACTGCCAAGTGTGTCCTGTGTGTGTGCTGCAGCCAATGCAGTGCAAAAGGCAATTACTTTTTAGCCTGTGCCAGGTTATTTCATCTCCTGGTATTACTGAACCCTCTATATGTCACTTAGCAGCAATGACAAGAAAAGGCACAAAAGGTGCTGACCGCCCACCTCTGTTATGACTGCAGCCAGCGTCGGTGAGCTGGTCCCTCTGGGCAGTAATGAGCAGGCAGAACCATGCCTTTCCTTCAATTCACACCAATACATCTCAGCCACCTCACCTTTCTAACTAGTGCCAAATTCAGCTTCATTTCCATAAAGCTAGTAAGCCTGCATTGTGAGGACTGCATGCTCAGCAGAGATGATGAGATGCAAAGCCTTTTATTGAATTGAGTGTTTGCTACCATACAGGTGAGTAAATGGAGTTAATTTTCTGCTTTCCGCATAAATGAGTGAAGGTCCAAGATTCACAACAAAAGGATGACATTTATTGGTGGACCTTCACAGCAATTATTTGCATATTTGAGTACAAAGAGTGCTATGATAAGACATTTTGACCAATAGAGTCCGGTGGTGTCGTTGTCCGGCAGCCTCGCCTCTTTCAGTGCACTCCAGGGCAGCTGTGGCTACAACATAGCTTGCCATCACCAGCATGTAAATGTGTGTGTGAGTGGGTGAATGTGTGAATGAGTGTGAAGGGCTTTGGGGTCCATAGAGACTAAGTCACAAGTACTGTACAGGCCATTTATCATTTACATAAAACCTAAATAAATTAACTTTATCAAATATATTACTGGTATTACTTTTAAAGAACGCACAGAACTATATAAATAAATTTCGAAGTAAAAGTAAGAATTCAGTTGCTTTACTCGCAGGTTCTATAAAGAGAGGTCACTTTCAACTCTTGCTGAGAAGCTTTAGTCTCCATGGGACTTTTTGGTCAACACAGTGACTAATTTTCATCCACCTGTTCATTGTGCTGACCAGTAACTAAAAAGCACAACTCTGAACCTAATCATCCCCACAGCAACCAATTACTGCTGTGCTGTGTAGCCAATAGCAACCCTTAAAGGTAGTCGGAAAAGGAGGGTAAATCACTAGTCGATATCCAAAAAAAGGATGCTTGCACATTGTATACACACAGACAGTAGGGCGGAAAAAGTCCTAGAAGATGAGAAATACTTAAACCAATTTATTTGCCAAAAATGTGCATATATTAGTGTGTGCAGCAGCTGAAAGGGAACATAAGGCCTCCTATATACCAAGCTAATGTCAAGAACCAGCAGGACCCTCTGCTGTTTGTCCTCATGTCGCAAACATTCAGGAAAAAAAATTGTTCTTGAACAAACTACAAAAATGACCTCTAAATGCCAGCCTCGATGTGCACCTGGTGCAAGAAGATGAGCGATTTAGAATTTGGCATTTTCATTAGCTATAAGCCAAAATTATAACAAATAAAGGTTTGAAATATCTATCTATATCTTTGCATGTAGTTAGTCTGTCTCATATATAACGTTTATCTTTTACTGAAATACATGAAGTTTGCACAACATTTATGCTCGATGCATGGAATTTGCATGTTCTCCCAGTGTAAGAATTGTGTCTCTGTGATGGACTGTGGATCTGCCTGGGGTGTACCCCACCTCTTGCCCCTTGACTGCTAGAGCACGAAATCAGCTTCTCCCCCTTGAAAACTCTGCAGTTACAAGCAATTGTGGATGGATGGATGGGCAAAAAACAAAAATATTTAACTTTGAAATATTATGAGGATTTGATTCAAATTAACCACTAAAACCTACTTTTAAGGCGTCACAATAATTAAAACTATATATACATATATTAACCTCTCCACAAGAGCACAAACGTACATTCAGGAGTGGTCCCAGGCTCAGTAATAACCAATTAAGATCAACAATACATACAAAAACCTGAACAGCGGAGGGGCGAGGCATGACCAACCAAGCGGATCTGCCAGGTTCGTCAGGTAGGCCACGCCTAGGAAAAACCGCTGATAACATCACATACAGACGTGGACAAAATTGTTGGTACCCTACATTAAATCAAAGAAAAACTCATAATGGTCACAGAAATAACTTTAATCTGACAAAAGTAATAATAAATAAAAATTATATAAATGTTGACCAATGAAAGTCAGACATTGCTTTTCATCCATGCGCATACGGAATTATTTAAAAAATAAATGCATGAAACAGGCCTGGACAAAAATGATGGTACCCACAACTTAATATTTGGTTGCACAACCTTTTGAGGCAATCACTGCAATCAAATGATTCCTGTAACTGTCAATGAGACTTCTGCACCTCTCAGCAGGTATTTTGGCCCACTCCTCATGAGCAAACTGTTCTAGTTGTTTCCGGTTTGAAGGGCGCCTTTTCCAGACAGCACGTTTCAGCTCCTTCCAAAGATGCTCAATAGGATTGAGATCAGGGCTCATAGAAGGCCAGTTTTTTCCTCTTAGCCCTTCTTGGGTGTTTTTAGCTGTGTGTTTTGGGTCATTTTCCTGTTGTAAGACCCGTGACCTGCGACTGAGACCATGCTTTCTGACACTGGCCAGCACATTTCTCTCTAGAATCCCCTGATAGTCTTGAGATTTCATTGTACCCTGCACAGATTCAAGACACCCTGTGTCAGATGCAGCAAATCAGCCCCAGAACATAACCGAGCCTCCCCCATGTTTCACAGTAGGGACCGTGTTCTTTTCTAGATATGCTTCATTTTTCCATCTGTGAACATAGAGCTGATGTGCCTTGGCAAAAAGTTACATTTTTGTCTCATCTGTCCACAGGACATTCTCCCAGAAGCTTTGTGGCTCGTCAGCATGTAGTTTGGCATACTCCAGTCTGTTTTTTTTAATGATTTGTCCTCTGGCTCAAACAGCGAAGGATGTTCCGATCTGACACTGATGTTCCTTGAGCATAAAGTTCAGCTTGGATCTATTTTGAAGTCTTTCTAGGCTCTTTTGTTACCATTTGGATTATCCGTCTCTTTGATCTGTCATCAATTTTCCTCCTGCAGCCACGTCCAGGGAGGTTGGCTACAGTCCCATGGATCGTACATTACTGAATGACATGTGCAGCTGTAGTCACAGAAACATCTAGCTGCTTGGAGATGGTCTTATAGCCTTTACAGTTAACATGCTTGTCTATGATTTTCTTTCTCATCTCCTGAGACAACTCTTTCCTTTGCTTCCTCTGGTTTATATTGAGTGTGGTACACACCACGTCACCAAACAACACAGTGACTACCTGGAGTCCTATATATAGGCCCACTGAGTGATTACAGGATTGTAGACACCTAGGATGCTGATTAGTGGACATACCTTGGATTAACATGTCCCTTTGGTCATATTATTTTCATTCTTTTCTAGGGGTACCATCATTTTTGTCCAGGCCTGTTTCATGCATTTATTTTTTAAATAATTCTGCTGAAGCATGGATGAAAAGAAATGTCTGACTTTCATTGGTCAACATTTATATAATTTTTATTTTTATTACTTTTGTCAGATTAAAGTTATTTCTGTGACCATTATGAGTTTTTCTTTTATTTAATGAAGGGTACCAACAATTTTGTCCACGTCTGTGTGTTAGATGACTCTTCAGAGGAAGACTGCACCAAATGACTAATTGTAGTAAAAATTGTAAAAAGCAGATTCCTACAGGTTCAGATTACCAACTCAGTAAAAACTACTGTGCCACTCCATTCACATTAAATAAGTGAAAGTAAAATAAGTTGAAGGATGCAGTTCCATTTCTAACATAGGCCAGAGATAGAACATGTATTATTGAAGTGATGTGTGTGTCAGCAATGTTTAGTAATAGTCTTAGACAATACCATAAACTAAATTAGGATTGAAAACAGACTTTGTCCGGAATGATTCAGTTCTTTGTACACTACAACCCAATATTTAATAGCTTTGTAAAACATATTTTGTTTATCTCCATTCAAAATGACATCCTGTGATTTTTTATACTCAGTCAAGACCATAAAGTAGATTCAATAAACTGAACAGTGCAAGGGACTTTTTTCTTTCCAGGATGGAAGATTTAGATCCATCTGCTTGTCTCTCTGCTGGATTTACTGCTGTATCAGTCAGCAGAAACATATAAGCATGCTGACACAAGATAAAAACACCCAGCAACGCAGTCCCACCATCAATATAAGCTCCATATAGAGACAAATCAACAGGACTTTAGTATCTTCTAGCTTAATCTTTGGGCTAAGTGGAAATGGGTCCTAATTAGATTGAAGGGTTCTTCCACATTCAGGAATGGCAGTGTGCAGTGCAATCACAGCAGCAACCGCAAGTGTTTGTTAGAGAGTGATGCGACTGTATAAGTATAGAAAACAGTGAGCCACTTCTATGACCACGTAATTTTTTAATATCTGAATTATTATTGATATAATAATGTTACATCAGTAACTTCAATGGATCTGCTCTCTATACCTCTAGTATTTATCTACAGTCACCTCTGACAGCACCTGAATCGTCTTCCTTCATAGTACCTTCTTTTAGCATGACATTAACTGCATGCACTATATACTCATTTGTAAGTCACTTTGCATAAACATCTCTGTCAAATGCATAGATGAATAAACACTTCATTTTTATCAAATATGGTTGTTAAAATAAAAATCCATCCTTCCATTGTCTTCTGCTTCATTCAAGGTTGGGTCCAGAAGGTAGTAGCCTAAGCGGAGAAGCCCTGACTTCCTTCTCCCCAGCCTTGGACCAGCTCTTCCAGTGGACTCCCAAGGAGATGTCAGGCAAGACTTTTTGCAACTTTAGTTTGCATGCAGTAATTTTCCCTCTCAATGGCCGGAATGTAGTTATACAATTTTTATATTACAAAACTTTAAATTTAGAAAATATACACATTTTTTACTATACTAGCCACGATCTTTAAATGTTTTTAGACCTCCACATGGCGTCAACAGTCTGTAAAACACACATACATGTACACATACACGTTCATAGTTCTTATTTTACCTGACTCTAAAATATCTGCACTGCACTGGAAAATTTCATATTGAACAAGTTTCGTTATATGTGTGCTTATACAATAGGATAGCTACAAGTTAACTCTATAGAACTATTTCACTTCTTTAATCAAAATTAATAAAAAAATATAGATATGTTCTTAATTAAAATGGTAATTTATTTTCTATATAACAAAACATTTTGTTTTTGTTTTTCGGAATGTAATAATTCATGGCTTAGAGCACATGTACACACGTAGACCAGGGCTGATCTATAACGTGCAGCTCCCTGGTTGTTGATGTCCACATAATAACAGCTCACTGTGCAAAATGCTTGATGAGGAACTTTAGAGGGTCGCAAGCATGACCACTGTTCTTGATATTTACAGTGGTCCCTCACTATAACACAGCTGTTCACCCTTCGTGGCCTCGATGTTTCTTGGATTTTTTATAGAACAATTTTAAATGCTTTCTTTACAGCGTACCAACACACATCATTGTGCATCCTGACTGATTGGAGGGAATGGTCAATCTTCCTCCTGTCATGTCTCCTGGGCTTGCTGAATTTATCATGTCTGGTTACAAGAATCTTATCATTCAGAAGTAAAACGAAGCACAAAACCCACTCCTTACTGAGAAACGGACACCTGCACCAAGACCTTCAGCGAAAAAAAAGACGCACCCAGGCGGTGCGCGGATGAAGAAACTGCATCATAATAATACTTTTATCTACTGGAGTTTGAATTTATTCTTATATGCTACTATTGTTATTTAAACTCGTGACAAATGTGTATAAATGTTAATGTATGTCTAAGAAAAGTGTATAAGGTCTGTGACAAGGGGGTTTACAGACTGAAAACATAAAAAATTGTTGTACTCTGATTTCACCTAATGCAGGTTATTTTTACAACATAAACCCCGGAATAAACGAGGGACCCTTTTTTGATTGGCATCTCTGTCTTCACCTCCATAGGAATGGATGACTACAACCCCCCAACAAAAAAACAACCTTCTGTAATAGTCTCATTTGCATGTTGTAGGAGAGTGGTTTCTTTGTTTTGTTTTTGCTTAATCTTAAACCATTAATGGCTGTATGGTTGGGGTTGGAACTGCTGGCGCTAGCCTTTTAACTATGTTTTTAGTAGTTATGTTTTTATATCATGAATTTTGATATAAAACCAGGTTTAAAATGCAGGCAGTAAGCTTGTTTAACATCTCCAATTCAACCAGCCTTTTAACTGATTCCCACTCCTTTCGGAGAGTCCAGACAAGAGACGTTTGTCACGGAGAGTAGAGAACAAAGACGAGGTGAAGTGACGAGCTGTGAGTGAAATCAGGGATTTATTTAGTGTGCAGTCGTTTATTTTATACACCAGTGGCGGCTTCGAGCGTACGCAGTTTATCAGCATTCTTGACTCAGCAGGGTAAATATATTTTCTAACCTCTCTTACTGAGCAGAGTCTGGGAGTGCAGGTGGGCGGAGCTGGAGGCTATGAGCGCTCTACACCACTGCTCAGTGCATGCTTTACGCCACTGTTTCCAAAGGTCTCCAATTACACCACAAAATATGACAGATTTGTCACGAGTCACTTCTTTTGAGGAGGAGTTGCTAGAGTGGTGTAAGCCGTCGCTCCATATAGGAACACAGTTGCTGCATTGGCAAAACTGTTTCCCTTCTTCTTTCAGCCCTAATGGGGTGAAGTCATATGACTGTATGTAGTGATCAGGTAGTGACAACAGCCATTAAGTAGCGTTGATATTTTCTTCATCTGTCACGGTGGCATGTTACAGAAAAAAAAAGCATGCAGAGCTGTCACACGGGTGCTACGCATGACAAACGTGTATCACACAGCTTTTTTCATCGTATGCGCAACAAATATGTGGCAATGCACAGGCCTAGTTAGGTGGTACAGTTTATTGGTGTATTGGTAAAAGGATCCCCATTAGCTGGCACCAAAGTGGGACAAGCTAGTCTTCCTGGGGTCAGTCCAAAAGACCAGACAAAAGACAAATGTACAATATCTTTAGAAATCTAGATATCTTTAGAAGTGTTAGAGTTCACACCATTTACCTTTTTAAGTGCGGAGGCAGAGCATGCAGAGCAGTGCCATTGAGTAGAGTGGCCCTAAGGCAGACGGCAGGAGGAGACTGTAGGGTGGGGGTGGGGGAGGGGGAAGGTGTGTGTGTAGACGTTATTCTCCCCAAAAACTATTTCACTGCGGTAGTGCATCATGTTTTCAGACATGTAAGTAACGCTTACATTTGAAACAGAAATCACATAAGAAAATGTAAAAAACTCACATGTTTGCAGCTTTTTGCGAAGTTTAGAGGGGCAAGTTGTACCAGCGTACTGGGATGCCAAATTGGTCAAATTGAGCACTTGATAAAATGCATACAGGTTGGCAGGTATGCAGATGCCAGAGCCAACTCAACTCAAGAGGAGTTGAGTGGCAATTCAGGTAACTACATTTTCAAATTAGTTCTTTCGCATACAAGTCTGTTAAATCTGTGAATCACTTGTCTAATCTAGATCTGTCTGTATGTTTTTTTTGTAAAATAATTATTTTTGTACAAACTAAACACTTTGAGTCATAACTGCTTTAAACCTGCTTGATTTTGTTAGACATTTTGAGAAAAAAGGGAAACAGATGAAAAAGGAAAATTACTGTTTTCCTCTTAGAATAGAACTCACCCTTGAAGCTCTTTAACAGACATGGAGATCTTGAGGTTGTGTCCTAGAACATGGAGGGTAGTCAGGATGTCAGCCCACTGGACCATTTCCCCTAGAGGTCCCCCCTTCAGCACCTTGGGGCTGAAAACATCTCCGGATTCCTCAGTTAGGAACCCCACATGGACCAGGATCTGTAAGGGGGGGGGGGAGTACACTGTGATGAAGGAAGCTTGAATAGAGATGTGAGAAAAATAACCACTTTAAACTACTTTTGTAAATGTGATCCTCTAAGTAGCATGAGGCAGTGTCTAACAATGAAAAACATCTCAGGTGTGACCTATTCTGAAGCTTCTATTACATTCTGCGCCAGCCACAATAGGCTGGTGACAAGTCTGTCAGTGCCAGGGGAGCAGCCATTTCCCACCCCTACCTATTTATAGTGCTGGCCTGCAAATGAAGATCATTCAAAAAGTTACACCCTCTGCAGGTGATTCTTTACCCAGGGAAACAATCAACTGATCACTCTTCCTCAGCATCTGGGTTCTATTCATATATGTGCATAAGATCTGTACTGGACAGAGTCCATGTAAATGCTCCTGCTTCACTGAGAAAAAAGGTAGCAGACTAAAAGATACCAAGTCTAGCGCTAAGGATGAGGCCAAAACCTTAGGCATAAAGGCAGAATTGGGAATTAAGGTAACCCCTTTATTCCCTGCAGTGAACTTGATACATGCGGCGTACACTGAAAAGAGATGGAGCTCCTGTTCACAGTTAGCTGAGGTAAGACCCACCAGCAGTGCCGATTTCAGGATAACAAATCTCTAATCAACTTGCTCAAAAGGTTCAAAAGTTGTGTTCATCATTGCATCACATCAAGGAAGGTGCCACGGTCAGGCCCGCAGCCACTGATGAGTGAGGGTGTCCACGCCCTACATTGCATCCTAATCCAGCCTGTAATGCAGCCAGACCATGTAGACTACCTCAGTAAAGTTTCCATTCTGTATACTGAAGGTTTCCTCAGCAGAGAAAGTCTAAATCATCATTAAGGTGTATTTTATCCAAGAGATTGTTGCTTCTTTTTTCAATGAGAATCAACCATATGTAGCAATGAATAGCAACCCCCCTTTTAACCTTTGTTAATTCTCAGCTACAACTGGTTTCTTTAAGGTTTTATAGGATTTTAGTCACAGCATCTGAAAGTATCTGGTTATGGGTAAATGGTATATGTATCTGAAAAGATTTAAAGCATGGATATTTAATATCGTCTTTTTTACTGATTAACAATATACCAATATAATATAAACTTAATTTCAAAAACCGATATAAACCGATACTGCTGATAGACAGCTACCTACAGGTTGGTTAAGAAATGCCGAAGCAACAGGTTATATTGGCAGAAAAATATCTTAAAAACTACACCTGTGTTATGTCATATTTTAGCATTTTGAGTGAGAGGAAAAATAGCTAAATAGTTAGATGTATAATGTGTTCATGGCATGAAAGTTATGTATAAAAGTTGTCATAAAAAAGTTAAATACTGATAATTGCAAATATTGGCTGATGTTAATAGTAGACCGATAATATCAGACATACCTAGTTTAAAGCTCTATTACTTAATGCTGCCATGTTAAAAGTTTCAATAGACATCCTTCATAGTTTAATTCACCTAAGAGGACATTATCATTATACACATAGGCATTGTTATGACATTCACAGGAAGTGACACTTTTTTGAGGAACAAGAAATCAGTATAACGAATAAATGTATGAATGAATAACTGAATAAATGAATGACTACAACAAATGTAGATATTTTGGTGATGGTGAAGTTTATTCAGAAGATTAAGTCATTTGAGTTCATTCAGCTGTGAACAGTTTCTCTGCCTCCACTGCCTTTGTTGAAATTTTGAAATCCTACTGTTTGGAAACTACAGTCAAGGCATGACATTATGCCTATTGTCTGTATTGCTCCAAACAGGAATATCAGTAGCCGTAAAAAGTGTTTCACCAAAGTGTCATGCTCTTAGGTGATTGATACAAATCTCTTGGTCTAAGGAAAAATTGGATGACTTCTGACCATGAAACTCTTCTCCTGTCTGACAGCTCAGTAGGTGCCTCATTATACCGCAACAGCACAGATAAGCACTCAGCAGTGCACTTCTACACTTTATGAGTGTAAGTGGCTGTAATTTGGAAAGAGGCTAGTGCAATTCTATGGGCTGTCTCCACTCACAGGGACACTGAGAAAAAGGTGTTGTTCCAAATGGTTTCCACTTTCTGTTGGACTCCCCTTTGGAGTGGCATTACTTTCAGGAGGTCCCAGGTTTCTTGCCTTAATTCTCAATGTAGAAGTTTCCTCCAATGCAATAATCCGTGTATATCGATCTGCTTATCCAAAAGCCAGGAAACATACAACAAGTCTGTGTTATGACACAGGCTTCCATATTACTAGTGAAATCATAAAAGTGAAATACCAGGAATTCCCTTCTCCTCATACAGCTATAATCAATGTTTCCCCCTGAGCTGCTTCGCATTCCAAATGTGATACAGTTCAAGGGTAACATATTAACACGTCACAGTTCTATTCATCAACCTTTACTTTGACACCTACATAAAACCAATATTTTCTTCCAGGATTGCTTTGTTTTCAGTATCATTCATCTTCCCATCAACTCTAAATCTATTAAAGATATGCTTTACCCGCTTTCTTAATCTCTACCATCGTTATCAAATAGTCAAACTTAAATGTGATGGCTGCATGGTCAATAAAAAAACACAAATAACTTTAGCAAAATCTAAGAAATGTGACCAACATTAAATTAATCATTAACAGCTGTTTCAAGTTATTTACAAGGTACAGTGAGACTCGCTTATTCACAAGGTATTTGTGGATTCACCTATGTCCATTTTCTGGAGAAAATTATTCCAAATTATTTGCAGAAAATATACAGATTCGCAGAATTTTTCATTGGCTATATCTAAACTATTAGACAGAAAATAAAGCTTGAAAAGCTGGGATAGCTATATGTAATAGTAATTGACTCACTATCGCCTGCCATTTCTCAAACTGCCAATCGTGGACCGCCATTTATTTTCCTCTGGTGCTTATTGGCTGTACCCACAAGAGCAGAAATAAGGACGTCTGTAAACATTGGCTTCTGCAGTAGTGCTGTGATTGTGTCCGCTGAACATATTAATGCGTATTAAGCTATTTATGGCATTTCCACTATTTAAGTAGGCCGTTATAAGCATTTTAAGAGGAGGTCTTAAGTAATCTTAGATTTCAACTATTCACAGGTAGCGGTGGTGAATAACTCCAGTGAATAATAGATTGTATAATTGTATAACACAGACCGAGGGTCCATTTTATTATACAATTTTTTATTGGCTCCTGTTTCTCATCAAGTAATAAAGGAAATGGACAGAAAAAAATATCTTATGATTCAAGCCTTGAATCTGGACTTTCAACCACAAATGGCCTTCTTGCATAGAGTGAGTACTGATTGTTGATTGTCATTGCTTCGCGATTCTCACTGCCTGTCTCATAATTCTGGTATCATAGATGATGAAAGCTTTGTTCACCAGATTATGTATACTACCAGTAAAACTATAAGACTGTACACCGGTCTAAAGTTCTTTATTTAAAAACTGTAAAAAAATGTAGAATAAGCTTTCAAACATCTTGAATTTGTGTAAATTCTTATTCTCTCACCCAGTTCAAACACTGCTTGAAAAAATATGACAGTGAGGAGCTGTACTGTAAGTTCTTCCACCTTTTAAAAAGGGTTGTATTGGTACATCGTGCTAAAGATGAACAGAATGCACATTTTTTTTGCATCATTGGTAGATTTCAGTCAGTTATTTTTCTAACCTAGAAACCTTATTCTGCATGAACTGTTCTCCATACATTCTTATCTAATTAACCTACTGTACCTTTACCCAAACCTGCTCCTCAAAACCTGCTGTCTTCCATGATTTAAATGTTTCCCTTCATTTCAACATGCTACCAAGTGTTTATGACTCTTCCACTGATCACAAACGAAACTTCTAAATGCAAAACTGTGTACTATTCCCTCCCAGGTTTCTGATGTATGATCCATGTAAAAGCAAAGAAGGTTTGCGAGGGAAAACTTTTTTTCTTTAATCGAAGGACAAAGTGTTTGTTGGAGGTCCTTTGTTCTACAAGATCCTTGTCAACACTGTAAAATCATTTTGCATGTATCACATCTATGATTTTGAGGTACATGCACCCAGAGGAACGATATAAACAGTTCTTTTAAGTGTTAGCTTGTCTACTATTTTGCTGAATTTCTACTTATTGGTTTTGCAAAAAATATTGTAGTGATGTTTTGTTATGTGGTGGTGGATAATATTTTTTTATCTTTAATATAAAGAAAGCGGTGCCTTCGAAAACCCTTGCCACAGCATTGTCGTGCAAGAAAAATATCTTCTTTTTTTTAACAAAAAAGCAGTTCGTTAGGCATTTCTTGATAATATTAGATCAGCCAGAACCCTAAGTTTTATTAGGCCCTAAGAGCTGGGCCATGCTCAAACTCTCCTGCACCCTCCTTCTCCTACTGCCTTATGGAATAAGTTATCCAATATTATCCTCTTCAGTCCCTCCTACGCTTTCTTGAAGTGTAATCTCACAAGGTTAAAAAACACTTCACACTGTAGATGATGTTTGTTTAAGTGCTCTGATGATCTCTACATGACTTCTTCTCTAGATGCTGTTACTAACTTGTAACTAATCAATTAATTCACATTAATTTGAAGTATCCCCATCGCATTACCCTCTTTTTTCACTACAGTAATACTCAAAACACAAACTGAATATTTTGAGATGCTATTATAATTTACCTAATGGGTGCAGTGAAAGCTGACAAGAAAAAAAGACATGGATCAAACAATCAGTTAATAACCAGACATGAATCATGCTCTTCACTGAATTAGCTAAGAGTAACAGGCATCATCCATTCAGATGACTGTTGAGACTTCATTTGATGTCAGAACTGAAAAACCCACCCGGCGTACTAACACGCCATTTTTGGCGTTTCTTTCGTTCACCACTTCATTAATTTTGGAGGGAAATGATTCTGACTACCTCCTGCCCCAAGGATGGCAAAATCATCTCGTCATCTGTCAGGTCTCTAGGAAAAACAACCAAACGGATAAAGATCTTATGTGCCCTCTTTTAGCACGTCTCAATGAGATATTATATCTGGACTCCGTGTTGAACTGCAAGCTTCTCTTGTTGCTGCTCAATGTTGTGAACCCCAAGGCCCACTTTTGGTCCTCTTCAGCCACTGTGTCCTGTAACCCATGCCACTGATGACTACCCTGAACATTTATTCATTATTCACCTCATATTGCATATTAACAAATGTAAATATTTTTTATGAAAGTCACACTTTAAAAATATAACATGGAAAAATTAAAGATAGTAAGGAGAGAGAGGAAAAAGAAGGACATATGGATGAAGACATTTAGACTCATATTGAAAGTCCGGAAAGAAAATGTTAGATTTATTTCAATGACTCAACGCAATCTGCTGGGATTCCTTACGTAAAAAAACTTTTAACTGATTGGATTTGAATGCTTGTATAATTGTATTAAAAGGACTTTCCTTGTAAAGTGCCTTGAGATGACGTCTGTTGTGAATTACTGCTATATAAATAAACCGAATTGAATTCCACGCTGAAAGATCACGGTAGCACAAAACTTTCATGTATTTAGTTTTTATTGACATTGTGGTTTGGCTCTGAATAAAGAGAAGCTGCCAGGCTGTTATGGTTGTGTATAGTAACTATATTGCCAATTATTTTTTTTTTCTTCAAAGTTAAAGGAGCAGGGGGGCTGGTTTTCTAAAATAAATTATATTCATGTTCAGTTTTGTAATTGTATTGGGTAATTAAGTGTTTTAAACTAAGTAAAATGAGCTCACCCATGTGTAATCTCATTATCTTGAACAGTCTGTGGGCTGCAAAATAGTCTGCGATTCGGCGGCCAAATTTCCCGCACTTACACACGGATGCGACAACAATTCTTGTGCATTAACAGGAAGAAGGAAGAGAAAGAACCCGGACGCAGTTGATTAAACACTATTACCTACTTTGTCACTAGTTATGTTGCTTGTTGTCGTACAGCTGGTGATGTGCACAATGTGCGGTGGCTTGAAAGTACGCTACATCAGTGATTTATTGAATTTTTGTGTACGCTCCCAGGGTGCTGCAGTTACTCGCAGGACCGGCTGCGGCAGTCGCATTGAGTTTAATTTCTTCAATCCAGCCCCCTGCTCCTTTAATATCCAGTCCAATGGATTATATAAAAAAATATAGAGTAGCAAAAACAATTTTTTTTTGGCAAAGATGTTGTGGTAGGTTTTGAGTGGGCACAGCCAACATACTGTATAATACTGCTCAACCCAAAGATGCATTTTCTTTTCAAGTGTTGGGCCATTTAAGAGGCTTTCTAAAAACATATTTATTGCCAAAAAGCATCGTTACAACAAACAGAACAACAACAATTGCCAAAACCAAATGTCCTTCATTTTTGTGGTAATTATACAGAAGTACTCCAATGATTAAAATAGCACATTTAAAAGTAATACAAATAACCTCATACACATAAATTATTATGTGTTATTATAGAGTTAATTAATCCAACGAATTTATGTAATCTGACCACATTTTCCCACACTGAATAAAGTTAAGAGTTTCAGAAGTTATATTTTAGACACACAAACATTTTTCATGACTTTGAGGATTAGAATTATTAAATTCCAAACTCTTCAAAAGGAAAATTATAGGAAATGAAGATTAATTCGATGAAATCCCCAGTGAATTATCTCTCCATGCTCCAAAGAACTTGGATGCACAGGGGAGAAACAAAATCCACCATCCTAGACTTTAGTGCACAGCTCATTTCACTTGCACCATATGCCAAAAAAGATATCCACTACAACAGATTCTTTCCAGTCCAGATTGAAAATCACATGTTTTTAAATAATCATATAGAACATTAAAAGAGTTATCACGACGAATATATAAAATATTTTCACAGTTTTTGACCAACAGGGTACATTCCTGTCAAACACGTCTAGTTAATAGCTGCATAATTACTGCGACCCACTGGGGAATTGAGCAACACGTTACTTTTCACAGTGGATTAAGCATTGCGATGTCCAAGCTGTGCTCTGCTGAGTAATCCTGATTAACCAACACAGCATGAACACATACAGCTGCTTCTACTGGCAAACAGATCCCACAACTTGGACCATGAAACACACATAATGAGCTTAAGGCCAACCAAGGGCTCTGCCAACAAGTTTGCATTTTATTCCCCTCCACTTGTATATGAGTGTGCCCTGGGTCTGTATTTTTGCAAATCTTAAAACGGAGGTAAGTATCC
Organism: Apricaphanius iberus; assembly: GCA_028564705.1. NCBI lineage: Eukaryota > Metazoa > Chordata > Actinopteri > Cyprinodontiformes > Aphaniidae > Apricaphanius > Apricaphanius iberus. The sequence goes on from JAPXFQ010001800.1 coordinate 588,013, forward strand.
AAATGTCTAAATAAATAAAAAGACCAAATGCAGGCCCATGAACACAAGCACATGCGGAATCACTATATTACTTAAGTTGTAACACCATCATAGATTTTGGTCAATCAAAAACGTACAGTGCGTCAATCAAATTTGACACACACACACGCACATTATATATATATATATATATATATATCTTTGGGATCCGCAACCCAGCACCCTGAGACTGTACGCAAGCCGTAAGGAAACCAACCACAGGTGAGTCTAATGATTCATTTAAGAGGTGTCCAGCAGACAGGTGACAATAAAAGGGCATTACTTTACAAAGAAAAGCCCTTCCCATTTCATGCTGCCAGTAATGGCTCCCCATGTAAGAGAAATCTGAGAAAGGAAATCATTTCTTTACACAAAAAAGGTGAGGGCTACAAGAACATAAGCAAAGCTTTACATATCAGTCAAAATACTGTAGCAAAAGTGATCAAAAAATTTGAGAAAGATGGAAGTGCAACCATTTTACAAGGCCGTCCACTGAAGTTAAAAAGCTCGACAGGAGCGTTTTCTGATGAGAAGGGTTTAAGAAAATTGCCATGCAAGTTCACTGCAGTTGGCTAAAGCAGTGGAAAGCCAAACTGGAGATACCGTTTTCTGGGACACCATACAGCGCACACTGCAGAGGAATGGCATGCATGGGTATTGTCCATGAAGGAAGCCTCTCCTAAAGCCCATGCACAAAAAAACACGCCTAGAATTTGATAGGGCCCATGCTGAAAAAATGAAGACTACTGGGACTCTATACTCTGGAGTGATGAGGCCAAGATCCCTGTTTTTGGAACTAATGGTTTAAAAACTGGATGGTGTCATAAAAGTGAGGATTTCAAAGAAAAATGCATGGCTCCTACAGTGAAACAAGGTGGTGGCAGTATCTTTATATGGGGCTGCATGAGTGCTGCTGGTGTTGGGGAGCTTCATTTCCTTGATGGTATCATGAACTCAACAATGTACTGCTCTATACCGAAGGAGAAGATGCTGCCATCACTCAATGCACTTGTCGTTGTGCACTTTTCCAACACAACAATGATCCAAAAACACACATCTAAAGCTTCTTTTGCATTTCTGAAGCAGAGCAGGGTGAAGGTGATTGAATGGCGAAGTTTGTCTCTTGATCTGAACCCAATCGAACACCTGTTGGGGATTCTGAAGCGACAAGTTGAGAATCCCTCTTCTTCCAGCATCCAGGCTCTAAAATAGGTTATTCTTGAAGAATGGAAAAATATAGATGTTGCCTAGACCATGCCTAGAAGACTTGGTTCTTTCCTTAAAAATCATAGTGCTCATACAAAATACTAGATGTAGTAGTTTTTGTTGCAGGGTGTATTCATTTTTGCTTCAAACAATTTGAGTAAAACTGAAGATTTTGTGATCTAAATTAGATTATTAACCTTAATATCATGTTATGGAGTTAAATAAGTGCTCAATAAAACTCGGCCTTGTGGAACGTTATGCAGAGCACTGTTTGTGTGTATATATATATATATATATATATATATATACAGACGTGGACAAAATTGTTGGTACCCTTCATTAAATAAAAGAAAAACTCATAATGGTCACAGAAATACCTTTAATCTGACAAAAGTATTAATAAATAAAAATTATATAAATGTTGACCAATGAAAGTCAGACATTACTATTCATCCATGCTTCTACAGAATATTTAAAAAATAAATGCATGAAACAGGCCTGGACAAAAATGATTAAATATATATATATATATATACATATAATTTATATATTTATATTATTGACTTGCATTTGAAGTCAAGTTTGTTCCCATATTTTTTTACCACTATTTACTATTTCTTTACTGAGGAAAAATCGATTCACGTCTCAATCTCGATTCCTATTTAACAAGATTCAGAATCGATCCAAAATGTTTGAGAATCGATTCTAAAAAAATATGTTTTCTGAACCTTTTTATATTCTCGCTTCGCATAGTGTTTGTCATGAAAGACGAAAGAGAAATCCAGCCCCCCCCGTCTTTGCTGAAGGTAAATGTTTGGGCCGTCTAAAAGGTCTTCTCCATGCTCATGAAATATATGCTGAGTTCAATAACGTTAGGAATTTTAAAATTTCTAACAAAAACACTGAAAATAATAAGCCATACATTTCTGTTTAATGATGGTTGATAAGCAACATTTGGTGCATTCTAAATATATTCAATGTATTTTCTACTATGTACCAAAGAACAAACAAAATACATATTATTATTATTTTCTTCTTAAAATATATCAGCATTTTTTTTTTCAAGACTAGAAGTTTTTTTAAAAGGTCTTGGATGTCCAGTTGCAATTTCATGTCTTGTTACTTTTGAACCAGTTCCCTTCTCTCAACATTGATTGTAAAATCCATTTTGTGTTGATGTCCTATTACATTCATGGCTGACTTCATCACAGACACTTGGCAGATCAAGTTGTGTGTATTACAAACACAAATGATGAATGAAAGAGTATTGATTAAGAAAACAAAATGGATTTGAATCGAGAATCGCTTCTAAATCGAGAATCGTTTCTGAATCGAATAGTCACCCCAAGAATCGGAATCAAATTGAATCGTGAGATGTTGTAAGATTCCCATCCCTACTATTTACCACCTCCTCAGGGAGCCATCTGGCTCTTTTGCAGCTAAATGCTTCAGCAGATCTCTAAATAGGAGAAACACCATGTTAGTGATAATTTTATAGGTTTTTATCTCCCACTAGAATTTGAAAAGTAATTACAAATGTTTTCTAAGAGCTACCCTTTTCCAAAAGGTTACATATATACATAGGTATAAATTAGTATTATACTTGGATTCCGAGTAGCTATGAACATACACTTTTCAACTAAAGTGTAATCTGCTCCAAAAAAAAAGAGAACAATCATTAGTATACCGCTGAGTGGCGCTCTAGTGAGACCCCATCTGGCATGCAAAATTGCCTGATTTAATAAACCTGCTCTATTAAGTTCTGCTTCATAAAAAAGATAAGTGAAGCTAAATTAGAGTTTGGATGGCAGATGGCAAAGTAAGAATGCATGACGCTAATACTGCTCACTCTTTCAGCTTGCTCTTATAGATGGTGTTATGTACAGAGTGCATTAAAAAAGCAAAAACTAGGAAGTGACTGTTGAGCCCAAAATAGTTGAATCTCATATACAAATAGTATTGCATAGCTGCTGATGGAAATTAAGGATTCCCTACAGTATCCAAGCTGAGTGGCTGTGGACAGGAATAAAATAACTCCATAAAAAGTATTTGCTATGTATCATAGATATCAATAAAGTATTACCACCATTAAGATGTAGGATACCATTTGCAATTTGAGAGGTTTTTAAAATGGGCAATGTCGCTCATTACCCAGGGTGGCACAGCCAACCTGTGTACTAAATATTTCTTAATTCTGTTAAGTTATGTACGTTTTCTTTTGCTTTTTTGTTGCCATGTTCCATCAGTGCGAACCTAATGGTTGTTCACACTGCCCCAAAGGTCAGCGTCAAGAGAGGCAAACATACATGTAAAGTCTATGGTTGAGGCTGTCAGAGGGGCATTAGGGTTTCTGCGGTGCTTTGGGTGCATTGGCAGCATACATTTTTGAAACGTTTTCTGTGTTTCATGCTTCAAAGTGGCATGTATTCTAATATTTGGTCCTTGCAACACATTAAAAAAGTTAGAACAGTAAAGCATTTAACACTTTGTAATGTTTCCATTTCCTTTCCCAACACTTGAAAGATATATAGGGACTGAAGACACCGAGGGGCTGATTTATCAAGATTCCTGATAATGACCGCAAAATTGAGTGCAGCACTAAAAATTTGCACGAGTGGGTTGTCCTTAATTTGCGGGTGATTCACTAAAACTGGTTGAGCAATTCTCAACAGGCGCAAGTAGCAGTATTTAAATAAAGAGTTTGCGGCTGCTACTGCGTGCTGCACCATGGCTAGAGAGAGTAGGAATAATGTGCATGGATCCATAATGCGTCTTTGGCACAAAAATTATGCTACAATGCTGTGAATCCTGTTTTTCGTTTGTCAGTAATAAATGAAATCCATGCGGTGTAATACAATGTCTGCTGCATGCACACATCGTATTGCAGGGTTAGATTGATTAAAACTGCAGCATGTCTGAATTTTGTTTTTAGAATGCCATATATCTAATGCCAGTTGTCATTGTGGTATTGTATATGATTACAACATTTTATGAATTGGACTCCAGGAAGGTTAACCACTACAGGGGAAACTAAAGAGGATCCACTAGGGTCATGTGATGAGAGTGCAGTGAGTTATAATGCATCTTTGGGGTAAAAACAGGTAAATATTCACATTACTCTCAGGTTTATGCCATTAGAGTGTTAATTACTCTTAGTTTATATTGTGTGTGAATGACATTTTTTGTTTGTCAATAATATGTTGAATGTGGTAGTGCAAAATTAAGACTTCCTTTTCAGAAGTGTTAAAATAGAGGCTAAAATAGCCGGCGCAAACATTTTTATGCATAGTAAATCACACTTCGCCTGGAACTCCTACTTCTTTTCCACCCAGATTGCATATTCATCAAGGGCAAAAGTGCTAAATGGATTGCGTGCGTCTTGCTGTGTGGTTTAAGGGGCGCTCTGGCCATGTTGATAAATCAGCCAGAGCCTGTCTTTGCGATGCTGTGCAGTTTGCACGGGTTTTAACAAGTGTAAACCGTTAATAAATCAGGTCCCAAGTGTTTAAGTGTTTCAGGTGTAATTTTGTCCCATTCTTCCCACAAATAGGTTTTAAGGTGGGCAACGGTACGGGGTCTTTGTTGTCGCATTTTGTGCTTCAAAATGAGCCACACATTCTCTGTTGGAGAAAGGTCGAGACTGCAGGCAGGTCAGTGAAGTACCCCTACCCTTTTTCTTTGCAGCCAGGACTTTGTAATGTGTACAGAATGTGGTTTTGTATTTGTATTCTCACCTCTTCATATCCCTGAATTCAGGTTTTCCAATAATGTGCATCGCAACAGATGTGAAAAATCCAGCAAAAGATATGCAGACTGTGCCTACAAACATTTATTAAGCAATATGTTTCTCTTTGGAAATTACAGATCTCCACTTGGATGGGTTGCCAACCTCACCATTAAATATCACACAGTCATAGTCAGAAGTATTATAACAAAGTGGAAGTGATTGAGATAGATAACAACCCAGCTACAAAGTGATAGGTCATGTAAAAATCACAAAGCGGAGTCGGTGGATGCCTTGGTGTAGAGTGCACAAAGGGGTGGCCATATTCTATCAAGTCATTAGCTAGACCTAAAAACTTCACATAGTCTTCTGATAATTTCAAGATTTGCACAAAGAGAGTTTCATAGAATGGGTTTCCAAGGTGGAGAATCTGTATTGATAAATATGGTAATAATAAAAAGTATCAGATGTGACGGTGTAAAGTAGGCCAACACCAGAATACAGCATTAAATACATGTTTTCTAGAGTGATAAATCATATATGGGCATGCATATGGGTTTGGCTGTTTCCAGGAAAACAGCACTTGCCTGATGGCATGGTATCAAGTTTAAAGTTTGCACAAGGGATTATCGTGTGGGGGGGTGCTTTTCAGGAGTTTGGCTAAGCTCCTTAGTTCCAGTAATGTAGGTTCATATGTGTGAAACCAGATGAGCCAATACTTTTGGGAATATAATGAATTTACTCAAGGACTTTAAAACTCAGATAAAAGAGTAGAAAATGCCACCATTTAATGTTAACTCTTCCCTCTCATAGGGATCCTGTCACAGAAGAGAAACTGGTACTGTCTAAAGATGGTTATTGGCAAGAATCTGGCGATACGATATGTATCATAATACAAAGGAGAAAATATGATATATATGATATATTATATCACAATACCATGAGTGAGACTATATATTTTTATTTTTACAAACATATTTAATTGTAGAAAATCTGTCACAACATTCTAAACACTCCAACCTGTTTTTATTACTAGATCTAGTTGATCCACTGGAACAAAGAAGGTGAAAACAGCCACTATCTACCAGTCATATTTTTAATTTTATGAAAAAAACTACTGTAATTTTTAATGTTTAAATTAAAATTCATAAAAAAAATAAAAATTGATTCTTTGCTTTTGAATATCGATACAATATCATGACATAAAATATTGTGATACATAGGCATATCGATATTTTGTTACATCCCTAGTAATGTGTATGTTCTGGACTTGTAATTGTCCCACATGGCAGGTGTGTTTTAACCCTGATTTCATATTGTTTGTTCAAGTAATGTGTTTCATGTAGACATGTATGAATAAACTCTAGTCAGAGTACTGTGTATTATTCAGTTTGAATGTTTCCTTCTCAAGAGGAACTCTGGAATACTTTAAAGGTCTAGCTATTCTTGCTTTAAAATACCTGGAGGAATTGAATGTGAAGATCCAGCAGTCTCTACATATGTAACCATAGTGCTAAATCTTTATTGAATCATATGATCCTTTAGGTGCTCACATCATTGTTATTTTAACTTTGGTCTCCTTAAGATAAAAAACTATATTTTAACAATGTACTCTGTTTTTCTCAAAACTTGTAAAAGCCTGTGTAAACACCTCTGCCTTAGCATTCTAACATGTTCACCAAGTGTGGATCATTTGTTGCCATTTCAGTGTTTTTCTAAGTGAAGTTTTAGGAAAATCTGGGAACTGAAGAGGCTCTCATGCATGCTGCACCACTCTAATCCTCCACTCTTTCCCATCAGAATAAGGGTAACAATTAACAAATGCTAAAATATCTCCCAGCATCTGTTGGCCCAGAAAGTCACATGAATATAGGTGTGTGTGTGCATGTGTTTGTGTGTGTGAGTGAAAGCCCTCTCATTCATACACCATGGCCTTTAAAGAAGGTTGCACAACCCAGGTGGCAAAAAAAGCTGTTGCTGACATCCAACAGCACTCTATCCTCAACCTCACCTTCTCTCTAATCCTTCTTCCATGTCAGAAAGTCCAATGCTAAAGTGTAATACTCAAATTTTTTGATGGATCAAGACAAAGCAGCTCTTATTTTTAATGTAAAAGGAAACATTGTACATGGCTTTCAGTTTGTCTTACAAATAAAAACCTTTAAAGTCCAGTGGAAGCAACTGTATTGGAAGTCTAATTCTTAACTAGAAATACTAGAAAACGAAGAGTATCAACCCACCAAGACATGAATGTCCAGTTTTCAGAGTGTTATTAAATATATCTATTTATATATTTTTTCCCTATTGTTCTTCTTTGTTCCTTCACACATTTGTTTTCCTCCCTCCACCCTTCTTTCTCACTTATTTCATCCATTACTCTCAACACTGTGTGCACTCAATCAGCATGTGGCCAAAAAACCCTTAAGAAGGTAGACATACAGAGAAGGCAAATTAACAGTTTGGAAAAAGATGCCCAAAACACTAAACGCAGATGCAAAGAAGCACGCAAAGTCACTAGGTAAGAGACATAGACTAACAAGATTTGGACAGTGAATGCTATGTTTAATAAAAAAAAGGTAAGGGCTCTAAAAGTCCACTAGCATCTACCAAAATACTTTAATACTTTACATTCTGACACAGCTTTACTGAACATTTCTCTGTTTATTTGTAAGACAAGAAATATTTAGGAAGTCTGAAGGTCCTCACTTTATATCCTGTTTGATGACATAAAAACTGTGGAGCAAAAGATGAAAGAAAAAAAAAAAGACCACCATAATAGAAACAAACAATTACAGAAAAAAGGCAGAACTTTGGTATCTCCCCCCCAAAATTAGCTGAATTATTTACTGATTCGCATTAAAGCAGTGCTATTACAACGGCAAAATCATTCATATATTGGTTATACTTGCATATTCCTTGTCAATGTGGCTGGGCAGCTGGTGCCCATCTCCAGCTGTCATTGGCCGAGAGGCAGGGTACATTCTGCATAAACTGGTTACCAATGTTTTAAGTTGTAAATGATACAAATTGATATTTCTTTTGAATTCCCTGTTTCATGTTAATAAGGATACCTTTCAAACTGCAAGCCAGGAGTTTATATCTGGAAAAATGTGTATTAAGATGAGTTCTTATTTAGAGTTTCCACTGCAGTTATTTTTTTGTCATGAATTACTGGTAAAATTGTATCTAATTGTTATGAATGGAATATTGTGTATTCTTTTACCATTAGTTGTACAATTGTTGCTGAATGTCCCTGAGGTGTTTTTATCTGGATTAGACAAAGACTTTAAACGGCACTCTAACCATGAAAAAAACAAAACAAAAAACTGTTGCAGTCTGATCCTGTCCTAGTTTGGGGATGATTCAAACCACACAGTGATATATGTGCACAAGACAAACTGAATATTTGGCCATTTAGACGTTGTCTAAGAAAAAACATGACCTTAAAATCAAACGCGTCATGAGGTGACCTGGTATAAAATGCAAAAACAGGACGATGGACTGAGGAAACAAGAACATACATATATCTCACTTGGTGTTTATCATCACCTAGGTTTAAGCTTTTAAAACTCCCTTCAGTAACATTTTTCTCCAGGCTATCCAGGGTGTAGCATTTGACTTCTGTTGAAACAGCTTTTAAGGCGTGAAGTAATCCCTTCATTTGGCTGCTTCCTCAATTTATATTTTACTTGTAGGGAAATCCTTTCACTGATTTGCCAGCAGTCAAATGTCGTAATGACCAAATGGGCGTGACTGTTGACCTTGAGTGTGTCTTGTAGGCAAATGCCTGCTCTGAAAAAAAGGATCTAAAATAACATGTCCAGTTGGACTCTGTTGACTGTTGCAGCAAGTGCATAAAGAGATACCAGAGGGTCAAGACAGGTAACTTAAATGATTTATAATGCATACAAAAAATATGTGTTAAATGTTGTACTCATTTTTATTCATTTTGGTTTTTGCTCTCTAAATAGAAAAAGAAAATTTGAAGCTCATAAATAAGCTGAATTAATTCACTGCTTAACCTAAAGTACATTTTTGATATGAAGGAAACAACTAAAGTGCTTTGAAAACGAAGACCTACCTTCTTGGACCGCTGGTTCTGCTCGGCCTCAGTAGCATAATCACCTCTGGACAGCCATCATCTGGGGTTAAATATTACGTGCCCTTCAACTTTGGCTTGACGTGGGAATATTTCTGCCGCAGTTACTTCACCGATTTGGCCACCATCTACACCTGGTCAGAAGCGGACAGTATTGACTTGAAACAATATTGGATGTGGGTTGGCCTGCACAGGTCTTGGTGGAGTTTGTATCACTCTCCACACTGGGCAAAGAATGAGCCATAACAGGGATCCTGTGCTGCTTTCAATTTCGAAGACAAAAAGCTTTATTCCAAAGATTGTGGATTTCGTCTTATGTTTTTCTGTTGGGATGGAGATGATTACATATTTGTAAATGAGGCAAAGTCTTGGTATGATGCCTGGAAGTACTGGAGGGGACACCATAAACATCTAGCAAGATTCAGTAGATCTGATCTGAACGAGACTTTTACTGAAATAGATATTCCTGTCTGGGTTGGAATGCACAAAAGGGGATTAATTCGAAATGGATCTCAGGATCTTCAGGCTATGAAAACTGGATGGCAGACGAGCAGACCAATACAAAAGGCAACTGTGTCACCATTTCCTCACTGACCAAGCTACTGGCCACTCAAGACGGTAATATCCCTCTCCCCTTTGTCTGCATGAGGGATGGGAATCCTAATGTACTTGTAGTGAAGGAGAACAAGACCTGGGAGGAAGCGCTGGAACACTTTCAAGGCCTCAACGACGATGGCGTTCACTTTGATCTGGTCAGTGTACAGCCTGGAGATGAATGCGAGTACATGATGACCAAGGTCATGGAGGCTGACATGGAGGAGGTGTGGATCAGTCTCCGTTTACTGGGCGATGAATGGCTGTGGGTGAATGGAGCAGATATGTCGAACACTACCCTGCCTCAGTGTTCAATGTGGGAACAGCGCTGTGGAGCGTTATCTAAGAACAACACAGGCACCGTGGAGACCAGAGAATGTTCAGACAGAAAAAACTTCCTCTGATACAGTTTTTTACCCTAATCTCTCCGTTTTCACTTCGGAAGCTGCAGAAGGCTACCTTCAGAAAGAGCCCCCAGTAGCAAAATATTTGTTAAAACTTTCTTCAAATGTAAATTTTACCCACTGAGAGAACCCTAGAAAATCTGTTGTTAAAAGGAATCAGTTGTTCAATTAATGTATTTTCTTTATTTTCAATTTTATTGTTTCTGCAAATGAACTTAGTAAACGTGGACAACTTAAATGCAGTTTAGAATTACTAGGTCGTTAATATGTTATAACTGATTTTTTCAAATTAAATTAATATGTTGTTTTAACTGTTCTGAAAATGACTTAGAAAATGTTCCTTTTTCTCTAGATCTGTGTGTTGTTATACTGCTGTCCATTTTGTATTTATGGGCTTTAAGTAAAAAAAAAAGGCTTAAATAGAGAACAGACTGTCTTGTTTCAAAAACAATGTTTTGAAGTGTCTCATAATTATAAGAAATAAAGAAATAAATTTTGAAAAACAAACAAACAAGCGATCTGCCAACATATCGTTGAACTCATTGGATGTATATGTATATCTAAATCGAGCTATGGCAATATTCAACCTAATACCTTAACCAAAATGGGAGCTTTATCAGAGTTTACAGGTTTATAAAAAAAATTACTTTTGTTTAAATTGAATGAAGTGCGTTCAACACCGTAACTTTTTGCACTGGCTTTTATCAGGTTGGCCTATAGCAATACACAAATGGTAAACAAATGTTGGTGGCAGTGAAGATGACAGAGTAAAAGCAGGATATGCACAATGAGTGAGGAAATGGACAACAACAATCCAGCAACACAGTAAATTGGAAAGTATAGTCTGATGATATTACTGCTATGTTGTTTTCGTATCAACATTGTTGTTCCCGCTTCCACAGTCTTCTCACTTCTGGAAGGGGTAAGCAGATCAAGCTGGGAAGTTGTATATATGCATCAGCATTCATTTTTTTTAATCACTTTATCTTAGTGCCTTACCCACAAAACTGGAAGAAAAAAAGGCTCAGCTGAGCACACACAAAAATTTGTCACTGAACAAAGCAAACCAGGGGGTGTATCGGGAGCTCAAGATATGCAAAGGGCCAACTGGAATCATTAGTGAACAAATAATTCTGAGTACAATTTTGGGTATGGATTACATGGATGTTTTTAGGAAATAAGTGATAACTGTGATGTAAATGGTACTGGCAATGTCTAAAGAAAGTGAATATCTTGTGTTTTATCCTGTAACTGAACTTACTTATTGTTGCCTATCAGTATGTAATCAGTAAAAGGCACACACAGCTAACATGCATACAGGATATTCACATTTACCCTCACCTCTGATCTCCTTTCTCTTCATTCTATCCTCTCTGCTTCACTAATTTATTCTCTCTCTGAATGAACACTCTGCTGTAGAATCAAAGAGAAAACCAAAAGGGGTGAATCAACAAAGACCCATTGGAATAGTAAAGAATGTACACTCAAGCAGAATGCAGAAGTTGTGATTTAAGGAAAACATTGTTTCAAAGACAAATTGGGGAGACAGCCCAGCTGTAGCTAAACTACATCAATTATGGGTTATTTTCAGGAGTCAGAGCTAATTAAAGTTAATCATTTTTATGTCAAATTATTATGAAATATCATACTTTGAAAGAATATCTGTGCCACTAAATATTTCTTCTGTTTTTGCTTTTATTACACTTTGAAGACTGTGATTCATTTCTTGTGATAAGAGGGGAAAAAAGCACAAGACTATCACAATCTTTTCCAATGTGAAATTTCAAAGCTTAGCCCCCTAAACCTGACAAGCTTGTGCCATGCTTTGCAGCAACACTTACTACAGTTGTTTGTGATAACTGGCAATGAGTCTTTAATATTTTTGAAAATCATTAAGTAGTGATAATGCTAATTATGGTGCTGACAATATCAGTTGTGATGTA